>CM066036.1:15030899-15625899 GCA_033557465.1 Ichthyophis bannanicus | reverse complement strand
AATTGGATAGATAGGGTGCTTTAGGAGAGATATTAACCTGAAGAGGGGTTTGATTGATAGGAAAATGATTTTTGAGTAGAGGAAAGGACTCCTCCAGGGCCAGACGAAGGGTTTCAGCCACTCTGTACTGTGCTATGATGTCCCCATCCTCTCACTTGGGGGAGGTGGGCAGTAAGACAAGGCCTCCCTTCTTCTAAGTGGTACCACTCAGCGCCATGGTGGGCCTTAAAACACCAAAGCATGTGTGCACACTCATGCATTGCTGCTCCTGCCCCTTCCAACACAACTTTCTGCATGCACACTCAAGGGTGTTTTAAGACTCATCATGCTGCTGAAGTGGTGGCTTTGCCACTGCTTCAAAGAAGGGTCTGCTGCTCTAGAATACCATCTAGTTTGCTAGTGGATGGGCCATCCCTGCACTCTACATTGTATTAGGATCTGCAATGGTTGCTTAATGGTTCATAGATAATTTTGTTTCTAACATAGGACATAGAGCATAGAAACATGATGACAGAAAAAGACCACATGGCCTTTCTAGTCTGTCCTTCCATATCAACTACTACAACAGTCCCCTTTTTTCCTTTAGAGATCCTCTGTGTTTGTCCAATGCTTCTTTGAATTCAGATACTGTCCTCATCTCTACTAACTCCACTAGGAGATATTTCCACATATTTACCACTCTTTCCATAAATAAATATTTCTGCATATTACTCCTGAATCTATCCCCTTTCACCCTCATCGCATGTTCCCTCATAGCAGAGTTTGCTTTCAATTGAAAGAGGCTCTCCTCCTGTGCATTTATGCCATGGAGGTATTTAAAAGTCTCAATCATATCACCTCTATCCCGCTTTTCCTCTAAGGTGTACATATTAAGATCCTTAAGTCTGTCCTCATATGCTTTATAATGAAGACCACTAACCATTTTAGTAGCCACCCTCTGTACTGACTCCAGCCTGTTTATATCCTTTTGAAGGTGCGGTCTCCAGAATTGCACACAATACTCCAAATGAGGTCACATCAAAGACTTATACAGAGGCACTATCACCTCCTTTCTTCTGCTGGTCATTCCTCTCCTTACGCACCCAAGCATCCTTCTGGCTTTTGCTGTTACCTTTTCTACCTGTTTAGCTACTTTAAGATCATCAGACATCAATCACTCCTAGGTCCCGCTCTTCTTTAGTGGACAAAAGTACTTCAACCCCTATACTATATTGCTCCCTTGGATTGCTGCAACCTTACATTTTTTAACATTAAATCTCAACTGCCTAATGCTAGACCATTCTTCAAGCTTAACTAGATCCCTCTTCATGTTATCTACACCTTCCTGGGTGTCTACTCTATTGCAGATTTTGGTATCATCCGCAGAGAGGCAAACCTTACCCGACAGCCCTTCCGCTATATCACTAAATGAGGAGGCTGTGGGCAGGGTCCCGGCGGCCGACTGTAACCGGGTGCGTGGCCGGTGAGCGGGCCCTGTGTGCGGCCGCGGCAGTTTGAAGTGATTGGCTCCCGGCGGTGGCAGCCGCGTGGTAGCCAATCAGGGGGATTTTCTGGCGGCGTGGTGGGTGGTAGGGGCCGGCGGGCAGCCTCCGCATGGTCATTCGCGGCGGAGGCTGCTCGGGGGTGCCGGCTTGAGTGGTTCCGAGCGGTGTGCGCGTTGGCAGTTCTGGTTTGTCGGCTGGTAGGTCTTGCGGTCGGCTCGGGTTTCACTTCGAGAGTGGAGAGGGGAGTGGTGGGGAGAGGGCGGGCGGAGGGGGAGAGAGAGTATTTCCCCTGGATCGTCTCACGCATTCTCCCTCGGCCTGCGGCCCAGAGCACCACGCGAGATGTTTCCTGAGGCCTTTGGAGATGTGCGCTTTCCTCACTCCCGAGCGGCGCTTGGACTTCGGCTCGGCCAGGACGGAGAGGCTGGGCTCATCCGCGCCATGGCCAGGGGGGTGTTGGGCGGGTTCACATGGGGCTGCCCTGCTGCAGTGTGGGAGGGGGGCGATCGGAGCCCAGCTGGGGGTGGGGAGCGGCGGGGGACGACTTTAGCTTTCTCTCGAGTTGCCGGGATGCGGCTGCCGCTGTGGCGGCTCTGCCCCCCCGCCGCTCTCCCGACTGATTGGCTTGCGAGGCTGCGCTCTGCAAGCTTCCCATGCGGGGCAGCCGGCAAATGGGCGGGGGGTGGACGCGGCGGCAGGGGCGGCGCCGGCGACTTCCAAAGCCCGGAGACAGGATTCCCGCTCCCCCGAGCGGGTGGCAGCTGCGGACCCACGCGGGCATGAAGGCGCAATGCCGCTGCCTGCTGTGATTCACAGCCCTGGGGGCAGTCGGCGCCGTCACCGGCACACAGTCTTCCGCGCGGCCCTGCCGTCGCATCGCCGAAAATGCTTTCGTTGCGCTTGCAAAGTGGGCATTGACCCTGTTGAAAGGGTAACGAGCAGTCACAGAATGCCTGGCTGATGCACAGGGGAGTTCAGCGCCGTTTGCACATGTCTGATGCCTGGGTAGGGGGAGTAGTTGAAAACCAACGTGGCATAAGCAGTGGAAGCCACTTTAAACCGCGGCTCTTAACTGTGTAACTGTGCCCAAGCTTAGCTTAAACGTTGACGAGGCTCAAGGGATTAAAAAAAAACCCCCAAAAAAAACCATTCTGTAGCCACCCCTGTGATGGGAATCAAAAAAAAAAAAAAAAAAAAAAGGGTTTCTATGCATAATATTGCCCCAAACATTGGTAGCGTTATAGATCATAATAGGACAGTTAAAGCTTTAGGGCCACCAGGGTGTTATTTTCCTTTCCTGTAGAAATCTCATGACCTGAAAGCTCATCCCTGGAGAAGTCTATAAGACTAGAATATCAGCTGATATACTATGATGGAATTTAAAAGCCTTTCATGAAGATCCGAGAGCCCCATGAAGAAACTAGAAGCCGGGAAATGCACAGCTACAGCGTGCCATGCAAAAAAAAAAAAAAATGCAGGGTTAAGCATTTGGGCTGCAAAAATCCAAAGGAGCGGTACAGTGTAGGGGGTGCAGTACTAAAGTCCTTGACAGAGCGGGAACTGGGCTTGCTTGTTTCTGATGATCTTAAAGTGGCTCAATGGGTAGAAATGGCAACGGCGAGAGCTAGAAGGCTGCTTGGGCACATTGGGACTGGAATGGCCAGCAGAAGAAAGGAGGTGATAGTGCCTCTGTATAAGTCTTTGATGCAACCTCAGTTGGAGTCTTATGTGCAATTCGGGAGGCCACACCTTCTAAATCTAAAGGATATAAACAGGGGGGAACTGAGGCGGAGGGTGGCTACAAGAATGGTACAACCTGGTTGGCAGCTGTCCGAGGAACCGGAGCGTGTGCTGCAGGTCACGGCCGGCGAACATGTGGCAGACGGATCACAGGCGGGGGCCTCGGACAGTGGCGGATCAACCCGAGACCACTATGACCGCGGAGATGGTGAGAGGTGCGACAGGTGAGTTGGATCCAGACCACGGTGCGGTGGGGGGGGGGATGGATCGGGGGCAGCTGAGGGGGTGGACAAGGGGGTGCTTGGGAAGGGTAAGCCTTCCTGTTGACGGCGTGGTAGGTCTGGTTTCTCGTACACGTTGTTCACTGCTTCATCGTCGCCTTCGTCTACGTTTGAAGGGAGCGGGCGGGGTGATCGGGGCAACGAGTGTGGTGCAGCCTTCGTTGGTGGTTTTCTCGAGCCCTGACCACAGGAGTGGTCTCCGGCAGCCCCCCCCCTCCCTCCCTCCCTCCCTGTTTTTTGCTTATGTCTCCACAGAGGCCGGCACTGATGCAGTTGTCATGGAGGCCTGGTGCTTGTCCTCAAGGCATGGTGCTGCCGTGGAGGCTTCCGGTGCGGCGCAGTGAGACGGGGCAGACCGGTGATGACATCAGCCAGCTGGACGCCGGGACGGTAGCTGCCAGTGGCAGACGGGCGAGAAGCAGGTGAGTGGTCGGGCCCCCCCCCAGGGTGGGGAGTGGCCTGAGCCGGCCGGTCGGGGGATGATGGGGGGGGCTAGGGTGGGGAGGCGCAGGCTGTGTGCTTGTCCGCGGCTTCGGGGTCGGCTTCCTCCTCATGCTCGGGTGCTGCATCGTGGGCGGCTGTGTGGGTGCTGCCACGGGATGGGACGGATTGCGTGGGGGTGGTGGGGGCCTGGGGCAGGGGAGGCCCGCCGGGTGCACGGTATCGGCATCGTTGGCAGGGATACCAGGCCAACTTGATGTTGGGTCTGTCTGTCGCAATATATGTGGTCTTGCGACTGTTGGGGGGCGGGAAGCGCGTGGGTGTGAGCATACCAGGGGGCATGGTGGATGGTATGGTGGGGTGGGTTCTGGAGATGGTGCGCAAGGTGGCCTTGCGGTGGGTGCTCTCCGCGGTGGGGGAAGATCCACTGCGTTTTGCTCCGCACCCATTTCGGATTGGGGCTGTTACTGTGTGGCAGCTGCAGGATTACCGGGACATGTCATGCCAGGCATTGGGAGGTGGCGTACTTTGGTTTTTAAAGGGTACGTTCGGCTGTAGGTGCCGGGATGCTGTTGGTTGGGGCTTCACCTCTCTATTTCTGTTTCAGATGGGAGTAGCGGACCTGGTGGATGTTTGCTCCTTCGGTATTTCGACGGGTGCGGGGACGGCGCACGCTCGAGCAATCCGGAATGATATGCGGACTCGGATTGCTATTGGGGGTGTGCCAGATATGCAAGGGGGGGCACGGTTGTGCTAGGTGGGAGGAGTCCTGGAACGGATGGTAGCCTTTTGGTTGGTACTGGCGGGGGGGGGGTGCGCGGGGCGACCGGGCAGCTTGCGGCGGAAGGTGGGGTGGGGGGGGTTTGTACCGTGGGTTTGGGGTTTCATAAGTCAACCTGCCTCATTCCAGCCTGCGCTCGGTTGCGGTGTGGTCGGCTGTGGGTCACGCTTTGCATGGGCGGTTTCGGCGGTGTCCGCGGCTCTGGTTCGGTTTTAGTTCGGCGTTGTTTTCCAGTCCTGGGTGTAGTGGGCCAGTAGTCGTGGCCGGTGTCGGGTTCGGCTGCTGATGGATGTGGGTGGTGGTGTTGGCATCTCTACAATTGCGTGATTGGAGGGAGGCTTGGCTTATCCCTGGCTGTGTGGCCGGGTTGGTCAAGGCTCTATCGCATTCCGGTGGCCCGGCTTCTGGATTTTGCCCCGAAGCGGACACTGAGGGATCTGGGGGCCTGGAGACCTTATGGAGCCCTGTCCCGAGAGAGATGAGGCGTTTACTGCGGAATTTGGTATCACGGGGCCGTGGTCTGGGTGTCATCAGGGCTGTGCACGGGCGGCAAACGGAGTCCTGGCTTGGTGGGTACGTCGTGGTGGCTAGCGGTGTGGGGGGGGTTTCAGACAAGGGTGGGTTCGCCGTTGGGGCGGTTGTCCTAGGTGCGAAGGTGGGGGTGCGGATCACTGGTTGGGGGATTGGTAGCTCGCCGGTTACTGCGAGGGGGGAGTTGCCCGGCCGGCTGGCTGGCTGGCCTCACGCGCATGCGGTGCCCGGCCCTACGGCCTCGCGCGCATGCGGTGTCGGTCTGGCTCCCTGTTGGTGCGCCGGCGGATGTCCGCTTGGGGGGTGGGTAGCCGCCTTGTCTGGGGCAGTCTTGGTGGGGCCTTTTTAGGGGGCCTTTTCGAATGGGGGAGTGGGTGGCGGATTCGATCGGGTTGGGGGCGGGGGAGGGCTTCACCCCCACATTGGGTTTTGCTGGGCGGTTTGGGACGTGGGGCGTGTTTCCCATACGGCTCGAGTGGGCATCCGGGTGGGGGCTGGAGGATTGGTGCCGTTCCCTGTGGCGGCCATGCGGCGGTACCTGCGGGTGCTCCCCGGGTAGGCGCGGGACTTCTTATGGGGGGAGGGGTGTTGGTCTGTTCCCCGGGGGTTCCAGCGCTCCAGGTGGTCAGAAGGGAGCGGTGCTTGGTGGGGGATGAGTCTACATCTTTGCGCTGCACTCTCTTTTCCTTCTGGGGGGCTACGCAGGTCATGTAGAGTATAGGACAGTGCTCTCGGGCAGGTAGGGGTTTAAGTCCGGCTGTACCGGCTCAGGTGAGTCGGGGGGTTGGGGGACTTTTCATTGTTCATTTATTTTGCAGGTGGGTTCTGGAGCCTTCTGAAGGTTGGGGATCCTTCACTCCTTGTCCGCTGAGCCAGACGGCGAGTTCTGGATAGGCGGTGAATGGCAATTGGGCCCGATGCACCAGGTCCGCCTGCCTCGGTTACAAATATGTTAAAAAGAATCGGACCAAGGACAGATCCCTGGGGCACACCACTGGCAACCTCCTTCTCCTCAGAGTGAGCTTCATTTACCTGTACCCTTTGTCACTTCCCACTCAACCAATTTCTAACCCAAGCAGTAACTTTAGGGTCCATTCCTAGAGTGCTCAGTTTGTTTATAAGTCGCCTGTGAGGAATAGTGTCAAAGGCTTTACTGAAATCCAAATACACCAAATCCCATTACACCAAATACTGAAATACCTTGGTCCAACTCCCTGGTCACCCAGTCAAAGAAATCAATCAGATTTGTCTGACAAGACCTGCCTTTAGAGAATCTATGCTGCCATGGATCCTGTAATCGGCTGGACTCCAGAAACCTCACTATTTTCTCTTTCAGCAGCGCTTCCAATAATTTACTCACTGGCCTGTAGTTTTCAACCACATCCTTACTTCCGCTTTTGTGTAAAGGGACCACATGTGCCTCTCTCCAGTCCTTTGGCACCACTCCTGACTCCAACGAGGTCAGTCAGTGGAGCTGCTAGAATGTCCCCAAGTTCCCTCAGTATTCTAGGATGTATCCCATCCAGTCCCATGACTTTGTCTACTTTAACTTTAGCTAGTTTCTCATGAATGCAGTCTTCTGAGAATTGTTCAAGATGCCCCTAGCTTCTGTTCCTGTTTGTGGATGTTTTCTGAGGTCCTGTTTCTGGTTCTTCATCTGTGAACACAGAACAAAAATATTTGTTAAGCAATTCCACTTTATCATCATCAGCTTCTACATTTTCCTCCCCTTCACCCTTGAGTATGACAATACAACTTTTGCCCTTCCTCTTTTCACTAACATATCTGAAAAATGTCTTATCCCCCCTTTTTATTGCATTGGCTATTTTCTCCCCTTTTTGAATCTTTGCTTTCCTGACTTCTTTGCTAGCTTCTCTAAGTTTTTCCAAATGTAGATGTCTGTCTTCCTCTCTCTGTGATATTTTGTATTTCATGAAGACCTCCCTATTTTTCTTCACTTTTTCAGCTATTTCTTTCAAAAACCATAACGGTCTCCTTTTCTTTTTACCTTTATTTACCATTTTAACTTAAAGGTTAGTTGCCCTTAAAATATCCCCTTTCAGTTTTGCCCACTGTTTTTCTACATCCCCCAGCTATTCCCATCCCGGTAATGATTCCCTGAGGTATTGGTCCATCTTGGCAAAGTTAGTTTTCCTGAAGTCTAAAACCCTCGCTTTTGAATGGATTTTAACAGCCCTAGTCCTAATACTGAACCACACAATCTGGTGATCACTGCCTGCAAAATGATCTCCCACTATAATATCAGAAACACTT
Organism: Ichthyophis bannanicus; assembly: GCA_033557465.1. Taxonomy (NCBI): domain Eukaryota; kingdom Metazoa; phylum Chordata; class Amphibia; order Gymnophiona; family Ichthyophiidae; genus Ichthyophis; species Ichthyophis bannanicus. Next base: position 15,618,367 of record CM066036.1, on the reverse strand, counting down.
TCACCATTGGTAAGTACTAAGTCCAGTATGGCCCCTTCACATCTGGGTTATGTTACTAGTTGCCTGAATAGTTCTCCCTGTAGAAAATCTAGGATCTCCTTTCTTCTAGATGATACTGCAGCAGAGATGTGCCAATCCCCATCCGGCATATTGAAATCCCCTATCAGTAGCACTTCTCCTTTCCTAGCAATGCTGCATATGTCTTCAATTAACTCTCCGTCCACCTCTTCCTCCTCAATGCAAATAGATTTCTCTTTCCCTCTTTCTAATTTAACCCACAGTGCCTCCTCTCTCCCTTTTAAGCTTTGTAGTTCCAAAGCTTTAATATTATTTTTTACATATAGTGCCACTCCTCCTCCCCTTCTTCCTACCCTGTCCTTTCTGAATAAAGTATAGCCTGGTATTGTTACATCCCAGTCATGGTTTTCTATGAACCATGTTTCTTTAACTGCCACTAAATCCAAGTCTGCCTCTCCCATTAAAGCTTCAACATCTGGGATCTTTTTTCCCATGCTACGGGCATTTATAGACACCACTTTCCATACATTGCCCCCATTACCCATTTCCATAAAGGTACTTAATGTTTCACTTACCTGGGGGCTTTCTTCCCCATCTCCAATGAATCTAGTTTAAAGCCCTCTTCAGTAGATTAGCCAGTTTGCTACTGAAGACATGTAAACCTTTATTGGAGAGATGGATGCCATCTGTGCTCTGCAACCCTTTGAACAGCATTCCATGGTCCAGGAAATCAAAATTCTCTCGATGACACCATCCATACAGCCATGCATTCATCTCCAGGATGTGAGCTTCTCTGCCTTGGCCTTTACCCTCAACAGGGAGGATTGAAGAGAACACCACTTGCACCCCTATTTGCTTCACTGTCTGTTCCAGAGCCATTAAGCCACTTTGATATGCTCAGAGGGATACTTGGCAGTATCATTTGTGCCGACATGGATTAGCAACATTGGGTAATAGTCAGTGGGCTTGATGAGTCTCGGCAAACTCTCCGTAACATCTCAGATTTTGGCACCTGGCAGATAGCATAACTCTCTGGACATCAAGTCTAATTGGCAGATGGACACCTCAGTACCCCTCAGAAGAGAGTCACCAATCACCACTACCCTTCGCTTTCTTGTGGTCACTGATTCTGAAACTTTGAGGTGCTGAAGTTCTGGTTATTCCCTTTCCAGGGATGCTTTCACCTACTCTACTTCCATGACTTCATAACAGTTCTTCAATTCAAGGGCTGGAGAAGTTGGATTGGTGATTCTGCAGGCCCTGGTGACTTGTGTCTAACCTTTGTCATTCTATAGGCTCCCATCTTCTCCTCTTCAGGAAAGCTTGGATGTTGCAAGAAGCATATTGTCAATGTACCTCTCACTGTTTTGAATACTCCTCAGCCTTGCCACCTCCTTTTTTAGCTCCTCCACTTGTTTCCTGAGAGCTTCAGCATGCAGGCATCCTGCACATGGAACCGGTCCTTCAACTGGCATTGTGACCTCTGTCTGGACAGAGGCAGAAGCTGTATTGGAGGCAACAGCTTTGGCGATACAATTTTTCCCAGCCATTGTTTAGTTGGTGGAGTTTAGGTATCTGTTAAAGCAAAAGAGAGAGAGAGAGACCTACTAAAGTACCAACTGGTTTCCCAGCAATCCTTTCAGAGAAAAAACAGTTAAATCTCTTTAAGTGTGTTGAAAATGTGCCGTTCCAAGTCCCTATGTGTAGTTAATTGGGGAAGTGCCCTATAAAGCAAGACTGCTCACTAGGGGTGGGTGGGAGTTGGGGGGTAGGGGGGAACTAACTCCTGATGAGGTGTCAGTAGCTTCAAATGGCTGAGAAAAATACTAAAGCAGAGTTTTAAACCTATACCACTAAAGAAAATATTTCCCCTTTTAAACTAAAGCACCAAAAAGAATATAACTTTGTTTTAAAAATGTAACAAAACTCTTTTAAGAGCTCCCAGGCAGAGAGCTAGTAATTACAAAAGCCACAAACTCTTTTTTTTTTTTAAAATTCTTTATTTTCATTTTGCAACAACAAAGGAAGAAAGACATACAACTAAAAGACAATACATACATGGAATGTGATACATACACCAAAGTAAACCCCTGCCACCCCCCTCCCCCCTGCTTCTTCTCTAGAAAACTAAATCATTCTCGAAGCGGGCGAATACTGACATTATTGAGTCACAAAACCTAACGGCGATCTGAAACATGATAAATGTACATTAAACAGACATGTCAAGTTATAAACAGATTGTACATGATCATTGAGCATCTGCCATTTAGACAAGCGAGAATGAATTGGGCATGGAAGATAGCCCTCCGAAATATCTGCTCATATTTGCTATATAAGCAGACAAGGTTCACTATTCATTGACAGTAAGTCGAGAGCTATCCTTCCTAGTCCTCGGGATTAAATATATGGCTATACCCAGCATGAAATCAGGAAAGAGCAACCCCTCTTAGGAAGAGAGGGGACCTCCGCCACTAAGCGGAGTCCCACAGTCTTCCAAGAAAGAGGCTCGTGAAGGTGTAAGATAAGTGAAATACGACCCCAGACCCGCCCCCAGAAACCTGTAATTAAGAACATTCATAATGAGCATGAGCAAGGGTTCCCACATCAGTATGGCAAGACCTACACTGGTCCCTGGAAGTTGTGTTCGTTTGGCTATCTTCCTGGAATATAAGAACAGCTATGTGCAAAAGACGAGAGTTGAGTTTGGGTAACTGAGGCAGAGCGGGAGACCCGCACTATTTTGCTCCAGGGAACGCTCCAACGCACAGGGATTCAGAGGCCTGCGTAACCTGAGCAATAATAGCAAAAGGGCAGGGTCATCCACATTAGGAGCATGAAGGCATATACATGTAACTTTAAAGTTACCTAACTTGAAGTGAACTCTGGGCCATCTACCCGCTGTATCTAAGCAGGTCGCAACAATAGTAGCATGCCGAGATTTCCTATCCAATATGGCTGCCCCACATTTCCTAGAAACGGCTGGGGAATAGGTGGCCACCATGTAAGGTTTAATATTGAGGTTGAGAGTTTCCTTCGAATTGAAATGTGTTACTTGGAGGAAAATCAGGTCCGCAGCTTCATGACTTAGATAGCTTAGGAGTTTCCTCCGTCTTATCGGATTATTGATTCCTTGTACGTTCAATGAGAAAATCTGACATGGTGCCATCAATCAATAATAGACATTTTAGGTAAGAGCGCTTGAAAACTTACAACATAATCAGAATCTGTACAATAATGACATAAACACCAAGTATGCTAGCCAATACACCCATACCGAAAAGTATATACCAAAGTAACTTAGAGAAGAAGCAAAACCCCCAATGAATATGGCGACCAGATGTCTGCGGGAGGAGGCCCTAGAGAGGAAGATATTGACATAATAAAAGAAAAGAAACACCAGAGTCCATAAGAAACACTGTCTCTGATACTCGTCGAGGCTGCTATGGGTAGATGGAGTCGGGTCCCAAATATCTTCAAAATAGGCAACAAACCGCCCTCGACAGACTCTTCACTGCGCTGCGGTAAATCCAATATGGCAGGTACAGCGGATGTGAGAGTACTGGCAGGAATATTCTGGAAGTCAGCGCATCAAGTCGGCTTCTTTAGAGTCCAAAAACTCCGCTAGTAGATCAGGGTCCTCAAATGTTCTTGTCTGATTGTGAAGCGTGACTCGGAGCTTGGCCGGGTACATCAGGCCATAGCGTGCTTGTAGTTGTTGAAGCCTCGGCCGAAATTCCAGAAAGCGCTTTCGGCGGTCGACCGTGGGTTTAGCCAAGTCAGGATAGAAGGAAACCTTGTGGCTCTCAAACTCCATATGGCCCTTTGCTCGGGAGGCACTGAGAATTTGTTCCACATGTTGATATCTCAAAAGTCGAAAGATGATAGGCCGCGGGGTCTTCCTGTTGAGCGTTATGTTTGTGGGTACACGATGAGCGCGATCAATCTCCAATTCTTTGGTAAAGGTGATATGGAGCAGGGAAGGGAGAATTCTACCCAAAAACTCCTTCACGTCTCCCAATTCCGCTCCCTCCGGTATGCCCACGAGTCGTAGGTTGTTGCGACGCGCTCTATTATTGCTATCTTCCACTTCTTTCTGCAAGGCCCGCACCTGACGTTCAACTTTGTCAAGTTTGGACAGCCGGACCGCATGGGAGTCTAATATACTCTCCATTTTGTCCTGACGCGAAGAGAGCCCCTCTAGCCTGCCTTGCAGTACACCAAGATCTTCCCTCAGCGCTCGAAGTGCTTCACCGTTTGACTGCACGAGGTCCTTAACCCCTCTAATTTCTGCGAGGATTTCCTGCTGCATTTCGGGGCCCTCGCGGAAAGCCAGCCCCTTCTGCGGGGACGGGGGTTCAGTTTTGGAGCGTTTACCGTGAGAAGCCGCTGGAGATCCAAATTCCAGACGCGTGGGTTTGGTCCCCGCCATCTCACCAATATGCCCCGGCAAGATCAGAGCAGAAATTCAAGTTTATCCGGTGTTAATTCAGGATTCTGAGTAGGCCTCTCGGGAGCCTCAGCGTTATGCGACCATCCCGCTGGACATCGGGCTCCGCCCCCTGCGACCATCCCACTGGACATCGGGCTCCGCCCCCAAAAAGCCACAAACTCTTACCTTTGCTTGAAATGTATAGCCCCTGTTAGAAATCTTCCACATAACAGGATGTGAAGGATCTAAAAACTGTGTTGCCTTAGAGGCTACAAAGAGCCAGGGTTGTTCTCACAGATCCAAAGCAAAGTCCCAGTTTCAGAGGATAAGTGCCAATGGTTCAGTTCTCCTGTTTTTATTTACAGGTCCATTGTACAATGCTTTCAGGACCACAGGAGGTTTGCCCCCAGAGGCCTGCAAGCACATCTGTAGCTTCCCTATGAAAGTGCAGGTGCTGAGTACATGAAAATCTACTGACTTTGCAGCAGGGACAAACTCTGCAGTTTAAACCATTTGAGTAGATTTCAAAATGAAGCTGTGTAGCATGAATGATTGGCCCAGCCTCCCAGTCACTTTTGCCTTTGCCCTTATTATTGTGGATAAAAGTACTATTGCTGTCAAGAGAGAGTCCCATTTTTAGGGGGCCCACTTTCTACTGGGAAACAGCTGTTTACCTATAGAAATACTTTTGAAAAATAGCCAGTTTGCTCACAATAGATATCATAAGTCTATTGCCTGCATAATTTTATTATAAGCTAAACCAGAGGTTCCCAACTCCAGTCCTGGAGAGCCAAACACCATTCAGGTTTTCAGGCTGTCCCTAATGAATATGCATGAGAAATATTTGAATACAATGGGGGCAGTGCATGCAAATGCATCTCATGCATATTTATTAGGGACATCCTGAAAACCTGAATGGTGTTTGGCCCTCCAGGACTGGAGTTGGGAACCTCTGAGCTAAACGTTTGCAGTGGCATTTGGGAATTTTCTATGACAGCACCTGGATCTCTTAATTCTTCTCTCCATATTCCATTTAAATTTGCCTTCATGTTTTTCACATCTGTCAAGGAGGTCCATACATTCATCCTATCTCTGCCCAGTCATCTGATGCCTATTCAGGGACTGAAAAAAGCCAGGAGAATAGTACAGTATAGATGGTGTCATCTTTGACTCTACTCTCTCTTTCTCTGCACATATCCAACTGATGGCTAAATCCTTTTGCTTCTTTCTCTATAACATCAGCAAAAATTGTCCCTTCCTTTCTACTCACACTACTAAGACCCTTATCCACTCTCTAGTCACTTCCCATCTTGACTATTGTAACCTGCTCCTCTCTGGTCCTCTGACTCATCTCCAGCCCCTTCAATCTGTTCAAAATTCAGCTGCACGGTTTATCTTTTGCCAGTGTTGCTATGCTCACATAACCCCTCTTCTCAAGTTACTTCACTGGCTCCCTAATCATTTCTGCATCCAGTTTAAACATATCCTACTGATCTACAAGTGCATTCGCTCTGTGACGCCGCACTACCTTTTCTCTCTTATCTCACTCTACACCTCTCCTCAGGAACTTCATTGCTCTGGCAGAACCCTTTTATCTGTGCCTTTCTCTGCCATTGCCAACTCCAGATATTGCTCATTCCACCTTGCTTCACCTTATTTCTGGAACAAATTATCTGAGTCAGTATGTCAGGCTCCTTCTCTAGCCCTATTCAAATCCAGACTAAAACCCCACCTCTTCGAGGCTGCTTTTGGATCCTGATGCTCCTCACTCTCATGTTCATTACCTACGTGTATCTTGCCATACTCTACTCCCTAGTTTTTTTTAGTGTTCTTCATCTTGATTTGATTGTAAACTCTGATGAGCAGGGACTGTGGGGTATGTTTACTAAAGAACATTAAGGGTGCACTGGTTAGCAAGTGTTAACGGCAGTGGTAAGGGTTTTATCATGCGGTAAAGGCCAGGGCAGGGAGTAGGTGTACCGGTGATAAGGGAGCTTAACTCCATTTATCAGGCACTAACAGGACACCGGGCAGTAAAGTGCCAAGCATGCACCTTAATACCTAAAAATGGCAGCCACTTTATTGCAGGATAAGGGAGCCCTTGTGAAAATCACATTTCAGGTGATGGATGGATGGAAGTGTAAAAACTGATGGACATGTCATATCCATATGTATTCTACCTGTTAGACAGTAAGTGGGATGATAATGTGGGAGGCATTTGTACTGTATCAGTGAAGGGTGCTCACTTAATCTGTTGTAATGTCATTGTGTGGCAGAGGACTGGGAAGAAGAGTGCCCTGGGGGAGCCAGCATGGCCACGATATGACCATCAAAAGGATGACTGAGCAGGAGTGGTGATTGCACAGCAGTCACAGGAGAGATGTGAGTGACACATCCTAACAATTTAAATGCTCCTGTGTGGGCCATGGTGTAGCAGCTGGCAGGAGAATACAGGACTGTACATGATGGGCATATGCTGACAGATGGGCTGAAGGATGGATGGTGATAGATGAGAGTGTGACATGGCCTTGCTGCTCCGATGTACCTGGTGTGACTTCACAAATGCAGTTGTAGTGTGTGTGAAAATATATCAGCTGTGCCACGGGGAAGTTCCAATACCAGCCATTTAGCTGTAGCAGCTGTCTCAGCTTTTCTAACACCATACAATCTTCCTGACACTTGTGCATATAACAACTGGACAAGTGTATCTAATACTGGCCATATGGAACAAGTAAGGACATGTCATGATCTCTGCAGGTGGCCATCCCAGGAGTGGGATGTGCCTGCATGTACTGCACACATGTGATGAAACCAAAGATGTTTAGTCATAGTTATGAAGAAATAGTCCAAGTCGGGAGCCAATTTTCTTCTCGGAGTACTGGTTTTCTGTATGTGGTGTTCTGGGCAGCTTATCCCACCAATCAGCAGCACAGAGGGCCTTGAAACAGAGATCCCAGTGAGGGATTTCCAGAGCCGGTTTTCTTCTCGGAGTGCTGGTTTTCTGTCAGCAGTGTTCCGGGCAGCTTATCCCACCAATCAGCAATGCAGAGGGCTTTGAAACAGCGACCCCTACCGTGGGATGTGGTGAGCGAGTGCATGCCTGAGGGAGCATGTCCGAAGGAGGGTTCCAAAGGGGAAGATTTGCTCCTTTGGAGCCCCTTGAGAGCACATTGGAGCAGTTTGGAAGCAGTGTGGGTACTCTTTCAGGGTAGGAGGAAGAAGAGGACAATATTTGCATCAGAGAAAAAAGTTGTAACAATGGTTGGTCCTATGGATCGCCATGTCATGATGACATTATCTACACCTGTGTTGAGTTCCGGTGCTACTTCCAGCTACCCGCCAACTGGGGATGTTTCTACCTCATCCTGCCATATCAATGGAGAAACATGGGACACTGCAGATGTCGCCCCAGGTTAGGATTGTGTGTCTTTGATGATTCCCGTGGCCATCTAAGCAGTTCAACTACATTCTGTTTCAGAAGTTGGGGACAGTTTTGTAGTTTCTGTCCCAAAAGAGGTATATTTTATATTACCTAAAGAACCCACTTCTATGCCTACTGGTGAGATCTCTTTGAAGGACATTTTGCATGCCATTAATTGTTTGGAATTATCTTTTAGTTCCTCTCTTAAGGAATTATCAGACTTTATAGAGGACACAGTTGGAAAACTTACTAATCAGGATAGAAAAATAGCTGTTATTAATAGTCATATGGTTAAGCTGAACGTTTCTTATTCTACGTTTCAAGATGTACATGCTTCATTTGTGAAGGACAGCATGGTCATTCACCGATGCCTTGAGGTGCTAGAGAATGCCCAGCATGCCCATAATTTGCAATTCCTAAACTTCTCCTGCACACAATACCTTTCACCAATTATTCTTGCTTGTTAGTATTTGGAAGAGATTTTGGGATGCCTATTTATTTATTTGTTTATTTAAAAGGATTTTTATACCACTTTATCCTTAGATCAAAGCGGTTTACAATTCAACCCAAATGTATTACATAGATCCTATGGTGGAAGATTTGGGAATATCTAATATATTTTACCTTCCTTGTGATAAAGCCATTTTTAATGTTAATTCTGATGAGGTAGGGTTTGATCAGCTATATTTTTTTTAACTTCTTTATTTATATTTTAAAAACAAATACAATCAAACCAAAGATACAAATAAAATGGTATTTTTCCTTAACATCAGAGAAAAAAAAGGCTTTAAAACAGCCTTCCCCAACCATGACCCTCCCAACCCCGTGCAATCATCAAAGGCAGTATGTTAAAAAAATAAGAGGCCAATAGAGGCCTGCAAGGGCTATGGCACATCAGGTAGCCCTCCACTAGATAGGAACTACAATGGTTTGACTGATAACCCCTTAGTTTATGTCATAACGGGCTTTGGATATGTAATGATGTAGGGGTTTCCATTTGCGAAAAGTGGAAGGCATAAGGATTGCACCATAACGTGGCATTTGTTCATATTTGCAGCATAAACACAGGCAATTCCGCCATTCATGCCAACTAAGCTCTGCAGTATGTTTCCAGTTAGAAATAACGAGATGCAGGACCACTCCCAACATGAAGTCAAATAAAAAGTTACAATCCCTCTGCAACGACGAGATGCCATTTGCTGACCGAAAAACGACCACAGACCAGGAGAGAGTGACCCTGAATCTCAACACCTCTAGGATACGATTCCAGATTGAAAACCAATAGGACTGAATGTTAGGGCAGTCATATACCACATGCCTCAAAGTGCCAACATCACTCTGACAAGACCAACACTCATTCCAAGCTGCCCAATCCCACTTGGCCACCATTACCGGAGTAAAGTGAGCTCTGTGTGCAAAGAAGAATAAAGCTTGTGAAATAGAGGCAGATTGGGATAATCTGTTTGTTGTGCTCCAGAAATTCACCCATGTTTCTGGAGAAGGAACTTCCCCAGTATTGTGTTCCCAAATTTGTTGAACACCAATGACCTGTGGGGTGGGATTTTGGACAACTAATTTATAGTAGTAAGAAGCCACCCCAGTTGCCATATGGGCTGAACCTATGATATTCAGCAACCCCCACTCTTCAGGCAAAGATTTAATTTCAATAGGAGATTTCTCTATACAATGTCTCAACTGGATCCACTGAAAGTATACGGATTTAGGCAAGTCAAACTCACTTTGTAGGGAAACAAAAGGTTTCTACTTGCCATCTGATAATAGTTGGCCAATAGTCCAAATGCCCCTACTAAACCACTGTTGCCATGCAAATGAATTTTGATGAACTTTTAAAAAAGGACTGTGCCAGATCGGGATTAATTTCGCTAGGCATTCCTCCTTAGGGATAGCCTTCATTAATTGTTGAAAAGCCCTTTGAGTATCAGCTATTGCCCTATGAGACTTCAACCTCTTAAAAGGCACCATGCCAGGGAGGAGCTTTAAGGGGAATGGAACACTTAGGGATATGTTTACTAAACCGTCTTAGGGGTATGTTTACTAAACTGTGGTAACGTTTCATAACGCGCGTCATGTAACGTTAACGATCGTTGACGTTCCGTGGCGCGGTAAACACCGCAGAAGGTGGAGAGAGGGTGGAGAGAAGGGGGGCAATGGGCGGAGTGTGGGTGGGGAGAGGCTCCATTCACACTAACGTGCTGATCTGAAGAGCTGAATCCTAATGCAATTGAAAACCTGCCGTTAGATGCACATATGCAGGAGAGAGAAACCATTTAAGTGTCAGCAATGTACTGCCCTGGCAGGGAGCCCAAAAACTGTGATAGTAGTGCTCCATGTACAGCAATACCATAGTGCCAAAGTATGAATGGCCACTATGGCGATGGTGCAAATGGGGCATAGGGGGCCGCAGGCAGGACATGTAGCATGGGCAGCTGGGGCACAGGGTGGGCCAGGCAGGCGCCTAGGTGGCACATAGGAACATAGACACCGGAGATCAGCAAGACAGCAGTTAACCAAGGCCAAACACAATCCACCAATATCTACCTGGTCCACCCTAGCCAATAGTCGCTAGGGCACAGACCTGACATCCCCAAACAATCCTGCCTCCATGTGGAGGGGACATAATAGTGGTAGGCAGTGATGGGGAGATGTGAGGATGTCCATGTATGCCCCCCCCACCCTGGAACCCGCTCCCTAGGTGGGCGCCTACCTACACAGTGGATGGCCTGGGACTGCGCACTACCAGCACCGACAGCAAATGGCCACGTCAGCTTGGCAGGGGGGCATGTGCCCATACTGGAGGGGGCAGTGCCACCTCCCTGCAGTGGACCTAGGCCATGCTCTGCATCAGTACATGGTGTGCAGTGCAACATAAAAGGTCTGGCTGAGGAAAAGTGCATGGTAGCCCCAGGGACTACCATGCATCTGTGGTAACAGTGTGGTGCAGTACACCCAGCCAGTGTGTCCAGGAGCAGAGGGTCACAGGTGCAAGTCCCAGCTGTGGTTCCTGCAGAGCATGTCCCTATATTTTACACTACAATGCAGATACAACAGCAACATGTGCAAAGCCCAAAGCAGCGGCGAACAGGGGTGCAAACACCCACTCACACAGGCTCCACAATCCAATGATTCATGGAGCAGCAGGCTGTTGGCCCCAGCATTGGGATGATGTTATCACCAGAGCACTACTATTACCCCCTGCACAGTTTAGCAATGTCGGCACTGTGATCAGGACTAGTGTGGTGGGCAGGGCTGCCAACCACCCCTATCTTTGTATAATGCTGCAAAAGGAGTGAGCGTGTTTGTATGTCTATCCATTGCTCTGTGGCTGCCCACACTTCACTGGGCCCAAAATGTCCCACTCTTACCAGCGTTAGCCTGATTAGATGCATAATGAGGAGCAAAGTATTCCGGGTATGGCCCGGACAGGGCAGATTGGCCAGGATGCATCTTCACAGGGTGTTGGGCAATGGCTAGGACACTGTAGTGCCTAACCACCACCTGCATGGACAGGGTGGCCACAGCATGGCATGCTAGGAGGGCACTCACTCTGAATGAGCAGTGAGCATGGCATGTCTAGGTTCCCACATAGCACTCTACACTATTTGTCTCCAGTGATATACTTGTGTTCCCCAGTGCTGGGGTCCCAATCACTGAGATGCCTGCTTGCTGCACATAGTCCCTGGTGGACTGTCTGCAGTTAGACTGTGCATGGTTGGAGCACCTTTAAGGTACAGTCTGACTGTGTTGTCTGCTGGTGACTGGCAGACAGTGGTGAGAGGCACTTGGGGTTTCCAGACCTAACCCCAGCATTGCTGCTGGTCTGCCACTGTCCCCATCATAGGTATGGCTCTGGCCCACCAACCCTGGAGGGCTGTCTCCTACAAACAGGATGGAGGTTGCTTCCCTGGGGCGGGGTCCCTGTTCTTTACCTACAAAAGGGTGATGTGGGCCCTTTGGGGTATGTAGTGTATACCACTGTGACCTATACAGCCATTACTACACACACCTCATGCAATTCTAGGGACCCCTCTGCCTGGATAACAGCTGCCCATGTCAGCCAGACCCACACATGGGGTACACACTAATCTGGCTGGTGTCTGGTCCCACACGGCCACATGTGACTGCAGGATACACATGGACACCAAATTACCTTTGGCTGCACTGCACAGAATACCTGTCACACACTGGTAGTGATGGGGATGTACAGCAGGACCTATCTCTAGCAACACATGTACTGCGGACCTAGTGCTGGGCACCAATCCTATCCCTCAGGGTAACCACAGAACCTGCACAATGGCATGGTCTGTAGCTACTCTGTGCCAGTATCACACACTGTCAGTTTGTCTTTCCCAGCTGAGGTACGGGAGAGGTGCAGACCCCATTTGGTGATCAACTGTAGACTGCTATTCAGCATGTGCATTGCATCATGGGTATGTTGGGGTTACCCTATCCTGGAACTCAGAGCAGACAATTTGTGCGGTGACCTGCAGGCCTTCTTTACCCAGACATTGCTGTGGCATACACCATGGAGGTATAGCCTACTGGTTAATACATTGCCATTCTTGGCAGTGTTCATTGGTTCAGTTCCTCATTGTTCCCTCCTCTCATGCCTGTCCTATTCAAATATTGTGCATGCTTGTAGAGGTCATATTTTTGCAGATCTGTGCTTCCAGCCCTTAATACCCTCGCCACAATTGCCAACATTCCCTCGGTCCGTCTATCTGTGTCTGTCAGCTGTGTAGAGTCCTGTCTGCCTGTGCAGGCTGCCAGCCCATGTCCTGCACTGCTACCCTTTCCTGCATTGTGCCTCATCGTGCTTGCCTCACCTGTGCCTGATCTGCATGGCACCACCACTCCTCTGTCCACCCATCATTGTAACTATCCTGCCACCTCCGCCTTCACTGGGGGACACGTATTCCCATCGTCTGCCACCAACTGTTTTTCCTGTACTTTACATTGCCAACACCCTGTGCTGTGGTAGAGCTGCCCCACCATGTTTGCCGTCAGTACTGGCAGGCACATGGGATGCTCGCAGATATGGCAGGTCCAGCGGCTCCCACTTCTCCCTCCCTCCTTCTCTCACCTGTTCATTGCCTTTCCTGAGTGCTCTATCTAGTGTTAGGGCTACATCTGTCTCTGTTCTGCACAGGTCATGCATGTCATCCTGAGGCATCTTGCAGTCCCTAGGGCACACTAACCTAGGACACCATAACCTTGTTAAGCCACCTTACCCTATGGTTCCATAGCCAAGGGTGCCTTCTGCGGTGACTTATCCAAGGGTGCCTAATATGGCGCTTAGCCTAGGAGGCCCTATAGGGCGCCTTCTGAGGCACCTTCTAGGCACCTTACATGGCACCTTATAAGGCACCTTACAGGGCACCTTACAAGGCACCTTATAAGGCACCTTACAAGGCGCCTTATAAGGTGCCTTGCAAGGCGCTTTACAAGGCGCCTTGTAATGCTCATTATTCTAAGGCGCCTTGTAATGCGCGTTAGCTGTCAGCTTGCTGTAATGATGCACCGCCCATGCCTTTATATGGGCATCTCTACCTTTACCGCGGTACCTACCGCAAATGACATTACCGCAGTTTAGTAAACATACCCCTTAATGTTCCCGGCGTTAGCTCCAGCGATGATGTGAAGAATGCCATAAAAGGAGTGGGTGTTCCCGTCTTAAGGTAGCATTTCAGGTTATTGCGCGATAAAGTCTGTTATTGCGCGATAGAGGGAGCCGTGGCAAGTTAACGCACATTAGCCACGTTAGCCTTAATTATGCACACTGACCTGCACACACAGCAACAGAGGTGTAGCACAATGGTTAATACATTGCCTGATGAAACAGTGGTCATGAGTTTAATCCCCAGTGGGCTTAATGAGTAAGGCTGTCTGAAGCATTACCCTTTGCTTTAAATTAGTGCTGTCTGAGGCATTTTCTTTTATAATTTAAATTAGTGCTGCCAGCATTCACACCTTTACAGTGCCGTAACCTAAGTTGCCGCATAAGGAACGCTATAAGGCACTCCAGAGGGCACATTATAAAGTGCACTGTCCGCCAAGACACCTCATAATGTTCCCTATAGGTCACCTTATAGGGCGCCTTATGAGGCACCTTAAGGTTACAGCACTGTGAGGGTGTTTTTGCTGGCAGCACTAATTTAAATTAAAAAAGGAAATGCCTCAGACAGCCCTATCAAATAACACAGTCAGTGAAGTAACCAGTGGGCTACATCTCTATAGCTACTAAAACACCACTGGCTGGCTACAGAAAGACTGCAGGTCACCACACAACCTGTCTGCTGTGGTTACCAGGATAGGGTAAACCCACACGTACCCATGATGCACTGCACATGCAGATCAGCAGTCTACAGCTGATCACAAGATGGGGTATGCACCCCCACAGCACCTCAGCCTGATAGGGAGAACTGACCATGTGTGTTACTGGCACAGAGTAGCTACAGACCGTGACATTGTGTGGGTCCTGTGCTCACCCTGAGGGTGAGGTGGGGCGCCCAGCACCAAGTCCGCAGCACCTGGCTTTGCTGAGGTAGGTTATACTGCAGGTTGCTATTAGTGTATTGTGTGATAGGTAGTCCTTGCAGATGCACCTGTGTCCATCCGTATTTCCCAGTCACATCTACTCTTTGTGGACTATGATGCACCCAGAATAGTGCATATTCTGTGTGGCTGCCATGGTCACATGATTTAAATAAAGGGGGGTGTTTGGACCCATAGACAGATTATGTAGCACCACCCACCCCACCCTCTGGAGCTCAGGGTGGGGGACAGGATCTCCCACCAACAGATCCACATTCTACATCCCTGCAATGGTGACAGTAGAGGGGACCATCAACCCCAGTCCTGCTGGGGAACAGGCACCCTACAGGGCAGACAATGCAGATCTGTACGCATCCATAAGACAATAAGCAGACAGACAATAGGCCTAGAAATGCTCAGCTGTCCCCATGCCACTATCTGACATTCTCCAGCTGCTGCACCCTGAAAGGTGCTCCAGCCATACACATACTAACTGCAGACAGTCTGCTAGCTAGTCCATAGTGCATATCCCTGGAGAAGATGTGAGCAAGCACGCACACATGCACATACATACATAAGTCAGTGATTGGGCCACAGAAAAGAGAACTCATAAATATCACTTGAGAAAAATACTATATCCCACTATGGGGGAACCTAGCCATGCCGTGGTCACTGCTCAGTCAGGGTGAGAGTGACCTCCCAGCAGGACATCCTGTGGCTGGGCACTGCAATGTCCCAGCCATTGCCCTATGCCCTGTGCAGATGCATCCTGCCCAGGCCACTCTGTCCGGACAATACCCACAGTGCCTTGCTCCTCATTATGCACATTGGCAGGACTAACACTGGAACCAGTGCAAGCAGTGTGGGCTGAGTAAGGTGTAGACAGCCACAACAAATTGGATAGACAGACACACACTCCCACACCAATGCCAGCATTGTGCAAATATAGAGGCTTTTGGCAGCCCCGGCCACAACACCAGTCCTGGGCACAGTGCAGGCATGACTATGGTATACAATACTGCTGGGGTCACTCCTTGGGGTGGTAAACACTGTCAGAAACCAAAGCTGAAACACACTCCACAGATACCAGAAAGGTTGCTATGATGCAGCTCTATTAGCAAATTGTGCTTAACTTAGGAATTGCTATCTGCCATTAATCATAGCAACCTATGTAACATACTCCCAAGTTTAGGGTGGCATTGCTAAGGTATGCAAGTGCTAATATTGGGAGATGCTGCTGTGCACAGGGCCGAACAGCCTGACTCTCCATGAGGCTTTGGATAGTGGAGCCTATGGGTGTGGGTGTTTATGTCCCTGTTGGCCGCTGCTCTAGGGCAGAGGTTCCCAACTCCGGTCCTGGTGGGCCAAACACTGTTCGGGTTTTCATGCTGTCCCTAATGAATATGCATGAGAAACATTTGCATACCATGGGGGCAGCGTATACAAATGCAGCACAGGCATATTTATTAGAGAGAGCATGAAACCTGAATGGTGTTCGGGCCTCCAGGACTGCAGTTGGGAAACTCTGCTCTAGGTATTGCAAATGTTTATGGTGTCTGTGCTCTGTAGGGTAAAATATAGGCGTTTCAGGCATGTTTATGTTATCTGCAATAAAGGTTCTATCTTTATTACCATGGTTTAGTACTGGGTAAAATATGGGGACTGGGGTGGCAGGAGCCACAGCTGGGACTTGAAATTGTAACCTTCTGTTCATGAACACACTGGCTGTGTGTACTGCACCACACTGTTGCGACAGGGACAGTTCATTCCCTGGGGATACCATGACTGTTCGTCAGAGAGACCCTGTCTGTTGCAGTGCACAGCACCCACCTAAATGGTGCTAAGCCATGGTCTTCTGTGGGCAGATGCCACTGCCCCCTCCGCCACCAGCACCCCTATGCCTCCATGCTGCCATGCCATTATGCTGGTGGTGCTGGTGGTGCGCAATCCCAGGCCATCCAGTATGCCGGTAGGCAGCTGCCTATGGTGTGGGTTCTTGGGTAGGGGTGCTTACATGGACATGCATGCTCCCCCCCCCACACACACCACCTGCTAATGTTCTGTGCCCTTGGGGGTACCTGCTGGATAATCTCCCCTGTGACACTGTGGGACACACATTCATGCCCATGTTGGACCCTCGTCAGTTGCTGTCTTGCTGCTTTACAGTTTCAGCTTTCGTATGTGCCACCTAGGCATCTGCCTAACATGCACTGTGCCCCAGCTGGACCACAGCATGTGCCGCCTGCAGCTCTCCATATACCATTTCCAGCATCTGTACAATTGCCCTTTCCTACGTGCCCACCCTGCTGTTACTGCACAAGTGCACTCCATAAGAAACCTGCCCAATATAGATGTGAATAAACCCTGATCAGCACTATTTCAATGTGGGATCATTCACTTTGTAGGGGGACAGAGAATAGACCCTTCCAAACATTAAATCTTTTTTTTTAGCTTTATCAGTGGTGTTTCTTTATGTTTATCATTAATATCTCTTTTGGCCAGCTTGGTTATTGGGATTTTAAATGTGGTTCAGGTCATTTTCTATGTTTATTTGCCTTTTTGTTCCGTGTACATGTATCACTACTATCAAGTTATTGGGTTTCCCTTGCTTTGCTGCACATTGCTGACTGAAATGGTTTCTCTTTCCTGCAAATGTGCCTTAATGCAAGGGTTTCACTGGCGTTAGTGTTCAGACCCAGATTTCACAGCGTTAATGTGCCTGGAGCCTCTCCCCTCCCACTCTCCGCCCATTGACCCCTTCTCTCCGCCCTCTGGGAAGCCTTACTCCACCCTTCAGCGCCGGATTTCACAGCGTTAGTGTGCCTTAACGCTGCAGCCACGTTATCACGAGATAATGTTACATTATCGCGCGATAACATCACTTATTGCACGATAATACTGCCGCTGCGCTGTTAGCGCCGTTTAGTAAACATACCCCTTAATCTCTCCTCCAGGTCGAGCCATACTGGACGATTCCCTATGGCCCCCTCCACCCATCATAAATCTTGCTTTAGCAAAAAAGCACAATGATAGGCCTGAAAATCAGGAAAATTCACACACCCCTCTTCTTTTTTAGATTTAAGTTTCCTAAGAGCAATTCTAGGCGGTTTGTTTTCAATAGAAATTGGAGAAGGATTCTTTCAATTTGACAGTAAATGTTACTGTTAAGAAAGACTGGCAACATTTCTAAGACATAGTTCACTTTAGGAGTGATAGTCATTTTTATAGCTTCAAGACGACCCCACCAAGAGAGATAGACTGGCAACCATTGTGCTGTTATATTACAAAGCATAGAGAGGCTCTCCCCTTCATTGTACTGTAAGGTTTCACTGAGTGGGTAACAATAGTGAACTCTCAAGTATTTCACCACCTTAGGCTCCCACACTAAAGGAAAATCCTCCAAATCCGCCCTACACACTCTTGAGTTTAAGGCAAACACAACAGATTTTGACCAATTAATTGTATAGCCTGATGATCCTGAGTACTTGTTTATTAACTCTAAGATAGCCAATATAGAACTGAGCATGGTGAATAGCAATAGATCATCAGCGTAAGCAGATAATTTAATTTCCATTTCAGCTATGAATATACCATGAACCACGGGGTGTTGTCTTAATAATAAGGCCAAAGGCTCTAAGGCCAGATTGAAGAGGATGGGAGACAGAGGGCAACCCTGATGGATACCACACCCTAAAAGAAAGTCTCTAGACTGAGTCACATTCACAGAGATTTTAGCACTTGGTCTCGCGCACATAAATTTGACCAGTCTACAGAAACCCTCAACAAACCCAAACCATTTCAGAACAGCAAACAAAAAAGACCACTCCAGCCGATCAAACATTTTCTCTGCGACTAACGATAATCCCACAATTGGGCCTTCTGTTTCATCCGCACCTTCCAGCACATGACAAAACACTCTAGCATTGTTGGCTGTGGAGCGTCCCTCTGTGAAGCCACACTGGTCTGGATGAATCAAAGAAGGGATCAGTTTGGAGAAACGACTAGCTAAGATGGCTGAAAAATTGTATAATCCGCATTTAGCCACAAAATTGGACAGTAATTTCTAACCAGCTGAAGGTCTCTCCCAGTCTTTTCAAGCACCACAATGTTTGCAGGGACAAATGCTCCAGTCTGGGCCCCATTTCCCAAAAGAACTCTATAGTATTGTTGAAGATATGGGACTAGAGTTTTGGAAAAAGTTTTATAAAATTCAACCGGAAGGTCACCTGGTCCAGTAGCCTTGCCCACTTGCATGGAGTCAATGGCCTGGATGATTTCCATGACTGTAAACTGCTTATCTAGTCTCACAGCTATTTCTTGATCTAACACCGGCCTCTGCATATTGGTCAGTAAGCTATCAAACTCCTTCTCAGAGAAATCTATCTCTGTGGAATATAGTTGGGCATAAAATTGATAGAAGGTTTCTGCAATATCAGAGTCCTTGACAATCAATTGTTGCACCTGAGGGTCTCTCAGAGCAGTAATGCGAGAAGCTTCCTTGCGCTCCTTTAATGAGTTAGCTAGTAACCATCCAGCTCTGTTACCTTCCAAATAATACCACCCTTTCTTCCCAAGGCCACAATGGAACAAAAGAAGGTAGGGCAGTCTATATTAGGAGCATAGATATTAATTAAGGCAAGTTCAGTGGATCCAATTTTAATGACAGCCATTGCCCACCACCCTTCAATATCAGATCTAGTTTGTAAAACCATGGGGGAAAGAGATTTCTTCGATAAAATAGCTATCCCATTTTTTTTATGGTTGGCAGCTGAAAAAGCCTCTAGTGAAAAGAGTTTTATATCTAGTTTTAATGACTCCTTTGCATTCAAATGTGTCTCCTGCAGCAGTAAGATGTCAGCACTTTCCTTGCGACCATATAAGAGAATCTTTTTCCTCTTAATGGGATTGTTAATGCCCTTAACATTCAGTGAAACAATCTTAAAGGAAGACATATTGACAATATAACAGAGTGATAATCAAATGTTACAGAAACATACCAAAATGTAGCATACAATTTTACATTGTAGTTCCACACCCTGAATGCCCACAAGATGATAGCTGTACTTATAGCCCAAGCAAGAAAACCTAAGAAGAAAAGCCACTGTTTAGCCAAAGCCCTTGCACATGATCGCTCATAGGAAGTATACATAATTCTGAACAACAAAATAACCAAAACCCTGGGGGGCTATAGAAAACACAAAACTTAGCAGGTGAGCCCAAGAGGACATGACAGGCATGGAGGGCTAAGTTGCTATTGCACTTCTACTTCTTTGTCACTTAAAACAATGTAGATTACCCATCACCCATATCAGGAGCAGAAACGGTAACCTCAAACCCAGAGAGCCAGAGCGTTAACACAGGACTGCCCCCTTCAAAGGAATTATGGTCAAAGAAGGCCCCAAGTAGGTGTACAAGGGTCATCCCGCTCCTCCAAGCCCCATCAACCTCCCAACCACCACAGATATCAACAGACAACATAGAACACAAAAGAAAAGAGAGACAAAAAGAGAGACATTTTGACCAGGGTAACACCTTGTAGTTTCTCCAAGAGAGACAAAATGAATGTCCCAGTATATGACAATTCTGTATGATTGAATGTCAACTCTGCATGAATTAAGTCACAATTACATGACTTCAGACCAGTCAAACACCCATGATAGAGAGCACTGAAGAACTTTAGCAGGCCACAAAGTACAAGGCAAATTTCACCGCATCAACCCTGACTCCTTGTCCTCCAGAAACGCATGTAATTCCCCTGGATCATCAAAAGTCTTAGTCTGGTTATGCAGTGTGACTCTCATCTGGGCAGGGTAGAGCAGCCCAAATTGGGCCTGTAGTTGCAACATGCGTGGACGCAGTGCCAAAAAACTTTCTCCGATCCTCCTTTGCCTTCGCGAAGTCAGGGAAGAATAGGAGTCTGTGCCCCTGATATTCCAATGTAGAGAATGCTCTGGATGCTTCCATTATTTGTGAGACTTGCTGAAAATGAAGAACTTTCAAGATAATTGGTCATGGGTGATTGCCCGCAATCACGGACTGAGTAGGCACTCGATGGGGGTGCTCAATCTCAAACGGCATGGCGAATTTCAATTTTAACACACCTGGAATCATTGACTGCAGAAAGGCCACCATGTCAGGACCCTTGGCTCCCTCGGGAACTCCCAGTATTCTTACGTTGTTCCTTCGGACATAGTTGTTACCGTCTTCCAACTCTCTTTGCAGTGAGCATATCAACTTTGTCTGCCTCTCGACAGCCCTGAGCCGCTCCCCATGCGTTGTCATCACATTCTCCACCTTCTCCAAGCGCACCGTGATTGACTCCAAAGAGATTTTCAAAGTGCTAATATCTTCCTTCATTGTGAACAGCGAGTTACCATTGAATTTGACCAAATCTTTGACAGCACTAATTTCAGCCAAATGTTTCTGCAAGGCCTCAGGACAATCTCGGATGACCACCATCTTGGGAGGTGAGAGAGGTTCCATTTTGGTTCTCTTTGCGCTGGCATTTTGAGATATTTGGTAATCCAGCTGCGTCGGTTTGGGGCCAGACATGTCCAGAATCGAATAATATCAAAGTAGGTAGGAACTATCTAGTTAAAGACTGCAGAAGTCAGGTTTCTTGATCATTGTCCTCTGGAGCACAACTCTTACATGTCCATCTTGTCCAAAGCCAGGCTCCACCCCCTTGACCAGCTATCTTTAATTGACCCAGATATTTCTGAGTTTTTGGAAGACTCTTCTGACAATATCTCGACTCAGGCCACTTTAATTGTTACTTTTGGATTTTTAGTGGATCATAATTTAATTCTACATTTCTTTTTTCAGCAGAAGAATTGATTATTTTGTGGCCAGAAAATAAATATATTTCCTGATGTCTCCAAGGCTACACAAATGAGGAGAAGGTCGTTCCTACCACTGAAACCTTCTTTTTTGGTGCTGGGGGCAACCTTCTTCCTCAGATTTCCATGTAAATGTATTATTTCCAATCAGGGTATTCAATATGTTCGATCTTCTTAGAGGCATTTCAATTAGAAATGTTTTTGAAGGATACGTAGTTGGGCATGGCTTGGATATGTTTAATTTTCCTTTGCCTTGTTCTTTGTTATGGCTTGTAAATCATGGTTTCGCTTTTTTTTCGGGGTTTACGGCTCTCTTGATGAGGGCTTGAAATTTATTGTTAATGTGATAATTAATGCCTTATCTGCCCCCATTTTTGGTAACAGAATGTATAACTATTTCTCTGTTTTCTTTGCTGCATGAGCATTTTAAAAGGGTTTCAAACTCCAATAAAAATAAAAATAGTCCAAGTCATGTAACAGACATCTGCAGGCTGAATATGTCCAACCCATTGCAATGTGTCACTGCAGAGCCAATAAAGTCATTCTGTCAGATGGGCATGATTGCAATGGGCATGTTTGGAGACCCAATGTGCTATTGTAACTCATAAAGAAGAACAATAGTGTGTGCCCTCCAGTCAATGCAAACTCCAGACTTTGTCTAGTAGTATATTGAAGCCAGTCTCCCACAGCCACAAAGACAGCAAGTGGGATTCAAACCCTGGTTTGTTATTTACTGAGGCAGTGCTCTAACCATTTGGCTACACCTCTACACTCTGTACCACAGCACTGCCTAGAATCAAAGAGATTGCAGATCCCTGATTGCAACGGCCTATACCCAGGACATGAAACAATGTGGCTGGCAGATTCTGAGACAGTGGTAAACCACATCTAGGGCATGCCTGCAGCAACACACATTCAGTATGGACTGCACTGGACAGCCAGTACTGCATCTGTAGCAGCAAAGCGCAGACAAACCAATGATACCAGGAGTCTGTTCAGAAGGTCCAAATCATTTATTTGTGCACAAGTCTCGAACCAGTCAATTTCAAAATGGCTGAGCAAAGTTTTCTAGCATTACAACAACTTTTATAGACTTCTGCTCCATTCTAGGTATAGAAAAACATTTTATTGGTCCCGGTAACCTCCCGTACCTCCCGTACCCCTTCCATTGGTCCCGGTACTGATAAGTTTATCCAATTATGTCCCTCCAGTGGGCATGGCACCTGCATACCCCCCTTCTAGTCCCAATTACAATGGTCAGTTCATCAACTTGTTACTTTCACACTCTCAAGGCCATAGAACCAATTTGTGCATGCAGAGGAGCAAGGCTCTGCAACTCATCTGTCAGCACTCCCAATTATTTCTTTGCAGATGTACTTTTTCTTATCAGTAACTTTTAAACATGTTTTTCTGTATTTTTCCATCTTTCAGTTCTGCAGTTCTGCTTATCTCAGCTAATTCAATACTTCTACTGAGTTCTATCCTACAATAGCAGCATATTGGGGGATGTGCAATCCTATATGCCTCTCCACAGGCCTCATTTACAGGTCAAGCTAGCCATGCTGGCCTGCTTATGTCAGACACCGTGGGTCACAGACCTGCACCTGCCACATTCCCCCCTTTGATTAATCTCACCCTATTACTTAATAAGGTGTGAGAATTAAATCACCTTTTGAAGAATCACATCATGATTGAAGGATTTCTACTAGGACTGGCTTTATACAAAGCCATTATTTTAGTGGCGGTCTTCCGCTCTACTGTGCTATCAATAGTGTTATGAATAGAACGCATACAACATGGGATCAAACATGGTAATAAGAAAATAACAACAACAAGAATTAGTACTAATATGATGAAGGTTTTAAATCCTCCCACCCATGAAAAGAGGTTAGCAAACCAGTTAGGAAATTTCAATGAGTGCCAAGTTTGTACCGGCACATAAGCATGTCTTTGCATATCTTTAGCAATCTCTTCAACTACTTGGCCCTTATCATCTATCTTTAAACAGCAATTGGTTAAATTCAGTTTACCACATACTCCTCCTTCAGCTGCTAGCAAATAATCAAGTGCTAAGCGGTTCTGATATATAGCAGTGCGCATCTGTGTACTTTGTCTAGCTAAAAGTGTAAGTGCATGACTAGTCTCATTAGTTATTATCTCAACTACTGCTTGTAAGCGAATAATACGATTAATCATATAGACTGGGGTCCGATAACCCCACATACCATCATCATTCCAAGTGGCAGGCCCATAATACTCAATGATTCTTTCTGATGGCCAATCATCACCTTGCCACTTCTCCCACTTGCCTATCTGTAAGGCCTCTCTCTTCTGTCTTAGTGCTCTTTTGTGTCGGTGGGTAGTGTATACTGGGTATCCTAATTGTTCTCCATGTTCAGTGTTTAAGAGAAAGAAAGAAGGTCTGATGGTTCCTAAGACACATGCTCCTCCCCAGTGTGGCGGGAGTTGTGCATACGCTCGGTTTCCACAGATCCAATATAGGCCAGGTGGGGCTTGCCAGGCTTGGATTTTGGCAATATTAGTCCATAATCCAGCAAGTTCAGGAAATCTGGCTAATGGGTTAGGAGGTTCAGGGTGTTTAAGTCCTGACCACCATGCTGTCTTCTTGGTCGTGGTATTAAAGTACTTCTGGCTAAGACAGACCAGCTGTCCTACCTTTTGGGTGCACTGGGGTCCAGTTCTGGCGTAGCAAAGACGTCCAACGATTGAGTGCGCTAACACCCATTCACTGGTAGTCTTGTGTAATTCAGTCTGATTGTAAATCATAGAATAATTCAATTCTTGGGCTTCCCATGGCCACTGATCTCCCATTTGGGTTCCGCCACAGAAATAGCAATCTGTGATCTTAAGACTAGATACTACTGCTCCAGCTAATTCTAAAAATAGATTCTGTGAGGGATGAGGGATCTCAAACTTATTTACATGCATGGCTTCATAAAAAGTATTATGAATATGATATTTGGATGACTTGTGGGCTTGGGTATTCAATCTGATATATACAATGGTTCCTGGATCTATTGCCCCTCCAGCAATACGTAAACCAAACTTGTATCCTTGTTTCCATGCATGGGGATTGTGTATACGTAAGTGTAAGGGGTTACAAGCATCTTTCTGACATTTATCATTTGTGGTTGGCTTAGTTAAAGTAGCCATTCGTTTATCTATTTTCTCATCAGTTACACCAGTATTCCAGGTAGCATAAAAAACACATCCCCAATACGGGCAATAGTAGTCTGCTGCTAGTGCAGTACTATAGCCTGATCCCGTTTTACCTGTACACTTCCACCAATTCGTGGCACCTTCTGGACACATGTACTTATGGTCATTTCGATATGCTTTCTCCCATGTACCACAGGTGGAATAACTATCTCTATTAATGGCATTACATGCATCAAAATTCAAAACAGCAGGTTTAGTAATGTCCTTAAGTGGTGGCGTAGCAGCTAATATAGGTCCATCTGCATCCTTCCATCGTATTTCCATCGTGTAATAGGATGGATTCTGATGCGGATTATAGCATGCTTTAATTTTGCCATGAGTGCAAACATTTAGTTCAGTGGTGTTATAGATACACCTAGTCACTGTTCCCTTGCAAGCATAGTAAGAATGATAAAGCAAAGTCTGAGTTACTTTCAGTCCAGTTCGAGTAGAAGTAATGCAAGCAGTGCATGGAGGTAAAGCATAAGTCAGTTCAAAACCTCCAAAGAAGGCAACCAAAGCAAAGCAAAAGTAGAGATGCATGTTGATTGGAGTTCTTCTGAATCCTCAGCTTGCTGATCTTGATCACGACGGTCTTTTATTCTTCGTCCCGTTTGCTAATGAAGCAATTTAACGGGTGCTGAGTGTTGATTGAAGATCCTCAAGTTGTCCATCACACCTCAACCAACTTAGCAATTCAGTTGGTTTTGAAGTATGGTTCAATATAGTATCAAAGTAGTGCGCAAAATCGCACGCAGATTGGGTTCGTTGAAACAAAGCTGTTGCTGTATGGAAAACAGCAATCCTCTTCGAAAGACTTGGCTACTGCAAGGCACTGTGATGAAGTGTCTACTTTGCTGGTTGCCGTCTCAGAGTAACTCGCAAGGGTGCATCAAGATGCTGTTCTGCTGTCCACTGCTCGGGTTCAGGATCAGCGGCGGGCTTGACTCTGCTGTGGTGGATCCAGGCGTCAATCTCGGCTACCTTTACTGCAGTTGGGGTAGACAGGATGACGGTATACGGTCCCTTCCAATGGGGTTCCAATGGTGTCTTCTTCCAATCTTTGATCCCCACCGAGGTACCAGGCTGATAGGGATGCAAGGGTTCCGTCAAGTTGATAGGCAACTGGTCTTGGATCCACGTATGGAGAGTCTGCAGAACAAAACTAAGAGCTAGGAGTTCTTGCCTGGTTATTTCTGAACCAATTTGGGCTAGACTTCCTTTGACTCCCTGCACTATTGGTGGGGGTTTACCATACAAAACTTTGAAAGGGGAAAATCCTGTTGATTTTACAGGAGCTGAGCGTATTCTGAGTAAAGCTATTGGGAGCACTTGGGGCCATTTCAAGTGTGTCTCCTGACAAAGCTTAGACATTTGGGCTTTCAAGGTACGATTCATTCGCTCAACTTTCCCTGAACTCTGGGGTCTGTATGCAGTGTGAAGTTTCCATTGTATCTGCAAAGCTTTAGCTAACTGTTGAGTAACTTGGGAGACAAATGAGGGTCCATTGTCTGACCCTATTACTGCTGGAATTCCAAATCTAGGGACAATCTCTCTCATTGAGACTTTGGTAACTTCTCGGGCTTTCTCAGTTCTGGTTGGGAAGGCTTCTACCCACCCAGAGAAAGTACAGACTAACACTAATAGGTAATGGTATCCATTGGCTCTTGGCATTTCGGTGAAATCAACTTGGAGGTTGTGCATGGGGGTCACACCTCCTGACTGAACTCGAGGTGCTGTTATAAGGCCTTGCTTGGCATTATTCTTGGCACAAGTTTGACATTGCCGTGCTACTGAAGCTGATATGGTTGTCAATAGTGGGATGTAAAAGTGTGGTCTGAGTGCTTTTTCCATAGCACTCTTTCCATAGTGGGTGGCTTCGTGAAAAGCTTTGACAAAAGATGGTCCTAACAGTTCAGGAATTACTATTCGTCCAGGGGGTTGGCTGCCTTCTGCTGGTGGCAACTCAATCCATCCATCTTTTAGTACTCCATCTTCTTTGTTACAGTAGTAATCCAATTCTTTGGTGGTATATCGCGGTGTCCATAAATTCAGAGGTACTGGAAACAATGCTGCTTGCATTGGTATAGCTTGTGGGGCAATCTGTCCTGTCATTGCTGCTTGTCGTGCTGAGGCATCTGCAAATCTATTTCCTCGGGCAACTTCTCCTTTTCCTGCTTGATGGCCTCGACAATGCATGACAGCTACACGTGTTGGGGCCCAAACTGCATCAAGTAACATCAATATCTCGGGACCATACTTGACTGATTTTCCTCCGGATGTGATGAGTCCTCTTTCCTTATAGAGAGCTCCATGGGCATGCAAGGTAGTGAAGGCATATTTGGAATCTGTATATACATTTAGCACAAGTTTTTCTCCTAACAATAATGCTCTGGTGAGTGCTATCAATTCGGCTTTCTGGGCTGATGTGCCTGAGGCTAGAGCTGATGATTTGACTACTTCGTGTTGAGTGACGACTGCATATCCGGCACAGCGTCGTCCATCAAGGATGAGACTGCTCCCATCAACATAATAGATTTGGTCAGGATTGTCTATGGGCACATCTGTCAAGTCAGGTCGACTGGAGAACACAGTTTCCATGACTTCGATACAGTCATGTTCTGGGAGTTCTTCACTGATGGGTATCAAGGTGGCTGGATTCAGGGCATGGCTCACTTCTAGTTGTATCTGTGGGTTTTCACATAACATGCTCTGGTACTTCAACATTCGGGAATTGGTGAGTCAATAATTTGCTTTCTGTTCCATGAGGGCAAGGACTGCATGTGGCACAGTGACTCGTATGTTCTGTCCTAGAGTGAGCTTGTCTGCTTCGCTCACTAATAGTGCTGTAGCTGCTACGGCTCTCAGGCATGGTGGCCATCCTTTGGCCACAGGGTCCAACTGTTTCGATAGGTATGCTACAGGTCGCTCCCAATTTCCCAGTTTCTGAGTCAGCATGCCTAAGGCATTTCCCTGTGCTTCATGTACAAACAAGTGGAAAGGCTTGTGGACATCTGGTAGTCCAAGTGCTGGTGATGACATCAATTCTTCTTTTAACTTCTGGAAGGCTGTATCCTGCTCAAGTCCCCACTCCAGTGGTGACTTTTCTTCTCCTTTGGTGGCTTCATACAGTGGTTTGGCAATTTGGGCAAAGTTGGGTATCCAGATTCGGCAATATCCTGCCGCTCCCAGAAAGGCTCTGACTTGCTTTCTGGTTGTTGGAGTTGGAATTCTGCACACTGCTTCTTTTCTTTCTCTGCCTAATCTTCGGCTTCCTTGGGTTATACGAAAACCCAAGTATTTCACTTCTTTTTGGCATAGCTGTGCTTTGGCTCTGGAAACTTTGTATCCAGCTTCATCTAGTAACTGCAAGAGGTCTTTGGTGACTAGTATAAATTCACTTTCTGATATGGCAGCTATCAGCAGATCATCTACGTATTGGAGAAGCACTCTCTTCCCCGGGGCCACTGGATAACTTGAAAGGTCTTGATTTAGTGCAGCACTAAAGATGGTGGGCGAATTCTTGAATCCTTGGGGTAATCTTGTCCATGTGAGTTGGCCCCCTCTTCCAGAGATGGGGTCCTGCCATTCAAATGCAAACAATATTTGACTTACAGGGGCTAATCTTATGCAAAAGAATGCATCTTTTAAATCCAGTACGGTGAAATGGGTAGCTTCAGCAGGGATCAGTCCCAGAAGAGTGTAGGGATTGGGCACAACTGGATGTATAGTTTCAACTGCATCATTTACTCTTCTTAGATCTTGCACTGGGCGATAATCATCTGTCCCAGGTTTCTTCACTGGCAAAAGTGGAGTGTTCCATGGGGATTGACATACTTTTAGTAGGCCATACTCGAGCAATCTCTGTAGGTGGCGATGAATGCCTTCAATTGCGGCTCTTGGGAGAGGGTACTGTTTGACGTGCACTGGTGTAGCACTAGGCTTGAGGGTTACTATTACTGGAGCTATATGCTTGGCTAGGCCTGGGGGACTGCCTTCTGCCCATACTCCAGGTGGTGCATCAATACTTTTCAAAGTTTGTTCAAAATAGGTGTCTTGGACAGAATCATTAATGTAGTATCTCCATTCTTCTTCTCGGGGAACTGTCAGCAGCATTATTCCTGCTGGTTTGGCTTGGGGATTCACTGTCATTTGCATTTCTCCTTGTTCAGAGAAAGATATTTGTGCTTGAAGCTTGGCTAACATATCTCGTCCCAGTAGTGGCACTGGACATTCGGGCATGTAAAGGAATTGATGAGTTATTTGCTGTCCTCCTAGACTGCATATTCGATTTTGAAGAAAAGATTTTGTAGCTTTGGCACCAGTTGCTCCTATAATGGTGACTGCTTTTGTAGAAAATGGGGCTATCTTTTTGTCTACTACTGAATGTTGTGCTCCAGTATCAACCATGAATTCCATAACTTGGTCTCCTATTTGTATTCCGACCATAGGCTCCTGGAGACCTAAAGCAAACTGGGAGCCCGGTCTGTCCTAATCCACGTCATTCTCATCATGGGCCGGTGTGGCCAATGCTTGAATGGCTCCTCCTCCTCTTTCTCGCTGGAATTGTTCTCGATTGGCTCCTCCTCGATTTCGGGGATAGCCTCATCTTTCTTCTCGCCACTGATGATCGTTGTCGTCATCTTGCTGGGCGTCTGCAAGTTGCGGGCATGTATCTCTCCAATGCCCTTCCTCTCTACAGTAGGCGCATTGGTTCACGCCTAGCCTCTGGGTCCGGCCTCCGCCTTGACCCCGCCCTCTTCCTCTGCTCCTTCGACTAGGGACACCTCCCCTTTTCTGTTCAACTATGGCCGCAGCCAAAAAATCAGCTTTCTTCTTCGTCTTTCTATCACATTCTCTCTGTCTTTCAGTATCACGATTCACATACACTTTATGAGCGACTTCCAGTAACTGTGTTGCATTCATGCCCGCAAACCCTTCTAATTTCTGTAATTTATGTCTAATGTCTGGTTGAGACTGGTTTACAAAAGCAGAATTCACCATACATAAACTTCCTGGTGCCTCGGGATCATAGGGAGTATACATTCTGTATGCTTCAGTCAATCTTTCATGAAAATCTGCTGGGCTCTCATCTATACCTTGGATAACTCCTGCAACTTTGGAAAGGTTCATAGCTTTCTGGCCCCCCCTTTTCAGGCCTTGTAAAAAGCCTTGGCGAAAACGGGCTAGGGCTGCGGTTGCTTCTTCCGTATTTGGATCCCAATGGGGGTCCTCATTCGGGAATTCTCTCTGGGCTGCTTCCCGACGGTCTATTATATTCTGCCCTGGTCCCGGAGCTACGGGATTCTCTGCCATCCATTCAATAGCTGCTTTTCTAATTCGTGCTTGTTCTTCTGTCGTGAATAGGGTAGTCAGGAGCTGGCGACAATCTGGCCAAGTGGGTTGGTGAGTTTCCATAATAGTAGTTACTAATTCTGTCAGCTCCTGGGGCTTACTAGTATAGGAGGCATAATGCGACCTCCAATTTAATAAATCAGTTGTAGAGAAAGGGATATACACATAAGTTAGGGGTCCCGCTACCACCTCATCATTATCATTCTTTACGGGCACTCCCGGGACTTGCCGTAAGGGAAACAGTTTGGCCGCTATAGGTGTCTTTTGGGATCTGAGGGTTATTGTTGTATTTGTCTTTGAGGGGGTCACTTTCTTTTTCCCAACAGGTTTCACTTTGGGTATATCTTTTACTGGCGTGCTAGTGCTAGCAATCGCTTGTACACTGTCCTCCTCATCTGGGGCATTCTCTTTTTCTCCGTCTTCTACCTCCGCTTCTGACTCGCTTTTTATAACATCCTCTTCTTCTCTTTCAGCTAATTCTTCCTCTTCCTCCCCTCCGGGAGGTGGGTCAGGGGTTGGGTCCCGCTCCGGCTGTCTCTGAGGTTCTGGGGCAGGACGCCGGGCTACTCTTATCGGACCTGGGGTTCGGGGCTGCCTAGGAATTATTTCTGGGGAATCAGGATCTACCAGGATGGGCTTCTTTCTGGATTTCTTATCCTGCTCTTTCGTTCTAGGCTGTTGTGTTTTCTGACTAGAATCTGTCTTAGCTAACATTATTCTGCACTGTTCCTCATAACAGCGCTGCGCCCAGGGGGGCGGATCTTCACAAATACTTAACCAGGAATCTATATAGGGGTACTGATCGGGGTGCGCTATCCGCACTCTACGGTGTATTGACTGAATAATCTCTACATTGAACGTTCCCTCTCGGGGCCAGATGGGGTCTAGATCGGGCCACTCCCTAGTACACAAAATCTGCAAACGGGCTGCTGTCATTTTAATACCATAATCTCCTGAATATCCCTCTTTAAAATGTGCGATCATACATTCTAATGGAGTGTTTCTAGTAGACCCCGCCCCTCCCATTTCGATGTGTACGCGCAACAACAGACAGAAGGGAAAAGGAGGGCGGACCGTGGGTAAGGGGTCCTCACGGTCCTGGAAACGTATAAGGAATACAAATAACAAGACAGGACGACAATCACTTCCCCCTTTTCGCGACCTGAACGCGGTCGCCCGGTCAGGAAATGCGCTACTCAGGGGTCCGCCTTCACTTGGTCCGTGCTGCCAGACCTCTCATTCACACTTCGTTCACACAATCATGCTAGCAACGTATCCCAGAATGCATTCGTTTCTCTCTATTCTGACTAGTCTTTTCCCAATTACAATAAGGATGGGGGTTTCACCCGGCGAATTCCCATGCGGGGTTACTCGGCCCTTCCTTGAGAGGTGATCATGCTCTCTTACCAATTCCCAATATCTCGAGATTACAAATTCCAAATTCCAAGTTCCAATGGCAGTACTGCGCTTTCTATTTCTGTCTAGACCCAAATCAAAACTATACTCACCGGATCCGGTCCTCAAACTTCCCAAGCAGGCGCATGAGTTGGACCTCGGACTCCCCTCACTCGGGTTCGAGGCGTTGGCTCCAACCGGGCCCAGCACCCGCCGAGGTCCGACCAGCTCCCTCCGATACAAGGGACCGGTGGCGCCAGGGAGCAGCCCTCGTCGGAAGGGCGCGATCCCGGCAGGACCAAGCCTATAGAGGCGGAAAGTCGTGGTATATTGCCCTATATACACTTTGATTCCACAACTTCCCGGCCAACGCACCAAGAATATGTAGCAGCAAAGCGCAGACAAACCAATGATACCAGGAGTCTGTTCAGAAGGTCCAAATCATTTATTTGTGCACAAGTCTCGAACCAGTCAATTTCAAAATGGCTGAGCAAAGTTTTCTAGCATTACAACAGCTTTTATAGACTTCTGCTCCATTCTAGGTATAGAAAAACATTTCATTGGTCCCGGTAACCTCCCGTACCTCCCGTACCCCTTCCATTGGTCCCGGTACTGATAAGTTTATCCAATTATGTCCCTCCAGTGGGCATGGCACCTGCATACCCCCCTTCTAGTCCCAATTACAATGGTCAGTTCATCAACTTGTTACTTTCACACTCTCAAGGCCATAGAACCAATTTGTGCATGCAGAGGAGCAAGGCTCTGCAACACATCTGTCAGCACTCCCAATTATTTCTTTGCAGATGTACTTTTTCTTATCAGTAACTTTTAAACATGTTTTTCTGTATTTTTCCATCTTTCAGTTCTGCAGTTCTGCTTATCTCAGCTAATTCAATACTTCTACTGAGTTCTATCCTACAATAGCAGCATATTGGGGGATGTGCAATCCTATATGCCTCTCCACAGGCCTCATTTACAGGTCAAGCTAGCCATGCTGGCCTGCTTATGTCAGACACCGTGGGTCACAGGCCTGCACCTGCCACACATCTGCATAACAGACACACAGCTGCAGAATATATCTCTTGTCCAAAGGCCAAGCCACATGTGACGGCAAGATGCCCATTCCTCTACTGTACCTCCAATGTCAAATAACAGTCGTACACAGATGTCCGCTGGGCTGCAATGTGGCACTAACCCCTTAGGCAGCACATGTGCAGGACATGCATTCCCTTGTGACCTGCTGTACACTGTAAGATAAGTACATTTGCACATACACCTAACTCAGACCTCATTCTTGACCCATGATGTCCATGGCAGACCATCCTGCCCTCTTCGGGGGGCCATGCACACTTTTTCCTCCATCATAGAAGGCATGCAGGCATTGGACAATTCTCCAGTGATTACAGTCGCCACTATGGCTGCAATTGGGGCTCTGTGTGTAGGTATTGGTTAGCCCCTCCATTACCCATGATGCACCTTACAATCTGAGCAGCTATATGTAACCTTTGCCCATATGGAGACTGCAGCAATCCATCACGTCAGCTCTATAATATGCAGGGACATTGTGTCCTTCCTGCACATAACAGATGCCACATGTCCAAATGACCTTTTTCACCAATCACTCTAAATGTCAGGAAGGTCACACATCACCTGGTCCCCAGAGCAAGCACTGCAACAAACGGATGTTCGAAGTCCTGGATCAGATCTATTGTACTGCTAGTATGCTTATAGATGTTGCCTGAAGTGTGTGATGGTAATCATTTAGCATTCTGTACTATTGCAGCATGTAAGAGGGGCATGTAATATCTGGCCTTTGTGTCCTGTCTTTGCTAGCCGGGGATTCTTCTATAACAGGGGTGTCCAACCCTGTCCTGGAGGACTGCAATCCTGGCAGGTTTTTGGGATAGCCCTAATGAATATGCATGAGATATATACATTAGAGATATCCTGCCAACCTGACTGGTTTGTGGCCCTCCAGGAATGGATTTGGAGACCCCTGCCTTACACCTCTGTCATTTAAGATTGTGAGTGGGCAAGGTACAGATGTCCTAGACATCAAAAGGGTAGATAGAATTTATCATATCCCTCCTCGATTCTCACCACCACCAAAAAGTTGTCTAATAGACATTTTTGTGGTGGTGAGAAGTGAGGAGGAATGTGACAAATTCTATCTACCCTTTTTGATAGCAGCCCTCCAGGACAGGGTTGGACACCCCTGTTCTATAACATTTCCTGTCATTCCTTAAGGTTGCGGCAGCTGTTTCCAAGAACCCTGAATGGAAGTGAGTGTTTTCTAGGGCTGCGGAGTGCTGACACCAAACAGCAAGGTCTGTCAAGACCAGAGTCATCAGTGGGTTACTAACAGCCCAAAAAAAAGCTGCTAGCCTCTCTTTCTGAAAATTCTAATCAGCTAGATCAATCATAGGCAGCTTGCATATGTTGGACAACACTGGGCTGTGTCAGCCATTCACAAACCATCTGTGCCAGTCTGCTAGTCATCACCCACTGCATATATAGATAGCCACCATGAAGCATGGATATTCTATAAACAGTATGGACATTCAACAGCCTGAATACTGTTTCTCCTACACAGCTTTGGACACTGAGCATTGAACATAGTGCCATGCTTAGACTTCCATATAATGTCATGTCCTTAGCCATGGACACTGAAAAACAGACCAGTGCAGCATAGGTACTCTCCCATGCTTCAGACCCAGTTGGCCCCCCTCCCAAAGTCCATGTGGAAACATGGACAGTAGGACATGGGGTTAGATATTGGTGCAGTTGCTCGCTACACATATGCCACCATTCCCTGCCTCTTGCTACTGTAAGAATATCTTTGTAGCTGTCATATTTGGTGTCCACAGAGAGCAGGTGAGGCAGTCATGCATGGACGCTGATGTGAAACATGTAGACACTGAGTGGGGCCTCATAGGTTCTGTGCTTTGGGCAGTAATGCTACCTTCAAAGGGCACATGGAAAAAGAGGTATGGCATTGTTCCCCCACCTGCACACCTACCCCAAAATTCATCTCCAGATACTGCCTTCCCATATTGTGGCAGGCAATAAACAGACACACATGACATTCTGTGGCACATATTGCCTGCTGGTATTGGGCATGAACCATTCAGAGGTCAATGTACCAGTGTCACAATTAAGCAGACACAAGCATTTTGTCTCTGGAAACATAAGGCATGTTGTGATTCTGAAATAATAGGTGATGTACAGTGGACTGCTGCATTCAGTAATCTGTAGACACTGTGGACAGTGTATTTTGTGTGAAAATGTGCCTGATATAGTCCTGCCTGCATGTGCATACTATACATGGTGCAGAGTCCCCTGGATTGCATTCTGTGACTGCAGTATAGGACAAGAACAATATGCATTCAGGTACATCAAAGACTCTTTGCAACTAAGTGACTGAAGTGGACATTCACAGAGGCCGGCCCTCCACTAGAACCTAAATCCCTATATGCTACAGCTGCACCTAGAGGCCTGACAATGTTGCCATGGATACAGCTATTATGGCAGTTATCAGTAATCAGGCCTCTCACCTGGGCAAATAGGTAAGGCCTGGAGGTTCAGTTGAAGATGATGGTTGCTACAGACACACATCTGTCTCCCCAGCTCAGTGCAGTCCAATCATCAGGTGATATGGGAGCTGTACAGTAGTGTCAGGTTGTAAGGTAAGTGTAGGTGAATGCTGAGGGAATGGGGGTTGACAATGATGTGACTAAGAATGTATTGCAGCGTTACAGTAATGAAGACATGTGTACAAGCAGAGCTGGTCATACAGTGGCTCCGAAAAGTTGCAACTACTTACTGAGAACTCACCTTTTGGTCATAAATGATGTCGCAAACAATGTGTGGATTTGCTGTATAGCTGACAAGCCACATGCTGTATGTAGAACCATGAGGCTTGGCCATCACATGCATGCAAAGTGCATTGCTGCAGTTCACAGTCCTCTCAACACACACATATACATGACCCCACTGTCCAAAACAGTAGTAAGATGGCATTGTTACTTGCGAGCCTTCTTTAATGCTGAGCTGTTGTCAATGCTCTCTCAGTTAACGTGCTCTGACATGGTCAATGTACAGGTGTTATTAGCACACTCTGCCATCCTGCAGTCTTGGTGTAGCTTCTCAGTGTGTATACCCATGCTGAACTAGATAAGGAAAGTTACACATGCTGATACAGCTCTGGAAATATAGGATAAAGTTAACCCACCTGGACATATTATTCCTGATCTACAGGTTGGTCTTGAGACCCCTGACTCTTCTCTCTCACACATGTGCTCAGAGCCACAGAGCAGCCATGTGGTGACATGGGTCTATCAATTCATGTGAATATATGTGGGTATTGTCAGGATGACTGACAGCATGAGTTGGGGTATGCCTATGTCTGCGTAGCTGTTGTCAGGTTTTGGCCCATACTTGCCTGACAAGATATGTTAGCCAGATGTGGGAGAGGGACATCTGGTTTGGTCTGTGTATAACATTGCATTGATATGCTGCTGGTTTAACTGACATTCATGTCTTACATATGGAATCTATCCTGTCAGATGGGAAGGCCATGATATATGCACACACACATATTCCAGACCATGCTTGACCTAGCAGAGTAACCAATTGTACCCATTTCCAGGTGTGTGCAAGTGGCCCAGTCTGGGAATAATCTCATATTTTGTAGAGCACATAAAGGTGACTAGCATCGTGTGTGGCTCAGCTGGATATGATTGCCTGAGGGCTTAATCATTGAAGGGTCACTGATTCAAACACACATTATAGTCATCTTATTGCAACAGAGAGAACAGGGTGGTAATTTGACTTCTGACATGTGCTGGTATCATATTTCATAGTATGCCTGCCTCAGCGGCATGTTTTTCCGCCAACATGAACATATCCACCCAAAATGTGCATGTCGGGGGCATCCTGATGTAACCCTTCCCCCTAAAGGTACTGTCATACTGCTAATTACTGCAAGATGTGAGAGTCATGGGTGAAAACAGGCAACCTGTCTACCACTTTGGAACTGACAATGTTGTCAAGATCCATATGCACATGGAGAGTAGGAAGGCAATAACAGGTGGCAGACACCACTTCCTAGTCTTTCTGTGTTATAGGCGCCACATGTGTGATGTATATGGGCACCATTTCTTGAGCTTGACCACGCATTCTGTCACAATGCAGGTTAAGAGTCACACAATGTTGTCTCTCCTTAAGAAATGCATGGTCAGTCCTAACTCAGCTGCTCCTCACACAGTATCCAGGGATGGTCCATCCAGTCGGCAACCTAGGCAGGTACCTGGGTCCACCAATTTTAGTGGATGTCATGTCAGCCGATACCTCACTCCCTATAATCATGGCACAGGCAATAATTCAGTGCTGCAGGTGGCCCTGAAGCAGTGGCACACATGGAACTAGTCACAGCATGCCACCCCTCCCCCCCCACTCCAGCAGGGGTTCTGAGCACACAAGCTGCTGCCTTCAACCTTGCCAGTGCAAAGATGGGATGATTCACTATGCCCTCCACTTTACCTGCTAGTGGCATGCTTGGCAAGCCCATGACAGTAGATACAGCAGCATTACCCCTGACATGCAGGGCCAAGACTAGGCTTTCTTCAGCAACAGGCAGAAGAGACTGTGACTGCCACTCCCACCCGCACACAATGCTAACCTGGCTGTGCAGTGACAGTGGCAGTGGGCCAACTCATTTCAGACAGCAGAATCATAACAGCAGAGTCACAACAGACATCACAGATGTACACCCTAGGCAGGTGCCTGATCAGCCTAGAGGCCCAGCCTGATCCACTGCCTTGTTCCCGTGCCACCTCCTGTGGCAATCTTGCACCAACAACATAGTCCACTTTATTTCTAGGACACCATGCTGTTACTGCCAATGGAGCACTACTATCACTAATTCTGGAGCTACAATGGGAGTAGCACATTGTATACAGCTAAATAGGTTCCCTATGTGCTGCTTGCACGATGTAAATGGCTCTCTCCCTTCAGAGGGACAACATGAGCTTAACATGAGCTCTGAACTAGCATTGGGGTTCCTGCTGACTGTGCCTCTAATGCACGGTAACAACAACTGGCGGTAATGAAGAACACCCTATCCCCGCCCAATCTCTGCCCCATTAACACCCTCTCTCCATCCCTTTTCACCTTAACATTCGGGGAATAGTTAACACACATTATTCCAGCATTAGCGACACTCTCCGCAGTGTTAGCAGCTCACAGGTGCCGATAACGCCTGTTAACAGCACCTTTGCTACCTTAACGCTCCTTAGTAAACATACCCCTGTGTCTTACAGTTGTGATGAACATTATTGGTACCCTTGAATTTTAGGTATGCTGTGTACAATATCTTAAGAAATAATTGGAAATATTCCAACTGTATGTCATAATATTTTAATAGTATGTTTAAAGGTATACGACAAGAAAAATGATGTCTGTGCAACATAGACGTAATATGATCTGGACAGGATTAATAGCACCCTTCACTAATATTTGGTTGCACAACCCTTGGTAGTGATGACAGCCTCTGAACATTTATTGTAGCCATCTATAAGTTTCACACATCTGTCTGCTGATAGTTTCTCCCATTCTTTAACTGTGATTTGTTCCTGCTCATGAATGCCTCCAGGATTCCTTTTACCAATGGCAGATTTCAGCTCTTTCCAAAGCTTCTCGAGTTGATTGAGATCAGAACTCATGGCTGGCCAGTTTAAAACAATTCATTTGTTCCTTTTTAATCATTCTTTTGTACTTTTGGATGTATGTTTTAGTTCATTGTCCTGATGGAGGACCCATGACCTTTGACCCAGACCTAGATTTCTGACACTAGATAGCACATTTCACTCCAAAATACCTTGGTAGTCCTCTGATAATGGCTTTTCTGATTGTCTCAGGCAGCTTTCTTGTCTTCACCATTCCACAGATATATTGAAAAGTATCTATCTTGTCACCCCTCTCCCGCCTTTCTTCCAAAATATACATATTGAGATCTTTAAGCCTATCCCCATATGCCTCATGACAAAGACCACTCAGTATTTTAGCAGCTGCTCTCTGGACTGACTCCATTCTGTTTATATCCTTTTGAAGGTGCATTCTCCAAAATAGTACACAGTACTCTAAATGAGGTCTCACGATAGACTTAAACATTCAAGTATCTTTCTGGCTTTTGCCATTGCCTTTGCTAACTCTTTAGCCAATTTAAGATCATATAATACAACCATACCTAGGTCATACTCTTGTTTCATGTACTGAAGTAGTTACCCCTATACTGTATCACCCCCTGGTTTTTGTAGCCCATATGCATGACCTTGCTTTTTTTTTTCTAGCATTAAATCTTAGCTGCTAAATTCTCGACTATTCTTTTCATACTATCTATACTTTCCAGGATGTCTACCCTGTTGCAAATTTTGGTATCATCTGGAAAGAAGCACACCTTTCCCGATAGACCTTGTGCAATATCACTTACAAAAATGTAAAAAAAAAAAAAAAGGATCCATTCTGGTAATGCTCTTATCTTCACAATGAATACTCACCACTACCCTCTGCTGCCTCCCACTCAACAAGTTTCTTACCCAGTCAGTTACTTTAGGATCCAGCCCAGAAGCACTCAGTTTATTTATAAGTTGCTGATAAGAAGTGTCAAAGGTCTTGCAAAAGTCTAAGTATACCATATCTAATGCTCTCCCCTGATCCAATCGTCCAGTCATCCTGTCAAAAAAATCAATCAGATTTGCCTGACAAGACCTACTTATAGTAAAGCCATGTTGTCTTGGATCCTGTAATCCTCTGAATTCCAGGAACTGTACAAGCCTCTCTTTTAGTAGCAATTCCTTTAATTTACTCAACACAGAGGTCAGATTGACCGGCCTGTAGGTACCAAGCTCTTTCTTACTTCTACTTTTGTGGACAAATTATATTTGTCCATTTTCAGGCCTCAAGGATCTCTCCCGACTCTAAAGAAGCATTGAAAGAGTCAGCCAATGGAATCACCCTAAGTTCTTTCAGTATCATCAGATACTTGTAAATCCTGTCTGGCACCATTGTTTTGTCCACTTTTAATTTTGCTAGCCCCTCATTGTGCAGGCAATGCAACCTTCTTTTCTTTCATAAATACACTCAGAGAGCCCTCTCATCGGACATCATACATCTAAAACCAATGAGAGAGCTGTGTGAGTGTATTTATGAAAGAAAAGAAGGTTGCATTCCCTGCACAATGTAATGTTGGTTACTGGTGGTTAAAGGCCCCTCCAATGTAAAATTATTGAGATATTGATGACTAGTAGGAATAAGGGAGTATTTTTTTATTTTATTTAAATTTATTTAACATTTCTTTTATACCGCACTCTTACCATCAGCGTGGTGTACATTGAACAAACATATACATACAGGGTAACTGTAGTGTATTTTACATTTAACAGGAGTTGAAACTTGGAAGAACAGGGTAACTATCTACAGTTATTCACATAGTCAAAAATCTCTGGTTATATGTTATTATTTAGGACATTTACAAGTGCCTTTTGTCATTTTGTTATAGTTTTAATCTCCCCGAAGCAGCAATATGGTGAAACACTGACAGCGTCAGAGAGGCTGACACACAGTAGAAATTTTCATCTGGTAAAAGGGAAGTATCCCTGTGATGAAGTGACTATATATTAAGGATATTGAAATATAGATTGTTCATGTGGGTTTGGAAAATACTGTGCATTTTAAATTGAAAAAAGCAGTCTGAATTTATAGAAGAAAATAGATGTTTATGTGACATTATGAGCCCATAATGGCCACTGAGATCTTTTTCTCTTTTCCTTTATAAATGAGTTTTGGTTTCTACACAATTGTCAAAACACTTTTTTGGGGAAGATTCAGGATTCCCCATCTGGATTTATAAAAGAGTTTAATGTCCTATGCCATTTGTTTGAGTAAAATACAACCTAGTTATTATTAAGTGAAAACTAATACCTTTGTTTAGATTCCTTGCGTAGACCTACTATTGGGGTCTGCATTAGTTTACCTTATCACTTCAGATTGCAAACAGTGTTTATTTATCTAGAGTATGTTGTATACTGTAGTATAGTGTGTCCCCTTTGTCGAATTACCTCGAGGATTTATGAATATATTACGAATCAAAGACCCCCTGGAATACACTATATTGAATTATTTCCCCAGAGAATCTAAATTTGACCTATATGTGTAACTCCCTAATCTGCCATATTCATAACTAAAACTATATAAGCTGGCCTTTAAAGCAAGACTCCATGGGGTGGGAGCTGGAGTGGGAAGGAAGGGATCTAACACCTCAGAAGTGCAGAGGGTTGCAAAGGGAACAGTGGCATTCCAAGCCTATTTCGTAGCCCGAGTGGGCACTGTTCTCCTCCCCTATGATGGCCACAGACAAGCTTACTTTACTTGTTTGCAGCACAATGTGCCACTGCCCCTCCTCCAGGCCTGGCCTCAGCAGCTGCTACTTCCCAGGACAAGTCTTGCAGTTTTATCGAAAGACTTTGGGAGAGGAAACAGTACAGGGCCTGGAACAGAGGCAGTGATGTGCCGCACAACAAACAAAGAAAGTATATTTGCCGCCGTTGGTTCAGACATGAGTGCTGTCATCATCTCCTTGTGAGGGTCCAGCTGGGAATGTCATTAACTATTTGCACCCCCTTTTTGCCAGCACTCAGGGCGGATTGCTTCCACCACCCTGCCCTTGGTACGCCACTGGAATAGAAGGATCTAATATCTCAGAAGTGGCGTCAAAGAATGTTTGCTTGCTTTTCTTGTTTTTGCAGTCTAGAAGAAAGGGGAAAAAACCCAGTAGCAAAACAGAAAGCCTTACCTAAAACAGAAAAATCACCCTACTGCAACCAGCTGCAAAAAATAATGTTAAGCAGCAAAAATTATTATCTAGCAAAAACAACTTCCTTTTTAAAGATCTTTCAGGCAGAGAACTTGTAGCAAAAGTCACAGAATTACCTTGCTTCAAATGAAGTCTCTTCACTTGACCCCTGTTCCAATAAATTCTGGGCAATCTAATCATGAAAAGTCTCCCAAGCTTAGATTTCATCGCTAGAGAGGAGAATATGGAGGAAGAATTCTGCAATACTTTGGGTGGAGGGGGGAGGGAGGGGAGGGGGGAAAAGCAGATCTCAGTGTTTTATAGGGCTTTCTTGGAAGACAGATGAGAATGTGTAATTTCTCTGCATGTTGTGGAGAGTTGGAACTCTGACATGGGTGTCCATTATAGTGATAAGGAGTGGCGGGCTATAGGGACAAAAATGTCCCTCTGCTGCAGAAGAACTGAGATGTTACTCAGGCTTCTGCAAATGATATATATATTTCTCATCGTTTCCATAAAGACATATCCAAAGGCTATCTAGCACTATTGGACAGGATGTGTATGTGCTGAGGGGGGGTGTAGGCAAGAACCTCCACATGTAGTATATGATTATATTGATTACATCCAGTTCTTCAGGCAACAGCTGGGAGGGAAAATCAAAAGAATCAGGAGAGTCCAGCTAATAATGCTCAGTGCTTTGCTTGCTAGGATTTTGGAAAGT
Organism: Ichthyophis bannanicus; assembly: GCA_033557465.1. Lineage (NCBI taxonomy): Eukaryota > Metazoa > Chordata > Amphibia > Gymnophiona > Ichthyophiidae > Ichthyophis > Ichthyophis bannanicus. Next base: position 15,576,568 of record CM066036.1, on the reverse strand, counting down.
GATAGGAGTGAGAGGGCATTTAAAGAAACTAATTTCACATTGGGTTCATGCACCTTAGTATTGTATGCAAAAAATAGCTCTCTAATGGAAATTGAAGCCCAAATCTGAGGTTTAGCAGGCACAAACATTTATGATGGCTGCAAATGAGAAATTGACACATAAACATTTTGTTTTGTTGTAATGAATATGAAGGCATAGAGGAACTCTTTAGGGTGCACAACAGGACACTTACGATATTGATCTTTTTCTGTTCTTGGTCTGATATTGTAGTAGGATTTCTATTATGATGTTATGCTTTGCATATATTATACAGGTCTGTTGGTTTAACAGTAGTTTAACAATTACAAGTTTTTAAATAAAGAAAATGTCAGTAAAGAGTTTACCACATGTCAGGCTCCAGGGTTTGTTGTTTGACCTCATCAGTGACAGTGGAAAAGAAATAGAAAGGAATTCCTGTATAAGGTTAGAATGTACACTGTCTTGTTGCAGCAAAGAATTGTGGTATACAAGTTTCATAGATAGATATCAAAGTTCCTTGTAATACCCAGTTATAATGTTATCTCATGTATATCAGATAACTTCCTTACTCTAATTACACAGATTTAGCTCATGCCTTTTTAGTGGTTTCTCAAGGTAATTACATTCATATATGCTGGACAATGAAGATTTTGCTTCCTGAATATTGTTGGGTGTACGTATCTTATGGATTTTGGGTTGCTGATCAGGAAAATCACCTTTAAATATTCCTATCACGCTCCATTTTTTTGCAATCACCTATTTTTGTGATTTCCTCGCATATTTTAAATCTACTCATATGTTGCCTAGAAAGTAAGCTGTTTTGTTTAGTCCAGGTATACCTGGGTATGTACTCAGTGCAGGCTCACAATGTGTAATGGACATGCTCCTGCTCAGGAAAGTGTGGGTATGCTTAGTCAGGATGGATGCTGGCAGTACAGACTATAAAAGCAGCTTTCATACACAGATGCTATGCATGATGTTGATATCGGTTTATTTATTTTATGTATTTATTTAAACAGTTTTATATACCGCTTAATCCTAAAATCAAAGCAGATTACACAGCAAACAGGTCATTACACAGCAAACAAATCAAGTGGCAGAGTGTGTGGGAGTGGGCATGCAGTGATGAGTGAGTGGGGTGAGGTTGATTGCATAGTGTACTATATACAGTAGGAGCTCTGTACAGGAACAATATACATTTTACATTTACATTTTCTTGCTGCAGGTTATCTACAGCTGTAGGCTATATACAATATGAGCTATTTACATTTTACATTTTATTGGCAGAGAGTTTGAATAGTTTGTGTTATGTCCTTGCAGTTTTCTGTGATGAGCATAGTTTTTAGGTCTTCAAGATGTATTTGAGGTCTTTTGTTGATCTTAGGTTGTCGGGGAGTGCTTTCTAGAGCACAGGAGTGGTCGGGGAGTGATTTCTAGAGTGCAGGAGTGATCGGTGATAGCATTTATGTATTGAATAGCATTTACATGTGAGCATGTATTGAATTACATGTATTGAATAGCATTTGCATGTGAGCTTCTTGTCTAAATGACAATTCCTTACAGCAGAAATGTCTCGTCAATATCTCAACAGTCGCGATACATTCTGTTACATTTGTGGTGAGTATACTCTTAAGCCTCAAAAAAGCAGCATGACTGCACTTATTAAAAAAGCATATGAGCTCTACTTTGGTTCTAAAATTGGTGATCAAGACAAATCCTGGGCTCCTCAAATTTGCTGTGCAACATGTACTATCCATCTCAGAGCTTAGCTCAGAGGTATTTGGAAGTCAATGCTGATTGTAATCCTGATGATATGGCAAGAACAGAAGTATCATGTGACAGACTGTTACGTCTATCTAAACTATGGGGTATGTTTACTAAACTGCGGTAATCGTGAATAACGCGCGTTATGTAACGTTAACGATCGTAAACTCCCGTGGTGTGGTAAAACACCGCAGAAGGTGGAGAGAGGGTGGAGAGAAGGGGTCAATGGGCGGAGAGTGGGCGGGGAGAGGCTCCCTCCACACTAACGCGCTGATCTGAAGAGCTCAATTCCAACGCGAATGAAAACCTGCCGTTAAATGCACATTACAGGGGAGAGAAACCATTTAAGTGTCAGAAATGTACAGCTCAGGCAGGGAAACCAAACAAAGTGATAAGTGTGATACATGTGCAGAGAACAAAAGGGCACAGAAACACTGAAAATGACCCCAACAAACTGGAAAAAAACCATAACCAAGCTGGCCAATAGTGGTATCAATGAGAAACATCAACCCCTCCCCCCGAGTAAGCTCCATAGAACAGATATAAATCGTGGAAGGGTCTATAATCTGTCCCCATACAAGGTGAATGAGCCGACAGTGAAATAGCGCTGTTCAGGGTTTTCCCCACCATCGGACAGGGTTCCTATGGCATGCACATGTCCCACAACATCAGGGCGGGCATGACGGAATGGCAACTGGACAGATGCCGGAGAAGGGGATACAGAGGGCCGCAGGTGGCACATGCTGTGGTGCAGCTGGGCCACAGTGCGGACTAGGGCGATGCCTAGGTGGCCCATACGAATGCTGAAGCAGCAGAGCAGCCAGACAGCAACTGCTGAAGGCCCAACATGGGCACGACTGTGTTTCCCACATTGTCACAGGGGATAGTATCCAGCAGCTACCCCCAAGGGCACGGAACATTGGCATGTGGTGCTGGGGGGAAGCGTGGACACCTATGCAGGTACCCCTACCCCAGAACCCGTACCATAGGCAGCCGCCTACCTGAACACTGGATGGCCTGAGACTGCGCACCACCAGCACCACCAGCAGAAGGGCATGTCAGCATGGTGGCGGAGGGATACTGGTGGTGGAGGGGGCAGTGGCAGCTGCCCAGAGCAGACCGTGGCCTAGCCCTGTGTAGGTGGGTGCCGTGTACTGCAACAGATGGGCCCTGTTTGACGAACAGTCATGGTATCACCAAGGAATGTATTGACTCTGTGACAACAAGGTGGTGCAGTGCACAAAACCAGTGTATTCAGAAGCAGAGAGTCACAGGTTCAAGTCCCAGCTGTGGTTCCCGCCAACCCAGTCCCCATATTTTACCCACTACTACAACGTGCTAATACAGACAGCACCTTTATTGCAGATGACGTAAACATGCCCAAAACACCTAAATTTTACCCTACAGAGCACAGACACCATAAACATGCACATTACCTAGAGCAGAGCCTCCCAAATGCAGTCCTGGAGGGCCAAATACCATTCTGGTTCCATGCTGCCTCTGATAAAGATGCCTGTGCTGCATTTCTATGCACCACCCCCATGGTATGCAGATGTATCTCATGCATATTCATGAGGGATAGCATGAAAATCCAAACAGTGTTTTGCACCGCAGGACTGGAGTTGGGAACCTCTGCCGTAAAGCAGCAGCCAACAGGGGCAGACACACCCGCACCCACAGGCCCCATTATCCAAAGCCTCCTGGGGAGGCAGGACTTTGGGCTCTGCGTGCATCTCCCAATACTAGCACTTGCATACCTTATTAATGCCATCCTAAACCTGGGAATATGGTACACATCTATCAAAAGGTTGCTATGAGTACTGCAGATAGCAATTCCTAGGTTAAGTACACTTTCTGATGTCTGTGGAGTATGCTACAGGTCTTGTGTCTGACAGTGTTTACCAACCTGGGGAGTGACTCCTACAGTATTGCGTACCATAGCCATGCCTGCACTGTGCTCAGGACTTGTGTGGTGGCCTGGGCTGCCCAACACCTCTATAGTTGCACAATGCTGGCATAGGTGTGGGGAGTGTGTGTCTGTCTATCCAGTGTGTGGTGGCTGCCAACACCCTCCACAGCCCACACTGCTAGCACTGTTGCCAGTATTGGCCTGCCAATGTGCATAATGAGGAGCAAGGTACTGTGGGAATAGCCTTGATTAGGTGGCTTGGCCTGGACGCATCTGCACACGGCATAGGGCAATGGCCCGGACATTGTAGTGCCTGGCCACCACCTGCATGGACAGGGTGGCCATAGCATGTCCTGCTGGGAGGTCACTCTCACCCTGACTGAGCAGTGACCATGGCATGGCTAGGTTCCCCCATACTGCTCTATAGTGTTTCTCTCATGTAATATTTATGGGTTTTCTTTTGAGGCCCAATCACTGACTTATCTGCTTGGTGTGTATGCTGACATCCCTGTTCTGGGTACATGCGTCTCCTCCAGGACCATGCACTATGGACTAGCTGGTGGACTGTCTGCAGCTAGTATGTGTCTTGCTGGAACGCCTTGCAGGGTGCAGCGGCTTGAGGCTTGCTGCTGGAGAATGTCAGATAATGGTGGGGGGCAGCTGAGCGTTTCCAGGCCTGCTGTCTGTCTGCTATTGCATTATGGATGTGTACCGCTCTGTCTGTTCCCCAGCAGGACTGGGGTTGCTGGTCTCCTCTACTTCTGCCATTGCAGGGAGGTAGACTGTGGATCTATTGGTGGGTGATCCATACACCTCCACCTCCACCTACAGCAGGTAATGACGGCACCAACACAGGATATGCACTATTCTGGGTGCAGCATCGCCCATAGGGACTAGACATGACCGAGACATACAGCAGGACACAGATGTCTCCTAGGTGTGTCTAACTGAACTACCTATCACACACTGATGGGGACCTGCAGCATGGCGTATTTCAGCAATGAAAGGTGCTGTGGACCTGGTGCTGGGCGCCCCACCTCAACCTCAGGGTGGGCACTGTACCCGCACAATGTGACTGTCTGTGGCTACTCTGTGGTAGTGCCACACACGGTCTGTTCCCCCTACAAGGCCGAGGTGCTGTGGGGGTGCATACCTGATCTTGTGCCCATCTCTTGACTGCTGATTTGCATGTGCAGTGCATCATGGGTATGGGTGGGTTACCCCTATCCTGGTAACCACAGCAGACAGTTTGTGTGGTGACGTGCAGTCCTGCAGCCAGCCAGAGCTTTGTTCACATCCTTATAAGGTGTCATATAGGGGACATTATAGGGTGCCTTGGTGGACAGTACACTTTATAATGTGCCCTATGGAGTGCGTTATGGGGTGCCTTATGCGGCACCTTAGGTTATGCCACCGTGAGGGTGTGTTTGCTGGCAGCACTAATTAAAATACACATCACATGCCTCAACAATTGCTACTTAAATGTAAAGGGTGCTGCCTCAGCCAGCTTTATACATTAGGCCCACTGGAGAATCAAACCCATGACCCCTGTACCATCAGTTAGTGTTGTAACCATTGTGCTACAGCTCTGTTACTGTGATTGTATGCCTGCGCGCCTTCTTAAGATTAACGCGCAGTAACGTGCCCTGTAGCGCTCGTTCATTTATGGCGCCTTGTAACGCGCGTTCTCGGCGTGTTCTCGGAAATGATGTACCACCCATGTCCTTATTTGGGGTTTCTGTCTCTAACGCAGCTCCTAACGTGAATCGCACTAACGCAGTTTAGTAAACATACCCCTATGTGTCTGGCTTCTCTGCTAAAAATAAGAAATCTATTGAATACCCCAGTCTGCCTTCAGCCATGAGATCGGTGTCGCATGACAATAGTATGCCAATACCAAATCCACCAGAGTCATGGAGCCTAGACGAGGCAGATGAGGATGCCACAATACACGGGCCAGACATGTAAAATGACATGGATCCAGATTTTGAACCATTTATGTCTGGTGTGCCTCATCTGATAACACAGTCAGAACTGAATGACCTGGTGAGGGACTTAATTTTGTTAAAAACAGAAGCTGAACTACTTGGTTCAAGATTGCAAGGATGGGATTTGCTGTCACCCAGTATGAAAATTTCTGTCTTTTGGATCCACCAAGAAGATATGAAAAATTTCTTTGCACAGGTTGACAACCTCTGTTTCCATACTGACATTGATAGGTTGTTCACGGCTTTGGGTTGTGAGCATGACCCATAACAATGGTACCATTTTATCAGTTTGTCATTGTTAAGCTTGAAAGCTGTCTTGTTACACAATGACAATGTCCACGTTTCAGTACCTATTGCCTATGCAGCGCACATGAAAGAAACCTACAAAAACATGGAACATGGGCGAGGACAACTACCCGTCTACCAAACCAGGACATGCCAAACAAACCATGACAATACACGACCCAGCAAGAAACCCCAACAGTACAGACCCACCATCAAAGGATACTCTCCAGACATCCAACCCAAGAAGCAATCAGAAGCAATGTTCCCTCTAATTTTCTGTAGGCTGTGTGCGCATAAAATATTAGCTGTGCAGCTTTTGAAGGAAGGTTAAATTTTTGTGCGCCACATAACGACACTCAGAGTTATATACTTTAAAATTTGACTACATGTCAGAATACAGTATGTACACCACATTGATTGCACTAGAAAATATTGTAGAACTTGTGAAAACCGTAAATACACAACAACTTTTCAATTTTAAGAACGTCTGTGTTGTTTTCTATCAGAATCAGAACCGTAATTTTTGTGCGCTCTGTTGTAAAGTATGTGCGCTCACTCGGCGAGGGGTGTGCGCGCGCACACGCGCACAGCTTAGAGGGAACAGTGATCAGAAGGTTACCTCCTCCCAACATTATACAGCCTCCAGCACTGCATTCCCCCACAGCAAAACCATGCTGACAATACACCCAATTCTCCTCTTGAAACTAGCAACTTAACTTAAACTCCACCCCCCAACCATGGTACCACACCCACACCAATATAACTACATACATACCACATGCACACAAAGTATACAAAAGCCCCCAATGATTAATACACCTAAAAGTCCCCCCACAACCTCATCCAATCCTCCCCACATCCACATCCTACACTGTGCACTAATCAACTTATGCTCTATCCGAAACCAAATCCAGATCATAGGAGACATGCTACTATCCCAAAATATAGACATATTTTATTTCTTTAGCCAGTTTTCTATACACTTTATCCTTCAATCAAAGCAGTTTACATTATGTAATCACTACAAACAGGTACTGGATACATTCCCTTGTCCCTAAAGGGCTCACAATCTATGTGTACCTGAGTCAACAGAGGGTTAAGTGGCTTGCTCAAGGCCACAATGAGTGCCTATAGGACTAGAAACCCCAGTCCCTCTGACCTGAGATTGCTGTCCCCAGGTGGGACTTGAACCCCCAGCCTGAGGTACTGTGTCCTAACCACTAGGCCACTCCTCCCTCCACTGGGGGTTAATTCTGTGCCCTTCCTGCCGACATCTAACTTCCCCGCCAGTTGTATGGGGAGGTTAGACAGGGGCGGGGAAGGGGTGACTTGGGGACAGAGGCAGGGCGGGTGGTGGGCAGTCATCGGCCCTGGATGTACAGGGCCGATTCCAATGGCGGCCCTGTACGACCAGGGTCGACGGCTAAGATGGGGAACTTATTCCACCTTTGAGGTAGAATAAGTTCCCCAATCTTGCAGGAGACAGCGGCAGGTAGTGGAGGTAATTCCCCACAGCCCGATCCTGGCATTGGGAAGCAAGATCGGGGGTCAGGCTGCAGAGAAAGCATTTTTCTGTGCCGGTGCTGGGGATCGCGGCTTTACAATGGAGCTGCGGTGTCATGGCAACCGGACACCATTGTAGATCCCTGACTGAATTAGTTGGGGATAGGCCCGGGGATCAGAATCGCGAATACCTCTGTACATCCGGCTCAGACCGGACATACAGAGGGGCTGTACGTCTCCATTGGAATGAGCTCCACTATGTATAACAGAAACATGGATCACAGAAACTGATAATGCACTATTAAACAAACTAATGCCAAGCGGATACAACACCTACGAATGCCCAATATTGCATAGCAAATGCGGCAAAGTAATGATCCTTGCCAGAAGCAACCTTAACTTCCAAACCCACACAAGCATAAGCACCTATGAAGCTGACTCCATCACCATCACCAACAGACAACCATCTGCCTTATTTACAGAACTCCTACCGCCAACGCCAATGACCTCATTTTGGACAGAGTGATAAATGCATCAAATACTGGAAAGGACCTCCTAGTATTAGGGGATTACAACCTCCCCTTCTTACAACAGAACCACGCAGATTCCTTCATCCAGGCAATGTCAGCAATGAACATAACACAATTCATTAACACCTCCACACATGCTAAAGGCAACACCCTGGAGCTAATTTTCTGCAGTACGAGTCCATCCAAATCAGATGGAACCCACCAATCTATTCAAGCTTACCCAGTCCCATGGTCAAATTATAAGCTAATAAATATCTCTCTCCCACAAAATCCCATCAAGAAAAATCATAACCTGCAACCACCAACATGAAGATATAAACCTTTTGACAAAGACAGCTTCATTAAAGACATCCTCGCACAACTGATTGAAGACTCCAGCGACCCCCAACACCCTCATTGAAAACTGGAACAACAATATTAGAGAAGCAACCACAGCAATAACCCTTACTATGCCCACCAATATGAAGCAACTTAAAAATGAGTGGTACACTCCAACCCTTCGTAACGAAAAACGACAACTCCGCAAACATGAAAGTAAATGGCGCAAAACCAAACAAAATGAAGACAGAAAACACTATCTACAACTTCTGCATGAATACCACACAGCAGCAGACAAAGCCAGATGAGAACACCGCACTAAATTACTCAGTTCTGCAATCAACCATCCAAGGGAGCTATTTAACATAGTAAAACCACTGACAAAAACACCAACCACCAAAAATAAAGAAATTGAACTCACCCCTGAACAACTAACCCAACATTACAAACAACTACTTCATGAACTTGATACTCCTCACCTACAACCTGTTGAAGTAAAAGAACACCCAGACCCCTGGACCTCCTTCTCAGGTGTCAAAAAAAGACAAATCAAAAACATCATAACATCTTAAAACATAACAACCTCTCCACTCGACTCCTGTCCTATCTCATTGATTAAGGAGACCAAAAAGGAACTCAGTGGAACACTCACCAAAATTACACAATCAATACTGCAGCAAGGCTCCATGCCCAAATTCCTGAAGACCTCATCCATATGCCCAGTGCTAAAAAAAACCTGTCCTAGATGCCTCAAACCCTTCATCATAAAGACCCATCACCAGTCTTCCGTTCACAGCCAGGATCATTGAGAAAGCCATACAATGCCACATAGACAAAAATAACTTAATGGATCCTCAACAACATGGGTTCCACCATAACCATGGCATAGAAACATTGCTAACCACCCTTATAAATACTCTCACCCAAGGAAGGTAGCGAATCAACCAAGGGGTATGTTTACTAAGCAGTCTTAACGTGCAGCCGGCGTTAGTGTGCAGGATGCCATATAAGGTAGTGGGCGTTCCTGTCTTAAGGTAGCATTTAGGGTTATTGTGCAATAAGGTACGTTTTCATGTGATAGAGGGAGCCGTGGCACGTTAATGTGCGTTAGCCGTAATTAGGTGCGCTGACCTACAACCACAGCAACAGAGGTTAATACATTGACTGATGAAAAAGGGGTCATGAGTTTGATCCCCCAGTGGGCCTGATGAGTAAGGCTGTCTGAGGCATTGCCCTTTACTTTAAATCAGTTTGTGTGGTGACCTGCAGTCCTTCTGTAGCCAGCCAGGGGTTTGTTAGTAGCTATAGAGCTGTAGCTCACTGGTATTCCCAGGTTTAGGGTGGCATTGCTAAGGTATGCAAGTGCTAGTATTGGGAGATGCATGCAGGGCCCAACATCCTGCCTCTCCAGGAGGCTTTGGATAATGGAGCCTGTGGGTGAGGGTGTGTCTGCCCCTGTTGGCTGCTGCTCTAGGGCAGAGGTTCCCAACTCCAGTCCTGGTGGGCCAAACACTGTTTGGGTTTTCATGCTGAACCTAATGAATATGCATGAGATACATCTGCATTCCATGGAGGGCGGTGCATAGACATGCAGCACAGCCATGTTTATTAGAGGCAGCATGGAACCTGAATGGTGTTTGGCCCTCCAGGACTGCATTTGGGAGACTCTGCTCTAGGTAATGCACATGTTTATGGTGTCTGTGCTCTGTAGGGTAAAATGTAGGTGTATTGGGCATGTTTCTGTAATCTGCAATAAAGGTTCTGTCTGTATTAACACGTTTTAGTAGTGGGTAAAATATGGGGACTGGGTTGGGAGGAACCACAGCTGGGACTTGAACCTGTGACCTTCTGCTCCTGAACACACTGGTTGTGTTTACTGCACCACCATGTTGCCACAGGGATGGTGCATTCCCTGGAGATGCCATGACTGTTTGTCAGACAGAGCCTGTCTGTTTCAGCGCACGGCACCCACCTAAACAAGGCTGGGCCATGGTTTGCTGTGGGCAGCAGCCACTGCCCTCTCCACCACCAGTACCCCTCTGCCACCATGCTGACATGCCCTTCTGCTGGTCATGCTGGTGGTGCGAGGTCTCAGGCCATCCAGTGTGTGAGTAGGTGGCTACCTATGGTGTGGGTTCTGGGGTAGGGGTGCCTGCATAGCTGTCCACGCGTCCCCCCAGCACCGCCTGCCAATGTTCTGTGCCCTTGGGGGTACCTGTTGGGTACTATCCTCTGTGACGCTGTGGGAATCACACTCGTGCCCATGTTGGGCCCTCATCAGTTGCTGTCTGGCTGCTGTACAGTTTCAGCATTCCTATGGGCCACCTAGGCATCGCCCTAGTCCGCACTGTGGCCCAGCTGCACCACAGCATGTGCCCCCTGCAGCTCTCTGTGTCCCCTTTTCCAGCATCTGTCCAGTTTCCCATTCTGACATGCCCACCCTGCTTTTGCGGAACCTGTGCATGCCATAGGAAACCTGTCCAATGAGGAGGGACAGCCCTGATCAGCGGAATTTCACTGTGGGATAATTCACCTTGTATGGGGATGGAGCATAGACCCTTCCAAAATTCATATCCTTTTTTTGGAGCATTATTGGGAGTGTTTTCTGCTGTTTCCCATTAATATCACTATTGGCCAGCTTTGTTATGCTTTTATTACATTTTCTTCTGGTCATTTTCACTGTTTATTTGCACTTTTGTTCCGTGCACATTTATCACACATCACTTTTTGCAGGTTTCCCTGGTTTTGCTGTACATTTGGTTTCTCTTCCCTTTAAATCAGCTCTAACGCCAGGGTTTCACTCGCGTTAGTTTTCGGCCCCGGAATCCACAGCGTTAGTGTGCAGGGAGCCTCTCTCCTCCCACTCTCCACCCATTGACCCTCTCTCTCCGCCCCTGGGGAGCCTTCCTCCGCCCTCCGGGAGCCTTTCTCCGCCTTCAGCGCTCGTTTGCGCCGCTGCGCACGTTATCGCGCGATAAGGCACCTTATTGCCCGGTAAAGCACCATTATCGTGCGATAAGGCGCCTTATCACGCGATAATGTTACAGCAGCGCAAATAGCGCCCTTTAGTAAACATACCCCCAAGGCTTCCTCCTAATCTTCTTAGACATCTCTTCTGCCTTTGACACCGTAAACCACCAAATCCTCCTACAACATCTGCGCACCAATGTAATTCAAGGCACAGTACTCAAATGGCTCACAACCTACCTCACAGACAAAAACTAGCAAATAAAGATTGAGCAAAACACCTCCACTCCATTCAGACACAAGGAGTCCCCCAAGAATCTACCCTCTCCGCTATTTTCTTCAACCTCTACCTCCAACCACTCTGCCCAATCATCAGATCGCATGACCTCAATGTCCACAACTATGCTGATGATATCATTATATACGGACCAATCAGCATAAACGAACCCAGTCCATCTGCTCACCAAGAATGTTTCACCGAAGTAACCAACTGGATAAAGGACAAAAACCTCCAGATCAATTACAATAAAACAGAAGTCCTTTACATAACAAAAGACACCAAATATGTCCCCCCCCCTCATCAATAACATTGAATAACATAACAATTAAAACCAAGATGGAAGTCATATACCTCGGAATAACCCTCAATCAACACCTCACATGCTAACCCCACATCTACAAAATCACCAAGACAATCTTCTACAAAACAAAAACACTCCAGTCCTTACTCTCACTCCTTGAACCACACGACTTCCGCACTGTCCTACAAGCCTCCCTAATACCTCACCTGGACTATTGCAATGACATCTACCATGGTCTAACTCAATCTACACTCCTGCCCCTCCAAACAGTACTACACTCAACTGCAAGAACCTTGCAAGCTGCAGCAAGAAACAACCACATCACACCTATACTCAAACAGCTCCACTGGCTCCTACTTCAGAGCCATATAAAATTCAAAACCATTATCCTAATCCTCTAAGTACTATACTCACCCCCCCCCCCACACACACACACACACCTCTGCTCACTGCTCCATACCTCCCAACCCCAAAGATCTAGAAACACTTCCATGATGAACACCCTCACAATCCCTAATATCAGAACAAACTCCAATCAGCAAGTGTGCAAAAGACTTTCCAGCTGCACGCCCCATCCAAATGGAACAATCTACCAGACCAACTCAGAAACATAACAAACCTCAAGACCTTCAGGAAACATCTGAAAACACACGTTTTCTCAGAACATCTTGGCCCATCATCTAATCCGCTCCCCCAATGGGGGCAAAGCTGAACTGCCTAATTTCCCAATGTTGTATATACTTTTAAATTGTTTCTAGTTGTGAACCCCTGTTACTGTTGCATGGTTGTATATAGTTATCCTAATGCTGTTTTAATGTATTACCACACTTGATTTTTGTAAACCACCTTGAACCGGTGAAAGGCGATATGTAAATACAGCTAAATGTTAGCTATTTAAATGCAAGTGTACATATGTATGTTATCAGATGATAAATAAAAATTTAAATATAAAAAAATAGTAAAATAAATAAACTGTTGATGAAACACATAGGGGTATGTTTACTAAACTGTGGTAATGTTACATACCGCGCGTTATGTAACATTGTTAATGTTACATAACGCGTGGTATGTAATGTTAACACGTGTTAACATTACTTAATGATCGTTAACGTCCCCGGCCACGGTAAACACCGCAGAAGGTGGAGAGAGGGCAGAGAGAAGGAGTCAATGGGCGGAGAGTGGGCGGGGAGAGGCCCCTTTCACACTAACGCGCTGAACTGAAGGGCTGAATCCTACCGCAAATGAAAACCTGACGTTAGATGCACATTTGCAGGAGAGAGAAACCATTTCAGTGTCAGCAATGTACAGCCAAGGCAGGGAGCCCAAGAAATGTGATAGTAGTGCTCCATTTTCAGCAACACCATAGTGCCAAAGTATGAATGGCCACTATGGCGATAGTGCAAATGGGGCATAGGGGGGCCGCAGGCGGGACATGTAGCATGGGCAGCTGGGGCACAAGGTGGACCAGGCGGGCGCCTAGGTGGCACATAGGAACATAGAAACCGGAAATCAGCAAGATAGCAGCTGACCAAGGCCAAACACAATCCACCTATATCTACCTGGTTCACCCTAGCCAATAGTTGCTAGGGCACTGACCTGACATCCCCCCAGCCATCCTTCCCCCATGTGGAAGGGACATAATATTGGTAGGCAGTGATGGGGGGGGGATGTGAGGATGTCCATGTATGGCCCCCCACCCCGGGATCCGCTCCCTAGGCACTGTAGTGCCTGACCACCACCTGCATGGACAGGGTGGCCACAGCATGGCATATTGGGAGGGCACTCACTCTAACTGAGCAGTGACCATGGCAGGTCTAGGTTCCCACATAGCGCTCTACACTATCTGCCTCCAGTGATATATTTGTGTTCCCCAGTCCTGGGGTCCCAATCACTGAGTTGCCTGCTTGCTGCACATAGTTCCTCTGTGAGCAGGCTGGTGGACTGTCTGCAGTTAGATTGTGCATGGTCAGAACACCTTTAAGGTACAGTCTGATTGTGCTGTCTGCTGGTGACTGGCAGACAGTGGTGGGAGGCAGTTGGGGTTTTCCAGACCTAATCCCAACATTGCTGCTGGTCTGCCACTGCTCCAGTCATAGGTATGGCTCTGGCCCACCAACCCTGGAGGGCTGTCTCATACAAACAAGATGGAGGTTGCTTCCCCAGGGCAGGGGCACCTGTTCTTTACCTTCAAAAAGGGTGATGTGGGCCCTTTGGGGTATGTAGTATATACCACTGCAACCTATAAAGGCACTGCTACACACACCTCATGCAATTCTAGGAACCCCTCTGCCCTGCTAACAGCTGCCCATGTCAGCCAGACCCTAACATGGGGTACACACCAATCTGGCTGGTGTCTGGTCCCACAGGGCCACATGTAATTGCAGGATACAGATGGACACCAAATTACCTTTGGCTGCACTGCAAGGAACACCTGTCACACACTGGTAGTGATAGGGATGTACAGCAGGACCTATCTCTAGCACCACATGTACTGCGGACCTAGTGCTGGGCACCCATCCTATCCCTCAGGGTGAACACAGACCTGCACAATGGCATGGTCTGTAGCTACTCTGTAAACAAACACACAGTAACCACCGCCTAAGGGAAACACTAACGTATCAATCAAATAAAGCCCATAGTAACCCCTCTATCACTATATTTCAAAACATTTCATTACAAAGTACCATACAAAATCACTTTAACATTCAAAAGCAGGCTATAAACCCGGGGTCTCAAACACAAGTATTTGAATGGCTGTAATGTAAATATCCAGTTTGAGATTAATATTCAAGAATTTGCACTCCATTTTTTGGATGTTGAAGTTGTAAAGGGTTCAAATAAATTTCTTACCACCGTTTATACAAAACCAACAGACAGGAATACGCTGTTGAATTTTTCGAGTTTCCACCACATTCACTTGAAGGAGAGTTTACCTTATTCACCGTTGTTACGATGTCGTCGCATTTGCTCTTCAAATCGTGAATTTGAGTCACAAACTACAGTAATGATTGCAAAGTTTCAAGAGAGAGGCTATCCGGCCTCAGTGTTGAAGAAGGCTTATAAAAGGGCTATATTTAATCATCGAGAGTGGCTTTTGTGCCCTAGATCATCACGTAAGGACCTTGCTTCGTCGGATATATAATCCACTATAACTTGTGTTCTTCCTTTTTCAAGTTTGTCTAGCCGCATAGTTGTGGCTTTACATAAGAGGTGGAAATTGTTGATGACTCACCCGAAATTATCTGGGAGTTCCCTTCATGTGGCCTATCAAAGAGGTAGAAATTTGCGAGACCGCTTATGTCCAGCGGTTCCTCGCCGACAGCCTGTAAGGGAAGATTTTCATCATACACGGTGTGGTTGTTCTTCCTTTTGCAAGTATATGACAAATGTGATTCATATTAAATCTGCAGTGAAGTTACGTCGCTTATGTGAGAATACTGATTGCAATACTGCATATGTCATATATGCTCTCTGGTGTCCGTGTTTGAAGATGTATGTGGGAAAAACTACTCGTCCCTTGAGGACATGACTAGCAGATCATAAATATAGTATCTCTAAAGCTCAGCTTGAAACTCCTTTAGTGCAACATTGGCTTACCTTTAATCACAGTTTTGAGGATCTTCAGTGTACAGTTCTTGAAGTGGTACCTTTGAATATTTGAAGAGGCGATAGAGGACCCCTGTTATTACAGAAGGAGCAGAAATGGATTTACATTTTGAATACTCTGGACCCTTATGGGTTGAATGATAAAATTGATTGGTCTCTATTTTTTTAGGACAAATATGACTGTTGCAGTACACTCTTCTCTCTTCTTCTTCTTTTTATCATTTTGTAATGGTGTTATTTGTTTTTTGTATAAAGTTGTTGAATGTACGAGGCTGGGTTAGCGGCTGGTGAGCCGATTGGTGGTCTAGTGCTTTAAATTTGATGACATCAGACGCCGAAGTATAGCGTTCTTTTGAGGAGGCATTATATGTGTCTAAATATAAAATTGCTGTATATGGGTTATTCAATAGTTTTGGTTCCTGACAAAGCCTGGTGGCGAAACAAAAGCTTTTGTCGGACGGCGACTATTGATGTTACTTGCCAGTGACTGCAGGGATGCGTTGAAGCTGGGCTTTTAATAGATAAGTACCAGATTGCTCCTCCTTTGAAGCCGGGTGATGCTGTTTGTCTAAAGAAGCATATTTTTGTCTTTTCAGCATATTATTATTGTAAATCGTGAGTAGCTGTGACTACACCTGTTTGGGCATATAGTCCATTGGATGAAGATGCTGTGAACATTGTTGCCGGCTTTAAGGAGTACTGGGCGCTATTACTAATTGTACAGAGTACAGCAGACACTCCCTGTGGTAGTTTGTGAAGTATGTGTGTATGTTAAAAGAGAGTGCGTTGGATGTATGATTGTATATTGGTGTAGTGTTAAGTGTAGTATTATGTGAATCCTGCAGAATTTATTGGTGGAATGTAGAGCTTTCTTAAAATAAATGAGTTTTTGTATTTATTAGGATAAAGAATAAACTGTTTAGGCTAAGGACCTATGATGCAAGTGTCTGCCATTTCCCTATGGTGATGCATTTCGCCAAATGGAGGGTGAGTGAAACCTGAGGTCCGTTTATAGCCTGATTTGAAAGTTAAAGTGATTTTGTATGGTACTTTGTAATGAAATGTTTTGAAATATAGTGATAGAGGGGTTACTAAGGGCTTTATTTGATTGATACGATACTGTAGCTACTCTGTGCCAGTATCATGCACTGTCAGTTTGTCTTTCCAAGCTGAGGTACCGGAGAGGTGCAGACCCCATTTGGTGATCAGCTGTAGACTGCTATTCAGCATGTGCATTGCATCATGGGTACTGTTGGGGTTACCCTATCCTGGCACTCAGAGCAGACAGTTTGTGCGGTGACCTGCAGTCCTTCTGTACCCAGACATTGCTGTGACATACACCACGGAGGTATAGCCTACTGGTTAATACAATGCCGTTCTTAGCAGTGTTCATGGGTTCCCTCCTCTCATGCCTGTCCAACTTAAATAGTGTGCATGCCTATAGAGATCATATATTTGCAGATCTGTGCGTCCAGCCCATAATACCCTCACCACAATTGCCAACATTCCCTCGGTCCGTCTATCTGCGTCTGTCAGCTGTGTAGAGTCCTGTCTGCCTGTGCAGGCTGCCACCCCATGTCATGCACTGCTACCCTTTCCTGCATTGCGCCTCTTCATGCTTGCCTCACCTGTGCCTGATCTGCATGGCACCACCACTTCTCTGTCTACCCATCATTGTAACTATCCTGCCACCTCCGCCTCCACTGGGGGACACGTATTCCCATTGTCTGCCACCAACCTTTTTTCCGATACTTTACATTGCCAACACCCTGTGCTGTGGTACAGCTGCCCCACCATGTTTGTCATCAGTACTAGCAGGCACATGGGATGCCCGCAGATATGGCAGGTCCAGCGGCTCCCACTTCTCCCTCCCTCCTTCACTCACCTGTTCATTGTCTTTCCTGAATGCTCTATCTAGTATTAGGGCTACATCTGTCTCTGTTCCGCACAGGTCATGCATGTCATCCTGAGGCACCTTGCAGTCCTTAGGGCACACTAACCTAGGACACCATAACCTTGTTAGGCCACCTTAACCTATGGTTCCGTAGCCCAGGGTGCCTTCTGCGGTGCCTTGTCCAAGGGTGCCTAATATGGCGCTTAGCCTAGGAGGTCCTATAGGACGCCTTATGATGCACCTTACAGGGCACCATACTAGGCACCTTACATAGCACCTTACTGGGCACCCTTACAGGGTATCTAAGGCGCCTTGTAACGCATGTTAGCTGCTACAGCTTGCTGTAATGATGCAACGCCCACACCTTTATATGGACATCTGTACCTTTACTGAGGAACCTAATGCAAATGACATTACCGCAGTTTAGTAAATATACCCCATACAGTACAACAACTACAATTGGAACATCTGTTGTGATCTAAAAGTAGTGGCACTGCTACTGGGAATGCAGCTTTGAAATAAAAAGTACTCTTGTTTCATTTGTGAATGGGACTCTTGTGCTAGAGAGTCTCATTACATTAAAAAGAACTGGCCGTTCCATAAGTGTTTGGTTCCAGGACAGAGAATTGTAGCACATGAACCAATTCTCAACACAAGTAAGATATTTTTGTTTCCTTTTCATATAAAACTCGGACTGATGAAAAACTTTGTAAAAGTGATGAACAAGTATGGTGAAGGATTTCGATATTTGAGACAGATTTTTCTAAGAATAACTGATGCCAAGATTAAGGAAGGCACTTTTGTGGGTCCACAAGTCAGACACATCATCAATTACAAGTGATTTAAAGATCAGCTAGTGGGGCCTGAGAAAATCACATGGAAAGCATTCAGAGATTCATTTTTTGCATTCACATTTGGACTTCTCCCCTGCTAATCTTGGTGCAGCCAGAACATTGCGACAATGGAAAAGCAGTATCAGGGCAACTAGAACACATCAATGCTGACCGATTATTGTTGAACACTGAACAGAGAAGCATCAGATGCTGAGTACAAATGAAAAACAGGAGCAAAACATTTTTAGTTCAGGTGAACTAGTGCAATATGTCACTATCACTGTGTGATAAAACATGCTAAATTCTGAAGATGTGCACATGAACGTGAAAACCACAAAGACGTCTCTGAAGCCATTCCACAACTGACGTTTACAGACGTCTCCAGTGCAGGGATGTCCAAGTAGGTAAGGTGGTGTGGTAGAGATGCAATGGATTTACACACCTCCATTTGAATTCAGGAATGATGGGAACATTTGTAGGCACGTCTACATTTAGACCTGCTGCAGGCATGAATAGGCATCAGGAAAGTGCTTGTTTTCACTTTAAAACATCCAGAGAGTGTAGAGAAGATGGAAAGTTAAGTGCCTAATCTAAGATCGCAAAGACCCACACTGGGAATTAGATCCTAGCCACCCTGCTCCCAACCCACAACTTTAACCATTATGCTATTAGGCGCCTATTTTCCGAAATGCTATTCTGGGGATGTCTATGTAGACATCGCTCTAGATGTACATCTCAAACATGTCCACGTTTCTGGAATTGTGCCTCAACTTGCACGTTCCTGCTTTTTTTTCCAGGTGTTCTGGCTTTGACATCCCAGATTGCACTTCGACGTCCTATTGTAAAATGTGTCTTCACGCCTCTAATCAAGTTTTCATGTTTTGAATGGATGCATTTACATAGAAACATAGAAACATGATGACAGAAAAAGACCACAAGGCCCATCTAGTCTGTCCTTCCATAACAACAACTACAACAGTCCACTTTCTACCTTTAGAGATCCTCTGTGTTGGTCCCATGCTTTTTTGAATTCAGTTACTGTCCTCATCTCTACCACCTCCACTGGGAGACTATTCCACGGATCCACTACTCTTTCCGTAAAGAAATATTTCCGCATATCACTCCTGAATCTATCTCCCTTCACCCTCATCCCATGTTCCCTCGTAGCAGAACTTGCTTTCAATTGAAAGAGGCTCTCTCCCTGAACATTTATGCCACGGAGGTATTTAAACATCTCAATCATATCACCTCTATCCCGCCTTTCCTCTAAGGTGTACATATTAAGATCCTTAAGTCTGTCCTCATATGCTTTATAATGAAGCCCATTAATCATTTTAGTAGCAACCCTCTGCACCGACTCCATCCAGTTCACATCCTTTTGAAGGTGCGGTCTCCAGAATTGCACACCATACTCCAAATGAGGTCGCACCAAAGACTTATACAGAGGTATTATCACCTCCTTTTTTCTGCTAGCCATTCCTCTCCGTATGCACCCAAGCATCCTTCTAGCTTTTGCCGTCGCCTTTTCTACCTGTTTAGCTACTTTAAGATCATCAGACACAACCACGCCTAGGTCCCGCTCTTCTTTAGTGGACAAAAGTACTTCACCTCCTATACTGTATTGCTCCCTTGGATTGCTGCAGCCCAAATGCATGACCTTACATTTTTTTTTTTTTAAATGCTTTATTTTCGTTTTACAACAACAAAGGAAGGAAGACATACAACTAAAAGACAATACATACATGGAATGTGATACATACACCAAAGTAAACCCCTGCCACCCCCCTCCCCCCTGCTTCTTCTCTAGAAAACTGAATCATTCTCAAAGCGGGCGTATACTGACATTATTGAGTTACAAAACCTAACGGCGATCTGAAACATGATGAATGTACATTAAACAGACATGTCAAGCAATAAACATATTATACATGATCATTGAGTATCTGCCATTTAGACAAGCGATAATGAATTGGGCATGGAAACTAGCTCTCCGAAGTATCTGCTCATATATGCTTTATAAGCAGACAAGGTTCACTATTCATTGACGGTAAATCGAGAGCTATCCTTCCAAGTCCTCGGGATTAAACATATGGCTATACCCGGCATGACATCAGGAAAGAGCAACCCTTCTTAGGAAGAGAGGGGACCTCCGCCACTAAGCGGAGTCCCACAGTCTTCCAAGAAAGAGGCTCGTGAAGGTGTAAGATAAGTGAAATACGACCCCAGACCCGCCCCCAGAAACCTGTAATTAAGAACATTCATAATGAGCATGAGTAAGGGTTCCCACATCAGTATGGCAAGACCTACACTGGTCCCTAGCAGTTGTATTCATTTGGTTATTTTCCTGGAATATAAGAACAGCTATGTGTTAGGGTAACTGAGGCAAAGCGGGAGACCCGCACTAATTTGCTCCAGGAAACGCTCCAACGCACAGGGATTAAAGTGATTTACAGTTAGCGATCCCAGGCTTGTTGAACTCTACAAGTGGCAGTATCTGTACCCTGACATAATAGTTTGTAAAGGTTAGAGGCTATCCCATGTGTACAACTAATAGAGTGAAATAGTTCTATTAGCCCATCCTTAATAAAGATAGAAGGCGGCATGATTGGAACACTTTTGAGGCAGCATGGAAGCTACATCGATTGAGAGTAATGTTGCGCTAGTAGCGCAAATTCCCTATATAAATCAGGAAAGATTTTCCAACGAGCTGCAGGGAAGAGCTGTTGAGGTGTCCAGATCCCCCTGGAGTACCAGGGCCTGGAAGTAATCATGTATGGCTGCTCGAATTTCTAACCGGAACTCCGGCTGAATTGATAGGGCTCTATCAGAGAACCAGGCCCCCGGATTCCCTTGAAGTGCAGTAGTGTGATATTGAAAAGAAACAGCAGCATGAACTGAAATATGCTGAAAGTGAATCTTTACAGCGTCCACCTGAGGAGCTAACAGTATTGAGATTAGAAAGGAGTCTATGCGAAACTGGGATTTGTAAGGGGAAGAGAAGAAGGTAAAGTCAAGCTCATTGGGGTGTAGTAACCTCCATGGATCGACTAGAACAATATCTTTGATCACTGAGGTAAGCGTGATGTGACTCTTGGGGGGACCACTTGTCCTAGGCGGCTATTTGTCTATCAGGGGATCCAGAACTAAATTGAAATCCCCCCCAATATCAAGGAAGTATTAGCAGAGGCCTGCGTAACCTGAGCAAGAATAGCAAAAGGGCAGGGTCATCCACATTAGGAGCATGAAGGCATATACATGTAACTTAAAAGTTACCTATCTTAAAGTAAACTCTGGGCCATCTACCCGCTGTATCTAAGCAGGTCGCAACAATAGTAGCATAACGAGATTTCCTATCCAATATGGCAACCCCACATTTCCTAGAAACGGCTGGGGAATAGGTGGCCACCATGTAAGAGTTAATATTGAGGTTGAAAGTTTCCTTCGAATTAAGATGTGTTTCTTGGAGGAAAATCAGGTCCGCAGCTTCATGACTTAGAAAGCTTAGGAGTTTCCTCCGTTTATCGGATTATTGATTCCTTGTACGTTCAATGAGAAAATCTGACATGGTGCCATCAATCAATAATAGTACCAAAAAAAGAGCTAAGGATCCGCACAATATAGAAGAAAACAAAAAAGCGGAGCCTGGACTGGTATAACAAACCTTGTTTATTGCGCCCCGGGGCGCAATAAACAAGGTTTTTTATACCAGTCCAGGCTCCGCTTTTTTGTTTTCATCAATCAATAATAGACATTTTAGGTAAGAGCGCTTGAAAACTTACAACATAATCAGAATCTGTACAATAATGACATAAACACCAAGTATGCTAGCCAATACACCCATACTGAAAAGTATGTACCAAAGTAACTTAGAGAAGAAGCAAAACCCCCAATGAATATGGCGACCAGATGTCTGCGGGAGGAGGCCCTAGAGAGGAAGATATTGACATAATAAAAGAAAAGAAACACCAGAGTCCATAAGAAACACTGTCTCTGATACTCGTCGAGGCTGCTATGGGTAGATGGAGTCGGGTCCCATATATCTTCAAAATAAGGCAACAAACCGCCCTCGACAGACTCTTCACTGCGCTGCAGTAAATCCAATATGGCAGGTACAGCGGATGTAAGAGTACTGGCAGAAATATGCTGGAAGTCAGCGCATCAAGTCGGCTTCTTTAGAGTCCAAGAACTCCGCTAGTAGAGCAGGGTCCTCAAATGTTCTTGTCTGATTGTGAAGCGTGACTCGGAGCTTGGCCGGGTACATCAGGCCATAGCGTGCTTGTAGTTGTTGAAGCCTCGGCCGAAATTCCAGAAAGCGCTTTCGGCGGTCGACCGTGGGTTTAGCCAAGTCAGGATAGAAGGAGACCTTGTGGCTCTCATACTCCATGTGGCCCTTTGCTCGGGAGGCACTGAGAATTTGTTCCACATGTTGATATCTCAAAAGTCGAAAGATGATAGGCTGCGGGGTCTTCCTGTTGAGCGTTATGTTTGTGGGAACACGATGAGCGCGATCAATCTCCAATTCTTTGGTAAAGGTGATTTGGAGCAGGGAAGGGAGGATTTTACTTAAAAATTCCTTCATGTCTCCCAATTCCGCTCCCTCCGGTATGCCCACGAGTCGTAGGTTGTTGCGGCGCGCTCTATTATTGCCATCTTCCACTTCTTTCTGCAAGGCCCGCACCTGACGTTCAACTTTGTCGAGTTTGGACAGCCGGACCGCATGGGAGTCTAATATACTCTCCATTTTGTCCTGACGCGAAGAGAGCCCCTCTAGCCTGCCTTGCAATACACCAAGATCTTCCCTCAGCGCTCGAAGTGCTTCACCGTTTGACTGCACGAGGTCCTTAACCCCTCTAATTTCTGCGAGGATTTCCTGCTGCATTTCGGGGCCCTCGCGGAAAGCCGGCCCCTTCTGCGGGGACGGGGGTTCAGTTTTGGAGCGTTTACCGTGAGAAGCCGCTGGAGATCCAAATTCCAGACGCGTAGGTTTGGTCCCCGCCATCTCACCAATATGCCCCGGCAAGATCAGAGCAGAAATTCAAGTTTGTCCGGTGTTAATTCAGGATTCTGAGTAGGCCTCTCGGGAGCCTCAGCGCTATGCGACCATCCCGCTGGACATCGGGCTCCGCCCCCCGACCTTACATTTTTTAACATTAAATCCCAGCTGCCAAATTCTAGACCATTCTTCAAGCTTAGCTAGATCCCTCCTCATGTTATCTACACCTTCCTGGGTGTCTACTCTATTTTATGCTCTTAAATGATTAGCACTTCATCTCTCATTTGCTCATTATTATAAATAAAAATCTGTATATTTATACTTTACCCCCTACGGCACTTGAGTGTGAATTAGCAGTTGTAAAATAGCCAAAATGTAATTAAGAATAAGAAAGTAAAAATCTTGATTGCATAAGTCTTCAAAGCCCTCAACTCAATACTTGATGGAAGACCCTTTTGTAGCAACAACAGCCATGAATTGTTTAGATAAGTATCTACCAACTTTGTACAGTGGAATGGTGACATCTTTGCAAATTTGTTTTGCCAAAATTGCTCAAGTTCTGTTGCTTGCAGTTTTTACATCTTGCTACAGATTTCCTATTGTGTCTTAGCTTGGACTGGATGGTCATGGACATTCATTTTTATTCCTGCTGAGCCACTCCATTGTTACTTTTACTGTCATGCTGAAAGGTGAATCATTTTTCCAGTCCCTGTGCTGTGATAGATTGGAACAGACTTTCTTCCATGATCTTCCTGTACCTTGCAACATCTTTCTTTTTCTTGATCTTCATTAGCAGAAGTCTCCCTATCCCTGCCACTGAAAAACATCCCTACAACAGAATGCTATCCCCACCCTGTTACTGATGGAAGGAGGAAGAAAGAACTAGCTAGAAAAAAATCAATATGCTTAAATTAAGGGATTCAATGGAATTTTCAAGCTTCCAGCTTTTGGTGAAATACGTTTTTATCTTAGATAAGGCCCAATTATTCCACCTGGAGATGCATGGTGACATGCTCCATTTTCCCAATTCTTTCCCTCTGAAACACAGTGATGACAGCCTGACAGTTTTGTTATGGCCCTCATTTACCTCCAGGGATGTTAGTCTGTCCCTTTCTATCATGCTCAAGAGTCCAAGATCCTAGATGCTGCAAATTCAATAACTGCTTCAACTCATAACCGAATTCCGCAGAAAACGAAAGACTCGCCTATTCTCAAAATACATTGGAGATAAGGCCTAACACAGCTATTATGAATGTCTTACAGACAATCATACCTCAATAGACACAACCCTATGACCGTTTTCTCTTTGCTTTCCCAAGTTACTCACCCCCTTTCACTCTTATCACTGATGCTTTCAACGTGACAAATGTAAAATTAGTTAGTTACATTAACACTTAAGTTAAAATGTTCTCCATAATTTCCTACACATTCATGTTAATGGTAAACTGCTTTGGCTTCCAGATAAAGTGGTATAAAACCCCCCCAAAGTTGTTAAATAAATAAATAACTCCATTCTCACTGTCCCTTCCCCTCATTCAGCATTGACATTGGCTACAAGGTAATACTACGTTGCTGCCATCAATTCACCACCAGAAGGGAAAGTTAAAATGGTGCCATCAGGACTCAAGGAAATTACCTATAGTTGATCTGATGCTCTAAGCAATAAACTCACCATCCCAACACCTCTCAGGGTACAGTTGACAACAGTTCCAGGATCGATGCCTGACTAAGTGATAGGTCATATGATGCATTTTAGTATTTGACTCTGATTGCTCCTTTATGCTTCCTCATCACAGGTAAACTAAAAAAGGACAAAATCTCCAGAGATTTCATGCCAGTTCTCATTGAAAACCGCCATTTTGACCGATGCTGTGTTTGCTTTATGCCTCAAATACCACTTAGCACTAAGACCAAAAAGTTCCACAAAACCATTTCCCACATGTGCGAAGTGCACTCTTCATACTTAATGAGCATTACCAAAGCATATTAAGTGAAAAACCTTTGCATTAGCTGTGCATGACCAGCATGTTCCACGGCAGCTAATGCGTGGCTGTGTACCGTAATGAGTGGCAAAGTAACATGGGTGCATCTAATGGCATGCTGGCTCTAACCCACCCCTTAGCATGCAAATGCTACTTAATGTGCATTTCAGCAGTCAGTAACTGGAATGCCCATGTGCTAGAGTACACAACGGCCATTTACCACTCACTAAAACACATGCAGGGGCAGTCCAAGGTTTTCTGACACCCCAGGTACAAGCCCCTACTATAACATACACCCTGCCGCTGCCACCGCCATCCCCTTTTCCGATGCCACCCTCCCCTACTGCCACTGCACCCAACCCGGTTCCATCTTCTCATCTTGTGGTGGTAACAGTGGCAGCCCGAATCTGTTTTGAGCCATTGCTATTTTCAAAATGGAGTAGGGCCCCTGCTACAAGATGATAGAGATGAATTCAGTGGCGACAGCGCCTGAATCCATTTTGAAAGTGGTGTCACAAAGCCGCTGCTTTCAAAAAAGAGTTGGGTTGCCTACCATAGCCTGCTGCCCTAGGCGGCCACCTGGGCTGCCTGGTAGACAGGCCGGTCCTGGATATGTGTTAACTGTTAATGGCGTTTAGTAAAAGGACCTCTAAGGGGTATGTTTACTAAACCGTCTTATCGTGCGCTCTCCCACGTTATCGCACGATAAGGCGCCTTATCACGCGATAATGGCGCTTTACGGGCGATAAGGCGCAAACAAGCGCTGAAGGCGGAGAAAGGCTCCCGGAGGGCGGAGGAAGGCTCCCCAGGGGCGGAGAGAGAGGGTCAATGGGCGGAGAGTGGGAGGGGGAGAGGCTCCCTGCACACTAACGCTGTGAAATCTGAGGCTGAAAACTAACGCCAGTGAAACCCTGGTGTTAGAGCTGATTTAAAGGGAAAAGAAACCATTTATTTCAGCAATGTACAGCAAAACCAGGGAAACCTGCAGAAAGTGATAAGTGTGATACATGTGCACGGAACAAAAGGGCAAAGAAACAGTGAAAATGACCAGAAGAAAATGTAACAAAAACATAACCAAGCTGGGCAATAGTGATATCAATGGGAAACATCAAAAAACACTCCCAAGAAAGCTCCAAAAAAAAATATATGAATTTTGGAAGGGTCTATGCTCCGTCCCCATACAAGGTGAATGAGCACACAGTGAAATTGCGCTGAGCAGGGTTTTCCTCTCCATTGGACAGGTTTCCTATGGTGTGCACATGTTCCACAACAGCAGGGTGGGCATGTCAGAAAGGGCAATTGGACAGATGCTGGAAAAGGGGACACAGAGGGCTGCAGGCGGCACATGCTGTGGTGCAGCTGGGGCACAGTGTGGACTAGGGTAATGTCTAGCTGGCCCATAGGAATGCTGAAACAATAGAGCAGCCAGACAGCAACTGCTGAGGGCCCAACATGGGCAAGAGTGTGCTTCCCACGGTGTCACAGGGGATAGTACCCAGCAGGTATCCCCAATGGCACGGAACATTGTGAGGCGATGCTGGGGGAAAGCTTGGACAGCTATGCAGGCACACCTACCCCAGAACCCGCACCATAGGCCGTCGCCTACCTGCACACTGGATGGCCTGAGACTGCGCACCACCAGCACGACCAGCAGAAGGGCATGTCAGCATGGTGGCAGAGGGGTACTGGTGGTGGAGGGGGCAGTGGCAGCTGCCCAGAGCAGACCATGGCCTAGCCCTGTTTAGGTGGGTGCTGTGCGCTGCAACAGACAGGCTCTGTCTGATGAACAGTCATGGTATCTCCAGGGAATACACTATCACTGTGGCAACATGGTGGTGCAGTGAACACAGCCAGGATATTCAGGAGCAGAAGGTCACAGGTTCAAGTCCCAGCTGTGGTTCCTGCCAACCCAGTTGCCCATATTTTACCCACTACTAAAACATGCTAATACAGACAAAACCTTTATTGCAGAATACAGAAACATGCCCAATAAACCTACATTTTACCCTACAGAGCACAGACACCATAAACATGCACATTACCTAGAGCAGAGTCTCCCAAATGCAGTCCTGGAGGGCCAAACACCATTCAGGTTCCATGCTGCCTCTAATAAACACGGCTGTGCTGCATGGCTATGCACCGCCCCCATGGTATGCAGATGTATCTCATGCATATTCATTAGGAGCAGCATGAAAACCTGAACAGTGTTTGGCCCACCAGGACTGGAGTTGGGAACCTCTGCCCTAGAGCAGCGGCCAACAGGGGCAGACACACTCTCACCCACAGGCTCCATTATCCAAAGCCTCCTGGAGAGGCAGGATGTTGGGCCCTGCGTGCGTCTCCCAATACTAGCACTTGCAAACCTTAGCAATGCCACCCTAAATCTGGGAATATGGTACACACCTATCAAACGGTTGCTATGATTACTGGCAGATAGCAAATCCTAAGTTAAGCACAATTTGCTGATTGAGCTGCATCATGGCAACCTTTCTGATGTCTGTGGAGTGTGCTTCAGGTCTGATGTCTGATAGTGTTTACCACCATGGGGAGTGACCCCCAACAGTATTGCGTACCATAGCCATGCCTGCACTGTGCCCAGGACTGGTGCGGTGGCCAGGGCTGCCAAGAGCCTCTATATTTGCACAATGCTGGCATAGGTGTGGGAGCGTGTGTTTGTCTATCCAGTGTATGGTGTCTGCCAACACCTTCCTCAGCCCACACTGTTGCCAGTGTAAGCCTGCCAATGTGCATAATGAGGAGCAAGACACCATGGGTATAGCCCGGACAGGGTGGCCTGGCCAGGATGCATCTGCACAGGGCATAGGGCAATGGCTTGGACATTATAGTGCCTGACACCCACCTGCAGGGACAGGGTGGCCACAGCATGTCCTGCTGGGAGGTCACTCTCACCCTGTGTGCTATATAGTGTTTCTCTCATGTGATGTTTATGGGTTCCCTTTTGGGGCCCAATCACTGACTTATCTGCTTGTTGTGTATGCTGACATCCCAGTTCTGGGTGCATGCATCTCCTCCAGAACCATGCACTATGGACTAGCTAGCAGACTGTCTGCAGCTAGTATGTATCTGGATGGAACATCTAACAGGGTGCAGCAGCTGGAGGCTTGCTACTGGAGAATGTCAGATAGTGGTGGGGGGCAGCTGAGCATTTCCAGGCCTTCTGTCTGCCTTGCTTTATGGATGTGTACAGCACTGCATTGACTGCCATGTAGGGTGTCTGCTCCCCAGCAGGACTGGGGTTGATGGTCCTCTCTACTGCCACCATTTCAGGGAGGTAGAATGTGGATCTGTTGGTGAGAGAACCTGTTTACCACCCTCCATCCCAGGGGGGTGGTGTTACATAATCCTCCTATGGGTCCTCTTGATTGAAAAATAAAGATGTATCCAAAGTGTCTGCCGACACTACCTATCTCACACATTAGCACTGCTGGGGTCCCGCAGCATGGTTTATTTCTGCTGTGGACCTGGTGCTGGGCGCCCCTCCTCACCCTCAGGGTGAGTACAGTACCTGCACAATGTGACGGTGTGTAGCTACTCTGTGCCAGTACCACACACGGTCAGTTCCCCCTACCAGGTCGAGGTGCTGTGGGGGTGCATACCCCATCTTGTGATCATCTGTGGACTGCTGATTTGCATGTGCAGTGCATCATGGGTATGGGTGGTTTAACCCTATCCTGGTGACCACAGCAGACTGTTTGTGTGGTGACATGCAGTTCTTCTGCAGCCAGCCAGGGGCTTTCTAGTAACTATGGAGCTGTAGTACACTGGCTACTTCACTGCTTAAGGAGCCAGAGGTCATGGGTTCATAACCCCCCGTGGGGTTGTTTGATAGGGCTGTCTGAAGCATTGTCTATTTTTAATGTACATTAGTGTTGCCAGCAAAACACGCTCAGGGTACTGTAACCATAAGGTGCCTCAGAAGGCGCCTTATAGGGCACCCTATAAAGCACCTTCTGAGGCACCTTATGGTTACAGTCCGTATAAGGTGCCTTATAAGGTGTCCTATGGAATGCCTTATAGGGTGCCCTATAGGGGACATTATAGGGTGCCGTGGCGGACAGTGCACTTTATAATGTGCCCTATGGAGTGCCTTATAGGGTGCCTTATGCGGCACCTTAGGTTACGGCACGTGAGGGTGTGTTTGCTGGCAGCAATAATTAAAATACAAATAAAATGCCTCAGGAAAAAATACTTACATGTCAAAGCTGACGCCTCAGCCATCCTTATGCATTAGCCACACTGGGGGATCAAACTCATGACCCCTGTATCATCAGTCAGTGTATTAACCATTGTGCTACACTTCTGTTTTTGTGTTTTGTTGTCTGTGCGCCTACTTAAGATTACCGCGCGGTAACGCGCTTAGCGACGCTTTGCCCGATAATGTTCGCAGCAGCGCATGTTATCGCGTGCTACTCCCGTTTTGCTACTTTAGACTGAAATGCCCACTCCTTATATGGCATCCTGCACACTAACGCCGGGCGCACATTAAGAAGGTTTAGTAAACATACCCCTAAGACTGAAATGCCCACTCCTTTTATGGCATCCTGCACACTATCGCCGAGCGCACGTTAAGACGGTTTAGTAAACATACCCCTAAGTGTTCATTTGCAAATGCTATGCAGCCTATCATGCTCTTTTTTTCAGTAGCGGCTTCTTTTTCTTTTTATTAATAAGAAATTTTCAAGAAAAAATACTCTAAAAATAGAAGCAAAACAACAAAGAAAAAAAATCATACATCAACAAATGCTATTTACAATTGAAAATCTATAAAATGGAAGGGAGGAAGGAGGATTAAGGTAATAGCATGATTATGAAATAAAACTTAAAAACTAACAAGGAGGCTGATCCTTATACAGCTATTAACTGAAAGTTATCTCACTGGTGAATAAAGGAGAGAATATCACGTTTTAGCTGATTTCCTTTCAATAAACGTATTAATCTGAAAGTAATGGGCCTTCTCAATTGTAGCAACACATTTTGCAGGAAACTTCAAAAAGCAATATGCTCCCAAGGCAAACACCAATGATACTCCAGAAAAACTCCCTGAAAAACATTCTCCTTCTCCTGTGTTTTTTCAGAAAACAAAATAAACTAACTTTATGGCCCAAAAAGGAAATATCTCTATTGTGGCAATACAAATGTAGAGCCCAGTCCCTCTCAGGCTTTAAAGGCAAGCTCATAAGCAAAGTTGCTCTAGTCACCTAACAGTCCAGTGAATGTTATGTTCAGGATCTAGGATATCCCCTTCACCTTGACTTCCACTATCCTGGGTCCATTGAGAAGATAAGTAAAACGGCTGAGTAATGGGGGGGGGGGGGGGGGCAAGTACTTCAGAAAAACACTTCTTCAGCATGTCACAGCTTTTATTAGAAGAGTTCTAGGAAAATTACTAAATCACAAATGTCTTCCCCTCAACCAGACCTCAAGGTTATCCATTCTGCTCTACAGGTGTTGGCTATCCTTAATCAGAGAGGCACAAAAACCTTTTAATGAAGCCATAGCTGAGAAAAACTGACAAATCTGGGAAACACAGACTACAAAGGAACTCTCCATATGTATGAGATAGCACTGTCCAGACCTCTTTCATAGATACATTCTTTGGGACACTACTACTTCTACTCCTAAACATTTGTGTAGTGCTACCAGACATACACAGTGCTGCACAAACACATGTAAAAATGGTCCCTGGTCATCAGAGCTTACAATCTAGTCAAGACAGACAACACAGTGGCTGTAGACATGGGATACATCTAGAGGGAATGGTAAGGAAACACAAAGGAGATCAGGTGAGTCAAGATCCAAAAGCAAAAGCGAAGAGGTGAGTTTTCAGCCTGGATTTGAAAAGGGTCAGAGAAGGCACCTGATGTTCAGACTCAGATAGTTTGTTCCTGGCATAAGGAACAGCAAGGTGAAAGGAGCAAAGTCTGGAATTAGCAATAGCAGAGAAAGACACAGATAGAAGCGATTTGCCAGAAGAACGCAGTTCCTGAGGAGGGGTGTAGGAAGAGGTAAGAGAGGAAAGGTAGTAAGGAGCAGCAGAATGAGTGCACTTATAGGTCAGCAGGAAAAGTTTGAACTGGATGTGGAAACGGATAGGAAGACAATGAAGTGACATGAGAAGAGGGATAATAGGAGCATGACGAGGCTGGCGGAAGATTAGCCATTCAGCAGAGTGTCGAACGGATTGAAGGGGAGAGAGATGATTCAGAGGGAGACCAGCAAGAGTAGGTTACAATAGTCTAGCTGACCAGACTTGATGTTTTGTCTGCCAGATGCCAAAATACAAGATGTTAGGGAGATTTTGCTGAGACTCATCAAGCCTACTGATATGTCATCCATGTTGGCACAAATAATACTGTTAGATTCCCACCTGAGCATATCAAAAGTGACTTTGTGGCTCTGGGAGACAAGGTGAAGCAGTTAGATGCACAGGTGGTGTTCCCTTCAATCCTCCCTGTTGAGGTAAAGGCCGAGGCAGAGAAGTTGACATTCTAGAGGTGTATGCACATGGATGGTGTCATAGAAAGAATTTTGGTTTTCTATACCATGGGATGATTTTCCAGGGGCTGTTGAAGAGTGAAAGTGCCTTCCATAGCACACTGACTAATTTACCGAAGAAAGCGTTAGATTCATTGGGGATGGGTAAAGAAAGCTTCCAGATAAGTAAACATCCTTAAGTAAAGTAGAGGAGTAGCCTAGTGGTTACAGCACTGGCCTGTTAACAAAAAGACTAGTGTTTGATTCACACTGTTATTCCTTGTACCCTTGGGCAAGTCACTTAACCCCCCCCCCCCATTGCCTTAAAAGAAAGACCTGGCAATCTGCTTCTGGTTACACTGCCAAGAGAACCTAAGATCTGCTGGGTCAGCAGGAGTCAGTATTGACTTGTATGCACGCAGTTTTTTATTTTTAAGTTAAACATTAAGGGGTCTATGCTGTAACACAAATAGCAGGGATGGATGTCCCCCTTCTGTCCATGGCAGAAGCCTCCCCATATGAACATGGAGTTTGTATGGGGAGAATTAGTCAGGGTTGGGAGGGGGCGTTCCAGAGGCAGAGCAAAGGCAGGGCATGGGTGGTCCATGACCCCAGACATACAGGGCCGATTCTGAGGTCGGCCCTGTACATCCAGGATCGGTAGACTGGATGGGGGACTTATTCCACCTCAGAAATGGAAGAGGTCCCCCTGGATGTTGGGGGACAGCAGGCTTGGGCAGTGCCGGAAAGGTGAGGGGGTGCAGAGGGTTCCCTGCAGCCCAACCCTGGACATGGAAGGCCAGATCGGGGGTCAGGCTGTGGGGAAAGGAGAAAGTGGTCGCCATTCAGGAGCCTGATTGAGTTAGCTGGGCAAGGGTCTGTATGTGAAGGCCAATTAGAATTGGATCCCGGCCTGCAAGTCTGCCTCTGTGCATCCCGATTCTGATCAGGCACACAGGGTCCCGGATGCACATATTAGAACATGCCTCCACATGGCGGGGGCGGATCCTGACTTTTGGTCAAGATGGAATGTAAGACCTATGCTCCAGAGGGCAATGGTCAAGAATCCTGACTTCTGCACTCTTTAATCAAATAGTTCCTACCTACTTTGACATCATTCGATCCCGGATATGTCAGGCCCCAAGCCGATGTGGCTGGATTACCAAGTATCTCAAAACGCCAGCACAAATAGAACCAAAATGGAACCTCTCTCTCCTCACAAGATGGCGGTCATCTGAGATTGTCTTGAGGCCTTGCAGGAACTCCTGGCTGAGATTTCGGCTGTCAAAGACTTGGTCAAATCTAATGGAGACTCACTGTGCTCAATGCAGGAAGATATCAACTCCTTGAAAGCTTCTTTGGAGTCAATTATGGCTCGTTTGGAGAAGGTAGAGAATGTGGTGGCATCGCATGGGGAGAGGCTCAAGGCCATTGAGAAGCAGGCTAAGTTGATTCATTTATTGCAAAGAGAGGTGGAAGACAGTAATAACTGCTCTCGGAGGAACAACATAAGAATACAGGGAGTTCCTGAGGGAGCAGAGGGCCTGATATGGTGTCCTTTTTGCAGGCCATGATTCCGGGTGTATTAAAGGTGAAGTTTGCCATGCCATTTGAGATCGAGCGCGCCCATCGAGTACCTACTCAGTCTGTGGCCGCGGGCAAGTTTCCAGGCCCGATCATCTTGAAAGTCTTGCGTTTTCAACAAGTATCACAAATAATGGGAGCAGCTAGAGCACTTTCAACTTTGGAATGTCAGGGACACAAACTCCTCTTCTCCCCGGACTTCGCAAAGGCAACGGTGGATTGGAGGAAGAGTTTTCTGGCGTACGTCCACGCTAATTGCAGCTGCAGGCCCATTTTAGGCTGCTTTATCCTGCCCGCATGAGAGTCACGCTGCATAACCAGACCAAGACCTTTGATGATCCAGGGGAGTTATATGCATTTTTGGAAGATAAGGAGTCTGCGGTGATGCCGTGAACTTTACCTAGCAGTTTCTGTTTGCAAAAGTTCTACAGCATTTGCTATCATGGGCGTTTGACTGGTCTGAGGTCGTGTAGTGGTGACATATCCATGCAGAAGTGACATTCAATCATGCAGTATTGCTATACACTGTGACATTTATTTTGTCTCATTTGAAGGAGCTCCAGAGTATTATCCTGGTCAAGATGTTTCTCCTGCTGTTTCTCTCTTTCTTCTTTTGTGTTTTATGTTGTCTGTGATGTCTATGGCAGTTGAGAGAGTGACGGGGCTTGGAAAAGCAGGATGGCCCTTATTTACTAGGTTGGGGTCTTCTAGGTTATAAACTGATTTGACGGGGGCTGCCCTGCCATACAGTTCTAGCGTTTTGGGTTTTGGGGACAATGTCTCTACTCTTGTTGCGGGTGGTGGGCAAGATGCGATACTTTAAGTGACAAAGAAGTGGGAATGTACTAGGTCACTTTGCCCTCCATGTCTGTCTTGTTCTGGTGGGCTCACCCGCTAAAGCTTTGTATGTTTTATAGCCCGCTGGGTTTGGTGGTTTTGGTGGGGGGGGGGGGGGGTTCAGAATTATGTGTTCTTACTGTGAGTGGTCATGTGCAAGGGATAGGGCTAAATTGTGCCTCTTTTTTTAGGTTTTCTTTTCTGGGCTATAAGTGCAGCTACCACTCTGAGGGCGATTAAGGTGTTTTTCTAAATGTAAAACTACATGCTACAATTTGGTATGTTTTTGCAACATTTGACTGTCAATCTGTGCTATATTGTCAGTATGTCTTCCTTTAAGATAGTTTCACTGAATGTTAAGGGCATTAACAATCCCATTAAGAGGAAAAATATTCTTCTATATGGTCATAAAGAAAGTGCTGACATCTTACAGGAGACACATTTGAATGTGAAGGAGTCATTAAAACTAGATATAAAACCCTTTTCTCTAGTGGCTTTCTCAGTTGCCAATCATAAGAAAAATGGGGTAGCCATTTTAGTGAGAAAAGCTCTATCCCCCATGATTATACAAACTAGGTCTGATACTGATGGGCGGTGGACAATGGTTGTCATCAAAATTGGATCCACTGAAATGGCCTTAATTAATATTTATGCTCCTAACATTGATTGCCCTACTTTCTCTTGCTCCATTGTGGCCTTGGCCCAGGAGGTGTCTAGATATCCAACTATTGTGGGGGGAGACTTCAACCTTGTGCTAGACCCCTTGGTAGATAGGAGTCCAGTGAGAACCATTAGGATTCCCAAGGCTCACCCAGTTATTGTATCTTTAATGCAGGAATTGGGCCTGATAGACATATGGTGGTTGCAGCACCCTATGGACAAAGAATTTACTTTCTTTTCTCCTCCTCATAACTCATTATCACGTATAGACGTTTTTCTAGTCTCCAAGGGACTCTGTTCTAGAATCAGTGAGTCAAATATCCATGTGGCTCACATCTCTGATCATTCCGCAATCTCACTCACCCTATTTGACTCAACGAGCTAGCAATCTCACTCACATTGGCAATTTCATAGGACTCTTCTTGAAAGTCAGGAATTCCGCAAGACCATCCCGGTGGCTATAGAGGAGTATTTTCAATTTAATTTACCTCAAGACTCCTCGGGGTGGGTGTGGTGGGAAGGCTTTAAAGCTAGCATGTGGGCCACCATTACCAGTTTTGCTATACTGCAGGCCAAAGAGCGTAAAGCAGAACTTGGTGCACTAGACAAGCAGATTAATGAGGGAGAACGCATTTTAGGCCAGAAAAGGGATCCTAATATTCTGATAAGATTACAGCGCCTTAGTTTTAGATATAATTCAATTTTGACCACTGAGGCTTCACAGAATATTCAAGGGCAGAAAGGGAAATACTACTTGGAAGGTAACAGAGCTGGACGGTTGCTAGCTAACTCATTAAAGGGTCATAAGGAAGCTTCTTGCATTACAGCTTTAAGGGATCCTCAGGTGAATCATTTGATTGTCAAGGACCCTGACATTGCAGAGACCTTTTGCCAATTTTACACTCAGTTATACTCCCCAGAGATAGATTTCTCTGAGGAGTTTGATAGACTACTGACCAATATTCAGAGGCCAGTGTTAGATCAAGAAACTGCTGCGGGACTAGATAAGCAGATCACAGTCATGGAAATTATCCATGCTATTGACTCTATGCAAGTGGGCAAGGCTACCGGACCAGACGGCCTTCTGGTTGAATTCTATAAAACATTTTCCAAAACCTTAGGGCCATACCTTCAACAATATTATAGACTTCTTTAAGACAATGAGGCACAGACTGGAACATTCGCCTCTGCAAACATTGTTCTTGAAAAACCTGGGAGGGACCCTCAATTAGAGGATGTAGTAAGGGCTGTTAGTATAGCTGGGTTTAAAAAAGGTTTGGACAAGTTCCTGGAGGAAAGGTCCATAAACCACTATTAAAAAGGGACCCAGGATATCAATGCTTGACCCAGTACAAGCATTGTGGAACCTGTGTCTTTTGGGGATATTGCTAGGTACGTATAACCTAGATTGGCCACTGTTGGAAACAGGATACTGGGCTTGATGGACCTCGGTCTGACCCAGTATGGCATGTCTTATGTTCTTATGTTCTTATTAGTCAGTAACTATCGGCCAATTTCGTTGTTAAACGCAGATAATAAAATATTTACGGCCATCTTAGCTGGTCGTCTCTCCAAATTGATTCCTTCTTTGATTCATCCGGACCAATGTGGCTTTACTGAGGGACGCTCCATAGCCGATAATGCCAGAGTGCTTTGTCACATTTTGGAAGGCGTGGAGGCAACAGAGGGCCCTCTTGTGGGATTCTCCCTAGACACAGAGAAAGCGTTTGATCGGCTGGAGTGGTCTTTCCAGTTTGCTGTTCTGAAGTGGTTTGGATTTGGTGAGGGTTTCTGCAACCTAATCAAACATATGTATGTGAGACCTAGGGGCATGTTTACTAAAAGCCATACAATTGCGTGCCGCACAATAGCGCACGGAAACGCGGCACTCAAACGCTCAGAAACGCTCTTAAACGCCCCGCACAAGTGCGCTTGGGCCCCGCACAATTGCGCGCCGCACTAACGTGCCCCGCAAAAGTACCCGGCCCGCAAATGTCCGATAGAGGCGTGGAAAGGCATTCTGAGGGCGGAGGAAGGCTCCCGAGGGGCGGAGGGACGGGGTCAATGGGTGGAGAGTGGGAGGGGAGAGGCTCCTCGCACAGTATCGGGCCCGAATTTGCATGTAAAAACTACCGCGAGTGAAACACTCGCGGTAGAAAGCATTTAAAGGGAAGAGAAACCATTTCCGTCAGCAATGTACAGGAAAACCGGGGAAACCAGCAAAACGTGAGCAGTGTGATATATGTGCACAGCACATAAGTGAAAATAAAAATAGAAATTGACCACAACAGAACTATTAAAAATAGTAATTCAGCTGGGGAACAGTTATAGTGATGGGAAAATACAGAAATCACACCCAGCAAAGCTCCAGAAAAAAGAAATGACTTTTGGAAGGGTCTACTGAGAGGAGACTCTTCCAAAAAACATTGCCACGTATTGGAGCTTTCCTGGGAGTGTTTGCTATGGTTGCCCATTAATATCACTGTTGCCCAGCATGGTGATATTTTGTCCCACATTTTCCGTGGTCATTTCCGGGGTTTATGTGCACGTTTGTCACCAGACAGGGTGCATATGCCCACAGTAGAATTGCGTAGAGCAGGGTTTGTGACTCCATCCTGCCAGGCTTACTGCCTCCAGGGGCTGCACTGTCTCTGTGGCCAAAGTGTGGTACAGCGGACAGAGTCATTACCTCTAGGACCAGAGGGCAGAGGTTCAAAACCCAGCTGGGGCACCTGCCAGCCCAGTCCCTATATTTTACCCACCACTAAATAAAGATAGCGCAGACACCCCTGTATGCATGGGGAAAACACCCATATTTTACCCAACACCGCACACACCACAACAATGGGCATTACCTACAGCCAAGTCCCCCAAATGCAGTCCCATACTGCCACATTGCAATCAGGTCAACTGCTTTTTCTGAGAGAAGTTCATGCCAGCATGTTGGCGGACAAGTACATGTGGTGCAGGGGGCAGTGGCTGCTAACCACAGAAGACAGAGGCCTAGCCATGTGCAGGCTGGCACAGTCCACTGCAACAGACAGGTCCTGCCGGATCCACAGTCATGGACAGTCCAGGGAATCCAACCAATCTGTGGCTACACAGTGGTGCAGTGCACACAGACAGTGCATACAAGAACAGAAGGTCACAGGTTCAAAGCCCAGCTGGGGCTACTGCCAATCCTGCCCACATATTTTTCCCACAACTAAACAGTGATAGTAAGGACACACCTTTCATGGCGGGGACATATGCAATGGTAAGACATCTATCTTTTACCCCACTGAGCACAGACACCATGAACAGGGGCAGTACCTAGAGCAGAATCACCCAAATGCAGTCCTGGTGGGCCACACACCAGTCAAGTTCCATGCTGACACTCATACATATGCCTGTGCTGTATATCTATGCACCACCCCCATGGCATGTAGATGTAGCCCATGCATATTCATGAGGGATAGCAGGAAAACCCGAACAGTGTGATGCAAACCTGGACTGGAGTTGGGAATCTGTGCCGTAAAGCAGCAGCCATCAAGGGCAGACACACCCACACCCACAGGCCCCATTGGCCAATGTCTCCTGGAAAGGCAGAACATTGGACCGTGCATGCAGCACCCAAAACGAGCACTTGCATAACTTACCAATGTCACCCTACACCTGAGGTATACGGTACATAGCTCGGAGACGTTTGCTAGGAGCACAGGCAGGCAGTTATCCATACGTTACGTACATACTGCTAGTTGACCCCATCCAAACAATCTGTTAGGTGTTTGCGGGGCATGCTCCAGGCCTGGCCTCTGACGGTGCTTACCACCCTGGGGAGTGACCACCAGCTGTAATGCGTACCATATCCATGCCTTGCCGTGCTCAGGACCGGTTTGGTGGGCAAGGCTACTTACCCCCTCAATCGTAGCACCATGATGGCAGAGGTGTGGAGGTGTGTGTCTGTCTATACAGTGGGTGTTGGCTGCAAGCCCCTTCAACAGCCCGCACTGCCAGCACTGTTGCCAGTATTGGCCAGTCAATGTGCATAATGAGGTGCAAGGTACCATGGGTATAGCCAGGGCAGGGTGGCGTGGCCAGGATGCATCTGCACTGGGCATAGGGCCCTGGCAGGGACATTGGCTTGGATATTGTAGTGTCCGGCCACCACCTACACAGACAGGGTGGCCAAAGCATGTCCTTCTGGGGGATCACGCTCACCCTGACTGTGCAGTGACCACAGCATGGCTAGGCCCCCGCATAGTGCTGTATAGTAGTTCTCTCATGTGATAGATATGGGTTTCTCTTTGGGGCCCAGTCACTGATCTATCTGCTTGCTGTGTATGCAGACAGCCCAGTTCTGGGTGCATGCATCTCCATTGGGAACATGCACTATGGACTAACCAGCAGACTGTTTGTAGCTGGTAAATGTCTTGCTATAATGGCTAGCAGGGTGCAGTGGCTGTTGGCTTGCTGCAGGGGAATATCTGGTGGTGGAGTGCAGCTTACCATACCCTGGGCTTATGTCTGTCTGCTATTGTGTTATGGCTGTGTATGGAGCTGCCTGCCTGGGGGGGGGGGGGGGGGGTGGTGGTGTTCCTCAGCAGGACTGGGGTTGATGTTGCCCTCTACTGCCACCTTTGCAGGGAGGTAGAGTGTGGATCCCTTGATGGGGACCATGTTTGCCACGGGGGGGGGGGGGGTGCCTGATGGCGGCAGACAGGGATATCCATGGTGTTTGTGCAGAAACTAGCTATCTTACACATTAACACTGCTTTGGAACACCCGCTTGGCCTCCATCAGCCATGGCAGGTGTTGTTGACCTGGTCCTGGCCACCTCATTGCACACTCAGGGTGAGCACAGTACCCGCACGATGTAACGGTGTGTGGCTACTCTGTGCCAGTAAAACACCCGGTCAGTGCCCCCTACTAGGCCAAGGTGCTGTGTGGGTGCACCCGGTCACTTCCCCCAACAGGGCCGAGGTGCTGTGGGGGTGCATTCCCCATCTTGTGTCCATCTGCGGACAGCTAATTTGCATGTGCAGTGCATCATGGGTACGGGTGGCCTAACCCTATCCTGTTGACACCAGCAGACTGTCTGTGAGGTGACGTGTAGGCTATCTGCAGCCAGCCAGGGGCCTGCTTACAGCTATGGAGTTGTAGCGCAATGGTTACATCACTGCCTGTGCAGCCAGAGGTCATGGGTTCAAACCCACAGTGGGGCCCTTTGGTAGGGCTGTCCACAGCTTTATTTTTATTTACTGTACATATGTCTATGCCGGCAAGACCACCCTCAGCTTACTATACCCATTAGGTGCCTCTGAGGGTGCTTCATAGGGCGCCCTGTAGGCCACCTTATGGTTGCCATCCCTATAGGGTGCACTATACATTATCCTGTGTCGCAACATACATGCTGCCCCATAGGGGTCATTCAAGGGTGCCTTGGCGAACAGTGCACTGTAACATGTGCCTTATGGGCCGCCGTATGTTAACATGCTGGGAGAGTGCGTTTGCTAGTAGTGATAACAAAATAAATTTATACAGTCTCCTACAGCATAATACATACTGCCTCAGCAGGCATTTTTCACTGGGCATTGTGAGGTGTTGAACCCCTGATCCCTGCACCATTGGTCAGTGTTGTAACCATTGTGCTGTGGCTCTGTTCCTGTGCTTGTGCATCAGCGCGCCGCCTTGTGCCTATCAGCGCGCCGCCTTCTGCCGCCCAAGGGGACCAGTGCGCCGCCTTCTGCTGCCCAAAAATAACTGTGCGCCGCCTTCTGCCGCCCAAAAATAACTGTGCGCCGCCTTATGCCGTTCCAAATTAATTTGCCTCCTAAAACAATGTTAATCATTACAATTACTGCCTCAGCTGACCTTTGTCGTTGCGCACACTGGGGGATTGAACCCATGGCCCCTGCACCATTGGTCAGTGTCTTCACCGTTGTACCACAGCTCTGTTGTTTTGTATACTCAGCAGCGTGCCACTTTGCCTTTCCACGCGCTAATGTCGACCCCCGCACATTAGCGCGACGCACACACATCCGGTTGCTTACTACCGTTTTTTTTCTATTTTCTGCCTGAACCGCCCACTCCTTATATGGCACAGGCACACTAGCACGGCCCCGCACGTTAGGAATGTTTAGTAAACAGACCCCCAAGTGTGAAAATTTCTGTGAATGCGACTCAGTCTAGAGAATTTCTTCTAGGGTGTGGTACCTGTCAGGGTTGTCCTCTTTCTCGCATTCTTTTCAATCTGGCCTTGGAGCCTTTGGCCCTATTGATAAGGCAAAGCCTCGCGGTTAAGGGTGTCTCTATTGCTGGCATGGAAATTAAACTATCTGCATATGCTGATGATTTGCTACTATTCACAACACCTAGCTCTATACTGGTTATTTTAGAATTGATAAATACTCAGGATTGTCTGGATATAAAATTAATTGGTCAAAATCTGTCGCATTTCCCTTAAACTCAGGAGTGTGTAGGATGGATCTGGAGGATTTTCCTTTTGTGTGGGAGCCTAAGATGGTGAAGTATTTGGGAGTTCACTATTGCTACCCACTTAGTGAAACCCTACAGTACAATGAAGGGGAGATCCTATCTACGGTTCGTAACATAATAGCAAAGTGATCGCCGGTCTATCTCTCTTGGTGAGGTCGTCTTGAAGCTATAAAAATGGCTATCACTCCTAAAGTGAATTATGAGCTAGAAATGCTACCAGTCTTTCTTACAAGTAAAATTTATCGTCAAATTGAAAGGATTCTGGTTCAATTCCTATGGAAAAACAAACCACCTAGAATTGCTCTTAGGAAACTTAAATCTAAAAAAGAAGAGGGGGTGAATTTCCCTGACTTTCAGGCCTATCATTGAGCCTTTTTGTTAAAGCAAGGTTCATGATGGGTGGAGGAAGCCGTAGGTATACGTCCAGTATGGCTTGACCTAGAAGAGAGATTAAGTGCTCCTTTCCCCTTAAATCTCCTTCCAGGCATGGTGTCTTTAAAAGGGTTGAAGTCTCATAGGGTTATATCGGACACTCAGAAGGCTTTTCTACAGTTAGCAAATGCAGTTCCTAAGGAGGATTGTCTATTGAAACTAATACCTATCTGGCACAGTCCTTTTTTTAAAATGAATCATAGTTCATTTGCATGGCAACAATGGTTAAGCAGGGGCATTTGGAGTGTTGGCCAACTGATAATGGATGGCAAGTGGAAACCTTTTGCTTCTCTACAAAGTGAATTTGATTTGCCTAAATCCCTATAATTTCAGTGTATTCAGCTGAGGCATTGTATAGAGAAATCCCATTTGGATATTACATCATTGTCTGACGTGTGGGGGTCGATGAGTAAGATAGGTTCAGCGCATATGGCCTCTGGGGTAGCTTCTCACTACTATAAACTGGTGGTTCAGAACAACAGTTCTCAGGCCATTGGTGTTCAATGAATCTGGGAACATGACACTGGGGAAGTTCTTTCTCCAGAAATTTGGAAAAAATTCTGAAGTAAGATAAACAGGGTTTCTCAGCCTGCCTCTATCTCACTCTATCTGTATGTCTTTGCGCACAGAGCTCACTTTACTCTGGTAAAGATTGCTAAATGGGATAAGGCAGCTGGGAATGAGTGTTGGTCTTGTCGGGGAGATGTCGGCACTTTGAGGCATGTGGTGTATGATTGCCCTAACATTCAGTCTTATTGAGTTTCAATATGGGAATTGCATTCAAGAGGTGTTGGGATTCAGGGCCACTCTCTCCTGGTCTGTGGTCATTTTTCAGTCAGCAATTGGCATCTCATCGTTACAGAGGGCTTGTCAGTTTTTATTTGACTTCATGTTGGGAGTGGTCCTGCATCTCGTTATTTCTAACTGGAAACATACAGCAGAGCTTAGTTGGCATGAATGGTGGAACCACTTGTGCTTATGCTGCAAATATGAGCAAATGCCACGGGATTGTAGAAACCCCTACAGAATTACATCTCCAAAGCATGATATGAGATACAATAAGGGGTCATTAGTCAAATCTTCTTGTTTTATGTAGTGAAGTGCTTGGATGTTCCATAGCCCTTGTAGGCCTCTTAGGCCTTCAGATGTTTTTTCTTTCTATATAGTCCTTGATGATCACATGATGATTGGAGGGACAGGATGGGGTAGGCTGTGAATTGCCTTTTTTTTGTTTTGGGTTAAAGAGAAGTATTTTGTATTTTGCTTTTATTGTAATTTGATTTTTTTCTTTGTATTTTATTGGAAAATAAAAATAAAGTTAAAAAAAAAGAATGTGCCTCCACATACTTCTGTAGAAATAGGAAAAAGGAGCAACATATGGAAATCGGTTTGTATTAATGCAATATGGGAAATAAGAACATAAAATATGCTATACTGGATGAGACCAAGGATCCATCAAGCCCAGTATCCTGTTTCCAACAGTACCTAATCCAGGTCAGAAGTACCTGTCAGGCTCCTAAAAAAAACTAGACAGTTTTCATGCTGCTTAACAATTGCCCTCAGGTCCCACTCTTCTTTCATGTGCAGTAGTACTGCACTCTCTATACTGAGATATTCTCTTTGATATTTGCAGCCCAAATGATGGACCTACTGTATTAGTATAGCTGGGGTTAAAAGAGGTTTAGATAAGTTCCTTGAGGAAAAGTCCATAAATAATTAATTAATTAAAAGAATACCATAGCAACCTCATCTCACGCTTCATCAACAAACCCAGAAAACTCTTCAACATTATCAAAACACTTACCAAAGACCCATCATAAACAAACCGTGACCACATTCTTAATCCTCAGGATATGGCCTCATGCTTGCAAGTCAAGCACAAATCTACACCCTACAGCAGTCCCACCATCCCAAACTTGAATGAAGAGACCACTGAAGACCACCACTGGACTACCTTCAAGGCATTTTCGTCAGACGAACTGAATAACATAATCAAGAACATCAACACAACAACCTCCCCACTTGACCCTTGTCCAGTTTCCAGGATCAAATCAGAAAAGAACATTTCCTGCCAATCATATCTGACATTGTCTACTTATCCCTCTTGCAAAGTTTTATCCCTCCCTCCCTCAAACAAGCATCAATCATACTGCTCCTGAAGAAACCAAATCACGAGCCACACTCACCCTCCTCTTACAGACCTGTAACTAGCATACTGTTTATTTAAAAAATCATTGAAAAAATTGTGCAAACCCAATTCCAAGATCATATAGTCCTCTTTGCACCTCTAAACATGCATCAACATGGATTCTGACCCAACCATGGCACTGAAACCCTTATGACATACTTCCTAAACTCACTCATCACAGGCATTGAAACAATCACCCAAGGCTTCATCTTGCTCTTCCTGGACATCACCAACACCTTTGACACTGCATCACACCAGCTCCTCCTTAACCAACTCCACCACATTGGAGTCCATGGCACCCCCTCAAATGGTTCCCTCCTATCTCACCAGTCGAAACCAGAGAATAAAATACAAATATAAACCTCAGCTCCTTTCACTCTGAACCAGGGAGTGTCATAAGGATCATCTCTCTCCTCTCCACTGTGTGCCATCCTTCAACAATTCCAAGTAGAGTTCTTGATATATGCAGATGACATCATGATCTTTGCACCATTCTCCACTTCTACTCCTAACTACTCCACGCTTTCAATTTGCCTCTCAGAAGTAGTAAAATGGTTCCAACTTCGCAATCTCTCCATCAACCTAAAAAAAAACAGCTCCTCCATGTCATAAAAGACCCCAACTTTATCCCCTCTGATTCAATCGGACTCAGCAACAACAATATCCGAGTCAGCACCCAGATAAAGTACCTAGGTATCACTATGGACCAACAGCTGACCTTCAAGGCCCATATGCAAAACATCACCAAAGCTGTATACTATAAACTCAAAACTCTTTGAAACTAATGCCCCCTCCTACCCCCTGATACATTCCACTCAGTCTGCCAAGCCGCCATCACGCCCACGTTTGACTACTGTAATTCCATTTATCATGGTG
Organism: Ichthyophis bannanicus; assembly: GCA_033557465.1. NCBI lineage: Eukaryota > Metazoa > Chordata > Amphibia > Gymnophiona > Ichthyophiidae > Ichthyophis > Ichthyophis bannanicus. Next base: position 15,531,848 of record CM066036.1, on the reverse strand, counting down.
TACTGAAGTACACCCTCCTTACACTACAACTCACCCAAAATACTGTTGCTCGATATATCTTCCAAGCCTCAAGACAAACCCACATTACTCAAATCCTCCAGAATACAATTCAAAGCCCTAACCCTCATTCACAAATAATTAATCATTGAAAAACTTGTGCAAACCTCAGAGCAACCTCAAGCACTAATTCACACCCTGAACTCTGACAAACAAGGAAGAAAGAACACCCAAAAATCTCAGTCTCCCACCACAGACTCAAATTCAAGCAAACCACAAGAATGAGAACATTCTCCTTGTATGCCCCCGACCTCTGGAATTCACTACCCCCTTCAATTCGAAATATCAAATCAATCACAGACTTTTGTAAAATACTAAAAACCCACCTCCTCCTAGAACATTTTTGCAACAGGCACCAACAACCACAGATCAGGACTACCCCATATAAACAATCGCCACATCCTCTAACCAACCCCCATAAAGCCCCTTTAACCCCCTCTCCCCTCACACCCCTCCCTCCCTCTTATCCATAAGTACTTAGCTTGTTGGAGAAATATTGTTTCGGATGTCTTGAAATATACAAAAGTCTCATTATTCTCTGTTCGCAGTTAAATAGTTTTCATGTTCATTGTAAATGGTTTTTGATGTTCCTTGTAACATGTTCACTGTATCAACTCAGTTCTATGTAAATCAATTTGACTTGTAGAAAAACGATATACATTTTTTTTGTTAAATAAATAAATAAATCTTAAGGTGATTAAACAGGTAGAAAATGGTAACAGTGAAAGCCATAGTAAGATGAATGGCCAGCAGGAAAAAGGAGGTGATAGTGCCTTCTCCCTAATTCTTGATTGAGACCTCATTTGGAGTATTCAATTCAGGACACCACAACTTCAAAAGGATATAAAAATGATGGAATTGGTGCAGAGGGTGGCTACCAAAATGGTCAGTGATCTTCATCATAAGGCATATGGGGACAGACTTAAAGATCTCAATATCTACTGTATACTTTGAAGAAAGGCAGCAGAGGGGAGATATAACAGACACATATACAGTAAACACCTCTGTAGCATAAATAAGCAGGAGGAGACCCTCTTACAATTGAAAGAAAACCTTGCAATGAGTGAACATAGGATGAAGATGAAAGGGGATAGACTCATGAGTAATTTGAGGAAATATTTATGTATATAAAGAGTGGTAGGTGCATGAAATAGTCTTCCAGTAGAGGTGGAAGAGATGAGCACTGTATCTAATTTCAAGAAAACATGAGACAAATAAAGAGGATTGTTAGGGTAAAAAAGGGACTGTAAAGCCTAGTAGTTGGTATGGAAAGGCAAACTAGATAGACTGTATGGTCTTTATCAGCTATCATTTTTCTGTTTTCTTTCTGGGTTTTACACCCCCTGATGCACCCGATTAAGTACCTGGTAATTTTTATTAAGCATTTGGTCATCTTGTACTTGACTCTGTGTCTTGTCAGAGTCCACTTGAAATTTTGAGCAGTGCTGATTTAAGCATGTGTCTGCAATTGATTTCTGTGGTTTCTGGTCGAGGACATTTAGGGGTATGTTTACTAAACCGTCTTAACGTGCGCCCGGCGATAGTGTGCAGGCTGCCATAAAAGGAGTGGGCGTTTCAGTCTTAAAGTAGCAAAATGGGATTATCGCGTGATAACACGCGCTGCTGCGCACATTATTGGGCGAAGCGCCGTTATGCTCGTTAACGCACGGTAATCTTAAGTAGGCGCCCAGACATGCAAGCATAGAAACAGAGGTGTAGCACAATGGTTAAAACACTGACTAGAATAGACAATGCTTTGGACAGCCCTATCAAATAACCCCACTGTGGGTTTAGAACCCATGCCCTCTGGCTCCACAGGCAGTGAAGTAACCAGTGGGCTACAGCTGCTAACAAACCCCTGGATGGCTAGAGAAGGACTGCATGTCACCACACAAACAGTCTGCTGTGATCACCAGGATAGGGTTAACCCACCCATACCCATGATGCACTGCACATGCAAATCATCAGTCTACAGATGATCACAAGATGGTGTATGCACCCCCATAGCACCTCGGCCTGGTAGGGGGAACTGACCGTGTGTGTTACTGGCACAGAGTAGCTACGCACTGTCACATTGTGCGGGTACTGTGCTCACCCTGAGGGTGAGGTGGGGCGCCCAGAACCAGGTCCACAGCCCCTTCCATGGTAGAACTAGGCCATGCTGCAGGTCCCCAGCAGCGCTAGTTGTGAGATAGGTAGTTCCTGCAGACACACCTTGGATACATCTGTATTTCTCAGTCAGGTTTAGCACTTATGGACCCATAGGCAGCTTATGTACCACCACCCAACCCACCCTCTGGGGCTGAGAGTGGGAAACAGGGTCTCCCACCAACAGATCCACATTCTACCTTCCTGCAATGGTGGCAGTAGAGCAGACCATCAACCACAGTCCTGCTGGGGAACAGACACCCTAGAGGGCAGTCAATGCAGCTCTGTATACATCCATAAAGCAATAGAAGACAGACATTAGGCCTGAAAATGTTCAGCTGCACCCCACCACTATATGATATTCTCCTGCACCAAGCCTCCAGCCGCTGCACCCTGCAAGGTGTTCCAGCAAGACACATACCAGCTGCAGACAGTCTGCTAGCTAGTCCATGTTCCTGGAGAAAATGCATGCACCCAGAACTGGGATGTCAGTATACACACCAAGCAGATAAGTCAGTGATTGGGCCCCAAAAGGGAACCCATAAAAATCACATGAGAGAAACACTATATAGCACTATGGGGGACCCTAGCCATGCCGTGGTCACTGCTCAGTCAGGGTGAGAGTGATCTCCCAGCAGGACATACCGTAATATGCCCTGTGCAGATGCATCCTGGCGAGGCCACCCTGTCTGTGCTATACCCATGGTACCTTGCTTCTCATTATGCACATTGGCAGGCCAATACTGGCAACAGTGCTGGCAGTGTGGGCTGTGGGGGGTGTTTGCAGCCACCATACACTGGATATACAGACACACACTCCCACACCTATGCCAGCATTGTACAACTATAGAGGTGTTTGGCAGCCCTGGCCACCGCACCAGTCCTGGGCACAGTGCAGACATGGCTATGGTACGCAATACTGTTGGGTCACTCCCCAGGGTGGTAAACACTGTCAGACACAAGACCTGTAGCACACTCCACAGACATCAGAAAGGTTGCCATGATGCAGCTCAATCAGAAAATTGTACTTAACTTCGGAATTGCTATCTGCCAGTAATCATAGCAACCTTTTGATAGCTGTGTACCGCATTCCCAGGTTTAGGGTGGCATTGCTAAGGTATGCAAGTGCTCGCATTGGGAGATGCACGCAGGGCCCAATATCCTGCCTCTCCAGGAGGCATTGGATAATGGAGCCTGTGTGTGGGGGTGTGTCTGCCCCTGTTGGCTGCTGCTTTACGGCAGAGGTTCCCAACTCCAGTCCTGGTGTGCCAAACACTGTTCGGGTTTTCATGCTGTCCCTCATGAATATGCATGAGATACATCTGCATACCATGGGGGCGGCGCATAGAAATGCAGCACAGGCATCTTTATTAGAGGCAGCATGGAACCTGAATGGTGTTTGGCCCTCCAGGACTGCATTTGGGAGACTCTGCTCTAGGTAATGTGCATGTTTATGGTGTCTGTGCTCTGTGGGGTAAAATGTAGGTGTTTTGGGCATGTTTACATCATCTGCAATAAATGTTCTGTCTGTATTAGCATGTTTTAGTAGTGGGTAAAATATGGGGACTAGGTTGGCAGGAACCACAGCTGGGACTTGAACCTGTGACCTTCTGCCTCTGAACATGCTGGTTGTGTGCACTGCACCACCCTGTTGCCACAGAGGCAGTGCATTCCCTGGTGATACCATGACTGTTCATCCAGCAGGGCCTGTCTGTTGCAGTGCATGGCACCCACCTACACAGGGCTAGGCCATGGTCTGCTCTGGGCAGCAGCCACTGCCGTCCTCCACCACCAGTACCCCTCTGCCACCATGCTGACATGCTCTTCTGCTGGTGGTGCTGGTGGTGCGCAGTCTCAGGCCATCCAGTGTGCAGGTAGGCGGCTGCCTATGGTCCGTGTTCTGGGGTAGGGGTGCCTGCATAGACATCCATGCTTCCCCCCCAACACCGCCTGCCAATGTTCTGTGCCCTTGGTGGTACCTGCTTGGTACTATCCCCTGTGACACTGTGATAAACACACTCGTGCCCATGTTGGGCCCTCATCAGTTGCTGTCTGGCTGCTGTACAGTTCCAGCATTCCTAAGTGCCACCTAGGCATCTTCCTAGTCCGCACTATGCCCCAGCTGCACCACAGCATGTGCCGCCTGCAGCCCTCTGTATCCCATTTTCAAGCATCTGTCCAGTTGGCCGTTCCGACATGCCCGCCCTGCTGTTGCCGTACATGTGCATGCCATAGGAAACCTGTCCGATGGAGAGGAAAACCCTGCACAGCGCAATTTCACTGTGGGCTCATTCACCTTGTATGGGGACGGAGCATGGACCCTTCCAGAATTCATATCCTTTTTTTGGTGCTTTCTTGGGAGTGTTTTTTGATGTTTCCCATTGAGATCACTATTGCCCAGCTTGGTTATTTTATTTTTCCATTTTCTTCTGTTCATTTTCACTGTTTATTTGCCCTTTTGTTCCGTGCACATGTATCACACTTATCACTTTTTTGTAGGTTTCCCTGGTTTTGCTGTACATTGCTGACCGAAATGGTTTCTCTTCCCTTTAAATCAGCTCTAACGCCAGGGTTTCACTGGTGTTAGTTTTCAGACTCGGATTTCACAGCGTTAGTGTGTGGGGAGCCTCTCCCCTCCCACTCTCCACCCATTGACCCCTTCTCTACGACCCTGGAGAGCCTTCCTCCGCCCCCCGGGAGCCTTTCTCCCGCCTTCAGCGCTCATTTGCGCCACTGCACGCGTTATCACGCCCCAAGGTACCTCTGCACCCGATAAAGCGCCATTATCGCACGATAAGGTATCTTATTGCGCGATAACATCACAGAGCGCACATTAAGACGGTTTAGTAAACATACCCCTTATTCTTTATATGACTGTAGACAAAACCACAGCATGGGTGGCAATTAGTGAATTTGGTTGTGGCACCAGCCTTCATTACGGAACTTGTTGAGCTTTCAGTTTGATTAATGCACAAAGGGGTTAATAAAAAAAGAAAAAGAAAAAATGTTTGCTATGAACAGTGGCTGTAGGAGGAAGTCAATGTGAGTGTTACTTGGACATTTGGGCAGGAAGGAGGGTCTCAGTGTGCCCAATTGCTGTGCTGAAGGTGACAGCACTGTTTGGGAAGAACCTGAGAAAAAAGACAGGAAAACAAAATAACCTGGAAGTAGACACAAACTGGGGCAGAAAGAAGGTCAGCACGCGACAAGCAATGAAGCCATAGAGGGAAAGCAGCATTGAATGAGTGTGAGAAGCACACTGGGTGCCCAAGTGAATGGCACATTTATTGTGTAAATGTTTATGGGGAGCAGGTATTTAACTAATTTGACCGAAATTTCTTAGTTGAATGAGTATTTTATTTATTTATTTATGTAAGGGTATTTCTATCCCGCCTTATCCTTCAATCAAGGCGGTGTACACATCAAACAATCAATGGCAATGGTGTTTATGTCAGATAAGTCTATATACAGTGAGGGTGCATGGGTGTGGGAGTGCTAATTAGTGTGAGCTATTTACAGTATGCGCTTTTTACAGTTATATACATGGGTTTGCTGGTTCCGTAGCGGGTTGTGATTGAACTTCAATCGAGTCTAAGGTTGGTCCAAGTCTGTAGAGTCTGGCTATGCGTTTGGGCTGTAGTTCTCAGTGAAGAGTACTGTCTTTAGGTGTTTCCGGAAGTCCTTCGGATCTTCAGTTGATCGTAGGTCTTCTGGGAGTGTGTTCCATATTGTTGGAGCCGCCAGTGATAGGGCTCTTTGTGTGGTGGATTTTCATGCTTTTGTGTAGTTGCTTGGGGTGCTGAGTGTGTCTGCTGTGGTCTTTCTTCTTGGTCTATTGCTGGCGTCAGGGAGTATGAGGGCTTGGAGGCTGAGTGCAGAGCTCTTGTGTCTGATTCTGAATATGTTTAGTATCATTTTGTATTTGATGCGGTGGCTGATTGGGAGCCAGTGGGGGTCTTTTAGGATGGGGGTGATGTGGGCATGTGTATTGGTCTGACGGGGTTTGGAGGATCTTCAGTGGTCAGACAAGGACTGTCTCAATGTGCCAAAAGTTTATTATCAGAGGAAGAACATACTGAGCATGTCTGCCTTTGGTTGTTCTAGCTGTGTGTCTGTGTCAGAGTCTGTTGAGGACTTGTATTTGAAAAGAGAGGTTGTATGTTGTTCTTGGTTGTAGAGAGAAAAAAAATAGAATTTTGGTAATTGAGTTTGTGTGCTGAAAGGTTGCGAGAGCTTCTGGTTTGAATGTGTTTCTTGAAATTTTGAAGCGCTTTTCTTGAAAGGATGTATATTGAGTGGATGCTAGTGTGGATGCCCTCAGCTAGTTTATGAAGGCAATTGGTAATTCTGAGAGTGGAAACACATATATTTGAATTTTTGGCAGAACATAACTTGGGAAATTTTTGGAGCCATTTTGAAATGATGCTCCTTACTGAAGAAATTTTTTAAAGCAATTTTTCTACTTTAAAAGGGAATGCTGGCTAGGGGCTTGTGACCCTGTGAGAGCAGTGTCCTTTTTAAAAGTAATTGTTTGATATGGTTGGATATTTGATAACAAAAACAACAGTCTATTTTGAAGAGAGACTAAATGCAAAAGAGGAAAAAAACTCACTTGAAGTTTTTACTGGGATCCTAATCAATAAAATAATTCTTAATGGAAATTGGCTTTATAAGAGTTGATCTCATAGAAGCCGGACTCTATAAAATAGATATCTGGCTGACCTTCTGGTGAATTAATGAAAGTTTGACATTTATCTGATGTCCTCTTTCCAGGAAGAAATGATCTTATAGAACAAAGAACAGAGCTGTGGTTAATTTTCTACTTGGCGTTTAACTTGTTGATGTGATAGTGTCTGATTCTTTTGAAGGTGTTTTTAACTAGCCTTATCTAATTGATTAAAGCTTCAGTTTTTAACTACTTTAATTTTTTTAACCTATTTCAATAAATACAACTTAATATCATATTACCATTGTGACTAGTTCTTCCACTTTCAAGCAGTACTACTTGGCTCTACTACATCACTCTAGTGTAATTGAATCACTTAGAGGTATGTTTACAAAGTAGCGGTAGCGGCCTCTGTGCGATATGGGGCCGCGGCTCCAACATTGCATGGAGGCCGCTACCGCTGCTTTGTAAACATACCCCTTATTGTTCATCTTATTGATCTCCGATAAAGGGAAAAAACACAAATTTAGATTTTTATTCCCTCCAGTTTCTCTCTCTCCACTTTTTAGAAAGATTGCACTGGATGATATTAGTGTATTTCTCAACAGTCTAGCTCTATTGGAGTTTCCAGCCAGAGTTACTCCACTACTGGTTACAAACATACTCTGTAAATGACCGAAGAGGTAAAGGTAGGGCTGAATAGCTTATCAGATAGAGGTGAAAGCTTTTTAGTTTAGTTTATTTATAACTTTATACGCCACCAAATCATAGCCATCAAGGCAGTTTACAATAAAATCAGGAGAAAGGGAAAAGAATGCCAAAATAAAACAGGAAAGTCACAACATAAGGATAGAGGAAAGCAAGAGCGAAAAAGAGAGGGGGGGGGGAGAGAGAGAGAGAGAGAGAGAGAGAGACAAGAGTCAGACCAGCCCATCAAACAAAAGAGGGGAAAGCTTGGAGAAACTAGGGGGTATGTTTACTAAACTGCGGTAATCGTGAATAACGCGCGTCATGTAACGTTAACAATCGTAAGCGCAGCATAACGCGCGTTATGCTGCGCTTACGATCGGTAACGTTACATAACGTGCGTTATGATGCGCTAACGATCGTAAAGCCCCGCCACGCAGTAAAACAACGCAGAAGGTGGAGAGAGGGCGGAGAGAAGGGGTCAGTGGGCGGAGAGTGGGCGGGGAGAGGCTCCCCTCACACTAACGTGCTGAATTTCAGGGCTGAATTCCAACGCGAATGAAAACCTGCCGTTAAAGGCACATTACAGGGGAGAGAAACCATTTAAGTGTCAGCAATGTACAGCCTAGGCAGGGAAACCAAAAAAAAGTGATAAGTGTGATACATGTGCACAGAACAAAAGGGCACAGAAACACTGAAAATGACCCCAACAAACTGGAAAAAAACAATAACCAAGCTGTCCAATAGTGGTATCAATGAGAAAAATCAACCCCTAGAACATATATAAATCATGGAAGGGTCTATACTCCGTCCCCATACAAGGTGAATGGGCCCACAGTGAAATAGCGCTGCTCAGGGGTTTCCCCACCATCGGACAGGGTTCCTATGGTGTGCACATGTCCCGCAACATCAGGGCGGGCATGTCGGAATGGCAACTAGACAGATGCCGGAAAAGGGGATACAGAAGGCCTCAGGCAGCACATGCTATGGTGGAGCTGGGCCACAGTGCGGACTAGGGTGAAGCCTAGGTGGCCCATACGAATGCTGAAACAGCGGAGCAGCCAGACAGCAACTGCTGAAGGCCCAACATGGGCTCAAGTTTGTTTGCCAAAGTGTCACAGGGGATAGTACCCAACAGCTACCCCCAAGGGCACGGAACATTGGCAGGCGGGGCTGGGGGGGAGCGTGGACGTCGATGCAGGCACCCCTACCCCAGAACCCGCACCATAGGCAGCCGCCTACCTGCACACTGGATGGCCTGAGACTGCGCACCACCAGCTCCACCAGCAGAAAGGCATGTCAGCATGGTGACTGAGGGATACTGGTGGTGGAGGGGGCAGTGGCAGCTGGCCAGAGCAGACCGTGGCCTAGCCCTGTGTAGGTAGGTGCCATGCACTGCAAAAGATAGGCCCTGTCTGACCAACAGTAATGGTATCACCAGGGAATGCACCATCTTTGTGATAACATGGTGGTGCAGTGCACAAGACCTTTGTATTCAGAAGCAGAAGGTCACAGGTTCAAGTCCCAGCTGTGGTTTCCACCAACCCAATCCTCACATTTTACCCACTACTATAACGTGCTAATAAAGACAGAACCTTTTTTGCAGATGACGTAAACATGCCCAAAACACCTACATTTTACCCTACAGAGCACAGACACCATAAACATGCACATTACCTAGAGCAGAGCCTCCCAAATGCAGTCCTGGAGGGCCAAACACCATTCAGGTTCCATGCTGCCTCTGATAAAGATGCCTGTGCTGCATTTCTATGCGCCACCCCCATGGTATGCAGATGTATTTATCATGCATGTATCTCATGCATATTCATGAAGGACAGCATGAAAACCCGAACAGTGTTTTGCACCGCAGGACTGGAGTTGGGAACCTCTGCCGTAAAGCAGCAGCCAACAGGTGCAGACACACCCGCACCCACAGGCCCCATTATCCAAAGCCTCCTGGAGAGGCAGGACTTTGGGCTCTGCGTGCATCTCCCAATATGAGCACTTGCATACCTTAGTAATGCCACCCTAAACCTGGGAATATGGTACACATCTATCAAAAGGTTGCTATGATTACTGGCAGATAGCAATTCCTAGGTTAACTACAATTTTCGGAGTGAGCTGCATCATAGCAACCTTTCTGATGTCTGTGAAGTGTGCTACAGGTCTTGTGTCTGACAGTGTTTACCAATCTGGGGAGTGACTCCTACAGTATTGCGTACCATAGCCATGCCTGCACTGTGCCCAGGACTGGTGTGGTGGCCTGGGCTGCCCAACACCTCTATAGTTGCACACTGCTGGCATAGGTGTGGGGAGTGTGTGTCTGTCTATCCAGTGTGTGGTGGCTGCCAACACCCTCCACTGCCCACACTGCTAGCACTATTGCCAGTATTGGCCTGCCAATGTGCATAATGAGGAGCAAGGTACCGTGGGAATAGCCTGGATAGGGTGGCCTGGCCTGGCCGCATCTGCACAGGGCATAGGGCAATGGTTCGGACATTGTAGTGCCCGGTACCACCTGCACGGACAGGGTGGCCATAGCATGTCCTGCTGGGAGGTCACTCTCACCCTGACTGAGCAGTGACCATGGCATGGCTAGGTTCCCCCATAGCGCTACATACCATTTCTCTTGTGTGATATTTATGGGTTCCCTTTTGAGGCCCAATCACTGACCTATCTGCTTGGTGTGTATGCTGATATCCCCGTTCTGGGTATGTGCATCTCCTCCAGGACCATGGACTAGCTGGCGGACTGTCTGCAGCTATTATGTGTCTTGCTGGAACACCTTGTAGGGTGCAACGGCTGGAGGCTTGTTGCTGGAGAATATCAGATAATGGTGGGGGCAGCTGAGCATTTCCAGGTCTGCCGTCTGTCTGCTCTTGTGTTATGGATAAGAACATAAGAACATAAGATATGCCATACTGGGTCAGACCAAGGTCCATCAAGCCCAGTATTCTGTTTCCAACAGTGGCCAATCTAGGTCATATGTACCTAGCAGTTTCCCCAGGGGACACAGGTTCCACAATGCTTGTATTGGTTCAAGCATTGATATCCTGGGTCCCTTCTTAATAATGGCTTATGGACCTTTCCTCCAGGAACTTGTCCAAACCTTTTTTAAACCCAGCTACACTAACAGCCTTTACTACATCCTCCGGTAACAAATTCCAGAGTTTGATTACACGTTGAGTGAAAAAATATTTTCTTTTATTAGTCTTAAATAGTTTACCCTGTAGCTTCATTGCATGTCCCCTAGTCTTTCTATATTCTGATAAGGTAAACAATCGATCTACGTTTACCCGTTCCACTCCGCTCATTAATTTATAGACTTCTATCATATCTCCCCTCAGCCGTCTCTTTTCCAGGTTAAAGAGCCCTAACCTTTTTAGCCTTTCTTCATAGGAGTATGCGTCCATCCCCTTTACCATTTTGGTGGCTCTTCTCTGAACCTTTTCTAATAACTCTATATCCTTTTTAAGATACGGCGACCAGAATTGCACACAATATTCAAGGTGCGGTCTCACCATGGAACGATATAGAGGCATTATAATATCCTTTGTTTTATTTTCCATTCCTTTCCTTATCATACCTAGCATTCTATTTGCTCTCTTGGCCGCCGCTGCACACTGGGCCGAGAGTTTTAACATGGTATCCACAATGACACCTAAATCTTTTTCCTGGGTGGTGGTTCCTAATGTGGAACCTTGCATCGTGTAACCATAGTTTGGGTTGTTCTTCCCTAGGTGCATAACCTTGCACTTGTCCACATTAAATTTCATCTGCCATTTTGATGCCCAGTCTTCCAATTTATCAAGATCCTCTTGCAATTTTCCACAATCCTCTTGAGTTTTAACAACTTTAAATAGTTTTGTGTACCGCTCTGTCTGTTCCCCAGCAGGAGAGGGGTTGCTGGTCCCCTCCACTACTGCCATTGCAGGGAGGAAGACTGTGGATCTATTGGTGGGTGATCCTGTTTCCCACCCTGTGCCCCAAAGGGTGGGTTGTGTGGTGGTACATGATCTGCCCATAGGTACATACACCTCCCCCCTCTTTGCCTACAGCAGGTAACCATGGCACCAACACAGGATATGCACTATTCTGAGTGCATCATCGCCCATAGGGACTAGACATGACCGGGACATACAGCAGGGCACAGATGTATCCTAGGTGTGGCTAACGGAACTACCTATCACACACTGATGGGGACCTGCAGCATGGCATAGTTCAGCCATGAATGGTGCTGTGGACCTGGTGCTGGGCGCCCCACCTCAACCTTAGGGTGGGCACAGTACCCGCACAATGTGACTGTCTGTGGCTACTCTGTGGCAGTACCACACACGGTCTGTTCCCCCTACCTGGCCGAGGTGCTGTGGGGGTGCATACCCAATCTTGTTCCCATCTGTCGACTGCTGATTTGCATGTGCAGTGCATCATGGGTACGGGTGGGTTAACCTTATCCTGGTAACCACAGCATACAGTTTGTGTGGTGACGTGCAGTCCTGCAGCCAGCCAGGGCTTTGTTCACAGCCTTATAAGGTGTCCTATAGGGGACATTATAGGGTGCCTTGGCGGACAGTGCACTTTCTAATGTGCCCTATGGAGTGCCTTATGCGGCACCTTAGGTTATGCCACCGTGAGCGTGTGTTTGCTGGCAGCACAAATTAAAATACATGTCAAATGCCTCACCAATCACAACTTTAATGTAAAGGGTGCTGCCTCAGCCAGCCTTATACATTAGGCCCACTGGGGAATTGAACCCATGACCCCTGTACCATCTGTCGGTGTTGTAACCATTGTGCTACATCTCTGCTGCTGTGATTGTATGCCTGCGTGCCTTTTTAAGATTAACCCCCGGTAACGTGCCCTGTAGCGCTTGTTAATGTATGGCGCCTTGTAACGCGTGTTCTCAGCAACGATGTACCGCCCATGTCCTTATTTGAGATTTCTGTCTCTAACGCGGCTCCTAACGCGAATCGCACTAACGCAGTTTAGTAATCATACCCCTAGGACTCCAATTTGGCAGGAGAGACTGAGAATCACTCCTGCTCCCCATTAGAAACAAGCTGGGTATATATTACAGGTTGAGGGTCCAGTGAATGGGGACAAATGGTTTGATGTTGGAAGGTGATATTCAAAAATCTATACCAATATACGCTTCTAAAATTATCAGATTTTTATTGGACTATAGTTTGAGGTTAATATATGAAGCGTCCTCCACTTAAGTACGTTATCCTTTATTTTAAGTGATCATGCATTGCTTATTTCAAACTTCCAATAACAACAAAAGCCAACACATTTCTAACCAACAATATGAAATCGTTCTGCTTCAAGGCAAAAAAACAGAAAAGCAGTACTTTCTGAATGGAAGAAATATTTCATCCAGATATCAGGAGCTCCATAGGCTAATGTTGTAAAAAATGGCCGTGGCATTCTTTTAACTTCAGAAGACTCCTCCCTTAATTTTTTCTTAAAGGGCCATAGTATCACATCACAGTCTGCCAGTCAATCTGGCAGTTACATCCACTAGGTTGAACAGCATTCAAATAGAAAATCCAAAATTGCTCACGATTGTTCAGTAAAGCATCTCAATCTCCACTTCGCCATGTTTGAGGTACATGTTGCATAATCTGCCAGCATAGTTGATCAAAAGAATGCTGAAAGGACAAACAATGTTCAGCAATTGGAGCTGATTTCATAGCAGTATTGATCCATGATTTATGTTCACGTAATTGTGTGATCATAGTTCTAGTCCGGCCCACATATATTTTTTTACAAGGAAGTCTATGGAGCTCCTGATATCTGGATGAAATATTTCTTCCGCTCAGATAAGTACTGCCTTTTTGTTCTTTTGCTTTTGAAGCAGAACCATTTCATATTGTTGGTTCAAAATACATTGGCTTTAGTTGCTATTGGCAGTTTTAAATAAGCAATGCATGATCGCTTAAAATAAAGTAAAATAGACTCGAGGGAATGACTGAGGTGGTAAGGTTCATGGATGTTAAGGTGTTGGGGTAATTAGGGGTACGAGGCCTTTTAAAAAGTATCAATGAAGGTGTCAGGGGGTTGTGGTGGAGAATTGTCAGTAAAAGATGTCAGGAAAGGTGTTGGGGAATCAATGCAGATGAACGTAACACGACATAGGTACATAGAAATCAGAAAGCTATACTTACCACCATCTCTTGAGGTGGTAAGAAATGCAGCCGCACTTGTTGCACAAATGAAACACAAAGCAAAATCCCATGCTCCAACTGCTCTGTATAGTACGCACCCACTCTCTACCCAGTTCCCACCCCCTAACAGTTTACCCTTTCATACTAGCAAGGTAATAGTTATTGCATTTGTGTACAAACAGCATGCACACATAATTGCTTAGCACACTTTAGTGAAAGGGCCTTTTGGTAGTATGTTATGATCACCTGCCAGACTTTTCTCTGGGCTTAAAAGCTTTCATTAGATTTGTTATGATGATATATTTTCCTATATTTTAGATTTTCCTAATCTTATGAGATGGAGGAGTAGTTTAATGGTTAGAGCAACTGCCTAGTACCCAGAAGATCAAAGGTTTGCATTTGCACTGGTACTCCTTGTGCAAGCCACCTTACCTTCCATTGCCTCGGAAGAAAAACCCCAGCAATCTACTTTCAGTGATACATTGCCAAGAAAACCCAGAGGCAGCTGGGTTGCCAGGAGTCAACACTGACTTGGTGGCACTAAAAAAAAAAAATTATGATAGGTTTGATGTTCTGTTGATTCTGTTTTTTTATGTAAAATCTATCTCTTTGAGTAAGCTTTCAGGCTCTAGCTACCCCTGATTACTCCTGATTCTCTGTCAGACCTTCCCTTTGCTACTTTCTTATCTTTGTCTTTATTTCAATAGCGTTCCTTTTGCATTTTATGAATTGATTTTAATGTAAACCGCTTTGTTGCTGACTAAAGGCGGTAATGCAGTGAAACCATAAAACCATATTTTTTATTGTTTTTTGTGTAATTATTTTCTTAATTTGATTTTCAATAAAATTAACCCTATTTTCTGCTTAGTATAATATTTTGCTGTATATTTTTTTGAAATTATAAAACTAAATTTAGATTTTCTTCATTTTGGCTATACAGATGGTTTTTTCCCCCCAAAACTGTAGAATGTTTACCTAATCTTGTACAGCCAAATAAAAGTTTAGTGTATTTTAATTTAAACTAAAATTTCTCAATTTTGGGGTATTATTTGGGGGGAGGGGGTCATACATAAAATGTATACACAAGAAATTAATATAAGTAAGAGGTTTTTTTATGCATGCAAATTGATTGTACACCGGTTAATTCATAGGTACACATATATAAAAGTGATTTGCGCACAAAAAATATTTAGGCATCCAAATGCACCAATTGTATTCTTATGAATACATATCCTTATATTTTATCTTGGCAAAGTTTCATGAGGTCTTAAATGATTTTTGACAGGTGATGCAAAATTTAGGACAACGTGGATTTTTCAAAACATAACTTTTAGAAGAGAAAAGCAATTAAAAGTAATTTAAAAAATGGGCCAGCGATTCATTTTTCATAATCACCATAACCTTCCACTCCATCCCCACATTGCTTCTCTTTGCTGAACATGTGAAATGTTCTGCTTTCTCAGGAGGCTGTAGGAATTGTGATCTATCTCAGCAAAGTAACACACCTTCACCAGGATGGTTCACAAGCTGTCAGAGAAGAAAAGATTACAATGGAAAAAATGTTGTAATCCCTGCAAAGGCCTATAAGTACTTGTGCTGAAACATCAAGCTACATCAACAGACTTGTTAAGACACTTTTGCGGATGACATTGGGGTGACAGCCTTGTCAATGCTACCTTTCTGAGAGGCCAGACTGAAGGGCTTTGATCCCTGCAATCCACCACAGAGCATTTTAAAAAGAAGCCCATTTGTCATCATTTTGTTTCAGCCTGCCTTGTTTTCCACTTCAGACATTTTTCCAATAAAACAACTAAGCATCTCAATGCTCAGACGTGAAATACCACCCTCCCGATAATTCTTCCCTGTCAATAATTTAATAATGTCTTGCAAGAATGTTTCCTCTCATCATAAATTTGCATTCATATCACCCTATTGGCAGTGAAGTGTATTCAGGAAGGAAGGGTTGCATTAAAGAGACTTCTTTCAAATTCTTAGGTGCTACACATAGAACCAGTGCTCGTATCTTGAAGTGCTTTCAAACATATGACAAATTCTGCCTGAACCATGGTAGAAAAAAAATAATGAAGACGACCTTAAGAATCCAGTGGTAACCTAAATATGCAAGTGCTTGGTAAGGGACAGATACAATGACGATGGATGTTCTGGTTCAAATATAGACTAAGGGGGTCATTTTAGGAGCTTTGTTCATAATTTCTACATCTGTAAATGCCCATTCAGACGTGTCAAACACATCCATATCCCAAAGACCATTTTACATTAATTTACATGTGACCAGTGCAATCATGTCTATGGTGCATATGGGCATGGTGGAGGTGTGTCCGGCATAGTCCATAAAAGTCCATAGTCCATAGTCCATGAATGCACGATTTTTAGAATGGAACTGCATGTCTGTGCCCACTGGTGGATATGTCCATGTTTATACCTGCTCCCAGGCATGAATAGGCATTTGAAAAGCAAACAAGCAACAGTAGGAAGAAGAGAGGAATGCCCTCTGACTCCCACACTAAATTTTGCCCCCCCAAAAAAGCATCCAGGTAAATACAGAGGTCTTTTTGTGAGCTGCAACGTTGCTCCATGTCTCCATTTGCAAACTGGCAGGTGGGAAGTGTCTATGGCAGCAGAAATACGTGTACATTCAGGACTACGAAAGCGGACATGTCTGTTGCTAATCTTGTAAATGTGCAGGTTTTTAATGTTCACATTTCTGAAATTGCCTGACGACCTGCAAGTGTTTGGTGTGTTATTCTGTACGACCCTATCCCCTTTCAGTTTGACAGAAATGTTTATCTTTTGGGGAGAGAAAGGCTGATTTTAGAAAGCAATTATATATGTCCACTCTCTCTGCTGCCCCTCTCATGGAATTTCAGACATACTACTACTTATACTGAACATTTGTATAGTGCTACAAGGCATACACAGAGCTGTACAGACAAATGTAAAAGATGGTCTCTGCTCATCGGAGCTTACAATCTAATCGAGACAGACGACACAATAGCTGAAGACATTGGATACATCTAGGGGGAACGGTAAGGAAACACAAAGGACATCAGTTGACTCAAGATCCAAAAGCGGCAGTGGAGAGGTGATTTTTCACCCTGGATTTGAAAAGGGTCAGAGAAGGTGCCTGACGTACTACCTGATTCTGTACGTTAGGCACCTCAGTTGATGTCCCAGATGGCTTCTAAATGGCCTTTCTAAAATGCTGCTTTAAGCATTATCCCAATCTTTATCTTTATCTTTATTTAAAAACTTATTATACCGCCTAAACCTGAAAGGCATACAGCGGTGTACAATAAAAACAGGAGACTACTGGGGAAACAGAAAAGAACGCCAATTATTCACAAAAAGAGACAGCAAAGAAAAGAAATAAGAAAACAGAAAATTCAGAAAGGGGGAAGAAGACCAATCAACTGTGAGCAGGAGAGGAAGGGATATCAAAAGCAGTACAAAAGAGGTGAGTCTTGAGAGAGGCCTTAAAAGTGCAGAAAGAAGATTCCAGACGTAAAGCTAAGGGGAGGGAATTCCAAAGGCGGGGGCCGAGGAAAAAGAAAGCGGAAGAGCGTGTCGATTCAAGACGAGCCCTAGAAGGAGGTGGAAGAAAAAGACGGTTAGCGTGAATCGACCGAAGAGTTCTGGAGGGACAGTGAAAGTGGACCAAGTCAGAGAGATAAAGAGGAACACCAGTGTGCAAAGCCCTATGAACGAAAATCAGAATCTTATATTGAATACGGAAAGGAATAGTCAACCAGTATAAATGGATGAGAAGAGGAGTGATATGAGCTGAACGGGAGGAGTTGGTCAAAAGACAGGCAGCGGTATGGTGGACCAGTTGAAGACGATGAAGCTGTGAAAGAGGAAGGCCGGCCAGAGAGGCGTTAGAATAGTCTAGACGAGAAACAATGAGAGAAAGAAGAAGTGTGGTCAAGGAGGAGAAAGAAAGGAAAGGTCAGACAGCGCGAAGTCGCCGCAGTGTATAGAATGAACGCTGAACAGTAGAGGAAATGTGATCTTTAAAAGTTGAGGCCGAGTCCAAAGTGACACCAAGATATCGCATAGATGAAACGAGAGGAATAGGCCCAGCAGATAGAGAAGGGGTGAGGGTGGGAATGGGGGCACCAGCAGTGAACCAGATAGCGGAAGTCTTAGACAAATTGACGTGCAGAAAGTTCTCAGAAAACCAAGAAGAAACAGCGGAAAGACAGACGTTGAGGGGACCAATATCAGGGGTAAGAGGGCAAGTGTGGTAGAGAAGGATGATATCATCTGCGTAATAGTACGCAGAGATACCGTGCTGCTGGATAAGTAAAGCAAGGGGGGCCAGAAAAATGTTAAACAACAGAGGAGCTAACACAGAACCCTGAGGGACACCACAAGGCAGAAGTGAAGGAGAAGACGAATTAGAGCCTGAGAGAACTGAGAACGACCGCTCGAAAAGAAATGAGTGAAACCAGCGAAGAACCGAACCAGAAAGACCAATAGAACGAAGCCTTAGGAGAAGGGTACGGTGATCAACGATATCGAAAGCGGCAGAGAGGTCAAGTGAGACAGCTAAAGAGATAGAACCGTGATCGTGGGCAATTCGTTAAGAAAAGAAATGAGAATAGCTTCAGTACTGTGCCCAGGACAAAAACCAGATTGGCGGGGGTGAAGAACCAAAGAATCCTGTCTAAGGGGTATGTTTACTAAAACCCCGGTAATGTGCGGGCCACGCTAGTGTGCGGGTTCCATATAAGGAGTGGGCATTTCTTTCTGAAAAAGCAAAACCGGGATTTAAATATACGCTAAGGTACGCGGAGCCCATGTGCGCCCCGCACATTAGCGCATGAGAAAGCAGCGCGGGAGGCATAAGCAGCGCGCTGATGTGCATGCAAAAGAGCAGAGCCACAGCACAATGGTTAAGACACTGACCAATGGTGCAGGGATCAGGGATTCAATCCCCCACAGTGTCCAATGAAGACAGCTGGCTGAGGCATTACTTTAGGAGGCATTTAAATAATGGGCAGCATAAGGTGCGACACTGATGTGCATAAAGTGGTGTGCTATTTCTTTTGGAGGCATTTTAATATTGGGCGGTATAAGGAGGCGCGCTGATGCACAAGCACAGTAGCAGAGTCACAGCACAATGGTTAAGACACTGACCAATAATGCAGGGATCATGGGTTCAATCCCCCACTGTGCCCAATGAAGAAGGCTGGCTGAGGCATTACCTATTATGGTTAAGTTTGCTTTAGGAGGCATTTTATTTTTTATTTTAATTACTACTACTAGCAAGCTCACTCTCAAAGCATGTTAACATAAGGCGCCCCATAAGGCACATTTTAACGTGCACTGTCCGCCAAGGTACCCTAGAATGTTGCTGATAGGGCGCTTTATAGGGTGCCGTATGAGTTACCGCAAGGTCACAGCAATGTTTTTGATGGCAGCACTGTGCAGTTTAAGGAATGCACAGCATAAGTAGGTGCGCTGACATGCAAGGAGGAGCAGCAGTGTAGCACAATGGGTAAGGCACTGACTGCTGATGCAAGGGCCATGAGTTTGCTCCCCAGTGTGCCTAATACATAAGGCTGGCTGTGGCATCAGCTTTGCAATGTATGTATTGTTTCCTGTAGCACTTTAGTTGTATTTTATTAATTGCTGCCAGCAAACAGGTCCTCACGTGGCGTAATTGAAGGTGCCACATACCCTATAAGGCACTCCATAGGGCACATTATAAAGTGCACTGTCCGCCACGGCACCCTAAAATGTCCCCTATAGGGCACCCTATAAGTTGCTCCACAGGATAATGTATAGTGCACCTTATATGGACGGTAACCATAAGGTAACCTATAGGGCGCCCTATAAAGCGCACTCTGAGGCACCTAATGGGTACAGTACGATGAGGGTGTTTTTGCTGCCAGTAATAATGTACATTAAAAAGAGATAATGCTCTGGGCAGCCCCATCAAATAACCCCACTGTGGGTTTGAACCCATGACCTCTGGCTCCACAGGCAGTGAAGTAACCATGGTGCTACAGTGCTACAGCTGCTAGCAAGCTCCCCTGGCTGGCTGCTGAGGAAGTGCACGTCACCACACAGACAGTCTGCTGTGGTCATCAGGACAGGGTTAGCCCACCCGTACCCATGATGCACTGCACATGCAAATCAGCTGTCCACAGATAAACACAAGATGGGGAATGCACCCCCACAGCACCTCGGCCTGGTAGGGGGAAGTGACCATGTGCACCCCCACAGCACCTCGGCCTGGTAGGGGGTACTGACCGTGTGTTTTACTGGCACAGAGTAGCTACACACCGTCACATTGTGCGGGTACTGTGCTCACCCTGAGGATGCGGTGAGGCGCCCAGCCCCAGGTCCACAGCACCTTCCATGGCTGAAAGAGGCCATGCCTGAGGTCCAAAGCAGTGTTAATGTGTGAGATAGGTAGTTTCTGCAGAAACACCTTGGATATCTCTGTCTGTCTCAGTCAGGTGCAGCCCCCATGCACCACCCCCCCCCCCCCCAGGCAGCAAACAGGGCACCCCATCAACAGATCCACATTCTGACTCCCTGCAATGGTGGCAGTAGAGGGGACCATCAACCCCAGTCCTGCTGGGGAACAGACACCCCACAGCACAGTCAATGCAGCTCTGTACACATCCATAACACAATAGCAAACAGACATTAGGCCTGGATATGCTAAGCTGCAACCCACCACTATCTGATATTCTCCTGCAGCAAGCCTTCAGCCACTGCACCCTGCAAACCACTCCATCAAGACACATACCAGCTGCAAACAGTCTGCTAGCTAGTCCATAGTGCATGTTCCCAGTGGAAATGCATGCACCCAGAACTGGGATGTCAGCATACACAACAAGCAGATAAATCAGTGACTGAGCCCCAAAAGGAAACCCATAAATATCACATGAGAGAAATACTATATAGCACTATGGGGGTACCTAGTCATGCTGTCATCACTGCACAGTCAGAGTGAGAGTGATGCCCCAGCAGGACATACTGAGGTCACCCTGTCTGTGTAGGTGGTGGCCAGGCACTACAATGTCCCAGCCATTTCCCTATGCCCTGTGCATCCTGGCCAGGTCACCCTGTCCGGGCTATACCCATGGTACCTTGCTCCTCATTATGCACATTGGCAGGTCAATACTGGCAACAGTGCTGGCAGTGTGGGTTGTGGAAGGTGTTTGCAGCCACCACACACTGTATAGACAGACACACACTCCCACACCTATGCCAGCATTGTGCTACTATAGAGGAGTTTAGCAGCCCTGCCCACCACACCAGTCCTGGGCACAGTACAGGCATGGATATGCTACGCAATACTGTTGGGGGTCACTCCCCAGGGTGGTAAACACTGTCAGAGACCAGACCTGAAGCACACACCACAGACATCAGAAAGATTGTTATGATGGAGCTCAATGAGCAAACTGTGCTTAACATAGGACTTGCTATCTGCCAATGATCATAGGAAACGTTTGATAGGTGTGTACCATATACCCAGGTGTAGGGTGGCATTGCTAAGGTATGTAAGTGCTAATATTGGGAGATGCACGCAGGGCCCAATGTCCTGCCTCTCCAGGAGGCATTAGCCAATGGGGCCTGTGGGTGTGGGTGTGGGTATGGGTGTGTCTGGCCCTGTTGGCTGCTGCTTTACGGCAGAGGTTCCCAACTCCAGTCCTGGTGTGCCAAACACTGTTCGGGTTTTCATGCTGTCCCTCATGAATATGCATGGATACATCTGCATACCATGGGTGTGGTGCATAGATATGCAGCACAGGCATCTTTATTAGAGGCAGCATGGAAACTGAATGGCATTTGGCCCTCCAGGACTGCATTTGGGGGATTCTGCCGTAGGTAATGCACATTTCTATGGTGTTTGTGCTGTGTAGGGTAAAATAGAGGTTTCTGACCCATGCTTCTGGTCTCAGCAATAATGGTTCAGTCTTTACTACCATGTTTTCTTCATGGGTAAAATAAGGGGACTGGGTTGGCAGGAGCCTCAGCTGGGATTTGAACCTGTGATCTTCTGGTCCTAAAGGCACTGGCTGTGTCCGCTGCACCACCGTCTTAACACAAAAACCATCCATTCCCTGGAGAGTCCATGGCTGTTTGTCAGACAGGGCCTGTCTGTTGGAGGGCACTGCACCCACGTGAAGGGGGCTAGGCCACCATCTGCTGTGGGCAGCAGCCACTGCCCCCTCCACCAACGGTACCCCTCCGCCACCATGCTGACATGGCCTTATTTTGCTGACAGCATCACAGCTTAATGATATGTGGCCCTCCAGGACTGCATTGAGAGGACTGTGGTCTAGGTAATACGCATGTTTCTGGTGTCTGTGCTCTGTAGGGTAAAATAGAGGTGTTTGGACCATGCTTATGTTATCTGCAAAAAAGGTTGGTCTTTACTATCATGGTTTAGTGGTGGGTAAAATATGGGGATTGGGTTTGCAGGAGCCCCAGCTGAGACTTGAACTGGTGATTTTTGGCTCCTGAACACACTGTCTGTGTTTACTGCAACACACTGTGGCCACAGAAACAGTGCAGTCTCTGGAGATAGGAAACCTGGCCAAAGGAGTCATAAACCCTGCTCTGCACAATTTCACTGTGGGATCATTCACCTTGTATGGGGACGGAGTGTAGACACTTCTAAAATTCATATTTCTTCTTTGGGGATTTCTTGGGAGTGATTTTTGATGTTTTCCATGACTATAACTATTGACCAGCTGGATTATAATTTATTAGAATTTTGTTGTGGTCATTTTCAATTTTTATTTGCTATTTTGTTCTGTGCACATGTATCACACTGCTCACGTTTTGTAGGTTTCCCTGGTTTTGCTGTACATTGCAGACAGAAATGGTTTCTCTTCCCTTTAAATCGGCTCTACTGCGAGGTTTTCACTCGCGGTCATTTTTTCATCGAATTTCAGCCCCGCTCCTGTGCGGGGAGCCTCTCCCCTCCCACTCTCCACCCATTGACCCCGTCTCTCCGCCCCTGGGGAGCCTTCCTCCGCCCTCCGAGAGCCTTTCCACGCCTCTATCGTTCATTTGCGCGACGCGCACATGAGCGGGCCCGTTTGTGCGGCGCACATGTGTGCGGGGCACAAAAAAGCACTATTAGCGTGCGCTAAGGTACCTTAGCGCATGCTCAAGTGCGCCCCGCACAATTGCGCAGTTTAGTAAACATACCCCTAAGTGTGAAGATAGCTGAGAGAAAACCAACCTTTCGAGAAGCTTAGAGAGGAAAGGGAGAATAGAGATAGGGCACCAATTAGAAGGAGAAGAAGGATCTAGAGAGGGTTTCTTCAAAAGAGGACGGATAAGAGCGTGCTTCCAGTGGGAGGGGAAGGTACCGGATGAAAGACTGGTGTTAAAGATAGAGAGAGCGAAAGGAAGCAGAGCCAGTGAGGACTCGGTGGACTCAGTTGATGTCCCAGATGGCTTCTAAATGGCCTTTCTAAAATGCTGCTTTAAGCATTATCCCAATGAAGGCTTGATAGGACTTATGTGTAGCTCAGGTTGCATAAGCCAAACAATCTTTCTTCTACTGTAGCATCATCTAAATTCACACTAAGGAGTCCTTTTACTAAGCAGTGGTAACAGTCACGTTAGGGTTTAGTACTCACTAATAAGCCATGGTAACCATTACCATGTGCTAAGAGCAGCCATGATAGTAAAAATTCCATGCTAACCCCCCCTCCCACACTAATACCCAACCCCAGACCCACTCCCACCCCCATGTCTACCTTGGCTAATTGCTAGAGTAAAGTGGACTTCAGAACAGGAGTGGTCCCCCTCCACTCCTGCCCCAACTGGAAAAGCTTTCAATATGGTGGCTTTCACCCTTAGTGGCAGTCATGTGGTATTACCGCTAGAAGACTGCTCTTGCCCTGATATCTATTAGACACCATGGATTGGCCTCAATAAGACCCAGGGCGATACAAGGGGGTGGGGGTGGGTCCAGAGATGGGTCTTAGTTGGGGGGGGGTCTGGTGGGAAGTGGTCTCTTTAAGGAGAGATCCAGAGGGAACTTGATTTGGCATGATATGGTCTTTTTGGGAGGGGGGTTGAGAAGGACAGGTTTGCTTGGATAGAGGGTTAACTTTGGAGGGATAGTGATCTCTGGGGTATTGTGGGGCTATGTGATCAGGATGGAGAAGCTTGGGGAGAGGGTTTTGGCATGGGGAAACCAGAAGATGGCCAAGGATCACAGCTGCTGCCTTTTTGATGGCTGTGCCATTTGGACTGTGTAGCCTGCCTCGGCATGGAATGTAGGTGCTCCCATGCTATCTGCTGAGGTAGGCAACATGGCTCCCATGCATCCTATGTTCAGTAAATGCAGGGAAGAGGCTAGGAACACCCCCTGCACTTATTGCACAGGGCTTGTACTTACTGCAAATTAACTTTTACAGTTAAGGTGCGGTAAGTACAAATACTTCAAACTGTTTAGTAAAAGAGCCCTGAACTTGGCTCAAGTGCCCATACTCTGAATTATGAGTTCTGGGTCTCATTTTTTACCCAGCCCTCAAATGTTTCCAAGGGTAGCTAAGGAATTGAGTACTCACTTGGGTCCCTATTTATTAAATTGTGCTAACACATTCATTCAGAGCAAACAGTGTTTAAAACAGCAAAAAAAGGAAATAACACACAGATTTTTTGATTAACAAATAGTGTGAAGGTTCTCAATATAATGCAACATGGTTATAGTAATAAGCTGCTTTAAATGAAAATGCATTCAGTGTGGATCATTACTATGGAAATGGAGTAATATTTTTCACTGAACTTTGCAAGACACATTATTCCAAGAAAGTTAAGTATACCGCAAAAGGGAAGTTAGTCTTCGTTCTGGAGTAGTGGCATAATAAGAATACACACCAATGCTCCTAAGTGCCAATTAAAGGAAATACGATTGTTTTAAAAAGTCCCCAACCCTGTCTGTAAAAGCTGTTGTTGGTCCCTGTGAGACCTCAGGCTTCCTGTCCTGAACCAGTTGGTACTATGTGTTACTCACATGCAAGGCAAAATAGCATATGAGGTCAGCCGATGCCATTTTGGGAAATGGTGCTGGCAGAGCAAGAGCAAATGGTGCTTTATCCTGTCCCTACTAGACTTTAGGAATGGAAAGATAGGACTTTAGTGTTGTCCAAAAAGTGTACTCTTGTTTGAACTATTTTGAAGAATCTGAACAGGATGTGTCCAACATTACTTTTAATAGATCTATTAATAATACTCTTGTGGTGGGTACAATTCTTCAAAATATTATGCTACAGCAACTTTGGGAGTGTGCATTAGCCCACGATGTACTTGATACCTACCAGAATGGTTTTCAGCCTACTCAAGGAATAGAGATCCTGCTTTTATCGCTTTTTGAAGTTTTAATAAAGGGTCTCAATACAAATATGTCTTATCTATTAGTATTTTTAGATATATTAGCCCCTTTTCATACTGGATATTATTAGAACAACTTTTCTCATTGGGAGTGAGTGTAATTGTTTTCAATTTGTTTATTTTTTTTTTATCTGAGTATACAGCAGGTTCAATTTGGAGATGATTTATGGTCAGCTTTTAAGAGGTACCCCAGAGCGTGTTACTTCCAGCCCTTTTGTTTAACATCTATATGCAATATGTGCTTCATTACCTGGTTCGAAGCTGCAGTATAGAGTTTATATGGATGATATTTTAGTAATTTTGCCAGTCTTGGATTCTGTTGACTGCCTTGTCAGAGATGCAATACGAGTGGCCTCCTTTTCATTGAGGACTGGTTGAGGAAAAATCAGTTGGCGGTTAATTTGACTAAGGGGTATGTTTACTAAACTGCGGTAATCGTACATACAAGGTGAAGGAGCCCACAGTGAAATAGCGCTGCTCAGGGTTTCCCCCCAAATCGGACAGGGTTCCTATGGCGAGCACATGTCCCGCAACATCAGGGCGGGCATGTCGGAATGGCAACTGGACAGATGCCGGAGAAGGGGATACAGAGGGACGCAAGCAGCACATGCTGTGGTGGAACTGGGCCACAGTG
This sequence comes from Ichthyophis bannanicus, assembly GCA_033557465.1. Taxonomy (NCBI): domain Eukaryota; kingdom Metazoa; phylum Chordata; class Amphibia; order Gymnophiona; family Ichthyophiidae; genus Ichthyophis; species Ichthyophis bannanicus. The sequence goes on along the minus strand of CM066036.1, from coordinate 15,506,089 downwards.
CGGACTAGGGTGATGCCTAGGTGGCCCATATGAATGCTGAAACAGCAGAGCAGCCAGACAGCAACTGCTGAAGGCCCAACATGGGCACGAGCGTGTTTCCCACAGTGTCACAGGGGATAGTACCCAACAGCTACCCCCAAGGGCACGTAACATTGGCAGGCGGGGCTGGGGGGAGTTTGGACGTCTATGCAGGCCCCCCTACCCCAGAACCCGCACCATAGGCAGCCACCTACCTGCACACTGGATGGCCTGAGACTGCGCACCACCAGCAGAAGGGCATGTCAGCATGGTGGCTGAGGGATACTGGTGGTGGAGGGGGCAGTGGCAGCTGCCCAGAGCAGACCGTGGCCTAGCCCTGTGTAGGTGGGTGCCGTGTACTGCAATAGATGGGTCCCGTCTGACAGACAGTCATGGTATCACCAAGGAATATATTAACTCTGTGACAACAAGGTGGTGCAGTGCACAAAACCAGTGTATTCAGAAGCAGAAGGACACAGGTTCAAGCCCCAGCTGTGGTTCCTGCCAACTCAGTCCCCATATTTTACCCATTACTACAACATGCTAATACAGACAGCACCTATATTGCAGATGACGTAAACATGCCCAAGACACCTACATTTTACCCTACAGAGCACGGACACCATAAACATGCACATTACCTAGAGCAGAGCCTCCCAAATGCAGTCCTGGAGGGTCAAACACCATTCCGGTTCCATGCTGCCTCTGATAAAGATGCCTGTGCTGCATTTCTATGTGCCACCCCCATGGTATGCAGATGTATCTCATGCATATTCATGAGTGACAGCATGAAATCCCGAACAGTGTTTGGCACCGCAGGACTGGAGTTGGGAACCTCTGCCGTAAAGCAGCAGCCAACAGGGGCAGACACACCCACACCCACAGGCCCCATTATCCAAAGCCTCCTGGAGAGGTAGAACATTGGGCTCTGCGTGCATCTGCCAATACTAGCACTTGCATACCTTAGTAATGTCACCCTAAACCTGGGAATATGGTACACATCTTTAAAAAGTTTGCTAGGATTACTGGCAGATAGCAATTCCTAGGTTAAGTACAATATTCTGAGTGAGCTGCATCATAGCAACCTTTCTGATGTCTGTGGAGTGTGCTACAGGTCTTGTGTCTGACAGTGTTTACCAACCTGGGGAGTGGCTCCTACAGTATTGCGTACCATAGCCATGCCTGCACTGTGCCCAGGACTGGTGTGGTGGCCTGGGCTGCCCAACACCTCTATAGTTGCACAATGTTGGCATAGGTGTGGGGAGTGTGTGTCTGTCTATCCAGTGTGTGGTGGCTGCCAACACCCTTCCCTGCCCACACTGCTAGCACTGTTGCCAGTATTGGCCTGCCAATGTGCATAATGAGGAGCAAGTTACCATGGGAAAAGCCTGGATAGGGTGGCCTGGCCTGGCCGCATCTGCACAGGGCATAGGGCAATGGCTCGGACATTGTAGTGCCCGGTACCACCTGCACGGACAGGGTGGCCATAGCATGTCCTGCTGGGCGGTCACTCTCACCCTGACTGATCAGTGACCATGGCATGGCTAGGTTCCCCCATAGTGCTATATAGCAATTTTCATATGTGATATATATGGGTTTTCTTTTGGGGTCCAATCACTGACTTATCTGCTTGGTGTTTATGCTGACATCCTTGCTCTGGGTACATGCAGCTCCTCCAGGACCATGCACTATGGACTAGCTGGTGGACTGTCTGCAGCTAGTATGTGTCTTGCTGGAACTCCTTGCAGGGTGCAGCGGCTGGAGGCTTGCTGCTGGAGAATGTCAGATAATGGTGGGGGTGGGGGTGGGGGTGGGGGTGGGGGGGGGGCAGCTGAGCATTTCCAGGCCTGCCGTCTGTCTGCTATTGTGTTACAGATGTGTACCGCTCTGTCTGTTCCCCAGCAGGACTGGGGTTGATGGTCCCCTCTACTGCTACCATTGCAGGGAGGTAGACTGTGGATCTATTGGTGGGTGTTCCTGTTTCCCACCCTGAGCCCCAGAGGGTGGGTTGTGTGGTGGTATGTGATCTGTCCATGGGTCCATACACCCCCCTCCCCCCTCCCCTCCCCCCCTCCCCCCTCCCTCCCCCCCTCCCCTCCCCTCCCCTCCCCCCTCCTCCCTCCCCCTCCCCCCCCTCCTCCCTCCCCCCTCCCCCCCTCCCTCTCCTCTCCTCTCCCCCCCCCTCCCTCTCCTCTCCCCCCCCTCCCTCTCCTCTCCTCCCCCCCCCTCCCTCTCCTCTCCTCCCCCCCCTCTCCTCTCCTCTCCTCCCCCCCCTCTCCTCTCCTCCCCCCCCCCTCCCTCTCCTCTCCTCTCCTCCCCCCCCTCTCCTCTCCTCCCCCCCCTCCCTCTCCTCCTCCCCCCCCCCCTCCCTCTCCTCCCCCCCCTCCCTCTCCTCTCCTCCCCCCCTCCCTCCCTCCCTCCCTCTCTCCCTCCCTCCCTCTCCCCCTCCCTCCCTCTCCTCTCCTCCCCCCCCTCCCTCTCCTCTCCTCTCCTCTCCCCCCCCCTCCCTCTCCTCTCCTCTCCCCCCCCTCCCTCTCCTCTCCTCTCCTCCTCTCCTCCTCTCCTCTCCTCTCCTCTCTTCACCTGCAGCAGGTAACCATGGCACCAACACAGGATATGCACTATTCTGGGTGCATCATCGCTCATAAGGACTAGACATGACCGAGACATACATCAGAGCACAGATGTATCCTACGTGTGTCTAACGGAACTGCCTATCACACACTGATGGGGACCTAAAGCATGGCGCATTTCAGCCATGAAAGGTGCTGTGGACCTGCTGCTGGGCGCCCCACCTCAACCTCAGGGTGGGCACAGTACCCGCACAATGTGACTGTCTGTGGCTACTCTGTGGCAGTACCACCCATGGTCTGTTCCCCCTACCTGGCCGAGGTGCTGTGGGGGTGCATACCCAATCTTGTGCCCATCTCTCGACTGCTGATTTGCATGTGCAGTGCATCATGGGTACGGGTGGGTTAATCCTATCCTGGTAACCACAGCAGACAGTTTGTGTGGTGACGTGCAGTCCTGCAGCCAGCCAGGGCTTTGTTCACAGCCTTATAAGGTGTCCTATAGGGGACATTATAGGGTGCCTTGGCTGACAGCACACTTTATAATATGCCCTATGGAGTGCGTTCTGGGGTGCCTTATGCAGCACCTTAGGTTATGCCACCGTGAGGGTGTGTTTGCTGGCAGCACAAATTAAAATACATGTCACATGCCTCAACAATCACTACTTAAATGTAAAGGGTGCTGCCTCAGCCAGCCTTATACATTAGGCCCACTGGGGCATCCAACCCATGACCCCTGTACCATCAGTCAGTGTTGTAACCATTGTGCTACAGCTCTGTTGTTGTGATTGCCTGCCTGTGCGCCTTCTTAAGATTAACGCGCGGTAACGTGCCCTGTAGCGCTTGTTCATTTATGGCGCCTTGTAGCACGCGTTCTCGGCACGTTCTCGGCAGCGATGTACCGCCCATATCCTTATTTGGGGTTTCTGTCTCTACCGCAGCTCCTAACGCGAATCGCACTAACGCAGTTTAGTAAACATACTCCTAAGACTGAGGCTTTATTTGTGGATCATGGTAAGACGTTTGGAGTTCCTAGTAGTATTGTGATTAGGGATGTAAGCTGAACTTAGATATGTAGGCATGGTTTTAGATAATTGACTTATGCTGCACTCATATTTGAAGTCAGTCTTGAAATGTGTCTATTATAAAATGGCTATGCTTCATCATCTGAAAGTATTTTTGTCTCAGTCAGTTTCAGTTATGTGGTTCAGTTGCTTGTATTGCCTTATGTTGACTATTGCAAAACTTTGTTGAAAGAACTGCCTAGAAAATATTTCAGCACCCTGCAGATTGTGCAGAATACTGCCGTACTGTTGATTGCTGGTCTTAACGAAATTTGGTTATGTGTCTCCTTTATTGAAAGAGTTACACTGGTTGCCAGTGGAGTTTCAAGTACAATTTAAAATTTTGTCCATTGTGCATAAAGTGTTTTATGTCCCAGGGCCTGTTTATCTGAGTTCTGTTCTTTGGAAATACCAGTCTTCATACTTTTTACATTTTGATATCACTAATTTACTATGGGGTCCCTCCAGTTCACCATTTGCATAAAAGGTTCAGGCACATGCATTTTCCTGGGCTGCTGCATTGTCTTAGAATTCATTGCTGGTTGAGGTTTGTTTAGAACAAGATTATTTAACATTTTAAAGCATGCATAGGTTCATCTTTTTGAGCAGGCATTTAGAAACTTATTGTACTTTGTTGATTGTTCTTTATTTCATTTATTGCTTGCTGTCTGTCTTGTCTGTCCATGTTATTGTTTCATATGTTTTTATGCAATCCACGTAGGAATTTTTGATACACAGGCTATAAATATTGTTGACAAATAAATATATCTTTTCATTAAAAGCCCACTATTATACTGAGTCTAATAAAAGTGGGAGAGGTTTAGCTCATTAGCTTAAAAACAAAAGGGCCAGAGAGAAAATCTAATTGATAAAACAGAAAGACAGGGAGGTGATAGTGCAAAATGCTGTGATCCTATGTGAGTTTAGACAGTTCTACTTGATGTATACATTGCTGGGGCAGAACAAGGATGATGTTTCTCAATTTGCAGAAAATCTTCCACATTTGGGTATCTCAGAGGTGTCGAACATCTGGATAACTGAGGAAGAAAGTAAATGAGTTATTCATAATCTTGCCATACTTAAGTCCCTAGGTCTGGATGGATTTGCTGTTGAGTTTTATCAGGCATTCTTGAATTCTGTCTTCCCTACCTGTTAGATCTTTATTAGCTCTGGAAAGGTTGGTGGGAGACTATAATTCTTGTACTATCAAAGCCTGATAAAGACTAGCCTATGTTAGCAATTATCAACCAATACTTCTACTGTAATTAACGTTGATCCTAAGGTGTATGCTAAAGAGCTAACTAATCAACTCCAGTGAACATTACCTACAGTAGCATTATTCATCCTGATCAAATGGGTTTTATGCTAGGGACATTTTTTTTTATTAATAATCGCCTATGCTGTGACCTAATTCAGTACTCCAGTTCTCAGGAACTCCCAATGGTGGCTTTCGCCTTGTATGCGGAAAAGCGTTTGATCAAATTGAATGTGGACATTTATGCCAAGTGCTAAACTGGTTTGAAATAGTTCATAGTTTGTGAATATGTCTATGTTTTTTTAATTCTGATCTGTGGCTAGGATGTTTGCAAATGATCAGCTGTCTAAAAGTTTTAAGTTAACCAGGGGTACCTGACAAGGGTGTCCCATATCCCTGTAACTATTTAGTATTGCTCTGAAACATAATGAGGCTATTAAGAGCCCGATCCCAGAAGGAGCATGTCTGAGCCGTGAGACGACCTGAGGTACCCCTGCATCGCTGCGGGGAGGTCCTCCTTGTGGCACATCCAGACCTCTGCAGCGTGGACCCCAGTTTCCCCTACACCCAATCCTGGTTGGGGCAGCCAGGGTCAGGATTGGGAGGCAAGGACTCACCAGGCTTGATGCTGTTGATGCTGGGAGGTTAGCCGACTGATCTGGAGGGGCAGCCAATGCTTATTCCACTTCTGAGATGGAACAAGCTGGCTGTCCCCCCCCCGGTGCTCCCTGGACTACAGGGTCATAACCTGAATTGGCCCTGTACGTCTGAGGACTGGTCCCACCCAGGCTCTGCCCACATTCCACCCCCATACTGTCCCCATCCCCGCAGCACACACAGTGTCTTTGTGGATCCAGGGGGGCCAGGAGGCAGCATACAGTGCAGGCGGCTATCAAGGCTGGACGTCCGACCGGGATGTACACTCCCACTATCCACCTTGCAGAATAGGGCCCTAAGGAAATTAAAGTTTGATCCTTTCATTGTAAGCTAGCCCTGTAAAGACAATATTCTAATGTATATTATTACAGATTCTATCCCTTCTTTTCCATGAACCTTGGGAACCTTCTCAAAGACATCTGGATATAAGATAAATAAATCTATGCTGGAGGCCACGCCCTTAAATAGTATTGAGCTAGCACAATTTGTGTGGGCATTCAGAGGTATTAAGTATTGAGAAGTCAATTTTGGAACTTCTCTAGATGACACAGTAGATAAGAACAAGGCAAAATTATGTTTCATAGTGCAAGAACCAATAGAGAGATGATTGCCTCTTCGTTTTACCTTGTGGGTCAGGCTTGAGGCTATGAAGATGGTTATTTCCCCTAAGAATAATTCTATCTTAAATATGCTCCCCATTCAATTTGAGAGGAAATTTTACAAGGACATTGAACAAATTATATTAAAAGTTTGTAGAAGGGTATGGCCCTTAAGATAACACTGAAGAAACTCAAAGCTACCAAAGATGGGGAGGGGAGTTTTATTCCCTAGTCTTTATGTTGCCAAAAGAAGCTGAACTCTTTCCATGGTGGGTGGATATAGAAAGATAGTGGCAGACCTGTATTCATTATCGGTACTTTCTAACTTTCTAACTAGGCCTCTTTCTAATTGGTTGGCCTTTCATCTTGCTATATTGTCTACCTGTTGGGCCTTTAAGCATATAGATGTCAAAATGGAAGTGAGTTGGATACTCTTAAGGAAGGTCTCAATATGGCAAAATGTAAAATGTAAAATTCAGTGTTAGGTCATTAAGGCCCTCATTCTGTAATGCGGGTTGTGGGGCTGTACATCCCGCCGGGACATGCAGCCCCGCTATCTGCCTAGGAGTGGAGGAGTGGCCTAGTGGTTGGGGCAAGGTACTTCAGGCCGGAAGATCGGAGGTTCAAATCCCACTAGAGGACAGCAACCTTGGGCTGGAAGGACTGGGGTTTCTAGTCCCACAGGTGCTCCTTGTGGTCTTGGGCAAGCCACTTAACCCTCCATAGCCCATGTTCCCTGTAAAATAGTTATCTCCAAGTTATAATGCCCTGTTCAATGTAATTTCAGTTTGTTCAATGTAAACCGCACTGATGCAGAATAGCGCGGTATATAAGAAAATGTAAATAAATAAATAAACCCTATTCCCCCACCTGCTCTCCCTATACGTCCTGTGCTTCAGGACGGGGAGAGCCGGTGGGGGGGCAGGAAAGGGGGATCATGGGCGGGCCACCTGGCAGCACAGACAGGGCTGATTCAGGTCACAGCCCTGTGCGTGCTGCTGGGCCTTCTGGGCCATAGTGCTTATACCACCTCAGAAATGGTATAAGCAGGGGGGGGGGGGGGGTTTGGCAAATCAGGGCACAGCAGCCAACATGCGGCTAGGGCTGAGTGGGAGGGGGTTCCCTCCACCTGATCCAGGCCACAGGAGGCCAGCCGTGGGTCGGGCAGCGGGGATCTTGGGGTCCAGAGACGCAGCAGTCTGGGGTGCCTGTGGGAGGACATCCCCGCAGGCCAGAGGGGCACATCAGACCGTCTTCTGGCCTGATTCTGTCTCCCACGGGAACATTTTGTTCCTGCGGACCAGAATCAGGTCCTAATGGCTCTATCTTCAGCGGGGATGTCCAGACGACCCAGACATCCCACTTCCAGAATCCAGCTTCACTTGTCCCTTGTGGCAAAAGAAAAGAATTTGAGCTCTGGAATATATTGTGGAAAATCAAGATCTGGTGATTTGGAAGCATGTTACGATTTTCTCCCTACACAGTACTACAGTTGTATGCAGTTGTATCATTGTAGCTTGCATTAATGGGTCAATCAGTTATCTCTAACTAAAGACTTGGATTGTGAACACTTTTATATTAAGATCTGTTCTCCTCCAAAGTCCATGCCTCAATTAACTAATACAGAGTTATAGTAACCTGGAAGTTGCAGGCATGGAGAATGCATTGAAGATCTAGTCTCTTCATTAGATTTGAAATCCTGGTCTTTATTTCAGGATAAATCTTTATGAGTTTCATTGCCTGCACTGGTAATGCGATTGTTATAACGCATAGGACTATATGGATGCTTTGCAAGATGGCTACATTATCTGTGGTAACTTGATAGTGAATTTTGGAATTGTCTTCTGGAGATTGGAATGTTTTTTACATATATTATTTATGTAGAAGTCAGGTTGCCTAAACTGATCCATTCTGGGTAATTAAGAGCAGATGACCATTAAGCACATTATGTGGAAATTTTTAGTTTTAAAGGCAGATCTGAATAAAAGCCACAAAAGATTATTTCCAAATATCAATCCCAAACCAGAGTCCTCTAAATATCCAAAAATGCAGACCCTGAAGTGGGACTGCTTCAGGGTCTGCATTTTTGGACAAAAAATTACACAGGTACACTACCAAAAAACTGCCTCCAGTTTTGCAACTGATTCCTATAGATTTTGGGGTGCTGAATCCAGGAAAAATAGCCAAAATGTTCCATCACGTCACGTTTTCTTGCAAAATTAGATTTCTTACCCATATAAGGAATGTTCACATAATTTCTTTTTAGCCGACTGCAGTTTATTTTCTTGGCCCAAAATAGAGGTTGTAATGGTTAACTAACTAGAAACACTCCCTCGTGATATTTTAGAGTGTTTTGTATTCATTTTATACATTAACAGGACAATTGGGAGGCGGGGGGCTAAATCCAGTACTCGCGCTGGCGCATGTTCTTTCCTGTTCGCCTCGCCTCGTTCGCTCGCTCAAACACGGTGGTTGCGACATGAACGTTCCTGTCAAATTTCAGTTTCTTGCAAGTTCATTATTACCTTTTGTTTGCTCAGTCGTAATCCAGCTTTATTCCGAAGTGGTTCACTACAGTTGTAGTTTGCAGTGCTGTGTATTTGTGATGGCTCACAGAGCCAGAGGTTGCGTCAACTCTCCGGACAGTTTTTGTTTTATTTGTGGGGAATATACCGTGAAAAAGCGGCAGAGGAACATTTCTGCATTTATTAAAAAAGTATATTTCGCCTATTTCGGTTTGAAGTTAGGCGATCAAGACAAACCGTGGGCTCCTCACAAAGTGTGCAAGACATGTGAGGAAGATCTACGCTTATGGATGAAAGGTAAAAAACAAGCATTTTGTTTCGGAATACCTATGATGTGGCGTGAACAAAGAGACCACAGCAGTGACTGCTATTTTTGCTCTTGCATTGTGAAGGGATACAACTTAAAAAATAAGAACGTAATAAGTTACCCCAACCTTCCCTCAGCAATTAGGCCTATGCCTCATAGCAACAAAGTACCTGTGCCTGAACCACCAAAATCTTTGGATTATATTTGTGTGGACGGTTCTGATCATGATGAGACTCATCAGATGGCTTTTCCCGATGAGTCCAGTACTTCCGAGTTTGAAACTGAACCAGATCCGAAACCTGAACTTTTCTCTCAAGCTGAATTGAATGATTTAGTTCGGGATTTAGGACTCCCAAAAGATGCTGCCCAACTGCTAGGTTCTCGGCTTAAACAGAAAAATATATTGTCACCAGGAACAACTTTTTATTGGTACCGCAACCGCGAGACACAATTTTTGAAGTATTTCAGCAAAGAGGAAGATGTGGTATTTTGCAACGATATATACGGAGTGATGGAAAAGTTTAAACTCAAGTATGATCCTGCTGAATGGCGGCTGTTCATTGATTCGTCAAAAGACAGCATAAAAGGTGTTCTTCTTCATAATGGCAACACATTCGCTTCAGTTCCTATTGCTCACTCTGTTATTCTCCAAGAAAAATACGAGAATTTGGCCCTGATTCTTCAGAAGATTCGTTATGATGAGCATAAGTGGATGATTTGTGGAGACTTTAAAATTCTATCCATGCTATTAGGGCAGCAATCCGGTTTCACCAAATATCCCTGCTTCCTTTGCTTGTGGGATAGCCGGGCCCGCGACCTACACTGGGGGAAAAAAGACTGGCCAATTCTGGAGTATTTGAGACCCGGTGAGAAAAATGTTCTTCATGAGAGCTTGGTACCTCGTGAAAAAATTATATTACCACCTCTCCACATTAAGTTGGGTCTCATTAAGCAATTCATCAAGTCCCTTCCAAAAGATGGTGAGTGCTTTCAGTACCTTTGCTCAAAGTTCCCCCGACTTTCTGAAGCAAAGCTAAAGGAAGGAGTGTTTGTTGGCCCTGATATAAGGAAACTCATTTCAGATGGAGCATTCGCTGAAACGATGTCTGAGAAGGAAAAAGAAGCCTGGGATTCCTTCAAGGATGTTGTTCTCAAATTCTTGGGGAACAGGCAGGATGAGAACTATAAGGATATTGTTGCCAGGATGCTCAATGCCTTCAAAGAACAAGGCTGTAACATGAGCCTGAAAGTCCATTTCTTGCACTCCCATGTGAACTACTTCCCCGAAAACTTGGGGGCGTACAGTGAAGAGCAAGGTGAAAGGTTTCACCAGGACATCAAGGACGCAGAGAGAAGGTACCAAGGAAGATGGAACACCACTATGATGGCTGATTTCTGCTGGTTGCTGTTGCGGGAAACCCCAGATGAAAAATACGCCAAGCAGCGCACCAAGAGAAGCATTCGGGGGAAGAAGAAACGGGCCCACCAGGAGATTGATTGACCCAAGAATGACTTTAAAATCTAAACTGTGTTGACAATATCGTGTTTTTACTAAACTTTGAAATAAAAATTTGCTAGTTATTACCACAGTGTCGGATCTCATTTATTAGAATTTTATTTTCACACCATCGGGTGTTTGTCTTCATGTATTGCAATGGTGCGGTTTGCATTTTCTATTCTTACATACATACCTGTACAACATTTTTTGCACATTTCTTTGCTTTGCTTTGTGTCTAACCTCGCTCTTATATGCTCAATGTTTGTGCACATGTATGTGGCTGTTTTAAGTGCAGACAATTTTGCTACCATCACAGTGTGTTTTGTTGACATTACTCTATTCTTATGTGCTGCCTTGTTACCATTTTCTTTATTCTTATTTGAATAACTACTAAACAATTAGTATAAAGAATTCATCCAAGAAACTTTTATCTCGATCGCACTCAATCTGAAATGTTCACCTCAAACTGCTAACCCAATGTAGCAAAAAATCTGTACGTGATGGAGCAAATTGGTTACCAGATTTGGATTCAGCGCACCAAAAAACGTAAAAATCAATCGAAACATTAGAGGCAGTTTAAAAAAAAAATTTTTTAGTGTACCTGTGTTATTTGACATTTTTATATCATTAGACTCAAATTACTTTTAACAAATTGGAAAGATTAATACTTGTGTGATACAGTATGGCAGTTATATTAGAAGCCCTAGTCATGATTTGCATGTGTGAAAACACTCACTCACACATGTAAATCACCTCCACGTGCAAACAGCCATTTTAGAAAGGTTGGGGCTTGCATGCTGATGTCACATGAGAGTGTGGTTCAGGCATGTCTAGGGCAAGGTAAGAAAGATCCACTTACATCTTGGATTTTACAATGGCAATCCATTTTTAAACCCACTGGCAAACATATCCATATTTAGACCTGCCCCTTGCACAAACAGGAATTTTGAAAAATACTAATTTCTGCTAGTAGGGATAATAGGGGAATGACCTCTCAATTCTCCCATAATTTTCTTCTCCTCAAAGAGGGATACAAAGTAAATATTGGGGCCTCTTTGTTTACAAAGGGGTCTATTCTGCCCCATGTTTAGCAGGGCTGGACGTCTGATCTGAATGTCCAGACCCGCTAAATGCCAGGTTGACGATCCGGAAGTCAGAGTTACCCACACATATAGGTAAATTGAGCAGGGAGCTCTGTTTGTGGGCAGGAGGGTGTGGGATGGAGGAGGAACAAGGGTGGGGAGTGGGTGGGAACCTGATCCCAGATGTACAGGGCTGATTCCAAGGTCAGCCCTGTACATCTGGGGGCGGCCATTTGCACAGGGGTCTTATTCCACGTCGAAGGTGAAATAAGTCCCCCTGGACAGTGGAGGACAGAGGATCTAGGCCCGGAAAGGAAAGTGAGGGGTGCAGGGGGGTTCCCTGCGGCCTGACTCTTGCCATGGCAGGCCCAATCGGGAGTCGGTCAATGGGGAAAGAAACATCTTGGGGCTTCCAGGGATCGTGGCTCCTGCATGGAGCTGTAGTGCCATGGCAATAGGTCACCATGGCACTGCGGTTCCATGCAGTAGCCTGGCTGGGCTAGACGGTAGTAAGCTGGACTCCCAGGTGCCCAGAATCGGGGCATAGGCTGCAAATCCAATTGGTTGCACCTGATTCTGATCCCGCAGACACGTCTAGCCCCTGCAGGATCAGAATTGGGTGCAACCGGGACACATCCAGATTCTGGGTGCCTGAAATGACAGCGGACGCCCAGAACAGAATTGGCCTCTAACTCACCACTGCACATCTCAGTTTGCAAATGGCTGGCCCATACATGGCTATAACAACATATCCACATACAGGTTCTGGAATACCGACGCTGACACATCTATGTCGCCAGGTTCTCCCACATCAATGTGTTGCAAGTACATGCTTCTGAAATCACCCATCTCCCTGCATGTGTCCAGGCCTATATTCTGCATGTCTTCATGTTCTAGTATGTTGACTGAGATGTTTATCTTTTGAGGCAAGGATAGTTTGATTTTCAAATGTATTTACACATGACTACCTTCTTTACTGACCCTCCTATGAAATTTCAGATGTTTGACTTGTACTTCCCAGGACCTAAACGCCTATCTAAAATGTATCGTCATGCCTCTCTGCTAAATACAAAGCATTTTTTGCAGACAAATGTGGTAAGGAATGGAATGTAAGAATTGATAGGAACTGGTGCCGAACTGTGCTTTGGTGCGAATACAGAGTACTGTTATATGTCCACTGTTTGTACTCTGCCCCTTCTTGCTGCTTTCTTAGTTGTAGTTGTATCTATTCAGTTGTATGTTGGCATATTAAATCAATAAACAAATTTAACTCAAAAATTCTGTTTCAGCCTAAACCAAACCATCATTAAATAAATTATCTCTCCCTCCTAACAACCTTCATAACTAACAATGATTTAACTCAATCCCAATAAACAATGAGCAACCAAAGTAGCTTGCTTCCTACTTGGGTAAAAATAGCAGAGGCCTCCAAGCCTTCCTAATAACTCCTGAAGGATCTTCCAAAGTATCATCACCATTTATTATTTCCAATCAGAAGAAACCTGTCCCTCTTCTCTTGTGGAGTTCCATAGATGATGTCAGCAAGAGGGGTGGCAGCAATGAACAATATCCATCCCACGAAAATTCTTCTGACTAGCAGGCTCCATCTTTCTTCAGGGAAACTTGATTGAAATATCTCCCTTCAGAGAGTTCCATCTTCTTGCAGATGTTATTTATAAACTGCTTTGATTTCAGCATAAGGCGGTATAAAAAACGTGTTAAATAAATTAAAAAAATAAAATTTAGCCTTTCATTTCAGGCCTTCTCTTGTGGGGGGCAGGGTGTACCAACAAAAACACATTGGTACACCCCCAACTTGTGGAGACTTAAAACACAACTTAGAAAGATAGAGAGAAGAAGGAGAAAAACTAAACTTGAATTGGACAGAAACAAGATATATGGATGAACTGAACAACTATCACACCAAAATTGACAACACAAGAAGAAACCACCACTCAAAACTACTCAACTCAACTCTTAACCATCCATGTGAACTGCCCGGTTCACCTAGTAACTGACCAAATCCCATTGCCATACCAGTTAACTCCCAAACATTTCCCCAAAACAGCTCACTACAAATAGCTGCACCTAAACCCCAATGACCCACCCACTCAAACGCAGCAACAGCACTATACCACCCCCACTAGTACATGGTGCACATTTGAAACAATCAGCAAAGAAAGGGTTGAAACCATCATCACAATCCTCAACATCACCACCTCCCCCCTTGATAAATGCCCTGTCGGCTGGATAAAAATGACAAAGCAGGAATTAAGCCCAGCACTCACCAACATCACGCATGAATCATTCTAACAAGGCCAGATGTTCACTTGCCTCAAGATGTCCACCTTCCGCCCCACCCTCAAAAAGCCTGAACTTGACCCGTTAGATCCTGCCTCATACAGACCTGTCACAAGCCTCACATTCACCGCTAATATCATTGAGAAGACGATACAGCAGCAACTACAAGACCACATTGACAGGAATAACTTACTTGACCCACAATAGCACGACGTCTGGCCATCACACGGAGTTGAAACACTCATGGTCTCCTTACTGAGTTCACTGATAAAGGGAATACAAGCCACTTTTTTTTTACCATTTAGGGGTGTTTTTACCACTCCTACAATATTCTATGTAACTCATTTGTTTCAATGTAAACCTCCCCTGATATTTGGAAGGGGCGGTATAGAAGAACGTTTCAAATGAATAAATAAAAACTGGATACATACTCATCTTTCTAGATATCTCAGCAGCATTCAACAAACTCTCCCACAACATCCTCCTCTACTGTTTACAAGGATCCAGCATACAGGATAAGGTTCTGTGGTGGTTCAAGTCCTACTTGATAGACAGGTATCAGTTGATCCGAACCAACTCCAGCACCTCAGCCCCCTACCGCCAAACCCAAGGAATACCCCAGGGCTCCACATTTTCAGCACTGCTTTTCAACATTTATCTACAACCCTCTGCTCAATAATACGGTCACACAACATCAACTTCCATATATATGCAGATGACATTATGCTATATGGATCAATGACCACCACAAATCCCACAAACACACAGTTACTGCGTTGTTTCAACAACGTCTCCAGATGGCTCCAAAAAAACAATTTCATGATCAACCTAAAGAAGATGGAAGCATTATTTGTAACCAAGGATCAAGCCTTCACTCCATCAACACACCTCACACTAGGTATGACCCAAATAAGAGTTCAAACGCAAATAAAATACCTAGGAGTCATACTTGACCAAATCCTCTGACTCAAACAGCAAATAGCAAATACCACTTCAAAACCAAAATGATACAACACCTCAGACCCCTCCTAGATCCTCAGGACTTCAGATCTGTAATTCAAGCCATGAACCTCCCCAATCTAGACTACTGTAATGTGATATATCAAAGACTCTGACTCCCACTCTCCAGCCTTTTTGTACAGTCCTTAACACAGCCGCTTGGATTATACAAAGAACAAGGAAGTGCGACCACCATCTCAATACTGAAGCACCTCCACATCCTCCCCCTGGAGTCTCGGATAAAGTATAAAACCCTACTATTGATACACAAAGCACTACACCAACAAAAGACATCCCATCTTCACATCCTACTACAACAACTAAACTATGGAAGATCCATAAGACAGGCCACAAACAACGTTCTAACCATATCATATGCAAGGTCAAAACACAGCAGCCAAGCATGCACGCAACCAAAATCCAGAACAACACAGACCTCCCTTCCTTTCATAAACAATTGAAAACACAATTGTTCAGAGGCCACTTCAGAACCAAGTCATGTAACACTTCATGAATACCAGACTATGATGTACACAGTAGGGCTCATTCCGTTCCGGATGTAGATCTCCTGTGCATGTCCAGTCTGAGCCGGACATATTTTATTTATTTATTTATTTATTTAACCAGTTTTATATATCACCTTTTCCTTCAATCAAAGTGTTTTACATGTAGATAAGTTGTGTACATTTGTGGGGTACTATAGAGGAGATTGCGATTCTGATCCCACGGGGCAAATCTAGCCTCGCGGGATCAGAATCATGAACAGTCCTGTGCATGCAGGCCAGGACTGCAATTCAGTCCAGCCTGCATGTATAGGACCTTCTCGGCTAACTCAGTCAAGGCTCTTCAATTGAGCCGCGGCACCATGGCATCATGTTGCCATGACCCGTGGCTCCATTGAAGAGCTGCGATGCCAGCCGCCAGAAAACAAAGCTTATTTCCCACAGCCCGAACCCCTGTCTGGCCTCCTAAGGACAGGACTGGGCTGCAGGGAATGTCCTCCGGCCCCCCTTTTCCATCTGCATACCGGCATTGAACAAAAAACACGTCTAGGGAAGTTATTCCACCTCGGAGGTAGAATAACTTCCCCGCACATGTCGTCGGCCCTGGATGTTCAGGGCTGACATTAGAATCGACCCTGTATGTCCAGGACCGGCAAGTGCCCACTGTCCACCCAGACTCTGCTCCCGAGCCGCCCCCTTCCCTGCCCCCGTCTAACTTCCCTGTTGGGACGTCCATCCCTGCTATTCGTGACACAGAATCGGGCCCAGTGTAAATAAGTTACCTATGCATCAATGCAGCTGAGATAGGAATCATAAATGTTAATAAGTTAGGAACTCTAGACGTATACCAAATTTGAACTGTAATTAAGTTGTGACTATGTTGATTGTATAACCTCTCCCCCATACCCAATACCCTTATTCAAACTGTAAATATGTTATGATTTGTTTAATGTATCACTTGTTGCTTAATGGAAACCGCTTTGACCTGGTGAAAAGTGGTATATAAGCATAGTTAAATAAATATGGAGTGCCCTCTAGGGTGCCTTATGTGGCACCTTAGGTTACGCCACTGTGAGGGTGTGTTTGCTGGCAGCACTATTCAGGTACAACTAAACTTCCTCACAGCCCACTACTTAACCCTTTCCAGGCTAAGCCCAGTACTTTCGGGATCTCATCTTCTGCCTATATATTCCTATCAAATGGTATATAATACATGGCCATGCCAGAGGGAACGTCACTATTGGAACATATTGGGTACGACGGGTACAATTTTCCTGACATGTGCAAACATTAACCCGGCTGCAGAATGTGAATTAAAATATTATAGTAGGCCTTCAAAGGGTTACACATGACACCTCAGCCATCCTTATTCATTAGGCACACTGGGGAATCAAACCCATGACCCTTGTACCATCAGTCTGTGTAGTAGCCATTGTGCTACAGCTCTGCTTCTGTATTTGGGTGTCTGCGCGCTGTCTTAAGCTTGCGTGCAGTAGCGCGCGCGCTGTAGCGATCGTTGCTGCACGGTGCACAATACCACTGCAACTGCGTGTTATCGGTTACGATGTACCGCCCATGTCCTTTTTTGGCTTTCCTTCCACTAACGCGGCTCCTAACGCGAATTGCACTAACGCAGTTTAGTAAACATACCCCTTACATTCTACATTTCCTTGCCACAGTCCAAGTCAGGCGCTCTCTATCTGTCTAGAGGGCAGTCTGGGTAAACCCTTTCCTTGTGGGAAGTAGGTATGTGGTGGTCTGAAGCTGGAAAAAGCTTAAAGAACTGTTCTCCCTCGGTGCTTGGCTCTCCTTCGGTCAGTTACCTGCTATGTTGTCTTAGGCTTCCACAGCTAGTGTCCTGATCTTTGCAGTTTTGCAGGTCATGCCGTGTCTTAGTAAAAGTATTGGAATCAATGTTTCAGCCATAATGCTGTGGCTTTCTTCAGGGTCAAGTGCTTATGCAGGGGGTCTGTTCTCATATATAGTAGTTCTCAAAGGTGGGAAAAGTTCAAGTATGAATCTTGGAGGCAGTGAATTTTGAATTTTAGGAAGAAGATTGTTGTGGCAATCTCAGATTCTGGAAGCTGGAAAAAATAATTGATCTTTGATGCCAGACCTTGCAGCATTAAACCTTCTGTGAATGAGGGGTTGCCATGCATTGTTGATGTTAAGTCTTTGTCCCCATTGAGGTTTCATGGATATATTCTATATCTACCACCTCTTTATTCCTCCATGTCCACCAGCATTCTTCTTTTTCCAGGATTCTTGTACCATCAAATTTGATTGTATGGCCAGTTTCCATTGCATGGAAGGCTACTGCCGGTTTCTCTGTTACTAAGGGGTATGTTTACTAAACTGCGGTAACATTACAGACCGCGCGTTATGTAACGTTAACGATCATTAGGTAACGTTAATGCACGGTATGTAACGTTAACGCACGTTAACTTTACTTAACGATCGTTAACGTCCCCGGCCGCGGTAAACATCGCAGAGGGTGGAGAGAGGGCGGGAGGAAGG
The DNA here is from genome assembly GCA_033557465.1 of Ichthyophis bannanicus. NCBI lineage: Eukaryota > Metazoa > Chordata > Amphibia > Gymnophiona > Ichthyophiidae > Ichthyophis > Ichthyophis bannanicus. The sequence goes on along the minus strand of CM066036.1, from coordinate 15,488,194 downwards.
GGTCAATGGGCAGGGAGTGGGCGGGGAGAGGCTCCCTGCACACTAACACGCTGAACTGAAGGACTGAATCCTACCGCGAATGAAAACCTGCTGTTAGATGCACATTTGCAGGAGAGAGAAACCATTTCAGTATCAGCAATATACAGCATAGACAGGGAGTCCAAGAAACATGATAGTAGTGCTCCATTTCCAGCACCACCATGGTGCCCAAATATGAAAGGCCACTATGGTGATGGTGCAAGTGGGGCATAGGGGGCTGCAGGTGGGACATGTAGCGGGGGCAGCTGGGGCACAGGGTGGACTAGGCGGGTGCCTAGGTGGCACATAGGAACATAAAAATCGGAAATCAGCATGACAGCAGCTGACAAAGGCCAAACACTATCCACCTACATCTACCTGGTCCACCCGAGCTAACAGTTGCTAGGGTACTGACCTAACATCCCCCCAGCCAATCCTCCCCCAAGTGAAAGGAACAGACTATTGGTAGGCTGTGATGGGGGGGGATGTGAGGATGCTCATGTAAGCCCCATGCCCCAGACCCCGCTCTCTAGGCGACCACCTACCCACACAGTGGATGGCCTGGGACTGCGCACTACCAGCATTGACAGCATATGGCCATGTCAGCATGGCAGGGGGGGTGCCCGTGCTGGAGGGGGCAGTGGAACCTGCCGGCAGTGGACCTAGGCCATGCCCTGTACCAGTACGTGGTGTGCAGTGCAACATAAACGGTCTGGCTGAGGAAAAGTACAGGTAGCCCCAGGGACTACTGTGCATGTGTGGTGCAGTATATGCAACCAGTGTGTTCAGAAGCAGTGGGTCACGGGTTCAAGCCCCAGCTGTGGTTCCTGTAGAGCATGTCTCTATGTTTTACCCATCCACTCCTATAAAAGTGAAGTAATGTATCAAATAGTTTCCCAATGATTTAATACAAACTAATCATTTTTCTTATAGGGAAATAATCCATAAAATCCGATCTTGTATAAACATAAAAGTTTACATACTATAATGTTCCACCCAGGAAACAAAAAGTAATGAAGTTTTCATACCCTGATGCTGCACACATCTTACTCACAACCAACTAACTGCTATCCAAGTTGAAACAACGGCGCGCATGCGGACCAGTTCCCACTATCCATTATTAAGTGGTACGACTCCTCCTCCTTTAATGACGTAGTTGTACTCTGAAGCATCCCCTCTAATAGCCCAAACACGCCCCCCATTCTATTTGATTGTTTAATCCTGTCGTGGTTCCTCTGTGAGCATGTACTATGGACTGGCTAGTGGACTCTCTGCAGTTAGATGGTGTATGTTTGGAACACCTCTAAAGTGCAGTCTGTCTCTACCTTACAAGATACCTTGTAGCACATGGTAGCTTGTAACATGCATTAGCTGATATGGCTTGTGTAATGATGCACCACCCACACCTTTATATGGGCATCTGTACCTTTACCGCAGAACCTAGCACAAATGACATTACTGCAGTTTAGTAAATATACCCTTAAGTCTATATTATCTTTTGCGCTCTTGTAGCCTTTCTACTATGATGTGACCAGTTTTGCCTATATACAATTGGCTACAGCTGCAAGGAACTTCATAGACTTCAGCAATATGGAACAGGGGGATCCAATCCTTCACTTGTGTGAGTGAGGCTGCCAGCTTCTGTGGTGCACTATGCGCTGTTCTAATGTTATTTTTTTTAAGCAGTTTACCTATGTGGTCTGTTATTCCTAGAATGCTGTAGTTTTTCTCTACTCTTTCTCTTCAGATGCACTTCTCCTGTTTTTCCCCTTGCTGGACCCACTGAAAAGTCTCCTGTGATGCTTCAGTCACCCCTCTCCAGCAGTCCTTTGGATCTGTTCAGGGTTGTACAAGTTCTTCTCCTTCTCTCAGGCACGGGGTCCGGAGGCCAGGGGCACCAATCTGCAATGAGATGGCTGTGAAGCCACACACTAGGATCTGGGCTTGGTCTTTATACCACTTGCAAATTTCCTCCAATTGTATAACTCCACTTTCTTTACTTCATCATCTGCCAAAGAGCTTCCCAGCATTACATCACTGGGACAGATTGTTACATAATTGGCAAGAAGACTCCCTCCTGTTCTAGAAACAGGATGGGGCACAGAAAGGTAATGAATGAAATCGTTAATACAGCATCTAGAGGTCTCTGCATAAGTTGTTAAAGCAGGATCTTAGGGGTTTTCTACTTCCCAGAGTCAAAATAATAGTAAAAAATTATAGGTATGTATATGAGCACAAATGATTTATATCTTGGAAGTACACCACAGAAATGCCATAGGTGGCTTTGGTTATAGCTCATGTCTTCCTTAGATTTCCACAAATATTTCACTTATCAAGGTACTTAATTAATGTTATTAAATACAGTATAAGAAAAAATACAGTGTGATGTCTTGCTTGATTGAAAACAATATAATTTAAGTCTGATGAAGGCGTGACTGAAGAAATGGTATGGTGGAGTAGAATGCTTTTTGATTTTCATTCACAGGAAGCTGTGTGTTGCCCTGAAGGATAAAAGCTACTTCTTTTCATTCCTTTTAGCACTCTTTATAGTAAAGGGACCCAGAGGATTTACTGGTGTTTAAGGGGTATGTTTACTAAACCGTCTTAATGTTACTGGCGCTAGTTGCAGCGATAAGGTGAAGAATGCCATATAAGGAGTGGGCGTTCCAGTCCTAAGGTAGCAAGAATTTGTATCGCGCGATAGTGGGCGCCTTGGCATGTTAACACGCATTAACCCTAAGTACATGCCAGCACTGTGTTAGCTGCTGTAATGATGTAGCCCACTGGTTATTGCAATGACTGTGGAAACAGAGGTCATGGGTTTGATCCTGTAGTGGTGTAATCTAAAAAGGCTGTCTGAGGCATTTTTATTTTAATTTAAATCAGTGCTGCCAGCAAAAACACCCTCACAGTGCCGTAACCTAAGGTGCCTCTTAAGGCACCCCATAGGTCACATTATAAAGTGCCCTGTCTGCCTATAATGTGCCCTATAGGGCGCCTATGAGGCACCTTAGGCCATAGCACTGTTAGGGTGTTTCTGCTGGCAGCACTGATTGAAATGAAAATGAAAAGCCTCAGACAGCATTCCTAAATAACACCACTGTGGGATCAAACCCATGACCTCTGTCTCCACAGTCATTGAAGTAACCAGTAGGCTACATCTCTATAGCTACTACCACACTACTGGCTGGCTACAGAAAGACTGCAGGTCACCACACAAACTGTCTGCTATGGTTACCAGGATAGGGTAAACCCACCCATACCTATGATACACTGCACATGCAGATCAGCATTCTACAGCTGATCACATAATGGGGTATGCGCCTCCACAGCACCTAGGCCTGGTAGGGGGAACTGACCATGTATGTTACTGACACAGAATAGCTACAGACTGTGACATTGTGCGGTTCCTGAGGGTGAGGTGGGCCACCCAGCACCAGGTCCGCAGCACCTGGCTTGGCTGAGATAGGCTATGCTGCAGGTCCCCATCAGTGCCAGTGTGTGATAGGTAGTCCTTGCAGACACACCTAGGATACACCTGTGTCCATCTGTATTTCCCAGTCACGTCTAGCCCTTGTGGACTATGATTTTATTTTTTTTATTTTTATTTATTTTTTTATTTACATTCTCTTATATACCGCGCTATTCTGCATCAGTGCGGTTTACATTGAACAAACTGAAATTACATCGAACAGGGCATTATAACTTGGAGATAACTATTTTACAGGGAACATGGGCTATGGAGGGTTAAGTGGCTTGCCCAAGACCACAAGGAGCACCTGTGGGACTAGAAACCCCAGTCCTTCTGGCCCAAGGTTGCTGTCCTCTAGTGGGATTTGAACCCCCGACCTTCCGGCCTGAAGTACCTTGCCCCAACCACTAGGCCACTCCTCCACTCAGAATAGTGCATATCCTGTGTGGGTGCCATGGTCATATGTTATAGGTCAAGGGGGGTGTTTGGACCCAAAAGCTGATTATGTAGCACCAACCAACCTGCCCTCTGTGGCTCAGGGTGGGGGGACAGGATCTCCCACCAACAGATCCACATTGTACATCTCTACAATGATGGCAGTAGAGAGGACCATCAACCCCAGTCGATGCAGATCTGTATGCATCACATAAGGCAATGGCAGACAGGCAGAACACAGGAGAAGCTCAGCTGCCCCCACCACTATCTGACATTCACCAGCAGAGGGCACAGTCAGTATCCACCTGCTGCACCCTGCAAGGTGTTCCATCCATACACATGCTAACTGCAGACAGTCTGCTAGCTAGTACATAGTGCATGCTCCTGGAGGAACCGTGTGCACCCAAAAAAGGGATGTGAACACACACACCAAGCAGGTATGTCAGTGATTGGGCCCCAGAAAAGAGAACCCATAAATATCACTTGAGAGAAATACTGCATAGCACTATGGGGGAAAATATGGGGACAAGGTTGGCGGGGAGCCACAGCTGGGGCTTGATCTTGTGACCTTCTGCCCCTGAATACATTGGCTGTGTGTACTGCACCAAACTGTTGCCATGGGGCAGACTGTTCCCTGGGGGTACCATGACTGTTTGTCAGACAGACCTTGTCTGCTGCAGTGCACGGCACCCACCTAAACGGGGCTTGGTCGTGGTCTGCTGTGGGCAGCTGCCACTGCCCCCTCTGCCACCAGCACCCCTCTGCCACCATGATGACATGCTCTTATGCTGGTGGTGCTGGTGGTGTGCAGTCCCAGGCCATCCAATATGCCAGTAGGCAGCTGCCTATGGTGTGGGTTCTCGGGTAGGGGTGCCTACATTGACATGCAAGCTTCCCCCCGGCACTGCCTGCCAATGTTATGTGCCCTGGGGGTACCTGCTGGGTAATATCCCCTGTGACATTGTGGGACACACACTCATGCCCATGTTGGTCTCTTATCAGTTGCTGTCTTGCTGCTTTACAGTTTCGGCATTCCTATGTGCCACCTAGGCATCTGCCTAGTCCGCACTGTTCCCCAGCAGGACCATAGCATGTGCCGCCTGCAGCCCCCTGTATCCCATTTACAGCATTAGTACAGTTGCCCTTTCCTACGTGCCCACTCTGCTGTTGCTGCACATGTGCACACCCAAACAAACCTGCCCAATATAAACAACAAAAACCCTGATCACCGCTATTTCAATGTGGATCATTCACTTTGTAGGGGGACAGAGCATAAACCCTTCCAAACATGATATCTTCCTTTTTACGCTTTGTCAGTAGTGTTGCTTTATGTTTATCATTAATATCACTATTGGCCAGCTTGGTTATTGGGATTTCAGATGTGGTTCTGGTCATTTTATATGTTTATTTGTCTTTTTGGTTCCTGCACATGTATCACTACTATCACTTTTCTGGGTTTCCCTGCCTTTGCTGTACATTGCTGACTGAAATTGTTTCTCTCTCCTGCAAATGTGCCTCTAACGCGAGGGTTTCACTGGCATTAGTGTTCAGACCCGGATTTCACAGCCAACAGATTTCACAGCAGTGCCTTAACGCCGCTGCCAACATTATCGCACGATACGTGACGTTATCATGCGATAATGTTACGTATTGCGTGAAAATGTCACCACTTCTATGTTAAGACGGTTTAGTAAACATACCCTTAAGTCTAAAATCAGCATTGAAACCTTCAGATCGGGCAGATGACATGAACAGCTAGATCACTAGGGGGCAGCCGAGATGGTGCATATATAGTACCTCCTGAAATACCTCCCAGGGTTAGACCTTGGTAGCTGTATATGAAACTGTGCCACAGTGAATAGTTTCACATCATCAATGCAAGTTCTCATCAGATCTAACCGGTTGGATTTTTTGAGATTTTATTTTCTTGTTTGGTTAAAAAATATTATCACATGGTCCACCAGAAAGTGATGTACAACTGCAGACTCAACTTACCAAGTTAGTGGCATAAACCCGGACTTCCCTTTGCAATCCTGCTTTTGAATTTCTTCCAATTATAAGTGGACAAAACGATGCATTTTCAAACTGGCAAAAAGGAAAAAAGGGAGAACGAGATGAAGGAACCAATTTATTAAACCGCATTAGTGGGCATGTCTGCAAAGCTGGTGACTGCAGGTCTCAACAGTGTGCAGTAACAGTCCCGTTGCACCTAACGCCACCTCAATGAGTGATGTTAGCTGCATCTTTGATGCTGCATGACCACGTTTTCTTCACTTTCTGCTCTTTATCTGCTGGGGAACTGCTGTGCATACCTCCCGCAGATAACATAAAGCTTTTGCAGCAAGCGTGGCACTATCTGCACTTTTTTGGTATGTTAGCTGCAAATTCCAAATGCAGCTAGAATTTGGATAGCTCAGAACAAAATATAAAAGTGAGTTCATCTTGAATGTATCAAAGTACCTAATTTTCTATTTAGCCAAAACTATTGTGGTGCCCATCTTGTGCACATGGGTTTAATGGGACTCTATCTAATACCTCTGTTATTTGAAAAAAATAAAAGTTGAGCTCAAAAGTAATTTTTCTGATGTCAGTGAATTCATAGACTAGGAATTCAAATGGTCCTGAGAACCTCAAAGAAGATACTCTGTATATGCAGGGGGAAGGCAGTAAGATTATCTTGATAAGATACAGATTCTTTAGATCATATGATCACCACTGTCACATTTTATTATACTAGCTTGAGAAATTACTACTTGATAAATGTACTGCTTTTATCTGAATAAAGGACACACCATTTTATAACAATTCATGTTGTAACCTTGAAAATTGAGGGTCATTTTATAAGATGTACCAAGATTAATGCTCATTTTTACATGCATATTTCATGCTTATTCTCTAAAGTAAGATATGTGTGTACTTTACTTTCTAAAATGGGAACATAAGTGGTCAAAAGTGAGTTGTTCATGTAAGCCGCAAGCACTTATACCAGCCCTATAGTATTTTATAATTTACACATATAATTTTGTTCTCTGCCCATGATCCAACCAAACTCCATCCATCTACATGCTCACAGTGAAAGTACATGTGCTTGGCCCAGCATGCATACTTTCAGAATAATTACTACATCAAATATATGCGTAAATGCCAATTTACGTGCACACATTTCAATTTATTAACTTAATACACTGCTTGCCATTACATAAATATAAAGCTAAAACACCGAGATTGATGTTCCTAAAGATGCAAGTAAATCTAGCATGACTTATAAAATTACCTCCTTAGACAGTAGTTTTCAAAGAAATTCTGACTTGGTAAACAGGTGCTTAGTATCTGCAGGGAAGGATTCCTACATTCCTCGCTTGCTATTAAATATATGCTTGCTATGCACACTGGCATTATTTTCCCTGTGGGGAAAAGAGGAGGAAACAAGGTCAGCATTAGGGAGGCCAGTGGAAGAACTTGCTAAGATTTAAGTTTGAAATCCTGACACGTTCTCAACCACTTACTTATTTTACACCTGCAAAATATGCCGGATCCATACTCTCCATTGTACAAGTCTGAAGCTGAATTTTTAAAGAGAAACTCAGTGGGTGGGTTTTCTTTAAACCTTAGCTTCCAGGCCCTCGAGTAGAAGGCATGGTTGTGCTTTCTTTGGAAACTACTGAATCAATATAAACCCCTTTTACTCCTGAAGTTATAGTCAAATATTCCTTCAAGAGTCTCCAAACGACACTCTCATGGTTTCTTTGAAAAACTTTCTTGCAAATTTTCAAAGGCTGTACCTTATTTTTATTTTTTTATATATTTTTTTGTATTTTTATACCACTTTTTCCAAATAGATCAAAGGCAGTTTACATAGAACAGTATCAGTTACATGTAACAGTTCAACTATGTACAGATAATAACAAGGCAACATACACAGCCTTCAATCATTGATTCCCCAGATATATCTTTTTATTTTTTAGCTACTTTTTCATATAAAACAATCTTTAATGCCCATTATTTAAAAGGCAAAGCAATATGTTAAAGTCCAAAGCCTTCACTTGGTTTGTAGATTGTTGAGCTGTGAGGGCTTGTGTGCATCAATGATGCTGAGAGCTAAGCTATCTGTAGCATAATTACTGACAGGGTCTCCCAAAATGGACAGGTCTCAGCTGAGGTGCCAGAATAAGACCAAGCACCAATCTGGGCTGCAGCAAAATAGGATGATGTTGGTGGCGGAGGATCACATTCCTGTGACAATGGCAACAACACTAGCATTACCTGGGTGGAAAAAAGGCCTAGCAATCTACTACCATATCTTGCCATGAAACATAGAAACATGATGGCAGAAAAAGATCACATGGCCTATCTAGTCTGCCCTTCTATATCAATTACTACAGTAGTCCCCTTCTTTCCTTTAGAGATCCTCTGTGTCTGTCCCATGCTTTTTTGAATTCAGATATTGTCCTCATCTCTACCACCTCCACTGGGAGACTATTCCACGCATCTACCACTCTTTCCGTAAAGACTGGAAATATTACTGCTGAGTCTATCCCCTTTCACCCTCATCCAGCAAAGCTTGCTTTCAATTGAAAGAGGCTCTTCTACTGTGCATTTATGCTATGGAGGTATTTAAATGTCTCTATCATATATCCTCTATACCGCCTTGCCTCTAAAGTATACATATTAAGATCCTTAAGTCTGTTCTCATTGTTGTCTTGTTATTGTTAAGTGCCATCGAGTTGGTGTCGATTCATGGTGACCCTCTGGATAGTTGTCCTAAACTGTGTTCGGTCTTCAGTCAGGCGGCTTATTGTTGACAGATTGGTACCCATAGCTGCTGTTATTGTATCAATCCATCTCATTGCTGGCTTTCCTCTTTTGAATTGACCTTCTATCTTGCCAAGCATGATGTCTTTCTTTAATGATCTCTCTCTTCGCATGATGTGTCCAACGTATGAAAGTCAAAGTCTTGTCATCTGAGCTCCTAAAGAAAGCTTAGGTTTGATCTCCTCTAGTATTGACTGGTTTGTTCTTTGGGCAGGTCATGGTATGTGAGGGAGAAGTGGCCTAGTGGTTGGGGCAAGTGACTTAAGGTCAGGGGTTCAAATCCCACTAGAGGACAGCAACCTTAGGTCAGAAGGACTACAGTTTCCAGTCCCACAGGTGCTCCTTGAGATCTTGGGCAAGCCACTTAATCCTCCATTGCCCATGTTCCCTGTAAGTATTAGTGTATGTGTCTCATATCTCCTTGTGTTAAACGTATCCCCCAATTGTGTTGTGACCACTTTGATTGAAGGATAAGGTGGCATGCAAAACTGTCTAATTAAAATAAATAAATATGCAGTATTCACCAACAGCACCATAAGTCAAAGGCATCAATTTTCTTCCTATCTTTTTCACTGTCCAACTTTCGCATCCATATGATGTTATTGAAAATACCATGGCATGAATGAGTTGAATCTATGTATGGAGAGAGACATCTCTGCTCTTGAGAATCTTGTCTAGGTCTTTAATAGCCATTCTGCCAAGAGCAATGCATCATCAGATTTTTTGACTGCTTGTTGCTTCTTTATTGATAGTTGATCCAAGAAGGTTAAAGTTGTCCGCGATTTCAATTTCTTTTCCTTCAATGATGAACTTATTGATTTTAGTAGCCACCATCTGCACCGACTCTAACCTGTTTATATCCATTTGAAGGTTCGGTCTTCAGAATTGCACACAATATTCCAAATGAGGTCACACCAAAGACTTATACAGAGGCACTATCACCTCCTTTTTCCTGCTGGCCATTCCTCTCCATATGCACCCAAGCATCCTTTTAGTTTTCACCATTGCCTTTTATACCTGTTTAGCTACTTTAAGATCATCAGACACAATCATGCCCAGGTCCTGCTCTTCTTTTGTGGACAGAAGTATTTCACCCCCTACACTGTACCGCTCCCCTGGATTTTTGCAGCCCAAATGCATGACCCTGCATTTTTTAGCATTAAATCTCAGCTGCCAAATTCTATACCATTCTTCAAGCTTAGCTAGATCCCTCTTCATGTTATCTACTCATTCCCATTATCTACTCTATTGCAGATTTTTGTATCATCCGCAAAGAGGCAAACCTTATTTATTTATTTGAGAAGTTTATATACCACATTTCCAAAGTTCAATATGGTTTACATTGAACAGAACAGAACTTTTCATGGATCGTGTTAATATTACAAGGGACAGTGAACCAAAATATAAGACACTCATATAACTAGTAAATATCCCTTACCTTACCGACAACCCTTCTGCAATATCACTGGATGTTAAAAAGAATCAAACCAAGGACAGATTCCTGTGGCACACCATTGGTAACCTCATTGTCCTCAGTGTGAGCTCCATTTACCTGTACCCTTTGTCGCCTCCCACTCAATCAATTTCTAACCCAATCAGTAACTTTAGGGTCTATCCCTAGGATGCTCAGTTTGTTTATGTCATCTGTGTGGAATGATGTCAAAGGCTTTACTGAAGTCTAAGTAGACCACATCTAGGGCTCTCCCTCAGTTCAACTCCCTGGTCATCCAGTCAAAGAAATCAATCCGATTTGTCTGACAAGACCTACCTCTGGTAAATCCAGGCTGTCTCGGATTCAATAATCCATTGTACTCCAAAAACCTCACTATTTTATCTTTCAGTAGCATTTCCAATAATTTACTTACCATAGAGGTTAAACTAACTGGCCTGTAGTTTTCAACTGCATCCTTACTTCCACTTTTGTGTAAAGGGAGCACATGTGCCTCTCTCCAGTCCTCTGGCACCACTCCCAACTCCAAAGAGGCATTGAAAAGGTCAGTTAGTGGAGCTGCTAGAACATCCCCCAGTTCCTTCAGTATTCTAGGAAGTATCCCATCCGGTCCCATCGCTTTGTCTACATTCAGTTTAGCTAGTTCCTCATGAACACAGTCTTCTATTCCTATTTGTGGGTGTTTTCTGAGGTCCTGCTTCTGGCCCTTCATCTGTGAACACAGAACAGAAATATTTGTTAAGAAATTCTGCTTTATCCTCACCAGCTTCTACATATTCCTCCGCTTCACCCTCTCACTGTGATCTCTTGTATGTCACGAAGGCCTCCCTCTTTTTCTCCACCTTTTCAGCTACTTCTCTTGAGAACCATAGCAGCCTCCTTTTCCTTTTACCTTTATTTCCCATTCTAACAAAAAGGTTAGTTGCCCTTAAAATATCCCCTTTCAAGTTTGCACACTGTTTTTCTACATTCCCCAGCTGTTCCCATCCCACTAATGACTCCTTGAGGTATTGACCCATCTTGGCAAAGTTAGTTTTCCTAAAGTCTAGGACCCTTGATTTTGAATGGATTTTATCAGCCTATTCCTAATACTGAACTACACCATCTGGTGATCACTGGATGAGAGATGATCTCCCATTAAAACATCAGAAACACTTTCACCATTGGTAAGCACTAAGTCCAGTATGGCATCTTCACATGTTACCAGTTGCCTCAATAGTTCTCCCTCTAGAGAATCCAGGATCTCCTTACTTCTAGATGACATTGCAGCAGGGATGTGTGCCAAATAACATCCGGCATACTGAAATCACCTATCAGTAGCATTTACCCATGCCTGGCAATGCCGCGTATGTATTCTATTAAATCTCCATTCACTTTTTCAACCTGTGAGGGAGGTCTGTATATCATACCAGTGCAAATGGGTTTCTCTTTCCCTCTTTCTAGTTTAACCCACGATGCCTCCTCTTTCCCTTTTAAGCCCTGTAATACTATAGCTTTAGTATTACTTTTTTCATATAGTCCCACTCTTCCTCCCCTTCTTCCTACCCTGTCCTTTCTGAATAAAGCATAACCTGGTATAATTACATCCCAGTCATGGCTTTCCATAAACCAAGGGGCATGTTTACTAAACCGTCTTAATGTTCCCGGCGCAAGCTCCAGCGATAATGTGAAGAATACCATAAAAGAAGTGGGCGTTCCGGTCTTAAGGTAGCAATTGTGGGTTATTGCGTGATAAAGTGCGCCATGAAAATTATTGCGTGATAGAAGGAGCCGTGCACGTTATCGTGCATTAACCTTAACTTTGTGTGCTGACCTGTAATCACAGCAATAGAGGTGCAGCACACTCGTTATTACAATGACTACTGAAACTAGGGGCCATGAGTTCAATCCCCCAGTGGGCCTAATGAACAAGGTTGGGTTAGGCAATTCCCTTTCCTGCATGAAACAGTACAACAATCTGTGCTGCCAGCTAAAAATACCTTTCCCCCTGTGCCATAAACTAATGTACCCTTTTAGGGTGCACCAGAAGGCACATCCTAAACCACAACGTCAGCCAAGGCGGTTTATAATGTGCCCCAGAGGCCATGTCTAAAGGTTGCCAACTCCCAAGGCACCATATTAGGCACCCCATAAGCTGGCTGAATCTAAGGTGTGGCTTAAGATGCCCCAAGGATGTATAGGTGACCCCAAAAATGTTGGCTGGTTGGGTCACAACGATTTTTCGGAAATCAATAGACAAGAATACATTTCTGCATTTTCATAGTGCCCATCCACCCCGTTTGAAAATGGGTTTTCCGTTCTCCCAATTCCTTCAGTATAGGAGGAACTGTTCAGGTCGATCTGATTATAAAGTTCAATCTCAACAGCTCATTGCAAATTTTATTGATAGGTGGTACCCATCCACGGTAGTTAGGAAAGCTTATCAAAGGGCTTTGAATAACAATCATGAGTTGCTCTTACAGGCAGGTCCCGGTTTCACTAGACAGACTGATGAAATAAGTATAAATCTCATTACTCAGTAATCACCACTTAATCGGTTTATTCAACAAACAGTGAAAAAACATAGTTCAGTGTTACAGGTGGTTCCTGCCCTTCAAAATAAGAAAATTCCGTGTGTCTGGCAAAGAGGGAGGAACTTTAAAGAGTTTTTGAGTCCATCGCGGTTGCGGAATAATGTTTCCCTTGGGACCTGTCTGAAAGAGCGGGTGGGACATTATAAGTGTGGGAAATGTAATATATGTTAGATTACTAGGGAAGCGGATAGTTTTCACCACCAGGGCAACGAGTATCATTTGCGTTCTTTTTCAAATTGTGAGTCCACTTATGTGGTCTATGTAGTACAGTGCCCCTGTCAACTACTGTATATTGGAAAGACCAGTAGGATGTTTAAAACACGTATGGCAGAACATAAAAGTCGCCTTAAGCATCAAATATTGGAGGTTCCTATGGTGCAACATTGCTTGTCATTTAAACATCTTTTTGAGGACTTGCACTGTTTTTGTATAGAGGTGGTTCACGGGGGCCAGCGGGGTAGGTCACAGGATCTGTGGCTCACGGTGTGGGAGCAACGCTGGATTTTTGAACTTGGTTCTGTGGCTCCGGGAGGACTGAATGTTAATATCGATTGGTGGGCCTGTATGATCTGATTGTGGTACTCTGTAATAATGTTGGGAAGAATTCCGTTGGGAGTGACCATTTCCTGAAGCATCATTGTGGGTTTCGTGTGGTTTGCTAGTGGCATTTAGCGTGAGTGTGTAATGATGGAATTGTACCCAGGGAGTAAGGGTTTCAGTGAATAATTTTGTTAAGGAGTTTTGGCAGTGTGCCAGGGGAGTGTAGTTTGGAAAAGATCCCTTAAGGGATTGGACAATGCTTTAAAGCCCAGCCGGTCTGTTAATCCGCATGCGCGGCGTTTTCCACCGGTTCTGGTTAATCGAATTGTGGAGTAATAGGATAACAACGGAGAACGTGGGCAGCATTTTGTAAGTTTTGCGAGTTTGAGATAAGTTAGATTGAATAACGTTTTATATTATGGTAAATAGAGCTTGGTAGCAATGAAGGGAAGGGGTAGGTGATTTCTTTTCTTCTCCTTTGTTCACAGGTATTGGATGTGCTGTTGATTCGAATATTTGGCTTTCTGGTTATTAGCCCCTGAAGAACCGCATGGAGAAACGCATAGGCATTGCCAGTGAATGGCGTTGGGTGATTTTATTGTTTAAAACAAAGGAAGATTTTTAGGATGATCAAATTGTTCACGACGACCATTTTTTGCCAGTTTGTTACGTTACAGCCAATGAGATAAGAACATTTCGTGTTGAACAGTTTTGTTTAGAAGAGACATTGGATTGTTTAGAAGAGAAATTGGATTTTATACTGTGATAATCATTTTGGCGGGATGAGTGAAGTTTGAAGATACACCTGGACATTTGTAATAATAGCAAAGAGGTCATTGATGTTGGATTGGGAGTCATTGTAGGTCAGTCTTGGCCACATTACCCCAAAATCTGAGACCTCGTGAGATTTATTATGAGTGTATTTCTTTCTGCATATTACCTGCTTGAGTGTTTTGAATGACATTGTCTACTTTATTGTGATATATTTGGAGTGTATTGGACTGCATATCGTGATTAAGAAGTTGGCATTTAATGGCAGTTGGCAGCAAGACGGAAGGTGAAAGCACTTGAAACAGGGACTTATATCCCAAAACGTGCACATCGTGTCTTGGAGATATTATGCACCAAATAGCAGCAATCTTTTAAGATAAGTTTGGATTTTCTAATGACAATTCTGGTGAACCTATACTGAGTAAAATGAAGATTACCGTCTGGAGTGGATGATTAAAAGGTTCTATCCTCCTTCGATACACTCCGACAAAATTTTTTTTAGAATTTTTCAGGGACTGAGATTGGTGATTTTTACAGGGATTATTGATTTGATCATTGTTGGTTGGGACACATAATTTTGGACTTTATTTGATTCTTTTAAAGGTAAGTTTGGGCACAATGGGTGCAATGACCACAGGATTTATTACCTCCTCTACTTAAAGCCAAATTAGCCAATGTTTCCTTGATGTATCTTCCTCTAGTATGCCATATAACAAAATGGGTCCAGCCTAGCAGGTGAGCCAGCGTCATTATGTTGCAGAGCATAATCCAAAATGGTCCGTGTAACATCAAACCCACAGAGCAAAAATAACCAAGAAGCAGCAGATGAAGGTTTAGGAGAGAGAAAGGACTGGGAGGATTTTGTTGGTTTTTGTGGCAGGAAATGGGGTTAGGGCATGCACCCAGTTTTTTATTTTTGTTTTTTAATTCCCTTTCTAAAATTGTGATTTATTGATTTCTTTTCAATATTTCTGTTCAGTTTATTCAAACTTTGAAATACTGCCGTTAGGCCCAAAAGGATGCTTCAAAACAGTGTACGTATAAGCGAAAAATGAAAAGAGAAAAGGAAAGAGAAAAAGTTACAATCATTTTAAAAAAGAGAGAAATAAAGAAAGAGAAGCTAAAAAGAAAAATCATTGTCAATCTAGGGTTCATCGGACTTTAAACGTGGACAGTTCATTTCAGTTCAAGTGCTGGGGAAAAGAATTCCAGTAATAGGACCATAACAGGAAAAGGCAGTCTCTGATATGATATCAAAGAAGAGGTTATAAGCAGTGGGAAGGATAAGTTCATTAACATTGTTGAAGTTAAGTGAGCTCTAAGGGATTATTAGATCAGAAAGACAGAATTGAATGTTATGCAACACTTTATGAATAATGGTGCATATTTTGAATTGAATTTGGTAATATAAAATTATGGTCAACATTATTGGCACCCTTGCATTTTAGGTATGTTATGTACAATATCTTGAGAAATAATTGAAAATATTCCAACTGTATGTCATCATAATATTTTAACAGTATGTTCAAAAGGTATACAACAAAATAAAGATGTCCGAGCAACTTAGTGGTATGTTTACTAAACCGTCTTAACGTGCGCTCTCCCACGTTATCGCACGATAAGGTGCCTTATCGCGTGATAATGGCGCTTTACTGGGCGATAAGGCGCCTTAGCGTGTTAACGCGCGCTAAGGTGCAAACGAGCGCTGAAGGCGGAGAAAGGCTCCCGGAGGGTGGAGGAAGGCTCCCCAGGGGCGGAGAGAGAGGGTCAATGGGCGTAGAGTGGGAGAGGAGAGGCTCCCTGCACACTAACGCTGTGAAATCCGAGGCTGAAAACTAACGACAGTGAAACCCTAGCATTAGAGCTGATTTAAAGGGAAAAGAAACCATTTCCGTCAGCAATGTACAGCAAAACCAGGGAAACCTACAAAAAAGTAATGTGTGATACATGTGCACGGAACAAAAGGGCAAAGAAACAGTGAAAATGACCAGAAGAAAATGTAAAAAAAACATAACCAAGCTGGGCAATAGTGATATCAATGGGAAACATCAAAAAACACTCCCAAGAAAGCTCCAAAAAAAAGATATGAATTTTGGAAGGGTCTATGCTCTGTCCCCATACAAGGTGAATGAGCCCACAGTGAAATTGCGCTGAGCAGGGTTTTCCTCTCCATTGGACAGGTTTCCTATGGTGTGCACATGTTCCACAACAGCAGGGCGGGCATGTCGGAATGGACAACTGGACAGATGCTGGAAAAGGGGACACAGAGGGCTGCAGGCGGCACATGCTGTGGTGCAGCTGGGCCACAGTGCGGACTAGTGTAATGCCAAGCTGGCCCATAGGAATGCTGAAACAGTAGAGCAGCCAGACAGCAACTGCTGAGGGCCCAACATGGGCAAGAGTGTGCTTCCCATGGTGTCACAGGGGATAGTACCCAGCAGGTACCCCAAATGGCACGGAACATTGGCAGGCGGTGCTGGGGGAAAGCATGGACAGCTATGCAGGCACCCCTACCCCAGATCCCGCACCATAGGCAGCCGCCTACCCGCACACTGGATGGCCTGAGACTGTGCACCACCAGCAGAAGGGCATGTCAGCATGGTGGCAGAGGGGTACTGGTAGTGGAGGGGGCAGTGGCAGCTGCCCAGAGCAGACTATGGCCTAGCCATGTTTAGGTGGGTGCCGTGTTCTGCAACAGACAGGCTCTGTCTGACAAACAGTCATGGCATCTCCAGGGAATGCACTATCTCTGTGGCAACACGGTGGTGCAGTGAGCACAGCCAGTGTGTTCAGGAGCAGAAAGTCACAGGTTCAAGTCCCAGCTGTGGTTCCTGCCAACCCAGTCCCCATATTTTACCCACTACTAAAATGTGCTAATACAGACAGAACCTTTATTGCAGATAACAGAAACATGCCCAATAAACCTACATTTTACCCTACAGAGCACAGACACCATAAACATGCACATTACCTAGAGCAGAGTCTCCCAAATGCAGTCCTGGAGGGCCAAACACCATTCAGGTTCCATGCTGCCTCTAATAAACACAGCTGTGCTGCATGTCTATGCACCACCCCCATGGTATGCAGATGTATCTCATGCATATTCATTAGGGACAGCATGAAAACCCGAACAGTGTTTGACCCACCAGGACTGGAGTTGGGAACCTCTGCCCTAGAGCAGTGGCCAACAGGGACAGACACACCCTCACCCACAGGCTCCATTATCCAAAGCCTCCTGGAGAGGCAGGATGTTGGGCCCTGCGTGCATCTCCCAATACTAGCCCTTGCATACCTTAGCAATGCCACCCTACACCTGGGAATACGGTACACACCTATCAAACGGTTGCTATGATTACTGGCAGATAGCAATTCCTAAGTTAAGCACAATTTGCTGATTGAGCTGCATCATAGCAACCTTTCTGATGTCTGTGGAGTGTGCTTCAGGTCTGGTGTCTGACAGTGTTTACCACCATGGGGAGTGACCCCAACAGTATTGCGTACCATAGCCATGCCTGCACTGTGCCCAGGACTGGTGCGGTGGCCAGGGCTGCCAAGAGCCTCTATATTTGCACAATGCTGGCATAGGTGTGGGAGCATGTGTTTGTCTATCCAGTGTGTGGTGTCTGCCAACATCTTCCTCAGCCCACACTGTTGCCAGTGTAAGCCTGCCAATGTGCATAATGAGGAGCAAGGTACCATGGGTATAGCCCGGACAAGGTGGCCTGGCCAGGATGCATCTGCACAGGGCATAGGGCAATGGCTCGGACATTGTAGTGCCTGACAACCACCTGCATGGACAGGGTGGCCACAGCATGTCCTGCTGGGAGGTCACTCTCACCCTGACTGAGCAGTGACCACAGCATGGCTAGGATCCCCCATAGTGCTATATATTGTTTTTCTCATGTGACTTTTATGGGTTCCTTTTTGGGGGCCCAATCACTGGCTTATCTGCTTGGTGTGTATGCTGACATCCCAGTTCTGGATACATGCCTCTTCTCCAGAAAAATGCACTATGGACTAGTTAGCAGACTGTCTGCAGCTAGTATGTGTCTGGATGGGACATCTTGCAGGGTGCAGCAGCTAGAGGCTTGCTGCTGGAGAATATCAGATGGGGGGCAGGCAGGCAGAGCACTTCCGGGCCTTCTGTCTGCCTTGCCTTATGGATGTGTATAGATCTGCATTGACTGCCCTGTAGGGTGTCTGTTCCCCGGCAGGAGTGGGGTTGATGGTTCTCTCTACTGCCACCATTGCAAGGAGGTAGAGTGTAGCTCTGTTGGTGGGAGATCCTGTTTCCCACCCTGAGCCACAGAGGGTGGGTTGGGTGGTGGTGGTACATAATCCACCTATGGGTCCAAACACCCCCTCTTTCACCTACATCATGTGACCATGGTACCAACACAGGATATGCACTATTTTGGGTTCATCATAGCCCATAAGCAATACAGATGTGCCTGCAGGAACTACCTATCACACACATTAGCACTGATGGGGACCTGCAGCATAGCCAATTTAAGCCATGAAACGTTTTGTGGACCTGGTGCTGGGTGCCCCACCTCACCCTCAGGGTGAGCACAGTACCCGCACAATGTGACGGTCTGTAGCTACTCTGTGCCAGTAACACACACGGTCAGTTCCCCCTACCAGGCCGAGGTGCTGTGGGGGTGCATACCCCATCTTGTGATCATCTGTAGACTGCTGATTTGCATGTGCATTGCATTATGGGTACGGGTGGGTTAACCCTATCCTGGTGAACCACAGCAGATTGTTTGTGTGGTGACATGCAGTCCTTCTGTAGCCAGTCAGGGGCTTGTTAGTTGCTGTAGCCCACTGGTTACTTCACTGCTTGTGGAGCCAGAGGTCATGGTTTCAAACCCACAGTGGGGTTGTTTGATAGGGCTGTCCAGAGCATTGTCTATTTTTAATGTACATTAGTGCTGCCAGCAAAAACACCCTCAGAGTACTGTAACCATAAGGTGCCTCAGAAGGCGCTTTATATAAAGCGCCTTCTGAGGCACCTTATGGTTACAGTCCATATAAGGTGTCCTATGGAGCGCCTTATAGGGTGCCCTATAGGGGACATTATAGGGTGCCGTGGCAGACAGTGCACTTTATAATGTGCCCTATGGAGTGCCTTATAGGGTGCCTTATGCGGCACCTTAGGTTACGGCACGTGAGGGTGTGTTTGCTGGCAGCAATAATTAAAATACCTCAAGAAACAATACTTACATGTCAAAGCTGATCACCCCTGTATCATCAGTCAGTGTATTAACCATTGTACTACACCTCTGTTCCTGTGTTTGCATGTCTGGGCACCTACTTAAGATTACCGCGCGTTAACGTGCTTAGCGGCGCTTAGCCCGTTAATGTGCGCAGCAGCGCACGTTATCACCCGATAATCCGGTTTTGCTACTTTAAAACTGAAACGCCCACTCCTTTTATGGCAGCCTGCACAATATTACTGGGCGCACGTTAAGACGGTTTAGTAAACATACCTCTTAGATGTAGTAATTTCGGAGAAATAAACAAAATATGACCTTGACAGGATTAATGCCTCCCTTCACTAATATTTGGTTGCACAATCCTTGGCAGTGATGACAGCTTCCAAACGTTTCTTGTAGCCATCTATAAGATTTACCCATCTGTCTGCTGGTAGTTTCTCCCTTACTTCAACTGGGATTTGTTCCAGCTCATGAATGTTTCCAGGATTCCTTTTACCAATGGCGGATTTCAACTCTTTCAAAAGGTCCTCGATTGGATTGAAATCAGGGCTCATTGATAGCCATTTTAAAACAGTCCATTTTTTTCCTTTTTAACCATTCTTCTGTACTTTTGGATGTATGTTGTGGGTCATTGTCCTGCTGGCGGACCCATGACCTTTGACCCAGACCTAGTTTTCTGACACTAGGTAGCATATTTTGTTCCAAAATACCTTGGTAGTCCTCTGATTTCATGATTACTTTAATACATTCCAGACCTCCAGTTCTTTAGGCAACAAAACAGTCCCACAACATTATGGAACCTCCACCATATTTAACTGTAGGAAGGGCACTTTTTTCTTATAAATTTAATTTCTTTGCCTGCAAATGTATTGCTGATCTGCATTGTCAGAGCTCAAGTTTGGTTTCATCTACCCACAAGACATTTTCCCAGAAGGATTGTAGTTTCTAAAGAAGTGTTTGGGCAAAGATCAGGCATGCCTTTTTATGTCTGTCTTTGAGTAGTAAGTTCCTCCTTGGCCTTTGCCCATGAAGTCCTTCTTTGTTTAGTGCATGGCATATGGTGTGTGTTGAAACAACCACTCCAGATTGCTCGAGGTCAGCCTTAAACTCTTTGGATGTTGTACCTGGAGTTTTTACAACAGTTTGCACTAACCTTCAAAGACTTCTTGGATTAATTTTCGTCCTCCCACAATGTCCTGGGAGATTCTTGACAGTTCCATGAGCATAAAACATTTTAATAACATTGCAAACTGTAGACACGGGAATCCCAAGGTGTTTGGAGATATCTTTGTACCCTTTTGAAGTTTGATGTTAGATAATAGATTTTCTGATGGTCTCAGGCAGCTCCCTTGTCTTTACCATTGTGAAAATAAACCAGGGAGTGAATGTGGACATTTTAAAAATTAGAACCATCTTTTATTGGTTCATTCAGGTCATGTGAGTTAATTGATCACAGATGTGTCTAATTTTACTGCAATGGGAATGTGGTTCTTCTGTTCAAACTGACCTGAATTGTTTATAAGGGTGCAAATAATCATGTCCTGGCAATGTCCTAGTTTTTATAGTATTTCCTACTATTTGCTTTTTTAATTGGTCTTGTTTTATTTGATTATTTTATGTGTCGAATATTGTGCAAATATAGTCCAATGACATTTCACTGGCCACTTTTTTTCTGAGATATTGGATATTAAGGGGGTGATTCTTTTCCAAGAACAGCAGGGATGGATGTCCAGGCAGGATGTACATCCATGCTGTTCATCCCCCTGCCACTCCTGGTGCTAAGGCTTCCCGTCGAACAGTGCTGTCGTACGGGGATTCTTAGTCAGGGCAGGAGGAGGCGGAGCAATGTCAGGCCATGACCCCGGATGTACAGAGCTTATTCTGAGGTTGACCCTGTATATATGGGGCCTTCAATATAGACGGGGGGCTTATTCCACCTTGAAGGATGGCAGGGGATCATGGTGCAGGACCTGGAGGAGCAGGTGAGGGGGTGTAGGGGGTTCCCTGCAGCCCGACCTAGATCTTGGTAGGCCCGATCGGGGATCAGGCTGTGGGGAACAAGGTTGGTTTTCTGCGGCCAAAGATCACGGCTCCTGAATGGAGTCGCAGTGCCATGGTGACGGGACAGCATTGAACTGTGATTTCATTCAGGAGCCTGGCTGAGTTAGCTGGGTATGTGACTGGGCATGTGGCCACTCAGAATTGGGGCCGATCTGCACGACCAGGCCGGTAAACCCAATTCAGATCCCGTGGGCACGTCTATCCCCCCAGGATCAGAATTGGGTGCTACTGCTGCAATTCTGCCTGTCCTCACAAGGGGCTGGATAGCCAGAATAGAATTGGCCTCTATGTGGCTGAACTCCAAGGGTGTCAATAATGTTGACCACAACTGTAAAGCCTTAAAAACACACCTCTTCTAGGAGTACTATGGACCAGAAGCAGAACTACTATCTGAAAGGTAGCCACTACAATAAAATCTGAACCCATCCACACCAACCAGTAACTACAACCTATCTCAAACACCCAACCACACATCCCCACAACCTGTAACAAGAAATCATGTAAATAATACTGTTAATTTCCCTGTTCTCCAAGTTTAATGACCTTATTCTATATAATGTTTCTTGTTCATTGTTCAATGTAAACCACTTTGAATACAAGAAAAGTGGTATAGAAAAATTGTTAAATAAATAAACTGCAAAAGAAGCCAGTGAAATTTGTTTAAAGCAGGAGTGATATGGTCATATTTCCCAATATTTGTTGAGTCTAGAAGTGGAAGTTTTGGATGAACTGGATACAGTGTAGGCAGGATTGACTCAGTCCATGGTAAAGGAAACTAAATGAAATGAAACAACAAATGAAAAAAAAGAAAAACAAAAGAAAAATAATATTCTATGTATATGCCTAGTTAAGGATACTCCCAGACCATCAAGATCAGCAGGGAGTCTGAAAATTGCCCTTATAGATGATAATTTTAGAAACTTTACATATCTATAGAACCAAGGGGGTCTGTTTACTAAGCAACACTAGTGGTTTCTGTGCAAAATCGGAGCCACGACCCAGTTGAATAAAATGGGGGGCACGGCTTTGATTTTGCATGGAAGCCGCTAGCGCCACTTAGTAAACAGACCCCCAAGTTTCAGACACATGAAAGGCCTTTTATAAAATTACCCTATAGGGTATGTGCATATAGGTATGTACGGTGACAAGAATGTGTGTTCTGGGGTAATGTTTGGGAGAGTATGAATGAAGCTCTGAAGTACATTCATGAATTATAAAATGTGCACCTCCATGTGTACTTCACCTGCTCCCCAGCAGATGTAAATATACAGTTGTGCATTCTAGCCACAATTTCTGTAGAATCTGGTCATAGTCTTCTATGTAACTTCATAAAACAGTCCATATACAGGTCCCTACTTGTCCTCTCAAACTATAATACATTTATCCCCATAATGTGTGCATATATATATATATATATATATATATATATATATATATATACACTCCTAAGTACATGCACAAAAAAGAAGTGTGTTAAAAATTAAGTGGGGAGGAGTGGTCTAGTGGTTAGGACAAGGTACTTCAGGCCAGAGGGCCAGGGGTTCAAGTCCCACCTGGGGACAGCAATCTCAGGCCAGAGGGACTGGGATTTCTAGTCCTGTAGGCACTCCTTGTGGTCTTGGGCAAGCCACCAAACCCTCCATTGCCCATGTTCCCTGTAAGTATTAGTGTATGTGTCTCATATCCCCTCATGTTAAATGTATCCCCCAATTGACCACCTTGACCCAGTGAAAAGCAGGATATAAATACAGCTAAATAAAATAAATAAAAATAAATTAAGTCATGTTTTTATCTAGTAAGTAAAGCACAGTTACTTACCTGTAACAGGTGATCTCTGGGAACAGCAGGAATAAGTCTTCACATATGGGTATCGTCGGTACCAACGGAGCCTGCACGGGAACGCTCCCCAGCATCCAGTAAGAAAGCTTTTGGGAGCATCCCACAGCGCCTGCGCACTGCCTTCCCGCCTTTCCCAATGGCCTCTCTCCAGTTCGAGTTTTAGAACTGAGACAAAGAGAGAGAGAGGAAAGGAAAGATAGATAGAGAGATACAACTCCTAGGGGAGGTGGGTGGGTTGTGAAGACTTATTCCTGCTGTTCCCAGAGATCACCTGTTACAGGTAAGTAACTGTGCTATCTCCAGGAGCAAGCAGGAATGAGTCTTCACATATGTGGACTCCCTAGCTGCAGATGCCAGGGAGAAACCCCATGTTTTGTGTCCTTGAAAAGGACTCTACCTCCCCCATGGATCTCTGGCATCCGACCAAGGTAGGTGGGTAGGAGTTGATTAGGAATGGAACAGGTGTTTGAGAACAGCCTGACCAAACGAGGCATCCCGGCGGGAGTCCTTGTCCAAACAGTAATGGGCTGTGAAGGTATGAACCGAGGCCCAGGTGGCCGCTCGACAGATTTGGTCGATGGACACAGAGTTTAGATGAGCCATTGAGGCTGCCATGGCTCTCACATTGTGAGCTGTGACATGGCCCTCCAGAGAAATGTTCCTACTCTGCTAGGCGAAAGAAATACACTGAGCAATCCAGTTAGACAGTGTTCTCTTAGAGACTGGAAGTCCTAAATGAGAAGGATCAAAAGCAACAAAGAGTTGAGAAGACTGTCTATGTTGCTGTGTTCTTTGTAAGTAAAAAGTGAGAGCTCTCTTACAATCCAAGGTATGAAGATTCCTCTCTGCACTTGATGCATGAGGTCCTGGAAAAAAGACAGGTAAATATACCTCTTGGTTCAGATGAAAAGGCGAGGCCACTTTGGGCATAAAGTGTGGATTGGTCCTGAGGACTACCTTATCATGATGGAACCTTGTATAAGGTGGATTAGCCACCAAAGCGTGCAACTCACTGATGCGGCGTGCTGAGGTGACTGCAATGAGAAAAATAACTTTCCAAGAAAGAAATTTCAAGGAGGTGGTGGCTAAAGGTTCAAAGGGTGGCTTCATAAGCTGGCCAAGAACCAGGTTTAAGTCCCATGTCACTGGAGGTGGTCTAATGGGAGGTTTAGTTAGAAGAAGGCCTCTCATGAATCTTGCTATAAGAGGATGAGAGGAAATAGGCTGTCCATTGAGAGGCTTGAGGGACGCTGCAATAGCACTCAAATGGACTCTTACTGAATTTGTTTTCAGACTTGCATGGGATAGATGCAGAAGATACTGTAGTAAAGAATTCAAAGGTATTGCAAGAGGGTTAAGACCCTTCCCTGAACACCAAATGGTAAATCTTTTCCATTTGAAAGCATAGGCACGTCTAGTAGAAGGCTTTCTAGAGGCATGAATAACATCTTTGACTTGCTGAGAGAGATGAAAATCTTGAAGGTCTAGGCCCTCAGCAACCAAGCCCTGAGATGAAGAGACTGGGGGTTTGGGTGCCACAACGTTCCTTCTTCCTGGGATAGAAGGTCTGGTGCAGAGCCCAAGTCCAGGGAAGGAGCTTGAGAGAGATGCAGAAGTAGAGGGTACCACACTTGGCGTGGCCAATGTGGTGCTATGAGGATCATGGTCCCTCGATCTCTCTGAAGCTTGAAAGAGTTTTGGGAATTAGGCAATGGGTGGAAAGGCATAAAGGAAGTCTTGACCCCAGTGAAGGAGGAAGGCATCCTTGGTCTGAACTCCCTGACACGGAATTCTGGAACAGAACCGGGGAAGTTTGGCATTCCACGGACTTGCAAAGAGGTCTATGTCCGGTGTTCTCCAAATTCAAAAGATCCTGGCTACCTGGTCCATGTGGAGGGACCACTCGTGTGGAAGCAGAACTCGACTGAGTCTGTCCGCCCAAGAGTTTTGAATGCCTGGAAGATATACTGCCAGAAGATGGATGTGATGCTCTCTGGCGAAGGCCCACAGTCGCAAAGCTTCGTTGCAAAGCGACAGAGAGCCAGTCCCACCCTGCTTGTTTACATAGAACATGGATACTTGGTTGTCCGTATGGATGAGGACTGTCCTGTAGCTGAGCAGGGAATGGAACGCTCTGAGAGCTAAGAATATTGCTCTGTGTTCCAAGAGATTGATATGCAGAGAAGTCTCCTGTGGAGACCAGATGCCCTGGGTGGAGAGATCCTGCAGATGAGCTCCCCAACCCATTGGAGAAGCATCTGTTGTCAGAGTTGCTTGGGGTAGCGACTGCTGAAAAGGGGACCCCAGCAACAGATTTGGAGAGGACTTCCACCACTGGAGAGACCAAAATAGGCGACTGGAGTTTGCTATTTTGTCTGACAGGCAACCTGATGCCTGAGTCCATTGGGTGGACAAAGTCCATTGAGCTGCCCTCATGTGAAGGCGAGCATATGGAACCACATGCACGATGGATGCCATGTGGCCTAATAGTTGTAACATCTCTCGAGCAGTTAAATGGGACTTTAACTGTATCTGGGAGGCTAACTGCACCAAGCGTAGGCAACGGGCCTGAGAAAGATAGGCCCTTGCAGTTGTGGTATCCAGCAAGGTCCCTATAAACTCCAGAGACTGAGTAGGGGTGAGATGGGATTTTGGGATGTTTATTACCAGTCCCAAATACTAAAGGACACGCATTGTGCAGGTTAGACAAGTCTGGGCCTCTGACTAGGATGGAGCTCGAATGAGCCAGTCGTCCAGATATGGGAAAACAAATATTCCTAGAGTGCGTAGAAATGCAGCTACTACTGCCATGCATTTCGTGAACACCCTTGTGCAGAGGCCAGACCGAAAGGAAGCACCCTGTATTGGTAGTGCTTTCCTTGAAAAAGGAACCGAAGGAACCTTCTGTGTGTTGGATGGATGAGGACATGGGTGTACACATCCTTGAGATCTAGAGAACAAAGCCAGTCCTGACTCTGAAGGTATGGAAGCAGAGCACTGAGAGAAATCATCTTGAATTTCTCTTTGAATAGAAACTTGTTCAATTCTCTGAAATCTAATATGGGTCTGTAGCCCCCTGTTTTCTTTGGAATAAGAAAATAAGGGGAGTAGAACCCTGAGCCCTGTTGAAGAAGAGGTACTTCTTCTATTGCCCCTTGGGCAAGAAGGGTAGCAATCTCCTGACCCAGAAGGTTGAGGAGAGATGTTGGAGAATTGAACTGTTTCACCATGGTGTGGGGAGGAAGGTTTAAGAAATTAAGCTTGTACCCTTTCCTTATAATGGAGAGGGTCCATTGCTCTGCTGTGATTTGCTCCCATCTGGGAGCAAAGTAAGCCAACCTTCCTGGAATGGTGAGGGGCTCTGGTTCTTCCAGAGCTAGAAAGGCTAAGTTCTCTAGTTGCAAGTCAAAGGCCCTGAGGAGGCTGAGGCTGCTGGGCTGTGGAAGGCCTGGCAGCCTTTGACTTGGCCTGCTTAGGTGGTTGCTGATGCTTTGCAGCAAAACGACCTGCAGAAGATGCCTGCTGACCATAAGCAGGATAATATCTTCCCTTTTTAGAAAAAGGTGTCTTTTTGAACAATCTTTTCTTAACAGGAGCAGAGGTAGACTTTGAAAGTCGATCCAACGCAGAGTTCTCAGCATCCATCTGAGTGGCCTTTGCTTGCCAATCCTTGACAAAAAGGTTTTCACCTGTACAAGGAAGATTTCCCAATTCATCTTGGACCCAGAGTTCCAAATCAGAGGCTTGTAACCAAGCAATTCTGCGTGCACCTATGGCAATAGCAGAGGCTCTGCTTACACACTCAAAAGGAGGGAGGAGTGGTCTAGTGGTTAGGACAAGGTACTTCAGGCCGGAGGGCCGGGGGTTCAAGTCCCACCTGGGGACAGCAATCTCAGGCCGGAGGGACTGGGATTTCTAGTCCTATAGGCACTCCTTGTGGTCTTGGGCAAGCCACTTAACCCTCCATTGCCCATGTTCCCTGTAAGTATTAACGTATGTGTGTCATATCCCCTCGTGTTAAATGTATCCCCCAATTGACCACCTTGACCCAGTGAAAAGCAGAATATAAATACAGCTAAATAAA
The DNA here is from genome assembly GCA_033557465.1 of Ichthyophis bannanicus. Lineage (NCBI taxonomy): Eukaryota > Metazoa > Chordata > Amphibia > Gymnophiona > Ichthyophiidae > Ichthyophis > Ichthyophis bannanicus. The sequence goes on along the minus strand of CM066036.1, from coordinate 15,460,920 downwards.
TAAATAAAAGAGTCAAAGGCTGCGCGGTTGGAAAATTTGGAAACATCTTGGGCATGTTTGAGCCAAGTGAGAAATTCCTGCCTTTTATCTTCTGAAATAAAAGGGGCTAAAGTCTGCAGATGATCTGTGACTTCTTTAAGAAACATCCCCATATAGAGACTATAGGAGTTGATTCTGGCAGCAAGCATATTAGCTTGGAAAACCCTTCGGCCAAAAGCATCTAGGGTCCTGCATTCACGTCCTGGAGGATTAGATGAGTGTCTCTTTGCACTCTTTATTTTCCTCATGGCAGACTCTACCACAATAGAGTGGTGAGGAAGCTGAGACTTATGAAAGCCAGGACAAGGAGGGACACGGTACATGGTGTCTAACCTACGAGAATGAGGAGAGGTGGTAAGAGGAGTCTCCCACATGCTCAACATGAGATCATAGAGAATCTCATGAATAGGTAAGGTAACTGCCTCTTTAGGAGCCTTAGGATATTGCAAAATATCTAATTGATTGGCTCTAGGCTCTGACTCAGGGGCCACTGTAATGGAGAGGCCCCTAGCCACTTCCCTAATGAAGTCTTGAAAAGACAAGTCTTCTGGAGGAGACATTCTTCGTTTTGGAGAAGCAGAGTCCTGAGGAAGAAGTACTGATGCCTCGACAGAAGCCTCCGACTCATCAGAGTCTTCGGAGGAATCGAAGTAACATAGTAACATAGTACGTGACAGCAGATAAAGACCAGCATGGTCCATCTAGTCTGCCCAGCAAGATGGCAAGAGTAGGTGCACCTGTCGCTCTGTGCAGGCCACCCCTCCCCATGTTTTTGTTTCTGTTTAGGGGTGAACCCACCACTCCATGTAGGACACCCAGGGGCGGCCCAAGGGGGGTGCGGGGCCATGTGCGGAGACTCGGTGCGGGGCCTCATTTGCATAAGGGGCCTCATTTGCATAAATATTTGCATAATGCTATCATACACTAACTTTTAGTAAACATGCCTCTTCATGAGTGTATGGATAAAGAAAGACAAAGATTTCTACATTACTATAATCCAGTGCCAACCGCCAGGCACATTAGGAACTACTACAAACACTGCCCATTTAGAACCCATAGCAAACCCACCGTATCCCAACAGCACTACCAGGACTCATAAAGCACCATACACTACCTATCAAAAGGCAACACTGCAAATATTAAACCAATACATTTCAGAGAATAACAATACATGACCTACTGGGGAAAGAGAACAAGTGACAATGTCAAATAGGAATTACATAAACAGAATACCTCAGCTCAGTTACACATGCAGAACATAGACTATCACCAAACAAGGAATCACAATTTAAAAACAGGAAGACAATAATTAAACTGGGAACCCTAAAAGCCAAACTTGGAATGTACAACAACAATGTAGAAATAAAACTATAAATTAATTTCCTCTTGTACTACACAAAGCACAGACATTAATGATGCACATTTCCCAGAGCTGACATATTCCAGTTAATAAATTCAAAATAAAGAGATATCTTTGTACCTTTTGTGCAGTTTTTTTTCAGTTGCAATTGTTCCAGCCACTTTCTTCTGGTTTATTTGTGTCTTCTGCTATCTCTCCATCGTCTGCTGTCCATTTGTCCTTTCTTCTCTTCTAGTTTTTTCCATTCTCTCTCTACATCTGCTTTAACATAATAATCTTTCTCCTTTTGCTCTTTCCTCATTCCTATTTCATCCACTCAAATTTTACCCCTCCATCCTCAATCCCCACTTAGTCTCCCAATACCCGGCCAATTGTACATTTTTCTTCCCTCCCACACAAAATATTTTTCCCCTCTCCATTTCATTCTCCCAGCCCCATCCCCTTCTAATCTCCCCCAACATCAGCTCCCTTTTAGTTCCATCCCCACCCAGTATCCGCTCCCTTCTAGTCCCCACATCAGCCCATTTCCAGTCCTAGCTCCCCCATCCATTTCCAGTCCTATCCGAGTCCCTTCATCAGCTCATTTCCAATACCAGCCTCCCATCAGCCCATTTCTAGTCCTTTCCTAGCCCCACCATCAGCCCATGTTAAATCCTAGCTCCCCTCCACTCAGCCCATTTCTAAACCAAGCCCCCCATGAGCCTACTTCCAGTTCTAGCCCCTCCATGAGTCCATTTCAATCCAAGCCCCCACCAAAGCCCATTTCCAATCTTAGCTCCCCCCAACACCCAATTCTCAGTTCTATCCTAGCCCATCCATCAGCCCAGTTCCTGTCCTAGCTCCCTCCCCTAAGAGCCCATTCCAAGCCCCCCTTCCCATCAGCTATTTGCAGTTCAAGCCCCCTTCCACTCAGCCCATTTCCATTCCAAGTCCCCCTCCCCATCAGCTATTTGCAGTTCAAGCCCCCCACTTCCCCTCAGCCCATTTCCATTCCAAGCCCCGTCCACATCAGCTATTTGCAGTTCAAGCCCCCCACTTCCCCTCAGCCCATTTCCATTCCAAGCCCCATCCCCAACAGCTATTTGCAGTTCAAGCCCCCTTCCACTCAGCCCATTTCCAGTCCTAGCAACCCCCCCAACCCATTACCAGTCCTAGCCCCCCCCCATAGCCCACTCCCAGTCCTAATCCCACCAGCCCATTTCCAGTCCTAATCCCTCATCACCCAATTTTCAGTTTAAGCCCCCCCATAGCCCATTACCAGTCCTAACCTCCCCATCAGCCCACTCCCAGTCCTAATCCCCCATCACTCAATTTTTAGTTTAAGCCCTCCCATAGCCCATTACCAGTCCTAACCCCCATCAACCCACTTCCAGTCCTAATCCCACCAGCCCATTTCCAGTCCTAATCCCCCATCACCCAATTTTTAGTTTAAGCCCCCCCAGCGCCCATCACCACTCCTAACCCCTCCCCAGCGCCCATCACAACTCCTAACCCCCCCAGCGCCCATCACCACTCCTAACCCCCCCAGCCCAGCACCCATCACCACTCCTAACCCCCCCAGCCAGCCCAGTGCCCATCACCACTCCTACCCCCCCAGCCAGCCCAGTGCCCCTCAACACTCCTAACCCCCCCCCCCCAGCCAGCCCAGCCCATCCCATCACTACTCCTAACCCCTCCCCCCCCAGCCCAGCCCAGCCCAGCCCATCACAACTCCTAACCCCCCCCAGCCCAGCCCAGCCCATCACTACTCCTAACACCCCCCCCCCCCCGCCCAGCCCAGCCCAGCCCATCACTACTCCTAACACCCCCCCCCAGCCCAGCCCAGCCCAGCACCACTTCTAACCTCCAGCCCAGCCCAGCCCAGCCCAGCACCACTCCTAACGCCCAGCCCAGCCCAGCCCAGGGAAATTTTAAAAAAAAAGAAAACCTGTCTCCTGCCGCTGTCGGGGCCGCCGCGGCAGAATCGAGCGTGCCGCGGGGCCCCCCTGTACCCGGCACAGCCTCTCCTCCCTGTAGCAGCTCTCTCGTTGGAGCTGAAGTCAGACGCGCCGGCTTGCAGAGCGCGAGGGAAGAGTTTTTCCCTCGCTGCTCTGTTAAGCCCGCGGGGGCTGATGGGAAGTTCCCATCAGCCCCCGCGGGCCTAACAGAGTCGCGAAAGGGAAACTCTTCCCTTCGCGCTCTGCAAGCCGGCGCGTCTGACTGCAGCTCAGAAGAGAGAGTTGCTACAGGGAGGAGAGGCTGTGCCGGGTACAGGGGGGCCCCGCGGCACGCTCGATTCTGCCGCGGCGGCCCCGACAGCGGCAGGAGACAGGTTTTCTTTTTTTTTTCAATTTTACTTTTACAAAAGAATGTTTTTTGCGCGGGGCCCCCTGAAACGCGGGGCCCTGTGCAAAAAACATTCTCGCTCAATGGACAGGCCGGCCCTGAGGACACCCTTATTTGTTCAGACGCTAGATAGTTCAGAAGTTAGATGGTACCGTTTATTTTGCTTTTATCCTGTTGCTGTAAAGGGATCCACTGTGTTTGTCCCATGCCGTTTTGAATTCCATCACCGTGTTTGCCCCCACCACTTCCATCGGGAGGGCATTCCAAGCATCCACCACCCTTTCAGTGAAGAAATATTTCCTGACATTGCCCTTCAATTTACCACCTTGCAGCTTCATGTTATGCCCTCTAGTTTTACAGCTTCCCCGTCTTTGGAAGAGGTTTGTTTGTTCATCATTTCTCTTTAAGTATTTAAAGGTCTGAATCATATCTCCCCTGTCCCTCCTCTCCTCCAAAGTGTACATATTTAGGTCTTCAAGTCTCTTCTCATAAGGCTTCTGACGCAGGCTCCAAATCATTTTGGTCGCCTTTCTCTGAACAGTTTCCAGTCTTTTTACATCTTTTGCAAGATATGGCCTCCAAAACTGAACACAGTATTCCAAGTGAGGCCTCATCAGTGACTTGTACAGTGGCATAAGTTCCTCTTCCTTTCTGCTGGTAATCCCTCTTTGTATGCAGCCCAACATCCTCCTGGCTTTTGCCACCGCCTTGTCGCACTGTTTTGCCACCATGAGATCATCAGAGATAATCACAACAAGGTCTTTCTCCTGAACCGTGCATACCAACCTCTCACCCCCTATTGTGTACTTTTCCCTTGGATTTCTGCTACCCAAGTGCATGACACTGCACTTTTTCACATTAAATCGTAGTTGCCAAGCATTAGACCAGTCTTCCAGCTTTTGTAGATCTTTCCTCATGTTATCCACTCCCTCGGGGGAGTCCACTCTGTTGCAAATTTTTGTGTCATCTGCAAAAAGACAGACTTTTCCATTCAGTCCTTCAGCAATATCACTCACAAATATATTGAACAGTGCCGGGCCCAGTACCGAACCCTGAGGCACCCCGCTAATCACCTTCCTCTCATCCGAGTGAGCTCCATGTACCATCACCCTCTGTTGTCTGTCAGTCAACCAATTTCTAACCCAGTTTACTATCTTGGTACCCATCCCCAAGCTACTGAGTTTATTGACAAGCCTCCTATGAGGAACAGTATCAAAGGCTTTGCTGAAATCCAGATAGATGACATCCATTGCATGCCCCAGATCTAGTTCCTTGGTCACCCAATCAAAGAACTCAATCAGATTTGTTTGGCAAGACCGTCCTTCGGTAAAACCATGTTGCCTTGGATCTTGCAACCTGTTGGTTTTGAGAAAGTTCACTATTCGCTCTTTCAGGAGTGCCTCCATTACTTTTCCTGCCGAGGTAAGGCTCACGGGCCTGTAATTTGACACTTCTTCCCTGTCACCACTTTTGTGTAGAGCTACAACATTAGCCATTCTCCAGTCCTGAGTAACCACTCCTGTTTCCAAGGTTCTGTTGAAGACATCCTTTAATGGTCCTGCAAGAACCTCTCTGAGCTCTTTCAGTATCCTGGGATGTATCCCATCTGGTCCCATGGCTTTGTCCACTTTCAGTTTAGCAAGTTGTTCTAACACCTCATCTTCTGTGAATGGTGTGGTATCTACTTCAGTCCTATTTTTATATTTGGGAGTCACAGCTGGTCCATCTCCAGGATCTTCTTTAGTAAAAACAGAGCAGAAGTATTTGTTTAGCAATTTCGCTTTTCTGATGTTGTTCTGCTTTTGCAGGGGGTGGCATGCAGATGTTGACCTTCCACATCCGTCACCCCCTTTTCCTAGTTTAAATGCATATCCACATACTGCCTGAATTTTTCACTTAGGTTTCTTTTCCCTGCGACAGAGAGATGTAGTCCATCAGCACAGTATAGTCTCTTGTTGGTCCATCTGTTGCCCCAGTTGCCAATAAATCTGAATCCTTCTTGCTTGCACCAGGTCTGGAGCCATGTATTAAAGTTGTTAATGCGATGCAGCCTTTTTGACCCCTTACCAAGAACATGTAGAACTTCTGAGAATGCAACAGTGTTAACAATGGGCTTGAGTTTCTCTCCCAGAGATTGGAAGTCCTTTTGGGCTGTAGAGGCAATGTTTCTAGCCAGGTCATTTGTGCCCAAGTGGATAATAACATCTGGTTTGGAGTGCTCACTTTTTGCGCTAAATATTTCAACAACTTGGTTTGCATTCCTGCTGGCTGAAGAGCCTGGTAGGCACATGACTATCTTCTCTCCTTTGAACTGTGTTCCCAAGTTGGTGCCTCTGATGATGGAATCTCCAAGGAGTAATAGTTTTCTGTTTGGTGAGATTTTCTTCATATTTGGTGCTTTAGCAGGAGATTGAGCATTGTCTGACTCATTTAAGGGCCCTTCAATTTCTTTGGGTTGGGCATCCTCATTAGCCAAGGCAGAGAAGGCATTTTGAGGGATATCTCTTGATGTGTAGGATGTCTCTGCGTTACAGGTCGCAATCTTCCGGAACCAACTGTGATCCATTTGTTCCTGGGGTGTTTGATTCTTTGTGGGAGCGGTGGTAGACTTTGTTCAGTTTGTATCCTAGAAGAAGTGCGCTTCATTGCAGCCAGTTCCTCCCTCAGTAGAGACACTTCTTTATGCATCGCTGCTAGGCCTTTCCTTAGTAGAGTCAGTTCTTCATGCATGGCAGCTGACTTTAGGCATATAGGACAAGCTTTTAGGCTCCAAATGATTCTTCTTTGAATGAAAGTACCAAAGTTATTGCACTGAATACACGACATGTTGATTAAGCAGTCCCAGAAGAGGAAGAATAATAAGAAAAGTTGAAGATGTGGGCGTTACCCAAGTTAGGAATGACAGATGGCACGTATGTGACCACTATATAGGCAATGTAGCCCCTGGGGTGGGTGGGGTGAGGGGTAGAGTGGGCGGGAACCTAAGTGTCTCTGGCCAGTAGGCTGTTCCTGAACAGTGGGCACACAGCAAAGGAGTAGATAAGGGAACCCACCAAGAAGGGCAAATAGATAGATAAATATGTGGAGACAAACAGACAAAACTCACAATTTAGCAGCAAATCTTTTGGGAGAGCCCTGGAAAGCACTACTCTTCACAAGGAACAGAAAGGCAATCTGAGCAAGCCCACATGCACAACAGGAAATGGAGGTCTACAACAATGCCTCAGCAGGGGGGAGGGGCAGTCACTCAGGTAGACTAAGAGAAAGATAGTTTAAAACTCTACAGCAATGGAGGCTGTTCCTGAACAGTGGGCACACAGCAAAGGAGTAGGTAAGGCAACCCACCAAGAAGGGCAAATAGATAGATAAATATGTGGAGACCAACTGTGATAAGGAAGCTTATCATAGCTCAGGAAGGAGCTATAGAAAAGGTGAAGTGACTCTGAACAAGCAACCTGTCAGTTCTGGTAGAAATAAGAAAACAGAATTTTCCCATAAAAGACTACCAGTCCCAGAATGCACCAGGTTTCCAACAGCCATTAGAGGAGCTGAAGTGGGGAAACGTGTGTTCAATCAGTAGGGCTATGAGGTAATCCCTAAGCACTCATCTCAAAGGGCAGGGCCTGATTCAGCACAGCTGCGCTGTGTTAGGGTGGAGCACTCATCTAGGCAGAATAAAGGTAGAGTTTATTCTACAGAGAATTATCCTCATCCTCATCATCATCTTCATGATCAACTTGGATATCCTCATCCTCAGTTTCATCTGGAGGATCATCAGAAGCAGAAGCCAAACCGGACGGACAGAGAGGGCAAGAAACCCTTTGGAAGAAAGAAGAGAAAAGCCTTTGGGAGGTCTAGAGGAGTCTGGAGCAGTACGTATACTGGGAGGCATTCCAAGGGCCAGCATACACCATTGGACTGGGGAAAGCCAGAGGAATGGTGCTGCAGAGCTAGGAATCTCCAGACGGTACCTGTGAGGGAGACAGCTACACGTGGAAGGGACCCTAAGACCCGTGCCAGAAGGTATGTGAAGAGAGATCCAGTGTCCAGGGATCTGGATTGGAAGGCTGGACATAAGAACTGGACTACATACTGGCCAGGCTATATAGAGAGGAACTCTAACAGCAATGGAAGCTCAGGTATGAACACTGATCTATGCCCTAGCTATAACCTTGAAAGACAGCAGGGAAACAAGTATTCTCCTGAAAGTGCTCCATTGAGAAATTCATCTGTGCCAATCCAGGATATTGAACCCATGATTGTTGAAGAAGTGGGAGTGATTGCAGATGAAGGATGTGTTTACATGGATTGAACATAAGAACATAAGATATGCCATACTGGGTCAGACCAAGGTCCATCAAGCCCAGTATTCTGTTTCCAACAGTGGCCAAACTAGGTCATATGTACCTAGCAGTTTCCCCAAGAGACACAAGTTCCACAATGCTTGTACTGGGTCAAGCATTGATATCTTCGGTCACTTCTTAATAATGGTTTATGGACCTTTCCTCCAGGAACTTGTCCAAACCCCTTTTAAACCCAGCAACACTAACAGCCTTTACTACATCCTCCGGTAACAAATTCCAGAGTTTGATTACACGTTGAGTGAAAAAATATTTTCTTTTATTGGTCTTAAATAGTTTACCCTGTAGCTTCATTGCATGTCCCCTAGTCTTTCTATATTCTGATAACGTAAACAATCGATCTACGTTTACCCGTTCCATTCCGTTCATTAATTTATAGACTTCTATCATATCTCCCCTCAGCCGTCTCTTTTCCAGTTTTAAAGAGCCCTAACCTTTTTAGCCTTTCTTCATAGGAGTATCCTTCCATCCCCTTTACCATTTTGGTGGCTCTTCTCTGAACCTTTTCTAAAATCGCTATATCCTTTTTAAGATACGGCGACCAGAATTGCACACAATATTCAAGGTGCGGTCTCACCATCGAACGATATAGAGGCATTATAATATCTTTTGTTTTATTTTCCATTCCTTTCCTTATCATACCTAGCATTCTATTTGCTCTCTTGGCCGCCGCTGCACACTGGGCCGAGGGTTTTAACATGGTATCCACAATGACGCCTAAATCTTTTTCCTGGGTGGTGGTTCCTAATGTGGAACCTTGCATCGTGTAACCATAGTTTGGGTTGTTCTTCCCTAGGTGCATAACCTTGCACTTGTCCACATTAAATTTCATCTGCCATTTTGATGCCCAGTCTTCCAATTTATCAAGATCCTCTTGCAATTTTTCACAATCCTCTTCGGTTTTAACAACTTTAAATAGTTTTGTGTCATCTGCAAATTTGATAACCTCACTCGTTATTCCACTTTCCAGGTCATTTATGAATATGTCAAAAAGCAGCGGACCCAGCACAGATCCCTGGGGTACACCACTATTCACCTTTCTCCATTGGGAAAATTGGCCATTTAGCCCTACCCTCTGCTTTCTATCTTTTAACCAGTTCCTGATCCACAATAGTACACTGCCTCCTATCCCATGACTCTTTAGTTTTGCCAAAAGTCTCTGATGAGGGACCTTGTCAAAGGCTTTCTGAAAGTCCAGATACACAATATCAACCGACTCACCTTTGTCCACCTGTTTATTCACTCCTTCAAAAAAACATAACAGATTAGTAAGACAAGATCTTCCTTGTCTAAAGCCATGTTGGCTGTCTCCCATTAGGTTGTGACTATCTACATGCTGAGTAATTTTATTCTTTATGATGGTTTCTACCATTTTTCCCGGTACTGACGTCAGACTCACTGGTCTGTAGTTTCCCAGATCACCCCTGGAACCCTTTTTAAAAATTGGTGTTACATTGGCGATCCTCCAATCTTCAGGTATTAGAGATGATTTTAATGATAGTTCACAGATTACTGATAGCAGGTCTGCAATCTCATATTTCAGTTCTTTCAACACCCTTGGATGTATACCATCCGGCCCAGGTGATTTGCTACTCTTCAGTTTATCTAATAGTTGTAAGACATCTTCCCGATGTATCGATATTTCCTTCAATTCTTCCCACACCTTTAAATACCACTTCCGTCATGGGTAACATCCCTACATCTTCCTCAGTAAAGACCGAAGCAAAGAATTCATTCAGTCTCTCCGCTATCGCCTTGTCGCCTCTTAGTGCTCCTTTAACCCCTTTATCATCTAATGGACCAACTGACTCTCTCACAGGTTTTTTGCTACGAATGTACTTGAAAAGGTCTTTATTTCGCGTTTTTGCTTCCGCAGCAAGCTTCTTCTCAAATTCTCTCTTTGCCTGCTTTATCAATGCCTTGCATTTGACTTGCCAATGCTTGTGCTGTTTCCAGGTTTCGTCGTTTGGCTCTTTTTTCCATTTCCTGAAAGTTGCTTTTTTTGGCAACAACAGCCTCTCTGACCTCACCTTTAAACCATGCTGGCAGTTTTTTGGACTTCCTTCCACTTTTCTTAAAGCGTGGAATACAGCTGGTCTGGGCTTCCAAGATAGTATTTTTCAACAACACCCAAGCTTGATGTACGTCTTTAACCTTTGCAACTGCTCCTTTTAGTTTTTTCTTAACTGTTTTCCTCATTTTATCATAGTCTCCCTTTCGAAAGTTAAAAGGTAGTACTGTAGATTTCCTTACTATCCCTCCTCCACTAATTAAATCAAAGGAGATCATGCTATGATCACTATTGCCAAGTGGCCCCAACACCCTTATCTCTTGCACTAGATCTGGTGTTCCACTAAGGACTAGGTCTAATATGGCTTCCCCTCTGGTCGGTTCATGAACCAGCTGCTCCAAGAAGCAGTCATTTATTTCATCCAGGAACTTTATCTCCCTAGCATGTCCTGACGTGACACTGACCCAGTCGATACCAGGGTAATTGAAATCACCCATTATTATTACTGCACTGTAATGTTTGTTAGCTTCCTTGATTTCTTTGAGCATTTCATCATCCATTTGGTCATTCTGGCCAGGCGCTCGATAGTTACCCCCACTGCCATTGCCTTCCCCCTTTTATATGGAATTTCAATCCATACAGATTCTACAGCAGATTTTGTTTCCTGCAAAACTTTAATCCTTTCTGAGTCAATGCCCTCTCTAACATAGAGTGCAACCCCTCCACCAATTTGATCAGCTCTATCATTACGATATAGTTTGTACCCAGGTATCACAGTGTCCCACTGGTTGTCCTCCTTCCACCATGTCTCTGATATTCCAATCATATCTAACATTTCATTTAGTGCTATATATTCTAACTCTCCCATCTTATTGTTTAGACTTCTAGCATTTGCATACAAGCATTTTAGAGAATGTATTTTGTTCATGTTAATTTGGCTATTGTTAGACATGGGTAAATTGGGATCTTTAAGCTCTGTCTGCTCCATACTTGAGGGCATTTGGGCTACATTACTCTTTTGTGGAACCTCTCTGCTTTTGGTAGTATCCTTCAAGGATACATTCTTCCGAACCATCTGCTCTTGGGCGACTGTCGGCTTTCCCCTAATATCTAGTTTAAAAGCTGCTCTATCTCCTTTTTAAAGGTTAATGCCAGCAGCCTGGTTCCATCCCGGTTAAGGTGAAGCCCATCCCTTCGGAAGAGCCACTCCTTTCCCCAGAATGTTCCCCAGTTCCTAACAAATGCAAAACCCTCATCTCTGCACCATTGTCTCATCCACGCATTGAAACTCCGGAGCTCAGCCTGCCTTTTGGGTCCTGCGCGCGGAACAGGAAGCATTTCGGAGAATGCTACCCTGGAAGTTCTGGATTTCAACTTCCTACCTAAAAGCCTAAATTTTGCCTCCAGAACCTCCCTACCACATTTTCCTATGTCATTGGTACCGACATGTACCAAGACAGCAGACTCCTCCCCAGCACTATCTAAGACCTTATCTAGGTGGCGCGTGAGGTCCGCTACCTTCGCACCAGGCAGGCATGTTACCAGGCGATCCTCACGTCCACCAGCCACCCAGCTATCTACATGCCTAATGATCGAATCACCAACTATAACGGCTGTCCTAACCCTTCCCTCATTGGCATATGGCCCTGGAGAAACTTCCTCGGTGCGAGAGGGTTTTACATCACCTGGAGGACAGGTCCTAGTTACAGGATCACTTCCTGCCGCACCAGGGTGATGCTCTCCTGTCACGTGACCTCTCTCCTCCATGGCAACAGGGGTGCTGCCAGACTGGAGGTGGGACTTCAGGACTATATCCCTGTAGGTCTCGTCTATGTACCTCTCTGTCTGTCTTATGTTTTCCAAGTCTGCTACTTTAGCCTCTAGAGAACGGACTTGTTCCCTGAGAGCAAAGAGCTCCTTGCACCTAGTGCACACGTAAGACCTCTCACCAACTGGGAGAAAATCATACATGTGACACTCAATGCAAAAGACTGGAAAGCCCCCATCCCGCTGCTGGACTGCTGTCTGCATCTTAGTTTTAAGTTTGTGTCTAGATCTTTAAGTTCTTACTTACTAGGGGTTGCTATGGGTATTTATAACAATAAAAATGTACCTAATACATTTAATATACCTTGTTCACCTGAAGCTAAATTAATCTCAGGTCCTTAGTGTATGACTGATTTGGGTAATGAGCTTCACCTGAAAGCACCTTCTGTCCTTTAAGATGTGTAAGTACCTATAAAGCTATGATTATCCCAGGGGAGGGTGGGAGTGGGGAGGGAGGGAGGAAAACAACACCTATTAAAAGAGGGCTGCTACACAGTACCCTGTCTTGTGCTGCTGAGGTAAGCTAAATTCTGATTTGATTTAAATTATAGCTCTTAGCTGCTGCTGCTTCAAGATTGCTCTCTGTCTAAACTCCTTTGGTAATTTTCTGTTACAAAGTACAGCAACCATCACAAAGAAATACAAACTTGTTCTTTAATCTACTCAGAAAAGCTCCTGAGTAGGATTTTTAGCCACGCAGTAGAAAGCAAGCCAGCTAAGGGGTTTCAGCTGGGTAACTGCTAGCAATTGAGCCTTACCTAATTGCTTGTGAGCTCTGAGGGAATCACTTCTGAATCTATGTGTGAAGATATAAGAAGTTAACCTGAAAAGAACAGTTTTTTTCCTTTCTTTGTGGATTTTGTTTGTTGTTTGATACACAGCTAAGAAAATATTAGCTAAAGCCTACAGAAAAGACCAGTTTGTTACCAACCCGGTCTTTATTCTTTTGCTTTGATTGCCTGACAAAGTTCAACTGTTGTTTTCCTGATTTTGTTTTTCCAAGTTTAACACTGAAAGCAAGTAACCTGATTTATGTGCTACCAAGCATATCTGTGTTGGGAGAAATAACCCCATAAATAAATATCTTATTGGCTTTAACCTCAAGCACAACTAATTATTGTCAGCAGCTGTGTCTGGTGTGAATGGACTGCATTGCCCACAATCCCTTGCAAATCATAATGATATATGCACTTGCCAAGACTGTGAACATTCTCACCCAGGCAGCCGTCTGACACAACAGACAAAACTCACAATTTAGCAGTAAATTCAGCAAAAATCATCTTTTGGGAGAGCCCTGGAAAGCACTACTCTTCACAAGGAACAGAAAAGCAATCTGAGCAAGCCCACATGCACAACAGGAAATGGAGGTCTACAACAATGCCTCAGCAGGGGGGAGGGGCAGTCACTCAGGTAGACTAAGAGAAAGATAGTTTAAAACTATATAGCAATGGAGGCTGTTCCTGAACAGTGGGCACACAGCAAAGGAGTAGGTAAGGGAGCCCACCAAGAAGGGCAAATAGATAGATAAATATGTGGAGACAATCAGACAAAACTCACAATTTAGCAGCAAATTCAGCAAAAATCACCTTTTGGGAGAGCCCTGGAAAGCACTACTTTTCACAAGGAACAGAAAGGCAATCTGAGCAAGCCCACATGCACAACAGGAAATGGAGGTCTACAACAATGCCTCAGCAGGGGGGAGGGGCAGTCACTCAGGGAGACTAAGAGAAAGATAGTTTAAAACTCTACTGCAATGGAGGCTGTTCCTGAACAGTGGGCACACAGCAAAGGAGTAGGTAAGGGAGCCCACCAAGAAGGGCAAATAGATAGATAAATATGTGGAGACAATCAGACAAAACTCACAATTTAGCAGCAAATTCAGCAAAAATCACCTTTTGGGAGAGCCCTGGAAAGCACTACTCTTCACAAGGAACAGAAAGGCAATCTGAGCAAGCCCACATGCACAACAGGCCTGTCTGGATGCTCCTGTAAAGCCCGATATGCGTACTGAGTGGGATCGACATCGGGAGTAAGCAGTACCGGTTCGGTACCGATGGGCATCGTAGGACTGGGTATCGTTGCAGTCGACACCGAAGCCGATGTCGATGCAATCAGTACCGGCACCGGGAACGATGCCGGTGCCGGAGCCGATACTGGCAACAGAGATTGTTGCGGTACCGTAGGCGTCGCAGCCTGCATAAACGCCGTTAGGGTACGCTGCATGGACAGAATCTTCTGATCCATCGACGCAACCAGAGTCTGGATGTCGGTACCAGTGGAGGCCACCGGTACCCCAGAACACGGCAACAGGTGATCGGTCGAGGCTGAGCCATCGATGTCATCCTGTGACCCCATAGACAATGCTTTGGAAGCCAAAACTTCCCGCCGGGGGTAATTTTGCCAGTGTGGAATCCTCGAGGACAAGCCCGGAGGCATCTCGATGCTTAGAGGGAGATTTGCCCTTTGAGGACCAGCTAGATTTATGTTTGGTTACCTGAGATCCATGGGAGGAAGAAGAAACCCTGGAAGACGTCGATGCCACCGAGGCTGCATCAGAGGGAAACAGGGTACTGAGCTTGGCTGCTCGGTTCTGCTGACCTCTTTTAGACTATCTTCCAGAGGGACATGAACAATGAAAACTAAAGGTAAAGCCCTCTACTAATTAAAGATAGCTCTGATTGTGTAATACTGCAAGCTCAGGTAACAAAAGAAAAAGTGTTTAACACAAAATTGAATTGATTTAAATTGAACCAATGGTCTCAGTTTGCAACTTGCCCCGAAGATGCTAGCTCTAGTCACATCAACGACCATATTCACGGGGGACGGTATTCAATCATTGTTTGATTGCAGCACAACTATCTCTGAAATTTGAGAACGGAATTTAATTTTCAGATAAGTTCTGATTTCTATTTCATCTATGAATGCTCAACTGGAAGTTTAAAGAACCGTGAATATGGTCGTTGATGTGACTAGAGCTAGCATCTTCGGGGCAAGTTACCCCGTGTTGCAATTTCCAAACTGAGACCATTGGTTCAATTTAAATTAATTCAATTTTGTGTTAAATACTTTTTCTTTTGTTACCTGCGCTTGCAGTATTACACAATCAGTGCTATCTTTAATTAGTAGAGGGCTTCACCTTTAGTTTTCATTGACCTCTTTTAGACATCATGGTACAGGACACACAATCCGTGATGGAATGATCAGGACCCAAACATTTTAGACACCAATCATAGGTGTCGGTGACAGAAATAGAACCGCCACATTTTGTGCACTTTTTGAACCCGGAAGCGGGCTTCTCCATGAGGAGAAAAATATTCAGGCCTAAGGCCCAAAACTGAAAATGCACAGTTGAAGTAAAGAATAATTTTTTTGTTTTGTTTTTTAAAGAAAGAAAAGAAAAGACCGGCGGTACCGGTCTGACGTCGAAGAAGGCAGACGCGACACAGAAAAATAAAGAAAAAAAAAAAAAGAACTTCTTCTGCGGTGACAGGAACACGACCTGCTGGCTCCGCGGAAAAGAACTGGAGAGAGGCGGTTGGGAAAGGCGGGAAGGCAGCGCGCAGGCGCTGTGGGATGCTCCCAAAAGCTTTCTTACTGGACGCTGGGGTGCGTTCCCGCGCAGGCTCCGTCGGTACCGACGATACCCATATGTGAAGACTCATTCCTGCTTGTTCCTGGAGATAATATTTCAACACACACAATATCAAAATAAAATTGCACTTGTTTTAGTGCATAGACTCCTGTAAATAAGGTTAAACCCTTGAAGAAACCCTAGATATTTTTCTAATCTTAACAGCTTCAAATACCAACCAAAGATTTTTTACTTTATATGTGTTTTCACTAGGAAACCATCTCAGAGGGATAAATATTGCGCATGTGGATTCGCTTTTGTATGAATGGTAAAATCAATGAAAATCATGATTTTCAGTTTGTCCTGGCATCAACTGAGTGCACATGCTCAGAAAATGTACATGAATAACTATTTGTGAACTTCATTTTATTTTGTACATGCTTGTGGCCACAGGCATGGAGCCAATCTGGAAGGTGGAGGTCAAGGAGGAGTCACCAGCAGTCAACACGAGGCACTTGAGCCAATCATGCTTCAAATGGTTGACAGGTAGCCAGAGAAACCTATCCCTGCCTGACTTATGCAAATCCCATAGCTCAGTGTTCCCCAACCCCCGGGCCGCGGACCGGTACCGGTCCGTGGATCAAACGGTACCGGGCCACCCGAGGAACTTTAAATAATTTCACTGTGGGTCCTCCCGCCTCCTGATTGGCCGAAAGGCAAACCCCATGCCATTGGTCGAGGAGGAGGCGCCGCGGGAGGACTGAGGGCTTGAGGTCGGAGACGCGGGGACTGAAGAGAAGCTCCCGTGAGGTAAGTGCACAGAGGAAGTGGGTGACAGTGGTGGGTGAAGGGAATCACAGTGATTGAAGCCAACAGCTGAAGAAGTGGGATGCGGCCATTTTGTGAGTGAGTGTGTGGGGCACAGGTGAAGAGGGAGTCCACAAAGTGTAATGCCCACATGAAGTAAGGAGTTACTTTAATGGTAAAGGTGGCTCTAGAGTCCACGCTGGCATCTCTGTATTGAAAGAGGCACGATGATCTCTGTATTGAAAGGGGGAACGCTGGCATCTCGGCATTGAAAGGGGGCACAGTCATCTTTTGTGATTTATATATATTTCACAGTTATTTTATCTGGCGCAACACTATTTTATGTTTTTATTGTTTCCGATTGTGAGGTGTGAGCACAGTTAAGTGTATGCTGCCGGATTTGTGCACTTTATCTGATTTTTCACTTTATATTAATATTTATATGCTTTTTTGATGCACTGGTCATATATTTATAACACTGATCACATTTTTGCGCTGATAGTTTTTGGATTTACATTCGGATTTAGGTGACGTCTGGAGCTGAGCGGTTGCAAGCAGCAGTGGAGTGAAGAGAAAGAGAAGGTATCACTCTTCTAGCTCTTCTATCTGTTCACTGGTACTCATGTGTGTACTGACGTGTTATTGTGTCTGCTTTAACCCACAAATTAGTAAAAATGAGTATGAAACAGACATCGTTAGAAAGTTTTCTTGGGAAGAAAAAAAGGCCCAGTGAACAGACAGAAGAAGAGCCTTCAACATCAAAGAAATATGCAACCTTTAACAGACAATACCATGAGTCCTATTTGAAATATGGATTTATCGGGACAGGTGATTCCCATGCACCAAAACCGATCTGCATAGTTTGCGGCGAGAAGCTCTCTAATGAGGCAATGAAACCTTCAAAACTGCTTCGCCACTTGACCGCCAAGCACCCTGGCATAAAAGACAAGCCCCTGGAGTATTTTGAAAGAAAAAAATGGGAGCACGAAGCACAGAAGAAATTTATGAGGGCCACCACATCAATAAAGGAGAATGCACTGAGAGCATCATATTTGGTGGCTAACCGCATTGCTAAGGCTAAAAAGCCATTTACTATCGGTGAAGAATTGATCTTGCCCTCCACTAAAGACATTTGCCGTGAACTTCTAGGAGAGGCTGCTGTGTAAAAGGTAGCACATGTGCCTTTGTCAGCTAGCACTGTGACTAGGCGCATTGAGGAAATAGCCGGAGACATTGAGGCACAATTGTTGGAGAGGATTAATACATCACCGTGGTGTGCACTCCAGGTTGATGAATCTACAGATATCGACAACAAGGCACTACTACTTGTTTATGTGCGATATCTATATCAGGAGGATGTGCATGAGGATTTGTTATGTGCACTATCTTTGCCAACCAACACCACAGGAGCAGAACTGTTCAAGTCACTGGATGGTTATATATCAGGAAAACTGAAATGGTCCTTTTGTGTCAGCATATGCACAGACGGAGCTGCTGCCATGACCGGACGACTGTCTGGTTTAACTGCTCGGATTAAGGAGGTTGCACCTGAGAGTGAATCTACGCATTGTATCATTCACAGGGAAATGCTGGCAAGCGGAAAATGTCACCGGAATTTAACAGCGTATTGAGTGATGTCGTTAAAGTTATTAACCACATTAAAGCACACGCACTTAACTCGCGCCTGTTTGAGCAGCTTTGTGAGGAGATGGACGCAGAGTACAGATGCCTTCTCTTATACACAGAAATAAGATGGTTATCCAGAGAAAAATCGCTAACCAGAGTATTTGAATTACGAGAGCCATTGCAAAGATTTCTCTCAGAAAAGAAGTCACCGCTGGCAGCACATTTCAGTGACAAGGTATGGGTCGCAAAACGGGCTTACCTGTGTGACATATTCAGCCTGCTCAATGAACTCAATCTGGGCCTTCAGGGGAAAATGACAACTGTTTTCAAGTTGTCAGACAAAGTAGCTGCATTTAAAGCCAAACTGGAGTTGTGGGGACGGCGCGTGAACAGAGGCATTTTGGACATGTTTCAGACATTAGCGGGGATTTTAGGCGAGACTGAGCTTGAACATTCATTCTGCCAGTTGGTGCACGATCACCTGTCTTTGCTTTTAAAAGAGTTTGAGCGCTACTTCCCAACCACAAAAGACCCACGAACTGGTAAGGAATGGATCCGCGACCCATTTGCCAACAAATCAGGTGAATCTAGCATGTCTATGCAAGAAGAAGAACAACTGCTGGAGATTGCAAATGACGGTGGCCTTAAAACTACATTCGAGACAACAACTCTACCGGTGTTCTGGATTAAAGTCATGACGTAATATCCTGAGATTACCACCACAGCACTTAAATCCCTATTACCATTTCCGACTACCTATCTGTGTGAAGCGGGATTTTCTGCAGTGACAGCAACCAAAACAAAACAACGGAATAAACTGGACATAAGCAACACACTTCGGGTGTCATTGTCTCCTATTACCCCCAGATGGAACTGTCTCGTTGCAAAGAAACAAGCTCAGGGTTCTCATTGATTTGGAATTCTAGTGAGTTAAATAAAATAAATCACTTTATATTCATTTTTTGGTGTAGCTGTATTTTATTTTGAAGGCATGTTTAAATACAATTAAATTAAAATTATTAAATTAAAACAAGCGGGCCATGGAAAAATTATCAAACGTTTACCGGTCCGCGGCAATAAAAAGGTTGGGGAGCACTGCCATAGCTGATGAAATCACAGCAGGGCTGAAACATACAGCCAGCACAAATGGCAGAGAATCATTTTGCCTCTGACTTTCAGAGAGTGATGAAGAAGTGTTGGTATGGGTTTTAGGACTACAAAAGAGAAAGTACAATTTGCCATTGGCTAGGGTTGGATTGGAAAGAAAACAAAACATAGCAGCTTGGTTAGTGGCTAGTGGCTATTGCCATAGGATTGTATGCAGTGTCATCTCCAAAGAAGGGCAAAGGGAACTTGGCAAGGTGCAGGGTGAGGGCATGAAAGAAGCAACAGGAAAGGGCAACTCAGCCGTACTGCAGGCACACCCTATTCCCTGCTGAAAAGTGAAGGGAGATTGTCTTGGCAAATAGAGAATCTGAGGGATATATATGGATGGGATTTACATCTGAATCATCAGATACTGAATATGTACTGGCAGAAGAGGCTGTTGAAGAGCTTGTCGTTGGCATGCCAACTCATGAGGATGCAGAAAGTGATAATGACAGTGTCAAGACTGAAAGATCATACAGATAGAGGGGACAGTAGAGAGTGGGAAGGATGCGGCTGGACTCTCATTCTTTCTTCCACCCCAGCCATGAGTTGAAGAGCACCTCACCCCACCAGGAATGTGAAAGCATTTTAAGGTGCATGACCACCCTTGGTCTGCAGAATGCAATTACTGTAGTCAGCACATTAGCAGAGGGAGGTTGATGGATCATCTTATGAACAGCGGCAGGCTGAATTATTTCATAGTGACACTCAGGGGTATGTTTATGAAAGGACATTAGCTGTTAACGCAACAATAGCGCAGTAAAAACATACTATGGAAACAGCATGAGCCAAATGAAGATAGCACAGGGAATTTTCTGTGCTATCTGCATACCACATTTATTTATTTATTTATTTAATTTTCTTATATACCGCGCTTTTCTGCATCAGTGCGGTTTACATCAAACACAACTGTCCAGGGCAGAAGGTCTGCACTGGATTTACAATATAACGTGGGGAATTGTAACAGGGTACAAAAAAATACAGGGTAACTATATACATATATATACAGGTATATTACAGCATATGTTCAATAATAACATGCTAGCAATGCGCATAGGTAGGGTGTGGGCATGCCTGCCATGAGCAGTTACCTTGAGCGTCAGCAGCGCTCGGTAACTACATGTTTTGCAGACATCACGGGTGCAGCTAATGTCACCTCAATGGCTGGTGTAAGCTGCATCCGTAATGCTGCCACGCCCTGATCCTGCAATTTTGCTGTTGTCTGCTGGGGAAATGCTGTTCACGCCCTCGACAGATACCACAGGGCTTTTGAAGTTAACACAGCTCCATTTACAAAAGACTAATGCTCTTTAGTAGACATATCACTTAAGCTGGGCTGCAACTAGATCCATTGAATAATATGGGACCTGGTTACAAATAGTGCATGCTATCCGTTAGCCCAGCTTAGTAAACCTGCCCCTTAACATCTAACTTACATGTCTAAACTGTGATATTCAGTTGCTGCACATATAAATAAATCCAAATGCAGTCAATAACCCTCACTCCTATTCAAATAACATCCAAACATCAAGAGTGAACTTATACTAGTAACCAAATCATAAAGTAATTTTTTTGTCGGAAGTTTTTGCCATGGGAGGAAATCCTCTCTTGAAGCGTAACTTCCCTTTTATTCAAACTATGGTTAAAATTCACCAATAAATAACCGTGAAATATGCACACTTAACAGTGCTATATCACAATAACAAAATAAGTGAAATACTCATCACATTGATGTAGACATGGAAAAAAGCTGGTTGCTTTTCAGTTGAAGAAATCTGCCGTTATCACAGTTAAACCGGCAGGAAAAAACTGGCAGCTTTCCAGTCAACGAAACTCGTCGTTATTGCAGTTAAACAAACAAACACAGCACTGCGTTTAGGACCCGGTCATTTCAATCTGATCCTGTTTCAACGCTTAAAAGTACTGCAAATCAACAAGCAGTTCAATTTTTTACAGAGCTACAGCACACTTTCAAAAACGCCACTGATGATTCAGTCTAACGTCATGACCACTTTACATATGTTGTAAAGGTATTTAAACTCAAAAGCCAATCAATTGATGACTCATCACATGAGGCCAGCCCAATCCTGTTCAAGGTTTAACCCATTCGGTTCCAACGTTGATAAACGAAAAATCCAGGTTTGTTCCAACAATTGAAGTTTCTTCTCTCTATCGCCCCCTCTAGGACTAGCGGGGACATGATCCAAAACTCACCATTTGAAATCAGTAAATTTGTGTTGAAAATCCACACAATGTTGTACTATGAGTGCAGATAACACCAAATTCCGTACTCTTGAAGCATGCTCTTGTAAACGACGTCGCACTACTCGAGTAGTACGGCCAATGTATAATTTCTGACAAGGGCACAGTAACACATATACAACAAAAGATGTCAAACAAGAAGTGGACATTTTAATATATGATGAAACTCCGTCTGAGGGATCAGCCATTCATGCACAGTGGGATCAACCAACCATTCTCTATGGGTAAATCTGGCTCTCATCCATGCCCGTTTAACAATATGAAATGGATAACCCCTACTGAGTAACCGTTGTGTAAGTTCACTTGCATGCTGATCAAAATCTATAAGAGAGCTACAAATGCGTCTCAATCTTAAAAACTGACCATAAGGCACATATAAATAAGACATCCACACAGATGTAGGCAACACTATTAGAATTCAGGTAGAATAGGGATATGTTTACTAATGGTTAACATATGTTAATAAACGTTAATGTGCATTAAGTCCTGCTGTGCCCATAGAAATAAAAGGTCTGAGGTGACACATAATACATATTAACATTCGTTAACGTGTGCTTTTTAGTAAACATGCAAACATGCTCCGTAGTGAGATAATGATTGAAAAGCATGGGAAATGTATTTATCTTAGCGCATTGCACATGAATGGATCATTTGGAATACCTAGTTAGAAGGTTGCCCGTGCTAACCTTCCATTTTCAAAGAGGTTTAGTATATGGGTTCTTTGAGGTTTATGCAAATAGGGGAAGATATTATCTTATCTTTTCTGTGAGTGATATATTTGTTTTTGCTCAAAGGTTTCTTGCTAACTGTTATATTTTTAAGATTAGAAAAATGTGAACAGTCTATTACTATATCATCTTATTTCATTTATTACTGTTGCCTTTATTTTACCAATTTATACATGTTTTATTCCCCCCCCCCCAACTAATTTGATAGTGATACTTAAAAGCCCGTTATGAGAATAATGCAACATACAGGACAGGAAGAGTGCAAGGACACCATAAGCTGCTTGTTCCTCAGGTTTTATTTCTGCTAGTTTAATTGTTAAATGAAGAGCTCTACTCACCTAACCTCCTGTGAGCCTCCCCTGTGAAAACCTGCCATCAAACGATGACCCAAAAGAAATATGGGTGATTGCACTGCTCCCATAAAAAAAAAAAGCTCTAGCCTGGTATCAGAGGACCTTGCTAGGATACTTAGGAGAATATTTTCCGTACAAGGCAACTGACCATCTATCTCCCTTTTTAACTAGTGTCAAGGCTGGTTTACTTGATGATGATTTGATGCCCAACAATTGCTCCCCCTTGCCCACTGAAAATGAGTGATGACAGGAAAACAGCGACCACAGAGAATGAACTAAGCTATTGTTGCAGGGAGCTAGCAGACCCGAGTTCACAGAGGAAAAACTCTATTATAAAAAGCTGGAGTTTTATAATAGCTTTTTGAAAATCTTCTTCATGATCAATGTTTAAATATACTTGATTTTAATTATTTCATATTACCCCTTTGCCATCCATATTCAGAGCAAACTTGGTACCAGATAATTACTGCAATTAAAAAAATATAATCTCTTTCCATTTGGTATCACAATTTGCCCTGCATAGTATGATAGAAAGCTTAAGCTACCAGCTAGGCCTGTTTATAAAATGAATGAGAAAAATGAAGCACAATAGCTTGTTAGACACTATTCTGTGACCAGACATTGAAATCCTTTGATGGAAAGTTCATAATAATGAATGGATGGTGGTGCTTGATGGCATTACAGAGAGGCAAATGTATTAAAGTACAGTAAACTTTGCACATTAATTTGTTTTTATCATGCCCTATTTACCTATTTACCTTTGCAGAAGAAGAGATACTTTTGTACATTGACTTCAAAGTGTTTCATCTTTATTGGAATTTAATTTTAGAATATTAAAGTAGATAATAGACAATTCTATATTCCATAAAATTTCCATGATATGAGGTAAAAAATTTTGAATGCATTTCATAGGTCTGGCAATTTACTTCCGGTCATACCTTGCCAAGAAAACCCAGGGGCTGCTGGGTCGCCAGGAGTCAGCATTGACTTGATGGCACTTCAAAAAAAATAAATTACCTATCTGACAATATATGCAAATGAGCCAGTGGCAAACTAGCAAATGCAAAGTATCTATGGATTTATCACAAAATATTTCCTTAAGGTGTAGTTAATAATAATCAATAATAATAATGAACTAGATGTTTCAGCTATGATCCTGAAATAACCAGGTAAGGCGGACGTGTTGCTCCGGTCCCTGCAAAACCCCTTCAGTACCCCCCCCCCCCCCCGAATAACCACAACATTACACATATTGGCATTTAACTGGTCGCAGCTTTATTAGTCAACATTACCAACATAACCAACAAAAACCATGACAATGTCACTCACCAGTTCTGGCAGCGGGACGACCCCTCACCAGCCATATGGGTAGCAAGGTGAGTTTCATCCCGCCTCCGCCATGAACCATCACCCGGCAATACCATCCCCCCTCATCTGGCTTAGCCATACTACTAGCAAAAACCCCGAGGGATTCTCCGGGTCAGGGGTAACCCACCCCCGCCCTGCATATTGCCAAGACTCCGGACCCCGGACACCTCCGGGATCCCACCACCCCACCCAGCTGCAACCCCCCATACCCCCCACCCCGCCACCCCAAGGGCGGGAGGGTGGGAGCGCCCGTCTCCTCTGCAGCGTGCCGACGAACTGCTGTTTTGCCGGCGCGCTCAGTCCCGATCACCTCCTCCCCGGACCCATCGTCCTTCCTATTGGCTCCCGCTGCCCTCCATCACCCACGGGAGCCAATAGGTTCAAAAGACGCCCCCCCCCCCCCCCGTCGCCCAGACGACCGCCCTTTCGGCCACGCGGTCGGGACCACGCACCACGCCGCCCCCCTTGGTTAGAGCGGCCTGCAGGTACGTGGCCCCGCGGCCTTCTAAGATCCTAAAGCAGTTCTTTTATTTCTATTATGATTTTTCCTTTCGGGGTTGTTTTTAATTAGTTTTTATTGTGATGAGATTGTTACTACTATTGTGAACCGCTTTGCATGATGTATTATAATAGTGGTTTATAAATGTTTTAAAATTAAATTAGATCATACACAATGTTTAATACAACTGAAAAATGTTTTTCTACTACCATTCCAAACACTGCACTATCAAGTATGTATTCATAGCTAATGAGATATTTTTCATAATCTTGTCATAAAAAAGAAGTTTTGTGTGCTAAAATTACTTGCAAAAAGAACCTTACATGCTAAATAGACCGTTAGTATACATTTAAAATATGCTAATGGCAATTTTACCATACAAAGTCACCTTTGTAGAAGTAGAGACACTTTTTTACATTGATTTCAAAGTGTTTCATCTT
The DNA here is from genome assembly GCA_033557465.1 of Ichthyophis bannanicus. Lineage (NCBI taxonomy): Eukaryota > Metazoa > Chordata > Amphibia > Gymnophiona > Ichthyophiidae > Ichthyophis > Ichthyophis bannanicus. Next base: position 15,436,194 of record CM066036.1, on the reverse strand, counting down.
TATTAAAATCTAATTTTAGAATATTAAAGTAGATGAAAGACAATCCATATTTCATAAAATTCTACATGATATGAGGTTAAAGAATTTGAATGCACTTCAAAGGTGCCATGAATAATCTGATCTTGACTTTATATCTCACAGAGCTTCCACAATTCATTTTGCAATACTTTAAAGAGCTCTTTTACTAAAGAGCCCCTTAAAGTATTGTAGTATTGATGTACTGAAGTATTATTCCTGTGAGTAGATCTCCCCTCACCCTGACAATGAGAGGCCCTGTCTTTTGCCTACTGGTGCTGAGCAGATACAGTACATAACATTTCTACCACTGAACATTGGCTTGTTATGTTGGAGCTCACCGATCAGTGTCCCCACCCCAACGCAGCTGCTTTTGCCTTGGGGGTGAGATGATCCATTGACCTGGAGAGTTCTTGTGGGCTCCCAAGGTGTTGTAGACCTTTGGTTATCTGACAGCTGGAGTGTTCAGGCTGGGGGTTGATGGGAGTTGTGATTCTCCATGGGGTTGTGTGAGTTGTGCTGTGGGGTTCCCCCATAGCTCCCCCCATAGAGAGGTGTATGGGCACCCTATGTGGACTGCCATGCCCCCTGGGAGATGGTACTCCACAAATGTGGCGGTTCTATCTGGTGGGCCAAGGGAGATGCTGATAGATACTTTGGATTGCATATGGTGGAGTTGCTGGCTGGCATGGTGCCCTGAGCATGTGTGTGCCCTCTCAAATATCAGTGTGTTGACTATGTTTGAGCTGCATATCCACTGACTATAGTCCCCACCCCACCCCACCTCACCTCACCCCACATCACCCCCACTCACACCTCACCCCCACTCACACTCACACTTGCGGGGACACAGTTCCCATAACCAGGGTACTGTCCCAGCCATGTAAAAGGAGTGTCAGCAATGGGACTCCCAATGCCCACACCAGAGGCCTTGCACTATGTTCACTGCAGCCTAGGTGATCAGGCACCCTAAGAGGTTTAGGATGAGCAGGGATCATACATCCGTTCCACAGAGTGGACATTGCACAGATCCTGTCTGATCTCATACAGGGCTACAGCCAGATACATTAGGTGGTTTTCCACATCAGAGGACTTGCAATATAGGGGCTAGATTTAATAACCTGCATTAATACATTAATGCTTTTTAACACAAACCGTGCAAACTGTGTAAATACCTTTGAATAGGGGGCCCTCCAAGTATATCTTCAAAACAGTTATGAGAAATTTTAAAGGAGTACAATAAAGAAATCTCAATTTTTATGGTTTCAAAATGTTGCCAGTTTTTGGACAGAGGGTAATAAAATATGAAAATATTCAACTGGGGCCAGTAATCAATGAGTAAATTCCCTTGAGATGAATGAAAACAAGGCAGAAATGTTTAGCCCGCCTTAACTTCCCCACCTAACTTAAAGGGTTTTAATGTTTCCAAACTTCACCTTTATCTTTGTGCAGTTGCCCTAAGACCGATTACCTTGTTGATTGTTCTTCATTCCAGTCCTAACCTGGCTGAAGATACAGCTATCTTCAGAAAGATTCTGTCAGTCCTGATGTCCATTGTCTTCTTGTGCCTCTACTTGGAAAAAGTGTGCCATGAGCAAGATTTCCTACCTTCTTTATCCCCAGGTAAACTCAAAAACAGATGTCAGTGTGAATAGGACTGGTTCATTTCACACGTTTGTTTTAATAAAGTTGTTTTAACAGGCATTAATGTGTAGGCTAAGGTGCATTTAATTGATTTAGTACCCATTAAAGAGCTCTTTTACTAAACTGCATCAAGCGGGTAACGCGTGACGTGCAGTAACTGATACTTGTACAGACTATTATGGGATGGGAAATGACCAGGTTGTGGGCAAGGAATAATTGTGCAATGCACATTGCAGTTAGCACCTGATCACTTACCGCTCACTGTCTCTGTTCCAGTTATAATGGATATATCTACTGCTGACTCTCAAAAGACTTACAGCACGGTAAAGAGTTTTTATGTACAGCAACTATATAGGAACATGTTGGAAAGACCCCCAAAAGTTATTGTACAGGCTTTGCACTTACCCTGTGAATTTGCTTATGTAAAAGGCAGTAAGTGCAAAACGTTACCTTATTTTAGTAAAAGGGCCCCTACAGTTTTTGAGACATGCTAACAAACTGAATGTGCCCTAACTAAATGCTAGCAATATGCACCTAAGGTTAATTAATATAATGGTTCAATCACAAACAAGGATCTTAGACTTTAGAAAAACTAAATTTGTCAAGATGGTGGAATACGTCAAGGAGATGTTAGCTGGATGGGAACCGCTAAGGAATGTAGAAAAACTGAGTACAAAACTGAAAGGAGAGATTTTGTTAGAAAATGAAGGGAAATAAATATAAAAGGAAAAGAAGGACACTATGGTTCTCGAAAAAAGCAACTGAAAATAGCCAATGCAGTAAAATTGAGGGACAGGACATTTTTTAGCAGGGCAGGCCCAAACATTAGACAAGGCAAAACTAGTTGGCTACCTAGGGCAGCAGTGTCTGATGGGCACTAAAGAAAAGCTACAGTCAAAGCAAAATAATAAATCATGATAGCCACACCAACTCAAAGAGCCATCAGCAATTCTTTTACCTACATGGAGAGTGGGCACACACATACATACAAAGCAGAATTTAATATTTAAAAGTATGATGTCCAAGTATGCATTTTTAAAAGATTGTTGTGGGAGAGGTGGTATATCGAATTCAGTTTAATTATCAAAATCTCAGCTGGGAGGTGGGGCATAAAACTGAAGACTTGCCTAGGACACCCAATATTGTTGCACCGGCCATGTTTTTTTAGGGTGAAAGGGACGAATATGTAGAAACTTATGAGGATAAAGTGGAATTTTTTAACAAATATTTCTGTTCTGTGTTCATAGATGAAGGACTGGGAGTGAGACATCAGAAAACACCCACATATAGGAATGGAAATTAAGCGGATCTTAGATGATTTTCACCAGTTGAAGTAGATAAAGTGATGGGGTTGGATGGGATTCTGTACATCAGAGAGTACTGAAAGAACTTAGGGAAGTTCTGGTGGTTCTGCTGTCCAACCTTTTCAATACTTCTTTAGAGTTGGGAGTGCTCGCAGAGGATTGGAGAAGGGTGCATGTGGTCCCTCTACACAAAAGTGGAAGTAAGAAGATGAGGTTGGGAACTACAGACTGGCTAGTCTGACTTCTGTGGTAAGTAAATGAAGGCAAACTCTACTTTAATAGAGGGCAGAAACCAGTGACAAAGAATACTGGTAAATGGGGTTCTCTCTGAGGATGAGGACATTATCAGTGGTGTGTTGCAGGAATCAGTCCTTGGTCCAATACTTTTTAATATTTTTGTAAGTGATATTACAGAAGAGCCTTCAGGTAAGGTTTGCCTCTTCATGGATGATACCAAACTCTGCACTAGGGAAGACAGCTAGGAATGTGTGTATAACATGAGGAGGGATCTAGTTAAACTTGAAGAAAGGTCAAGAATTTGGCAGGGTTATGACTCCGGGCTGCAAAAATCTAAGGAAATGGTAAATGAGGTGCAATCATAAAGCATCAAGACTTGTACAATAACACAAGTATAATGCCGACAGTTCTTGCACTCAGTCTCCTTAAAACTAGTCCCCTTCTAATAAAACTCACTTCCTTCAGCATTTTTGCCACTGCTGGAAACAATTTTGAAAGGCCTTTTTCATTATGCTGTGAAGCTGATGTGTCAAATTTTGCTTAATGGTCTCCAAGCGGTTGAATCTCCTTCCTTTCAGTGGTAATTTCAGTTTTAGAAACAAGAAAAAGTCACAGGGTGCAGGGTCAGGTGAGTACGGAGGCTGACAGACTTGCTCAATTTAGTGTTTGTAACCATACAAAAATTGTTAAGGTCCAATTTTTAAGAGTAATATTATACTAAAAATCAAAAAAGAAATTACTCTATTCTTAACCTTAAAGCCTATATGATTTGAGGGTAAATGTAATTTACTAATTTGCACGGAAGTGCTCTCAGTATTCCTCGGCTGCCTTGAGGACAATGTACTGTCTCTTATGGCGCGTGTTCACATCAACGACTCACTCTCCGGCTTTTTTATTAATTTTCTTCTAATATAGTACCCTTCTTCTTTGTGCTTCACACTTCACACTTCACAATTTATGCTAAACTTATGCTCATAGCTTCTGGTGAATGCTTTATAAAAATACTTAAAAATGTGGCTTATCTGTGGTTAAATTCTTTCCCAACGCCTCACATGCAACGTTGTATTCGCGTTTCTCTCGCCTTCTTGAGGTTCTTCAGGGGAACATGTTTTGATTAACCAATTCGTTTGAATATTTGCTGAATGTTCTTAAATCAAGCCCAGCTTTCCAATGTTGCTAGGCTGGCACTCGCTGAAAAATGCCATGGCGTCTCATTTAATCTTATTTCCTTTCTCTTCTTTCTTTTTCGCCTCCTCTCATCGTATATTTCATAGAAACATAGAAACATGATGACAAAAAAAGACCACAAGGCCCATCTAGTCTGTCCTTCCATAACAACTACAACAGTCCACTTTTTACCTTTAGAGATCCTCTGTGTTGGTCCCATGCTTTTTTGAATTCAGTTACTGTCCTCATCTCTACCACCTCCACTGGGAGACTATTCCACAGATCCACTACTCTTTCCGTAAAGAAATATTTCCGCATATCACTCCTGAATCTATCTCCCTTCACCCTCATCCCATGTCCCCTCGTAGCAGAACTTGCTTTCAATTGAAAGAGGCTCTCTCCATGAACATTTATGCCATGGAGGTATTTAAACATCTCAATCATATCACCTCTATCCCGCCTTTCCTCTAAGGTGTACATATTAAGATCCTTAAGTCTGTCCTCATATGCTTTATAATGAAGCCCATTAATCATTTTAGTAGCAACCCTCTGCACCGACTCCATCCTGTTCACATCCTTTTGAAGGTGCGGTCTCCAGAATTGCACACCATACTCCAAATGAGGTCGCACCAAAGACTTATACAGAGGCATTATCACCTCCTTTTTTCTGCTAGCCATTCCTCTCCGTATGCACCCAAGCATCCTTCTAGTTTTTGCCGAAGCCTTTTCTACCTGTTTAGCTACTTTAAGATCATCAGACACAACAACGCCTAGGTCCCGCTCTTCTTTAGTGGACAAAAGTACTTCACCTCCTATACTGTATTGCTCCCTTGGATTGCGGCAGCCCAAATGCATGACCTTACATTTTTTAACATTAAATCACAGCTGCCAAATTCTAGACCATTCTTCAAGCTTAGCTAGATCCCTCCTCATGTTATCTACACCTTCCTGGGTGTCTACTCTATTGCAGATTTTGGTATCATCCGCAAAGAGGCAAACCTTACCCGACAGCCCTTCCGCTATATCACTAACAAAGATGTTAAAAAGAATCGGACCAAGGACAGATCCCTGGGGCACACCACTGGTAACATCCTTCTTCTCAGAGTGAGCTCCATTTACTTGTACTCTTTGTCGCCTCCCACCCAACCAATTTCTAACCCAAGCAGTAACTTTAGGGTCCATCCCAAGGGTGCTCAGTTTGTTTATAAGTCGCCTGTGAGGAACAGTGTCAAAGGCTTTACTAAAATCTAAATACACCACATCTAGAGCTCTCCCTCGGTCCAGCTCCCTGGTCACCCAGTCAAAGAAATCAATCAGATTTGTCTGACAAGACCTGCCTCTGGTGAATCTATGCTGCCTCGGATCCTGTAATCCGCCGGACTCCAGAAACCTCACTATTTTCTCTTTCAACAGCGTTTCCAATAATTTACTCAGCACTGAAGTTAAACTAACCGGCCTGTAGTTTTCAACCACATCCTTACTTCCGCTTTTGTGTAAAGGCACCACATGAGCCTCTCTCCAGTCCTTTGGCACCACTCCCGACTCCAACGAGGCATTGAAAAGGTCACTCAGTGGAGTTGCTAGAACGTCCCCAAGTTCCCTCAGTATTCTAGGGTGTATCCCATCCGGTCCCATCGCTTTGTCTACTTTAAGTTGAGCTAGTTTCTCACGAACACAGTCTTCTGAAAATTGTTCAAGATGTCCCTTGCTTCTGTTCTTATTTGTGGGTGTTTTCTGAGGTCCTGCTCCTGGTTCTTCATCTGTGAACACAGAACAAAAATATTTGTTAAGCAATTCCGCTTTATCCTTATCAGCTTCTACATATTTCCCCCCTGCACCCTTGAGTCTGACAATACCACTTTTGCCCTTCCTCTTCTCACTAATATATCTGAAAAATGCCTTATCCCCCCATTTTATTGCATTGGCTATTTCCTCCTCCTTTTGAATCTTTGCCTTCTTGACTACTTTGCTAGCTTCTCTAAGTTTTTCCAAATACAGATACCTGTCTTCCTCTCTCTGTGATCTCTTGTATTTCATGAAGGCCTCCCTCTTTTTCTTCACTTTTTCAGCTACTTCCTTCGAAAACCATAGCGGTCTCCTGTTCCTTTTGCCTTTATTTACCATTTTAACATTCCAGTTCTCAAAAAACACCACACATGCCAGCCTAGCAACATTGGAAAGCTGGGCTTGATTTAAGAACATTCAGAAAATATTCAAACGAATTGGTTAATCAAAACATGTTCCCCTGAAGAACCTCAAGAAGGCGAGAGAAACGCGAATACAACGTTGCATGTGAGGCGTTGGGAAAGAATTTAACCACAGATAAACCACATTTTTAAGTATTTTTATAAAGCATTCACCAGAAGCTATGAACATAAGTTTAGCATGAATTGTGAAGTGTGAAGCACAAGGAAGAAGGGTACTATATTAGAAGAAAATTAATAAAAAAGCCGGAGAGTGAGTCGTTGATGTGAACACGCGCCATAAGAGACAGTACATTGTCCTCAAGGCAGCCGAGGAATACTGAGACCACTTCCATGCAAATTAGTAAATTACATTTACCCTCAAATCATATAAGCTTTAAGGTTAAGAATAGAACAATTTAGTGTTTAGCCAAGAACTGCTGGACAATACATGATGCGTGAGTTGGGGCGTTATCGTGATGAAACAACCATTCACCATTCCTGAGCAACTCTGGCCCCTTATGACAAACTGTATCTCTCAAACGAGTCAGAACTTGAATGTAGTACTCCTTATTGATGGTTTAGCCTTTTGGAGCACACGCATGATGAACAATACCCTGGAAATCAAAGAAAAGCATGAGCATGAGCATGGTCTGACATTCCTCCTCACTGGATTGCTTTCTGGGTCTGGGAGAGTTTGGAGTCTTCCACTGTGAAGACTGAGCCTTAGTTTCTGGGTCATAACCATAAATCCATGGTTCATCACCAGTAATAAGCTTTTTGATGAAATCTGAGTCATTTTCAATGCATTCCAACAACTCTCTGGCTGCCGACAGTCAATTTTCTTTTTGGTCGGGGGACAGGAGTTTCGGCACAAATTTTGCAGACACACATCTCATCCACAAATCAACTGTAAGAATAGATTGTACTGACCTGAAACCGATATCCATGTCCTCAGCAAGCTCCCTAATAGTCAATCGACGCTTTGAGTGTATTGTGGCATGCACTGCTTCAACTTTGTCTTCATTCCTGCTCATGGATGGCCTTCCAAAACATTTGTCACTGTTGGCGGCCCTGTTGGAAACATTTGTACCAGTCATAAACTCGAGCAAGACTCATGCATTCATTGCCATATACTTGCTGTAAGTTGTCATAAGGGGTTTTTTTGCATGAATTTCCAAGTTTCTGTCAGAATTAATGCAAATTTGCTGTTGAATTTTTCCCTCATCGTAAATCTGACAAACTGCTTTACACGATACCAAACATCATGTAATTAAAATAAATACAGATCTGCTGCAGCACACTACACTCTGCACATGCAGAGTAAATAACTAGGTCACTGCATGCTTAATAGCATCGTGGTGTGGCGTATTGTTATAGAGCTAAACAACAAATCTCAATACTTTTTGATCACACCTCATAGTGCAGGAGTGAAGTACTTCTATCCACGAAAGAAGAATGGGACCTTGGGGGTGATTGTTTCTGATAATCTTAAGGTAGCCAAGCAGGTACAAAATGTGACAGTGAAAAAACGGAGGATGTTTAAGTACATATGGAGAGGAATTGCCAGCAGGAAAGAGGTGATAGTGCCTATGTATAAGTCTCAGGTGAGACTTCCTTTGGAATACTGTGTGTGGTTCTGTAGGCAGCACCTTCAAAAGGACATAAACAGGATGGAATTGATGTAGAGGGCAGCTACTAAAATGGTTAGTGATCTTCATCATAAAGCATATGGAGACAGACTTAAAATTCTCAATATTTACATTTTGGAAGAAAGAGGGGAGAGGGGGCATGATAGAGATGATTAAAATAACTATTCTATAAATGCACAGGAGTAGAACCTCTTTCAATTGGAAGAAGGCTTTGGAATGAGAGAGCATAAATGAAGGTGAAAGGAGATAAACTCAAGTAATCTGAGGAAATATTTATTTATGGAAAGCCTTCCAGTGGATATGGTAGAGATGAGGAATATATCTGAATTCAAGAAAGCATGGTACAAACATAGGATCTCTAAGGGAGAGGAAGGGATTGTAGGGCTTAGGAGATATTATGGATGGGCAGACTGGACCGGCTGAATGGTCTTTATCTGTTGTCCTTTTTATATAGTGCATTTCTATGTTTCTATGCATAACATTAGCATGCCTTAGTAACTAGCCCCCTAAGCCTGACCCTTTTTTGACTTTTCCAGAAAATGTAAGTATCTTAAGCAACAAATTACAAATAATTTAGACACTTTAAGAAACAACCAAGCAAAAAAAAAAAACATAGCCCAAAAAAATCTTTCTTTCAGCCCACAAGGACTTCCAAGGTCAATGGGGACATCTGTAGAGAATATTTGATTTAATGTGCATTTATTCATTGGCTAATGTGTGTTACATAGATCATGAGAGCACTGATTTATTTTATACATGCTAATGAGTACACATCCCTAGCTATCTCTGATAGGATTCAGGCCACCACCATCCCCAAAGGATCAGAGCGCCCCTGTTTCCCTATTTGTTGATTTCACATCTCCCCTGAGAGGACTGTATTTCTTCTCATCTTTTGCTAGGCCTATGCCTATCCTGGGGAACTAAATCTATGTCACAGTTCTGTTGCTGGGTCCTTGTGGGAAACACTGTCTCATCTAGATCTATGGCCAGTCTTTTGGTTCTCCCTAGCTGGATGGGAGTCATTTCTCCTGCAATCTTAACTCATATTCCTCAGGATCTAGGTTTTTCTTCTAAATTTTCAGGAGAGGTCCCTAGAGTTGCCAAGTTACCCAGTTCCCGGAGTGAGATTTTTTGCCATTTCTGGTTTTCAATTTGCATTGCAACATAATATGATATTTGCAGTCCCTGGTTTTACCTATTGAAATCAGTGCTACAGGTCCCATAATGCATCAGAATGAGATGATCAGAAATCCAGGACTGGCAGAAAACCTCACTCCTGGAACTGGGTAACTTGGTAACTTTGGGTCCCTTCACATAATAATTCTTCTCTTCTTACCTGGTGGGTTATGTAACCCAGGTGATTTAAAATAGGACTGTTCGCTGCCTAGATCAGTTGTCTCTGAAATATAACCAGGTAACGTATAATCCAGTCAAGACGTTATCCACATGGATTTCTGCTGATTTGGTCAAGGATTTCTAAGACTCTTCTACTATTTTTTGATGTAGATCAGTCTTCTAGAAGTCTAAGCTCTAAATTCTTTCTCCTATTGATTATTGGGGTTAATTTTATAAAGGATTTGCAATGTGCAAAGGCCTTTGTGCATGTGCAAAAGGGCCTTTATAAAATGACACCTGGGAGTTCTAAATGTAAAAGTATCAACAATGTTAAGAAGGAATGTATGTTTAAGTGGCCCATTTGTAGGCATTTTCAGAGGTGGAGTATGAACAGACTATATGCACTTTATGATATATCCACATTGTTTATGAAATACACATTTATATGCGTATTCTTGAGTAGGCATAAGTAGCTTTAATCTAGGCATAATTTCTGCCACTTTGGCACTTGTATACATATAGAGCCCGATTCACATAGAGGCACATCTGGGCCGTCCAGACGGCCCAGAGCAGGACAGGCCTGTTTGGACTTATTCTGGACCGCGGGAACAAAACATTCTCATGATGCACAGAACTGGACCTGTGAGTGGGCCGGTGTGCCCCTTCTGCTTATTAGGACATTCTCCCAGCAGGCGTCCCCGACTCCTGCAGCTTCGGCCCCCCCGCACCCGGCCCCGGACCTGGGGGGGGATCCCCAGGCACGATCACTGGGTCGGTGCTGCTTATTCCAACTTTTAGCACCTTGAGCACCTTTGGAATAAGTAGCACTTCCCCTTTGCCCTGGCAGGATGTACAGGGCCGTGACCAGAATCAGCTCTATATGTCCTGCTAGGCTGGCCTGCCCCTGCTCCGCCCCCTTCCACCCCCCTCCCCCCCATGGTTTTCACTGTCCTGTGCTCAGAAAGTACGGGGAGAGCCTGAGGAGGAATCAGGCCCAGACAGCTTGCAGGCTGCACATCCTGCTGGGACATGCAGCCCCGCAGTGGGCTTTCCAGAATCAGGCCCATAGGCACCTAAGGGGCTGGCTTAATAAAGCACACAGCCTGGGTAGCATGGGGGTAGTGTGCTTTTTTAGTGCCATACTAAAAGGTAGCATGGAGTCCTGCACAGATCTCGGGCAGTGCTTGGGCAGGCCATAGGCATTCCTGCCATGGCATCTGTAGCATGGGCCTTGAAAGCACTTGGAGAGGAGCAACTGCTGCCACCACTATTGGTGGTGATAATTGCTCCCTGTGGCAATACTACTGCAGCAATCTGCCGGGGGGGGGGGGGGGCAGTACAGCTAAATTCAGGGGGATGGCTGTACCTGCCCCCTTGCATCTGGAGCAGTGCCACGCTCTAGTAATGTAGTTCAAATCCCTATGTGTCTTCATAAACTAGGCCCCTACATGACTTTAACTGTGTAGACAGTGTCTATACTCAGCCTTTCCTTACTCTATGTACAGTAGATTCCCCAATCCGGCAACCTCAGACTGAATTCCCAGTAAGGAGTCTGGATGATTTATTTAACTAGGCTTATATACTGCTTTTCTACCAGTCATCCCTGAAGGGCTCACAATCTATGTTTCTGTATCTGGATTAAGTAGCTTGCCCAAGGAGCACCTGTGGGACTAGAAACCCCAGTTCTTCCAGCCCAAGGTTACTGTCCTCTAGTGGGATTCAAACCCCTGGCATTCCAGCCTGAGTTAACTTGCCCCAACCACTAGTGCACTAGGCGTTTGCGCTAGGAAATCTAGAAATTAATAGGAAACCTTTCAGTCATGTATATGGCAAAAAGAATGATTTATCATACTAAACCAATTGTCTGAAAGTTAACCAGCTACAAGTATGTTTGGTGTTCCAAATGTACATAGTTCTAAGAATGGTCAAAGGGATTTTGCATGACCATATTTTGCATGGAATCAGAAATGTATACGAGTATATTGTGTATTCAAATCTATATGCATTATGTTCAGTAAAATTCTACCTGCACACAAAGTAGATACAAAAATAAAGTCCACAGAATTATATATCCAGAGAGTTATTTTCAAAGAAAAGGCATATGCCTTTTCCCTTTGAAATCCAGCCCACAGATAGAGAGAAGCCATGAATTTTGCTTCAAAGCATCAGTTTGAAAATTTCTCCCAAAGACTAATACACTCGAATTTGGATTTTGGATTCATAGTAACTAAATACTTATGAGATGATGGAGGTCATTGCACAAGCTCTGTATGGCAATTCTACATGTAGACAGCAGCATTTCCATGTCTGCATTATATTATAATGCTGACTTTTCAGTACTTCTCTTTACCTGTAAAATTGCCGCTGACTGCACAGATTCAAAGGGGGCATGTTCTGGGTATGGTGAGGATGGTCCAAAAAAAATTATATATGCAGTCTCAATCTTGCACAGGAATGTATATACTCGTATATATTTAAATTGTCCTATTGGCTTTTGCACCTCCTCTGAGGTGTGCCCACTTGACAGCAAAATACTTGTTTTGGCCAGGGAATGAAAACAGTAATTGAGGGGACAATTGTGTGTAACCCTCTGCTAATTGTATCACCATTAAAATGTACAGCAAAAAGTATTTAGGAGCTTCACTACATAATTTGCCACTCTTATCCGAGGATAAGTACAATTTTCTGGAATATGGCTCTTATACCTATAATCACCAGTCGTAGTAAAGCTGAGTGGTGAAAATCGGCACTTACATTTTGAAGTGCCAGTGCTTGCAAATAGAAGCCTCCGAATGATGCCGCTTTTTCTGTAAAGATGTAGTTTTATAGAATGGATGCTCCCAGTGCATGTAAAGGGATATGCGTTTGCATTTCCCACAGCCCTATACATATTTTTCAAAAGTCTCTGTGTTCAGCACAGCTTTTGCAGAATAGGCTGGAAACATAATGACTTGGATGTTCCATTTCCATCCCAGATGCCCTGTGTAAAATGGGGCCTCGTTTCTAAATAAATTAAGAAACCCCATTTGCCACCATTCTACAATACAGTGGCAGGAAGAGGTTCAGGATACAAACAAGGAAAAAATAAAGAGGTATGAGTGAGAGGACTGGCAAAAAGAGCATCACGAGGATGAGCATAAAGAAAATAAAATGACATAAATGAAGGAGGAGGGACAGCAGTTGTATAATAGGCAGGGGATAAATGCAATAAAATTAAGGAAGTGAGAAAAATCAAATGCATCTGAAAATTAGGGGGCTAAAAAAGAGACAAAAACATAAGGAGTGGGTCACAAAAGGACCAGGTGAAACAAATCAGTAGACCATATACTGCAAGGAAGCACAGTACAGTCAAACCTCGGTTTTCATGATTAATCCGTTCGAAAAAGTCTGACTAAAACCGAAACGTATGAAAACTGAAGCAATATTTCCCATAAGAAATAATGTAAATCCAATTAATCCGTTCCAGACACCCAAAAATATTCACAAAAAATACATTTTATAGAGAATAACTATATTTTTACATACAGAAAACAATGAGAAATAAATATAAATGACTAATGAAATGGATAAATGAACATTTAACATCACTGAAAGCAAGCTAAGTACAGTACTGTACAGTACAGTATGTTAACATCTGGCCTTAGCCACCCCTGACAAGCTGCTGTGCCCAGCTCTCTTCGGAATCACATTGAATTCAGTCCATTAAAATACCTTTACATTATCTGCTCAATGCTTCAGAATGGCAGAAAATCTTAATGATATAGCTTCAGACGTACCCTGCAAGAGAAAGAACTGCCTCCCACATTCATGCAACATCTCCTGCTTACGTTGACAGCTTTTCTTCCCTGCTACCGGGACAAAATCTCAGTCAAAAGACGTTGAAAACCGAAGCAATGCATGAAAACCGGGACAAAATCTCAGTCAGAAAAGACGTTGAAAACCGAAGCGTATGAAAACCGGGGCAAATGAAAACCGAGGTTTGACTGTATTAGCAAAGTATTAGCACACTGCTGCAATAATGAATACTGCACTGGTATGACAGCACTTGTTATTCACGTGGTAACTAGATATCATAAAACGGTGTGGAAATGGACGTTGGCCGCGATTTGCAGTTGGTGTGTGGCAGCTTATCACATGAACACTGTCATTGTTACAGATAACGCAGATGATCCCTCATAGAAATCTGTGCTGTCAAAGGACTGTGTGGTAAAGATTTTTTATCTCTGGCAACTGAATGGGAAGGTGTTGGGAATGTCCCTCAGCAGTTACCGCAGGGCAGTCTGGGCATTTACTGCATGGTAAGTGCAAAACCTTACTGCACTTTTGTAAAAAGAGTTTCTAAGTTTTCCCCTCCATGCATTCTACTAACTGGGAACAAAATGTAAAGAATTCAATCAGATAATTGCATTTCTAGGATGATCAAGTGATTTTCACTGGGAGATGGGTAAAAATCCTTCAGTTTGACAAAGCTGCAAAAATTGTGTCAAATCAGTTCAATTGTTCAAATAAAATCCATTTTTGTGACAGTCTATTTCACATCTTCAAAAATTTTTAAAGTAGAATGCATCCAACTGGCAGATGTAATTTGGATTTTTGTATCTGCTTTTTCCTGGGGAAAATCCAGCTTAGTGGGAAATATCCAAAATTTCCATTAAAGTCAAATGAGGCCTAAAGTCATCTGATGTGAATTTAATTTTGAATTATTCACAGAATTCTAGTTCCACTATCATGGATGGTCCAGTGAAGAAAAAAAACAAGCTATTTCATTGTTCCCAATAGAAAAGAGCATAACTAGCTCATGGAAATGTATTACACGTCTGGATTACAAGAAATTCATTGAGGAGCTCATAAGAAGAGAAGAATATAAAAAAGAGTTTGAGCCAGACATAGGGGCTTGTTTACAATGATTTCAATGGGGCCGCGGCTCCGATAACGATCGCGAATCGCTACCTCGGCTTTGTAAACAAGCCCCATATTGTCAGTGGTCCACTTGGTCCAACAGCATAGCAGTTACATGTGTCCCGATGGTCCTTTCCAAAGGCAGTTTCTTCTCTACTTTCTTCCCTGTCCCCCAGGTTGGTATACAAGTGATGTCATCAGGCACCATTTAGCCTGCCCTCCTGCTATGGTACCGCTTCATGACATCACCTGTGTGTTGGTTTGGGGGAGAAGAGAAAGAAGTTTCCACTGTTAGGATACTGCAGCAGATAAGATGAGCATGAACATGGAACTAGCAAGAGAAGGAGACAGTCATGATGACTTAAATTTAGACCTCAGACCATTAGGTGTTTGTAATGAGTACTCATGACTTCTCCATCACTGCGGAATGAGGAGAGGAGAATCTGATGCCACCAAGAAGTGCATTTAAAGTCATAAGAACACAAGAAATGCCATACTGGGTCAGACCAAGCCCAGTATCCAGTCTCTAACAGTGGCCAATCTAGGTTCCACAATTCTTGTCCCGGAGTAAGCAGTGGATTTCCTGAGTCCTCCTTAATAATGGTTTATGGACCATACCTCCAGGAATTTATCCAAATCTTTTTTAAACCCAGCTACACTAATAGCTTTTATTAAGTCCTCCAGTAACGAATTCCAGAGTTTGATTACGCATTAAGTAAAAAATGTTTTCTCTTATTAGTCTTCAATGGGTTACAAATTTGTCTTCATTATGTGTCTCCTAGTCATTCTACTTTTTGATTGAGTAAGCAACCAGTCTACTTTTATCCATTCCACTCCATTCATTGATTTATAGACCTCTATCATATCTTACCTCAGCCATCTCTTTTGCAAGTTGAAGGGCCCTAACATTTTAAGTCTTTCCTTATAGGGGTATCCTTCCATCCCTTTCACCAGCATTCTATTTGCTTTCTTGGCCACTGCTGCACACTGGGCAGAGGGTTTCAACATATTATCCATGATAATGTCTAAATCCTTTTCTTGGGTGGTAGTTCCTAATGTGGAACTTTGCATTGTGTAACCATAGTTTGGGTTGTTTTTTCATAGGTGCATAACTTTGCACTTGTCTGCATTAAATTTCATCTGCCATTTTGATGTTCAGTCTTCCAGTTTACCAAGGTCCTTTTGCAATTTTCATAATCCTCTTGTGTTTTAACAACTTTGAATAATTTTGTGTCATCTGAAAATCTGATAACCTCACTCGTTATTCCCATTTCCAGGTGGGCTCTGAATATATTAAAAAGCAGTGGGGCATTCCACTATTCATCTTTCTCCATTGAGAAAATTGGCCATTTAGCCCTACCATCTGCTTTCTATCTTTTATCCAGTTTGTGATCCACACTGCCTCCTGTCCCATGATGTTCTAATTTCACCAAGAGTCTCTCATGAGGGACCTTGTTAAAGGCTTTCTGAAAATCCAGATAAACTATATCAATTGGCTCATCTTTATTTACCTGTTTATTCATACTGTAAACAAATATAACAGATTAATAAGACAAAATCTTCCTTTTCTAAATCCATGTTGGCTTTCTCCCATTAAACCATGATTATCAATAATTTTAACAGCAGCTGCGGGTACCAGTCTGTCAACAATGAGCCACCTGACTCAAGACCGAACACAATTTAGGATAGCTATCGACTCCGACTCGATGGCACTTAACAACAACAAACATCAGCAATTTTATTATTTATAATGGTTTCTACCATTTTGCCTGGTTCTGATGTCAGGTTCACCAGTCTGTAGTTTCCCGGATGAAATCATGATATGTAAATGCAGATGTTGTAAGCATTACTGTGAGCAAAGGGAACAGTGACCCGCAAGTTATTATTTATTTATTTATTTATTTTACATTTCTTCTATACCGCGCTATTTTAGATCAGCGCGGTTTACATTCAACATCAACAATACAACGCAGGCACTCTGAGTTGTATTTACAATGAACGGGGAGATCAACTTGGAAGTAACTGGGGAAACTATCTACATCTTATTTACACTGGTACCTACTTTAGGCAGGGTCTATCAACATCTTATTTACGCTAGGTGTCTAAATTCTATTTCAGAGAGTACTGTTGGGAGACCGAGCTGGTTATCCTTTTTCATGCTGGGTCTGATTAGTTGGGTGTAGTGGGTGATTGTCTGAGGAGCACCATGCATGTTTACTAAGGCTGGAATCGGGGTAGTATATAGTGAACAGATGATGCTTTAATGCCTTCCTGAAGTGTGCTAGGTTGGTGATGTTTTGCATATAAGTGGGGAGGGCATTCCATGCTCTAGGTGCATAAATCGTAAAGGCCCTATTCGTTGTTGCTTTTGTGCATTTTGTCATTGCTTTTGGGACCTCTAGGGTGTTTTGCATCATGGGTCTTCTGTTTCTGTTATGTGGTACATTGTGTATTATCTTGCTGATGGCTGTGGGGGTCAAGGTGTATGGCCTAGAAGATTGCCAGACATGTCAAATGTGTCTGTAAAAGCAGCAAGGCAAAACAGATCTATCAGGTTATGACCTTGTGAAAAGACAAATCAAACCTTAGCCCGCTCAAGTCCAGGAATGATATTCAAAGTATAAAAATTATGTTGAACTATCCGTGATAATGGGTGACTGAGTAAAGTATAGTGAGTCATCAGATATAGATATACTGAGTCATTGGCTGTTCTTTCCTTAGTGGCAGCTTGTAACAACCACGTCCGATCATTATATCTCGCTCGTTTCTTAGCTCTCTGAACGATGTGTGCTGGATAACCTCTCTGTTGAAACACTGCTGCCAGGTGATCAGCTTGTCGAGAGAATTCTTGCATTGTATTGCAAGTTCTCCTATAACGAATACATTGAGAAAAAGGTAAACTGTTTTAAGTGTAATGGGGTAAGCACTTGAATAATGGAAAAAAAAAACATTTCTGTCAGTGCTTTTGTTATATACTAATTTCAATAAAGTCTCCAATTTTGACAACCCAAACATCCAGAAAGGAAATAGAACTTTTGTCATAAGTCAAAGAAAACTGAATATAAGGGCTGGAAGAGTTAAGCCGCATGCTAGAAGGGATGTACGTTTGTTCTCATACATTCAGTGGGGCATGTTCAAATGGAGGGCATGGAGGAGTAGCCTAGTGGCAAGCACACTGGCTTGGTAAACAAGAGGCCAGCAGTCAAGTTCCTACTAGTACTCCTTGTGACCTTGGGCAAGTTACTTAACTCCTTGGAAGAAAGGCTTGGCAATGTACTTCCAGTCACACTGTCAAGAAAACCCAGGAGCTGCTGGGTCACCAAGAGTCAGCACCAACTCAAAGGCACACATTTAAAAGGGAATAATGCAGTTAGCAGGATACGTTACTGAGCAGCAACCCATATCTAGATAAATGCCCTCCCTGGTCTATACTGCATACTTCAAGTCAAAAGTAACTCTGGATTAACTTTTCAGTCAGGCATAGGCTTTGAAGGGTCAATCATGCTTAATTGTCTGGTATTGAAAATCAGCTCTAATTCACCAAAGTTTGTTTTGTATGACAGCTCTTTAATCACTATCCTGTAAACAGGGCCAGTCAAATCATTAGGCAAACAAGGCAGTCACCTAGGGTGGCATCTTCTGTGGGGGGGGGGGGAGGGGGGCAGGGCAGCAGATAGTAGGGCATTCAAAGCTAAACAACAGATTCTGAAAGCTAGGGGGACATAAGTCATAAGGTTATCCTAGGGTGCCAGCATCTTGAACCAACTCTGAGACTGGCCCTTCCAGTAAATGTTTTTTTTTGTTGTTGTTGTTTTTTAGTGCCAGCAATGCAGACTCTTGGCAACTCAGCAGTTCTCTGGGCAAGGTATGACCAGGACTAGACTGCCAAGCCTCTTTTTCCAAAACACTAGACAGTAAAGCAACTCTCCCAAGGAATGCCAGTGGGAATCAAAACCAGATCTTATAGGTTGTAGGCTGTTACTTTAACCACAAGACTATTCCACCACTCACACAGCTGCATAGATTTCCAAAAGCTGCCAATTCTACATATGTCCCTTACACATGGTGGGGTAATCATAACCTGTTTTACATGCTGAATAGGACTTTTATAAAATTGTGCAAATTGTGCATGGAGACAAGAACAGGAGTACTCTTATGCAAGGCATAAGTAGCAATGTTTTGGAGTGTAGCTGGGGTCGACTACGGGCAGAGTCAGGAGTTACATGTATAACTTATAAAATATGCACCTACACATCTATTTGCATATAAGTAAGCCTTCCATCCGCTACCTAGGGATTACTCTGGACCAGCATTTCGACTTTAAGGAGCACGTACGAAACACCACCAGATCTGTCTACAATAAAATTAGAACGCTAAGGCACCTCAGGCCCATGTTACCTCATAAAGAATTCCGGACCATTTTCCAGGCCCTCATTCTACCACACTTCGATTACGCAAATGTTGCCCTGTATGGACTCCCCAAGAACACCCTTAACCCACTACAGCTCGCCATGAATGCGGCTGCGCGTGTGCTCTGTGGTTTAGCAAGATCAGACCACATCACCCCGATACTCAAGGAACTCCACTGGCTACCAATTCATTGCAGATTAACATACAAAATCCTTCTCATCATCTTCAAGATCATCAACAACCTAGCCCCTACGACACTCAGCGACCTTATCACCCCCACCCCAGAAAACTGAATCAGAAGGTCAGTAACTGACAACACCTTGATCATTCCCAAAGAGTCCATCAAGTGCACCCAGACGACCAGGAAAAGAACCTTCGCCTTTTACGCCCCAAAATGTTGGAACGAACTTCCACCAGAAATTAGATCCACCAAAGACCTTATTCAGTTCCGTAAGGCAATCAAACATCACATCTTTCTACTTCACTTTGCACAAGCAGCCACCCCACCTCTGCTCACCCACTCACCAATGCTCACAAACCTTTCATGCTCAACTTAAATAACCCTGTTACATATACTTCTAAGCTTGCTTTAACCTTTTTGTTTATTCCAACCTAATCTAATTGTGTTTTTGTACATATGTCTATAGTTACCCTGTTGCTCCAAGTTTAAACTCCTGTTACAATGTTAACACAATACAGTCCAACCTAATCTAGTTGTTTTTGTAAATATGTCTATAGTTTCCCCGTTGCTCCAAGTTTGAACTCCTGTTATAATGTAAGCACAGTACAGTCTTATGACTGTGCAACCTTTGTTGATTGTGAACCGCACTGATAACAAATAGCGCGGTATATAAAAGTTGTTAAATAAATAAATAAATATATTTGATTGATTTATTTAAAACATTTATAACCCACACTATCTAATATTCAGATAACCATACACAGCTTAAATAAACAACATAAAAACAAATTAGAAAATCATAGAAGTCCTTGATACAACCAATAAATAATTTAGCACACCATAGACAGATATTACATGGATCATGCACTGCTTCTTGCCCACAGTTATTCAATACAAACGTCACCTGTTAGCAGCCAATAAATCTGCTTAGCCACCTCTCAAATTCAATATAAAATCACAGGCATACAAGCCCACACATATCTTTGCAATCTAATAGACTATTTGGGCCCTCTTCCGAACCCAACTAACTTCCCCACTCATTGTACAGGGAAGTTAGATGGGTGCGGGAAAGGGGCGGATCGGGGGCAGTGTTAGGACGGGCAGTGGGTGGTCTTCAGCCCCAGACATACAGGGCCAATTACATTATTGACCCTGTAAGTCCAGGGCCGGCGGCTTAAAAGGTGGAGTTGGTGGAGGACGGCAGGCCCGGGTCTGGAAAGCAGTGATAGGGGGCAGAGGAGATTCTCCGCAGCCCGACTCTGGCTTTCGGAGGCCAGATCCTGGGTCAGGTTGCAGGGAATGCAGTTTTCAGTCTGGTGGCCAGGGATCACAGCTTTTGAATGGGGCCACGGTGGCATGGCAACCGGACGGCATGGTGCCACAGCTCCATTCAGAGGCCTGATGGTACCTGCAGGCCGACCTGAATTGGGGTCCTGGCCTGCATTTACAAACCTGGATGCAATTCTGATCCCATGGGGCTAAACGTGCCCCCCAGGATCAGAATCCTGGCTAACTCTTTGCATCCAGTATCAACCGGTTGCACATAGGGCTGGGACGTCCATGTCTGAATCAGGCTCTATGTACCCAAATTCAGAGCTTCATGATGTTTTTATGAAATCACTATGAATATATCAGTAATTTTAAACACCTGTCTAAAAACTGAAATGTGAGAGATTGAGCAAGTCCTCAGGTAATGAGTTTCAGAAAACAGCTCTGGCACCTGAAAGAGCAGTGAGTTTCACTTTGACACACCAGATAAAATGAAGAATGCTGATGATGCAATTTCAAAGGTGAACTAATGTACAGTGGCACTTTATCAGATAGGGCATTAAAAATTAATGCCAGAATCTTAAATTTGACATGCCATTCAATTGAAAGCCAGTGCAGATTTGCCAAAATAGTGTTAAAAGCTCATAATGATATGCCTCAATTAACATCATACAGTGGCAAAGTATGCATTGCATATGAACATAAAAACTTAAGAATATAAGATATGCCTTACTGAGTCAGAACAAGGTCCATCAAGCCCAGTATCCTGTTCCCAACAGTGGCCAATCCAGGTCACAAGTACCTGAAAGGTTCCCAAAGAGGCACACAGGTTCCACTATGTTTGTCCTAGGGCAAGCAGTGGATTTCACAGGTCCTCTTTAATAATGGTTTATGGACCTTTCCTCCAGAAACTTGTCCAAACTTTTTTTTAAATCCAGCTACACTAACAGCTTTTACTACATCCTCCGGTAATGAATTCCAGAGCTTAATTATGTGTTGAGTAAAAGAATATTGTCTCTTATTAGTCTTAAATGGGTTGCATTGTAACTTCATTGTATGTCCTCTGATCTTCCTACTTTTCGATGGCGTAAACAACCGATCTACATTTACCCGTTCCAATCCATTCATTAATTTGTAGATCTCTATCATATCATCCCTCAGTCGTCTCTTTTCCAAGTTGAAGAGCATGAGCTTTTTAAACCTCTCATCATAGGGGCATCCTTCTATTCTCTTTACCATTGTTGTCGCTTTTCTTTGTACCTTATCTAATTCAGCTATATACTTTTTAAGATATGGCGTACACAGCAGGTTACAACCCCAAAAATCACCCCAGTCCCGTAGTCTGACCACCATACCATTACCTTCTCATTGCTCCTGGGTAACCCCTCTCACCACACAGAAGGGGAGAACAAAACCAGACATTTCAGAGCATACAACAAGGATGCTTTCCTAAAGGAAATAATTCCACAATTCCAGCAAGAGAGTGATGGCCTTGGCAAAACCATAGAAAGATGGAACCTCATAATAGTTAAGGCTGCAGTTGCTCCAAACAAAGAGAGACCACACGCACGCAGGAAAGGCAGCGTGCCCTGATACTCGAATACCATCCAGGATGCAAAACGTGTACTCAGACAGCTGGAAAGAATATGGAGCAGGAAAAATCATAGGACTCTCTGCTCCACTACAAAGCCTAATAGCTGGAATACAATAACCTGATTAACGATAGCAAGCAACAACACCACACCAACTTAATCATCAAATCAGCCAACAAGCCAAGGGAACAATTTAACATTGTGCAAAAGCTCACTAATGATGAAACCCACCATTTAGACCCACAAGTATTTACACCAAGAACTCCATTCATCCAATTGCCCCACTCACCTCGACATTCAACCTGGAAATGATGAAGCCCCAACAAACCTGGGACAACTTTAGCATACCCTCAGCTCAGCAAATAGAAAACATAGTGGACGCCCTGAATACAACAACCTCACCAGCAGCAGACCCATGTCCCATGGCATGGATCAAAGCCACTAAAGACCAACTGAGTCAACAATTCCACAAAATCGTAAAAGAATCCCTCCAGCAAGGATATATGCCACACATGTTCAAGCAAGCAACAGTGCGACCATTCCTCAAGAGCCCCTTGCTAAACCACTAAGATCTAAAATCCACCTCCTATTCCTTTCAAAAATAATCGAAAAGGCAGTACAAAGCCAACTTCAAGATTACATTGATCTGAATGCTCCCCTACACAACCACCAGCATGGCTTTAAACCACAACACAATGTGGAAACCCTGCTTACCTCCCTCTTTGACAATCTCCTAAAGAAAATGGACAACATAAAGAATGGATTTCTGCTAGTGTTCATGGACATCTCAGCGGCCTTTGACATGGTATCCCACACTATATTGCTACAATGCATACAGGAGATAGGAATACATAAAAACACCCTAAGATGGTTCTCCTATTACCTGTGCAACCAAATGAAACAAGTCAAATGTGGGAAGAAGAAATCAGCACAATTCCCTGTAAGGCAAGGAATACCACAAGGTTTGGCACTCTCATCCATACTCTTTAACATATATATTCAACCCATATGCAACATCATCAAATGACACAAAATACATTACCACTACTATGCTGATGATATCATGGTCTATGCTCCGGTCAACCTGCTCTCACCTGACATAACCTCGATGACAAAATGCCTCGAGGACTTGAATACATGGCTCACCAACAATAACCTGATGGTCAACTTTGACAAGACAGAGTCATCACTAGCGATCCCACATTGACAAGTCATGTTCATCATTAGGGATCCCACATGCAAACCACCCCAGGCAATCAATATCCTAGACAAGAAGATAGCAATAAAGGATGAAGTAAGGTTTCATTGATGGAGTGCATAGAAACATAGAAACATGATGACAGAAAAAGACCACATGGCCTATCTAGTCTGTCCTTCCATATCAACCACTACAACATCCCCCTTTTTTTTGTTTAGAGATCCTCTGTGTTTGTCCCATGCTTCTTTGAATGAGTGAATAGATAGAGTACTTAAGATTTTGTAAAAGGATTAATGAAATTTTAGTGCAACAAAACAATACATTTTCCGTTCTTCCCTTTGCAAATGCATACATGCCTTTGGTGGTGTTGGGAGCAGCAGAGGGACATGATACAAGTTTTTCTCTTAAGGGTGGTAGGGGCTGTAGGTGGCATCTTTATGACTGTGTCATCTATATATATGTGTGACAGTGCTGAGGAATTGGATGTTTGTGTGGGTGAAGTGTAGGGGTGGGGAGCATGGCCTACAGATTTCTGACTTTGTATGCATAGCTTGCACAGTGCAAACAAAACTATGTGTATGGACAGGCAGATGGACTGACCCTCAACAAGGTGACATTTTACTTACCAGTTAATGTCCTTTCCTGGAGTCCTGCTAGACCAGTCCAGACAAGTGGGCCATGCCCCCCCCCCCACCACCAGATTGGTGGAGCCAAAGAACCAATGAAAAGCTCAGGCTTCAATGACATCACTCCCATGCCCCTACCCGCCCCAGCCCACAGAAGTCCCATCAGTATTTGTCCCAAAGCATATGGGAGATACAGAGCAAACCTCACACCTCTTCAACCATGAGCAACAGTGAGTGATCGACAGTGAAGCCTCAGATTTTCTTCAAAGAGGAGAAAATTCATCCACCATCTGCAGGTAACTGGACATTACCCTGGACAAAGGTCTTAACCTACAATCGCACATTAGCAAAACTGCAGCTAAAGCCTATCACTGACTACAGACCATCAGGAAACTTAAGCCAATTCTCAACCAAGACCACTTCCACACAGTATGCCAAGCAATTGTAACACCAATTCTGGACTATGGAAACACGCTATATCAAGGACTTCCAAAACAGACTATCCACTGGTTCAGAATACTGCAGCGCACATCATCACGAGCACTGCAAAGTCTGAACACATCACACTCATACTGCGACAATTACATTGGCTCCCAATAATCGCAAGGGTGAAATTCAAGTCAATCCTGAACATATTCAAAGTCATCCACCACTGTTCAGCAGAAGCGCTCCAGGATTAAATAATCAGGGACGAAACTAGAAGACCTAGGAGGTCTAATAATGGTAACATACTCAACAGGCCAGCAGGATATCATAGAACAAAACAAGTCACGTCTAAAAGGGTTCTCTCACTGTCAGCTCCTGCCCTATGGAACGCCCTCCCTGAGGAACTAAGGGCCCTAAATGACACCAAGGACTTCCACAAGTCTCTCAAGACCCTCCTGTTCACAGAGGCTTATGGCCAAGTAATTTGCCAAGCACTGGTCTCCACCACAATCGACCCACCGACAACCACACTCAAATGAGAACTAAATGTAGACAGTCTATATGTTTGTATGTCTGACCCCCTTTCCTGTTAAATGTATCCCTACAATCTGTGTTAACCACTTTGATTGAAGGATAAGATGGTATACAAAACTGGCTAAATAAATAAATAAGATGTCTGTACCATGTTTTAGATAAAACCCAAACTGAAAAAGATATAATATTGCATGAATATCAATAAATTTGCTCAATTGCTGAAACACAATCCTTTCACAGACTTTTTATTAAGATGTTAATGAAGATACTGATATGTATTTAAAGGATCAGAATGATCTAGGGTAGCTTTTCTCAAAATTGGGCAAATATCATTCCTTTTCAATGTATCTGGTACTACTGCATTCAATATATTATATCTCTGAATTTTCAAAATTGTGCAGTCAGGCACAGATTCCTGAGGATTTGCATTACTTATCTAAGGTAAAGCAAGACTATACTTTCTCTCTGTATGTTGTCCAAGTGAAAAGTGCCCTCAAAGATTTCTACCTGCTTTTTCTGTGTGTATGTTTTCCTGCCAAACCCATATATTTGGACTGGAAAATGCACAATTATATGTATGGTTGCTTTCCACAACCTAATCTTGCCCAAGGAAGATTATGGAACAGTGTGCATACTGTTATCTACATATAAGGCAGGTAATTTTCAAAAAGACCTTTTAACCAGAAAAAACAGCTGTTTACTTGGATAAATAGCTTTTTAAAATTGCCCTCCTTGTGATACAGTATGCCCAGTAAGGAGACGGTGAGGGAGCTTCTTTTATACACAAAAGATCATGAATCAATAATTTCTCATATTAGCACTGCTTAGTATCGGAAATCCAGTTTGTGAAGGTGATACCTTTGCCATCATGATACTCCTAGATGGCTCTCATAATATGAGAAAACGAGACTCCACGTTATCAATGTCCCTGCTTAATGTACATTACCAAGTTTAATGACTAAAATGATAAAGCAATATTTAAAAAAAACTGTTAAATGAATAAACATTATTCTATTGTGGATCCTGAGATTACCTGAATCTCTCAACCAATAGATTTGGCAAGACTACCCAGGTCTCCATTCATCTGAAATAACAGATGCAACAGCTAAACAAAAAAAAAGTTAACTGTAAAACAAAAATAGTTGTATGTGGAAGCAGTGCATCTTTATGGACATGTGTGTTAAAGGTGTTCCACTATTTAGTGAGCAAAGCCAGAAGTTTCTGTTCTAAAAGAAAGCTAGTGGTACAAAAAAACTTATTTTTTGCGGCCATCTTTGATCAAGGCCCCAAGCCAGAAAAGTTTATAACAAATAAAAAAAATGAATTTTTGTTTCACTTTTATAGCCCTAAGAATTTTTAGCCAAAGAAAATAATAGAAATGAATAACAGACATAAAACTTTAGCTGGTGTAAATTAAATGGTTCTGCTGCATTAACTTCATAAAACCATAATCCTTTCCTCCATAAACTATTACATGCACTGCAACATATCTGATTTATGGGGTGTAGAATCGATGGGAAAAATTAATGCTCGAAAAACATATTAGAGACATTATTGAACAGATTTTAATTGAGATTTGATTTCAATGCCCCTTATCCACATGATTAATGGGTCCTACCCCTTGACTCTAGCAGGCAGGAGAGAGAGTCTTTAATATGACAATTAAGTATCTGTCTTTAGGTTTTATGTAGCTCTCTCCTCAGATCACTTCATCAGTACAGTGTGGCTTTTGTGCAGATTAAATTGAGACTCAATTTTCTCTATTTTCCAGCACTTACTTATGTTTTATGACAAGCACTAAATCAATTTTATGCTGTTATTGATTTTTTTCTTAAATGGACACAAACCATTTCGCCTTTTGCCCTTCTTTTCTGCTTTCCTTTCCTTTTTTCACTGTAAGCCTGATATACAGCCAGCTAAAGAAATTTCAATCGTTTCCTGAGATTTCTGCAGGTCGTGCCAATTCATTCACTTTTTACGACATCAGAATTGACAAACTTAACCTGGAATTCTATCAAAACTTATATATTGCTTTGATGTGACAAGGTTTGCTTTTTTATCCTCAAAATCTCAAGGTTAGCTCTTCTCTCCAAATTTTAACAGAACTCTTTTTAATAATTCATGAATTTTTGAAGGGCATCTAAAGGTTTGAGTCTCTACATTCTTTAAGATTGTTGTCCTTTTTGATAATAATACTCGAATTAATAAAATGGTGTTGGAGAAATAGTATATTTTGCAGCTTTTGGGAAAATAATACGAACTAAGTGTAATAATTCCTCAGAGATGCATTGCAAGAGCTGTTGGAATACCATGAAATTAAAAAGCTCCTGATTTTATATGAGCCCATTGTCTGACCACTAGTGTCAAACAAAAACAGTTGCCTTAGGTGATAAGACTATGAATTGTAATGAAATTTGTAGTAAGAGAATCATTTGTAGCTATGAATTGTAAGTAGAGAGATCAACACCAAAGACATAATTCTGCCAATAAAATAGAATAAGTTCATCCTCCCCTGCTCCTCCATTGGATTTTAGTGCTCACCGTGACCACTGTACGGTGTTCCGGCTCTATGAAGAAGACATTTCCTAAGATCAATTAAGGAGGCAGCCTTGTTTAGGTGAACAATAAAATGTTCACTTCTGTATTTCACTCTTAAATGTATTTTATTCTTCATATTGTAAAATGGAATGAGTGGCTGGTACCAAATAGCTATTTATGAATTGGTTGACTTTAAACTACCAAGGAGAAACCATTAATGTAAATAACAAACAGCACACATAGAAATTGAGAAATAATAAAAAGATGAAAGGGAAATTTTATTATTCATTTTATGATTTACTGTAGCAACATTATATTCTAATTTATTATCATTAGTGATCAGCTTCCAGAGACAAATAGCCCAAAGTACGAGGTGTGATCAAAATGTATCGAGACTTGTTGTGTAGCAATATAATAATACATCGCACAATGGTGCTATTAAGCATGCAGTGACCTAGTTATGTGCTCTTTTTTGAATCATCTGATGTTTAGTATGGTTAAAAGCAGTTTGTCAGATTTATGTTGAGGGAAGAAATTGAACAGTAAATTTGCATTAAATTTTGCCAGAAACTTTGAGATTCATGCAAAGAGACTTATGACAAGTTACAGCAAGTGTATGGCAATGAATGCATGAGTCATGCTGGATTTTATGATTGGTACAAACATTTCCAAGAGTCCTGCCAAAGTGTTGACAGTGACAAATGTTCTGAAAGGTCATCCATGAGCAGGAATGAAGATGAAATTGAAGCAGTGTGTGCCACAATTTATTTATTTTAATTAATTAATTAATTAATTTATTTATTTATTTAACAACTCTTTTATAACGCTGTATCTACTAGTCACAGTGGTTTACATGGAATTATTATGGCCATGGGGCCCGTACCTGAAGGCCGATGGTAACCGGGCCAGCGGCGTGCGGGGATCCGGCCAGGCTGCATGCCATGTGGTGTGAGGCAGCATGGGAGGCCGAGGGGCATTGTTTGAAATGATTGGCTCCCGCGGATGAAGGGCGGTCGCGGGAGCCAATCAATTGCAAGGAGTAGCGGAGGAAGGAGGGGAGAGGAAGAGCGAGCTGGCGGGACCTTCATTCCGGGCAGGCAAGCGCGGAGAAGGCAGTGGGCATGTGAGCTCAGTGCCAGTGGACGCATGGTGAAGGCCTTCAGGAGCGGGGCTTGGCACACGGCAGGGGGAAGGCTAGATGGAGCCCAGGCAAGTTAATTACGGCAGAAAAATTAAACATAGAAGAATTTTAAAAAAAAAAAGTAGAACGGGGTATGCCGCTTCACGGGGGCCAAGCTGTGTGAGGGAGAGGAGCAGGGAGGAGGGGCAACGCAGCACAGCTCACGGAAGGCCCTTCACAAAGAGTGAGGGGCCTTATGCATAGAGAGGTGAGAGGGAGGGGGTGGGGGTAGACGGGGGTCTGAGGCATCATCAGACAGGGCTGTGAGGGTGTATGGGACCACAAGACAGTGCAGAGCCAGCCCGGGAATGCCCAGGGGAGGCAGGGGTCGGCAGAGGGCATTGGAGTCTCGGGAACTTTGGTTGGTGGGGCCGGAGGGCACTACACCGGGAAGCGGGAGCAGCGCATCTAGTTTAGCGGCACAAGTGGGGGAGATAGTTGGTGGGCAAGAGCGGGGGGTGTATCCGGCAGAGAGGTGGGGGTATGACATGGTAGGGCGAGGAGGGGGGCAGGCAGCCCAGCCCAGGGGATCCAAGTAACATGGGCATGGAGTTCGCACCCTTGACTCAGGAGGGGTATTACCCCTGGGGTGCACCCACAGCATGGGAGCACTGGAGAAGAGGAAGGCAGGGTTCATCTAGGGCGGAATGGCTGGGGGCCTGACAACCCGCCTGGCCTGCGGCAGTTCCCCCTCCGGTTTTCCCTTTTTTATCTTCACAGGCAGCTACAGTGTGGCCGCAGCCAGGCAGCTTCGGAATGAGTGGTTCAGCACGAGGAGTGACCGGGTTGGTGAGAATGGCTTCAAGGACGGACAGAGTGGGGGATACGGCTTGTGGGATGACAGGAGAGCAGAATCCTGGAAGGACGACTGGCAAGCAGAATCCAGGAGTGCCAACAGAGCAGCTGACAGAGACACCGGTGGTTGGAGACGCAAAGGGTGTCACAGGTGAGTTATTTATTTTATTTACATTCTCTTATATAGACCACACTATTCTGCATCAGTGCGGTTTACCTTGAACAAACTGAAATTACATTGAACAGGGAATTACAACTTGGAGATAACTATTTTACAGGGAACATGGGCTATGGAGGGTTAAGTGGCTTGCCCAAGACCACAAGGAGCACCTGTGGGAGTAGAAACCCCAGTCCTTCCGGCCCAAGGTTGCTGTCCTCTAGTGGGATTTGAACCCCCAACCTTCCGGCCTGAAGTACCTTGCCCCAACCACTAGGCCACTCCTCCACTCCTTATCAGCAGGGAACGATATAGTAGGGCACAAGGGTGAGGAGCCATGCGAAATGGTGGGAGGAAGGCGTGAAGGAAGAAGAAGCATGCTTGTAGGTGGCACCGAGATGCTACAACTTCCTCATCCTCGTCCAGTGAGTCTTCGTTGTCTACCTCGGGGGATGGATTGGTAGGAGGGGGGAGGGCGCAAGTTGCGGAAGGGGTTGGGGGGAGTGGAAGTGCCCCTACTTTAGCGTCTTTTTCTGAATTATGGGATGGGGTCCGCAGGCCTTGCGGCGGAAGATACGGAAGAGGCAATACATAGACATTTTCCATTTACTGGAGGGGAGGCAGTGGTCGGGGAGGCAGCGAGAGCTGAAAGAAGAGAAAGGAAGATGAGAAGGTGGGAAGGATCAAACGGGCCTCCCGTAACATTGTAAATTGGGTAAGGGCATTCTTGAGGCTGGCTAGTGTGTGGAGTCACCAGTATCCAGAGCAGTATGGAATGCTGCTCGCATATGCGGATTCTATTTTGGAAGCGGCTCAGATGCATGAAGGTTGGGCATGGCTCAACTATGATGAGAAGTTTCATGAAAAAATGGAAGAAAATAAAATGCTGTCTGGACACAGGATATTAGTCTATGGTTAACCCAAATGTCAGTGAGAACCGGGGGGCAAGGGGGGTTGGGGGGAACTGGGGTAGTGAAAGGGGGGAGGGGGGGCGATGGGGATGGCCAGATCCTTTTGAGCTGTCGGGGCCTCGGCGGCGCAGAGACCGGGGGGGGGGGGGGGTGAGGGAGCGGCTGATGTCTGTTGACGATTTAACAAGTCGTCCTGTCCATTTCCCGACTGCAAGTATAGACACGTGTGTTCCATTTGTAGTGGGGGAAATTCCAAACTCAAATGTGCAAAGCGAGGGGCAGCCACCCCCTCCCTCCAGGCTTCCAAGTAGCATAGACTTGGGAGGGTTAGCTTCCACGCCGATACGGTTGGAAGCCTTGCGGCTGTGGCTTAGGAGATACCCGAGGCGGAGGGATTGGGTGGTGCTTGAGGAAGGTTTTAGTTCCGGGTTTACTATACCGGTGATAGGAACTGTTGAGTCAGTACAGGCTCCGAATGCGGTTGCGGTTAAACGGTTATCCAGCATTGTAGAGGACAAATTGGGGAAGGAGATGGAATTGGGAAGAATTGCCGGCCCATTTCAGAGCCCGCCATTCGAGAATTTGGTGGTCTCTCCATTGGGAATAATACCAAAAAAGGAACCAGGGATGTACAGGCTGATTCACAACCTTTCATTCCCGGCTGGGGCATCGGTAAATGACCAGATTCCGAGGGAATGGTGCACGGTGCGATACGCGTCCTTTGATGTAGCGGTGGACTTAGTCCAGAGATGTGGTATGGGAAGTTGGATGGCAAAGGTGGACATCGAATCAGCCTTTCGGTTGTTGCCAGTGCACCCGTCGGCCTTTCCATTGTTGGGTTTTCGTTTTGGGGGTTGCTGGTATTTCGATAAATGCATGCCTATGGGCTGCTCTGTTTCATGTGCGTACTTTGAAATGTTTAGTAGGTTTCTGCATTGGGCAGTAGTTCAGACAGTGGGATGCACGAACATGGTACACTACTTGGACGACTTCCTTTTCGTCGGCGCGGCGAAGTCATCACAGTGCCGGGAACTACTGGAGGGATTTAAGGAATTGGCGCATGAGTGGGGGATGCCCTTAGCTGAGGGAAAGATGGAGGGTCCAGCCACGAGTATCACCTTTTTGGGCATACAGTTAGATACCGGGGCAATGGTGGCGAGAATACCAGCGGAGAAGGTGGGGCGGTTGCGAGCGTTGGTAGCCAATGTTTTGGGATCGTGCAAGATCACGCTGAGGGAGATACAGGCCTTGATAGGCTCACTGAACTTTGCTTGTAGGGTGATACCCATGGGAAAGGTGTTCCTGCGGCTTTTAGCGGCGGCGGCTACGGCTGCAGTGAAGAAGCCTCATCACCGTATCAGGTTGTCAAAGAGCATTAGGGCAGATTTGCGAGTATGGGACGTGTTCTTGGAAGAGTTCAACGGGACAGCAGTTTTGATGGAGGCGGCGATCTCTTCAGTTGACCTGCATCTGTTTATCTATGCGGCTGGAAGTGGAGGATTGGGTATATACTTTGGTGGTTCGTGGTGTGCGGAGGCCTGGCCACAGGCCTGGCATGATGAGGGGCTGACTACCAATATCACCTTCTTAGAGCTGTTTCCATTCTTAGTAGTATTGGAGCTGTGACCGGACAGGTTGCGTAATCGCAGAGTGGTTTGGTGGTGTGACAACGAGGCTGTGGTTAGCGTGGTCAATCATTATGCACCGAGGTGTCTGCAGGTGGCAACCTTAATGAGAGCGTTAGTTTTAACCTGTTTGCGTTTGAATGCGTTGGTAAGGGCCCGTCATTTACCGGGTAGCACTAACAGGATTACTGATGCTCTTTCTCAATTTAAGTGGGACCAGTTCAAGAAGTTGGCACCGGAAGCAGATGCCGAGGGTGTGAAGGTCCTGGAGCACTTATGGCAGATTGGCCGGCTGAGATGCTGATGCTGCTGCAGAAGTCGGTGTCGCCAGCAACATGGGTGAAGTAGCAGCGAGGTTGCAATAGAGTCGTGGACTTCCTTTTGACTCGGGGGTGGAGGATGGGGCAGGTATCCGACCAATTGATGGCAGAATATGTGACATCTGCAAAGGCTGTAAGGGTGACCAAAGCAACGGTGCGGGCGAACTTGGCAGGGTTTACCTTTTTTGCGCGGGCGGTGGGTTGGGGCTTTCAGGGAGGCGGGTTCCTGACACATAGGCTGTTGCAGGGGTGGCAGCGGTCTCAGCCGACTCCGAGGGATGGGAGGAGGCCAATCACGCATGACTTGTTGGCGCGGTTATATGAAGTATTGCAACAAGTGACGCGCTCCTGTTATGAGGCTTGTTTGTTTCAGGCGGTGTACTGCTTGGCATTTTTTGGAGCCTTCTGGGTGGGGGAGTTAGTGGCAGATTCCCACCGGGCATCTCAAGGGAAGGGGATGGGGAGGCATCAGGTAAATTTTCGGGAAGGAGAGACGTGCATATGGCTGGCAAAGTCCAAGACAGATCAGTTGGGCAGAGGTCAGTGGGTAGTGCTACGAGCGATCAGCAATTCCCCGACATGCCCTGTGTCATCGTTGAAGGAATACTTGCAGGTGCGGCCAGCGGTGGAAAGGCGTTTATTCTTGCATGAAGATGCTAGCCTACTGACGCACTTTCAGTTTGCGGCGGTGTTACGATTGGCTTTGCGACAACTAGATGTGGATCTGCTGGGATTCGCTTCACATTCCTTCTGTACTGGAGCCGCAACCAGTGCGGCAGTAGCGGGGATGCCTCTGCGAGAGATCCAATGAATAGGTCGGTGGCGTTCACAAGCGTTTCAAGGTTATGTGCGGCTCTGAGAGGGAGGAGGGGTACGGGGGGGGGGGGTGCTGCTAACTGTTGTTTTCTTCTTGCAGATGGGAAAAGGAATCCTGGTACTTGCTGGTTAATCGGTCACTCCTTTTTGCACTGGGCAGAACACCAAGCGGCAGTGCGGCCGGTGGGGCCTAATCTTAGAATAGACGCAACGAAGGTGGTGTTGTTATGGCTGGGGGAGCGAGGTCTGCGGTGGCCGCAGCTCTTGCCTTTGCTCCGGCACCACGGTCGAATGAAGGAGTGGCCGGTATTGATTTTGATACATTTGGGAGGCAACGACCTGGATTCCTGGACCTGTAAACAGTTGATAAGTGCAGCAAAACGGGATATGAGGGCAGTATTGTGGATGTTTCCGGATGTTATGTTGTTATGGTCGGACATCATTCCACGGCCTGCCTGTTGGGAGCAGCAGAGATGGTCTCGGGGGGTGGCGAAGTTCAATCGCCAGATCGGGCGATGGGTGGTCGAGCAAGGGGGTTACCAGATACAGCATTCCTGGGTAGAGATCTCCTGTGCAGGTTTATACCGGCAGGATGGGGTGCATTTATCCCTCGTAGGTTTAGACTTGCTCCTTAACGACTGGTAGGAGGGTTTGGAATCTGTCCTGGGCAGGCGGTACGCCGGTCGCAGCTTGGGGGGGGGGGGGGCTCAGGGATCTAAGATTGCCTGAGCCGGTGGTGGGATCCCGGAGGTGTCCGGGGTCCGGAGCCTTAGCTATTAGTAGGGTGGGGGTGGGGTACCTCCGACCCGGATAACCCCGGTAGGGCTTTTGCTAATAATATGGCAAAGCCGGGAGAGGGGTGGTAGGTTAGTAGCCGCAGTCTCTCTGTGGTCAGAGTAGAAATGACTTCACTTTGCTACCCACATGGCTGGTGAGACATTTCTGTTGGAGTGGAGGTTTAAGTTGTTTGTTAAATTGTGTTGGATATGATTAAAAGTTAATAAAGCTGCGACCGGTTTTATGCCAAGATTGAAGTTGTGTGATTATTAGGGGTGGTGGGGGTGGGGGGAAGGGGGAGGGGGGAAAAGGGGGGAGTTGGAGGGGGGAAGGAGAGCACCGCGTCCGCTGTGCCTCAGTTATTATTATGGGCGTGGGGCCCTTACCTGAAGGCCGATGGTAACCGGGCCAGCGGCGCGCGGGGATCCGGCCAGGCTGCATGCCGCATGGTGCGAGGCAGCATGGGAGGCTGAGGGGCATTATTTGAAATGATTGGCTCCTGCGGATGAAGGGCGATCGCAGGAACCAATCAATTGCAAGGAGTAGCGAAGGAAGGAGGGGAGAGGAAGAGCGAGCCGGCGGGACCTTCATTCTGGGCAGGCAAGCGCGGAGAAGGCAGCGGGCGTCCCACCCTCCCACCCTTTGACAATGGGTAGGGTGTTTGGGGTGAAGGGGTTTCGCAGCTGGAAGGGGAGGCGGGATCCCAGAGGTGTCCGGGGTCCGGAGCCTTAGCTATTAGTAGGGCGGGGGTGGGGTACCCCCAACCCGGATAACCCCAGTAGGGCTTTTGCTAATAATATGGTGAAGCCGGGAGAGGGGTGGTAGGTTGGTAGCCACGGTCTCTCTGCAGTCAGAGCGGAAATGACTTCACTTTGCTACCCACATGGCTGGTAAGACATTTCTGTTGGAGTGGGGGTTTAAGTTGTTTGTTAAATTGTGTTGGATATGATTAAAAGTTAATAAATCTGTGACCGGTTTTATGCCAAGATTGGAGTTGTGTGATTATTAGGGGGGGTGGGGGTGGGGGGAAGGGGGAGGGGGAAAAGGGGGGGTTGGAGGGGGGGAAGGAGAGCGCCACGTCCGCTGTGCCTCGGTTACTACTGTAATTGGAACTGAAAACTTGAACTTTACATAGAAAACTTTCAAGTAAACCATACAGCGTAAACTTTGGTACACTTTGATCAAAATAAACTGAACAACGTGAATTATAGGATACTATGATACAAGGTAACTGTACAGAGTAGGTTATGCAAAGGCAGTTATGTGTGATATTGTGGAGTGGCTATGTGTTAGAGCCCAAATACTCCAAAAAAAAGAAGTGTTTTTAACTTTCAGCAAAAGTTCCCAATGCTTGAGAGGGAGCGAAGGTCTGGTGGGACAGAGCTCCAAATGGTCGCAGCATAAAAGCAGAATGTTCTGTTGAAGATGGAGGCGTTGGTGCAGGTAAGTGTCTTAGGTACTGTGAGGCAAGTGTTAGCGCTTCTGCGTGAACTTTAGCATTGGGGTTTGTCCAGTAGTGAGTGTAGGTTATCTTCTTTTTTTTTTAAACATTTATTTTCATTTTGCAACAAACAAAAGAAACAGCACACCAAAAAGACAAAACAAGTATACAATAAGGAAAAGTAAACCCATTACCCCCCACCCCAATGCTTCTTCTCTACCCGATTAGATCAGGATGTGAGCGCTTCCAATTAACAGTGATTATACATCAAACAGTCAAAAAAGTATCTACAATACAGCATGATCATGGAACAGAGACATATACAAAGTTAGACAGTCAGATGAGAGCATTTAGCAAAATGTACATAGTCATTGAGCATCATCCATTGAGACCAATGAAAAGGAGTCTGAATGGAGGAAGCAAAAACAGTCGAGGTATTTGTTCATATTAACTGCAAGGACAGACATGATTCCACCAGTCATTGGGGCTCAAGTGGGAGCTAGTGTTCAGTATTACTTAATTAGGGAGATAGCTATGCCAAGCATAAAGTTCGAAAGGAGATAAGCCAATTTTGGGAGAGAGGGGATCCCCGCAACTAGGCGAAGTCCCACTATCCTCCAAGAAAGGGGGCTCCTTAGAGTGCAAGATAGACTAAATACGACCCCAGACCCGACGCCAGTGATACTGTAATGCGGGATATTTATGCATAACATGAAGCAATGAACCAGTGGCCGCAGGACGTGGCCAGCAACCAGTGCCCTGAGTAGTGTTCCAGTTATCTAATCTGTGAGGAGTGTGAGAAAACACCGGTGGGCTAGAAAGAGGAGGTTCTGAGTGAATGAGGCGGATCGGGAACCCATGTCCCTCTACTCCGGATTAGGCTCCAGTGCTCCGAGGTCAAAGTCACATGTGGTTCTCTCTCCCACACCTTCTGCGCTATAGGGGTATCTCTAGGGATAGCATTACATAAGATTTAATAAAATTAGATGCTACACCCGGTAAACTAGCGAGAGATCGGAGAGTCCCCGATCAATCTTATGTAGGGAATGCCAATGGCGGGAGTATTCTAGGGCTCCGAAGGCAATGCTGAAGTTGCACTGACCAGAGTCAGGAGTCTAAAAAATTACATAAGAGTATTAAAGGCACCTAAAGTGTCTAAAAGCATTGGTGGATAGTGGGAGTCTAATGGGAGAGTCATACCAGGAAGAAAGGTAAGAGGAATCGGTTGCAAAGGCCCGCTTCTGTATCTAGCCACACAGGTCAACTCAGTACTGGAGCTTCCAACCAACGAGGACCGTGTTTGAGAGGATCAGATCGAGGGAACACTGAGTAAAATCCCCACCAAGTATCAATGGAGCACTAGGAGAGGCCAAGGCCAACTGCGCAATACTTGCATAGTAAGCAGGGTTGTCCACATCCGGGGCATAATGCAAATACACGTGAATTCACTATCTCCAATCTCTAGGTACACACAGGCCCATCCACCCTCCTTGGAGTGGACCATTAATACCATTGACGGTGAATGATAAGAATTTACATAAGGCCATACGGAAATTTAAGATTCTGAGCATGATAGCACACATAATTTCACTATGTCCCTCAAACTGACTGTATCCGGCTGTACACATGACACAGAAAATAAGCTAATACAATACAATGAAGCGCCCCACATTAACAAAGAAAACCGCTGTACGGTAGAGGAGAAGCAAAACCCCAAAATTACTGGCGACCATGTGTCTGCGGGGAGAAACCCCAGAGAAGGCCAAAATTGAAAAACACATAACTGTAGGACTGTACGTGCTCCGAGTCCGGCCGAGGCACATATCATGAAGGGATAGGAGACCAAAAGAACAAAAGTCATATGGAGAAAGAAAGAAAGTCCAGGCTATTTCTGTGCTTAGCTATGATCGCCACATCGGGCCCTTCAAAATGGCGGATAGAGCCGGCAGATAAAAGTCCAAAATTCGGGATTAGCGCATCTGTTCTGCTTCTTTGGAGTCTAAAAATGTTGATAGTAGATCAGGATCTTCGAACGTCCTGGTTTGGTTGTGGAGAGTCACTCGGAGCTTTGCCGGATACAACAGGCCAAAGCGAGCCTGTAGCTGTTGAAGTCGAGGGCGAAAAGCAAGGAGTTTCTTCCGACGGTCAGCGGTAGGCTTTGCCAAATCAGGAAAGAAGGAGATCTTACGGCCTTCAAATTCCAAATGATGATTCGCTCGGGCAACATGTAAAATTTGTTCCACTTGTTGATAGCGTAGCAAGCTAAAAATAATAGGCCGGGGAGTCGTACGGTTGGGCGCCATGTGGGCAGGAACACGATGTGCTCGATCGATTTCCAGTTCTCTGCGAAATGTGATCTTTAGCAAGGAGGGAAGAGTTTTGAGCAAGAATTCTCTTATATCTCCTGCTTCCACCCCCTCCGGTATTCCGAGGAGCCTCACATTGTTGCGCCGGGCTCGATTATTACTATCTTCTAACTCCTTTTGAAGATTCTGTATCTGGCGCTCAGCCTTATCCAATTTGCCCAAGCGCGCCTCGTGCGAGTCGAGGACCCCCGCCATATTGTCCTGCCGCAATGAAAGACTTTCAAGTCGGTCCTGGAACACTCCAAAGTCTTCTCGCATGGCTCGAAGCGCTTCTCCATTGGACTGCACCAATTCCTTCACGCCGCGGATTTCCTCCAAAATCTCCAGATGCATTGCGGGGTTTTCACGAAATGGGACCATCTTCTGTGGAGAGGACACCTCTGTTTTGGAACGTTTTCCGTGAGAAAAGGAAGGAGACCCGAAGTCCAAGTGCGCTGGCTTGTGGGCCGCCATCCCCCCCGAGGTACCCCGGTCAGCTCGGAGCAAAATAGTAAGTTTATATAGGTATTAAGTCAGGATTCTAAGTAGGCCTCTCCGGAGCTTCAACGCAAAGCGTCCTACCCGCTGGACATCAGGCTCCGCCCCCCGAGTGTAGGTTATCTTCTGATATCTGTAGGATTGTCCTGAAGGTTGTCAGTTCCACTTTATATTTCACTCTGCTGTTGATGGGGAGCCAGTGTAATTGCTTCAGTACTGGTGTTATGTGAGTGTTTCCTGTGATGAGTCTGTCTGCTAAGTTCTTTGCAAGCTGTAGCAGCTGTATTGAGAATTTTGGCAGGCCCTAGTAGAAAATGTTGGCATAGCCGAAGATGGGGGTGATGAGTGCTTGAAAAATGTTCCTGAAGTCTTTATGGTCCAGTAGAGGTCTGAAGTTCCTCAGAACTTTGATGCAGTGGTATTCTGGTGACGTATTTAGCGTGGGCATTGAAGTTCAGGTTCTGGTCCAAAATTATGCCCAGATACTTCACTTGTTGTTTTACTTGCAATGTCAGGCTTGCAAGGTTTATTGTATCTGGTGGGGTGCCTGGTGATGTGCAGGACTTCTGTCTTGTTAGAACTGATGAGTAGATTGTGGAGGCTGAGCCATTGCATGACTGCCTCTAAACATTTGCTGATTAAGGAGTAGTCGGGGTTGCTGGTTGAGAAAGAGGTATAGATGAGGATAAGGTCTGCGTAAAGGTGGTATAGGATTTTTTGATTTTGGATGACCTTGGATAAAGATTTTAAAAAGCAAAGAGGATAGTGTGGAACCTTGCAACAGGCCTTGGAGGAGCTTGAAGAGTCTTGACGTTTGTGATCCCACTCCGACCTCTTGTGAGGGTCAGAGAGATACGACTGGAACCACTGAAGAGTTTTTCCTCTTAGGCCAATTTTGTGGAGGCACGACATGAGCTGAGACTGTATGACTTAAGAACATAAGAACATAAGATATGCCATACTGGGTCAGACCAAGGTCCATCAAGCCCAGTATCCTGTTTTCAACAGTGGCCAATCTAGGTCATACGTACCTAGCAGTTTCCCCAAAAGACACAGGTTCCGCAATGCTTGTACTGGGTCAAGCATTGATATCCTGGGTCCCTTCTTAATAATGGTTAATGGAGCTTTCCTCCAGGAACTTGTCCAAACCTTTTTTAAACCCAGCTATACTAACAGCCTTTACTACATCCTCTGGTAACAAATTCCAGAGTTTGATTACACGTTGAGTGAAAAAATATTTTCTTTTATTAGTCTTAAATAGTTTACCCTGTAGCTTCATTGCATGTCCCCTAGTCTTTCTATATTCTGATAACGTAAACAATCGATCTACGTTTACCCGTTCCACTCCGTTCATTAATTTATAGACTTCTATCATATCTCCCCTCAGCCGTCTCTTTTCCAGGTTAAAGAGCCCTAACCTTTTTAGCCTTTCTTCAATGCCTGTGATTAGTATGTTGAGGAGAGATGTCAGTAGATTTTCAGTGCTGTGGAATGGCTTACAGTCATGCTGGTGCCTATCATGGGGAGAATGGGTTTCCATGAAATCCTGTGTTTGTAGTTGGACAGCCTTTTCAATGATCTTAGCAGGAGAAGAGATGCTTGATATGGGTCTGTATGATGAAGGAACAGCTGGGTTGAGCATGTGGGATTTTAGTAATGGTCCGATGTATGTTTGTTTCGGGGGGAAAGGGGGTAGGCATATCTGCGAGATCAAGTGATGATTGGAAAATGTGTAGGATGAGTGGTAAAAGATCCTGCTTGAAGATTTTAATCCATGGGAATGGGCATGGGTCCAAAAGGGAGGTGGTGCTGATAAGGTTTCTGATGATGTTCTCTAGCTGCCTGGTAGAGATGGGGCTATAGGTTGACCATGTTTCTTTGTTGTGGGCGTCAGTAGTGCTGCTTGCATAACTGAATGGAATAGTTGCTGCTGAGGTACCTGCTTGTTTACTTTGAAAGTGTTGCAGGGGTATGTTTGTCTGATGAGTGTTGTTGCTTAGAAGGAAGAAGGCAAGGTGGAAAAGTGTTGGTGAGGGCAGTTGTCGGAGTGAATATTAGGTCCAGTGCTCTACCCTTGCTGTGTGTTGCTTCTGTTATTATTTGGTTGAGTTGCATTGCCTCCATGGCCTGTAAGAATGAAGATGCATGTTTGTTTGGTAATGTTGGTAAGTTAAGGTCTCCAAGTAAAATGAACTATTTATTCTTGTGGTGCTTCTTCAAATAGCGGGGAGAGGTTGGTTCCTGATCTGGGAGGTCTGTACACTAGGCAGATTGAGAGGTGGGGATTGGCTGTGGATATGTAGTCCCTGTCTTGGGTGGAGCTGTGATGGATGGATTTGAATTGTAGTGATTCCTTAGCTATGATGATTACTCCTTCTCCTTTCCTGTTGACTTTGGGGTGATTGAAGAGCTGGTAGGATGGTATGGCCATTTGTTTTAGGAGAACAGTATCTGTTCCCTCAGTACAGGTTTCAATGATGCATGCTGTGTCAATTTTGTTGTCCCTCATGTGGTCAACAAGGATGGGAATTTTGTTGCGAATGGATCTGGCATTGATGAGCATGCACTTGAGAGGGGGACATGTGGGTGAGTCAGATGGAGGTGGGTTGAGTAGAGGATGAATCCTGAGGAGATTGGAGGGTTCTAATGCATAGCTTGATAATGAAAGGTTGCAGCCTGCAGTGTGGTTGGTATATCACAGGGATGTTTGTTGAGGAGATAAATGCTGAGGTGTGTGTGAATGTGTATGTGGCGAGAAGTAGGATAAGGAAGTATAATGAGATATGAGGCATGTTGGTTTAGGTCTTTGCTGTGGTGTGTGGAATAGATAGAGCTGTTGTTGGGCTCTGGGGGTACAGCTTGCTTTATGTGTGCGTCGGGCTGGGTCAGCTCTGAAGAGCGGTTGCTGTGCGGTTGCTGTTGCTGGTGGGCTCTGTGATCTGTAATTGGCCCAATGGTGTTAGTGGTGTTTCCTGCTACCAATATTGTTCAGGGTTAAGCATCAGTATGCTTTGTACTGCTCTTCCTCTGTGGTATGGCACTCCAACTTATGTAGATTGCATTGGTTGTGTTCCTGTTTGCCAGCTTATAGATGGGTCGTCCCGTGGTTCTCAGGAGTTGTAGTTGGTCCCTGCCTAAGGGCCATGCCAAAGGGCTCTCTGGCAAGGCATTCAGATTGGGTGTGGGTGCACCTGAAGGTGTTTCAATATGTAAAGTCTGTCTTGGAGGGTCCTGATTGGCCTTGTGGTGGGGTGCGGGAGGGACTCTCCTATCTGCTCTCTTCCCCGATGATGATTGGGGCTGCTAGTGGAGGCTGAGCTGTTCCCGTGCCTGAAGGTGCTTCTGTATTTAAAGTCTGACTTGGAGGCCCTGATTGGCCTTGTGGTGGGGAGTGGGAGGGGCTCTCCTATCCACTCCCTTCCCTGATGCCAATCAGGGCTGCTGGTGGCGGCTGAGCTGTTCCCGTGCTTGAAGGTGCTTCTGTATTTAAAGTCTGACTTGGAGGCCCTGATTGGCCTTGTGGTGGGGAGTGGGAGGGGCTCTCCTATCCACTCCCTTCCCTGATGCCAATCGGGGCTGCTGGTGGCGGCTGAGCTGTTCCCATGCCTGAAGGTGCTTCTGTATTTAAAGTCCAGCTTGGAGGGCCCTAATTGACCTTGTGGTGGGGAGTGGGAGGAGCAATATACTCAAATCATCGACTGACTATCAGGGAGCTTGCTGAGGACAAGGACATCAGTTTTGGGTCGGTACAGTCCATTCTGTCTGTTGATTTGGGGATGAGACGTTTGTCTGCAAAATAAAACTCCTGTCCCCTGACCAAAGAGAAGATCAATTATCTGCAGCTAGGGAGCTGTTGGAATACATTGAAAATGACTCAGATTTCATCAAAGAGATTATTATTGGTGATGAATCATGGATTTATGGTTATGACCCAGAAACTAAGGCTCAATCTTCACAATGGAATACTCCAAACTCTCCAAGACCCAAGAAAGTCCGTCAGGTAAGGAGCAATGTCAAGGTCATGCTCGTGGTTTTTTTGATTACCAGAATATTATTCCTCATGTGTATGCTCCAAAAGGCCAAACCATCAATAAGGAGTACTACGTCCAAGTTCTGACTCAGCAGTTCTTGGCCAAATACCAAATTGAGCAAGTCTGTCAGATGCTGCACTAACCTGACCTCGCACCCTGTAACTTTTTCTTGTTTCTAAAACTAAATTACCACTGAAAGGAAGGAGATTCGACCACTTGGAGACCATTAAGCAAAATTCAACAAAGCAACTTCACAGCATAACAAAAGAGGCCTTTCAAAATTGTTTACAGCAGTGGCAGGAAGGCTGGAGGAATTGTGT
Source organism: Ichthyophis bannanicus (assembly GCA_033557465.1). Taxonomy (NCBI): domain Eukaryota; kingdom Metazoa; phylum Chordata; class Amphibia; order Gymnophiona; family Ichthyophiidae; genus Ichthyophis; species Ichthyophis bannanicus. Next base: position 15,393,768 of record CM066036.1, on the reverse strand, counting down.
TTTATTGGAAGGAGACTACTTTGCTGGAGACTGAGTGCAATAACTGTCAGTGTTGTGTTACTGTATAAGTCTCCATACTTTTTGATTGCACCTCATAATGCAACAGCTCCATTGCTTTCCTTTTACTGATTTTTGTTTCCCAAAAATATTGCTATTTTAAATATAGGAAGGATTCTCCAGGTAGATAATTGTCCCTCTTGAGAGGCAAAGAGCATGTGCGGGCTTTCATGGTTCATGCAATTTTATCTGGGTTAATAAGAGGCATACTCAGTAAGGATGTGATTTTGTTCAAAAAAAAATAAGAAATGTCAACACTATTGTAATTCACAAAAATCAGATTCCCCCTAACTCCATCATTTTCAAGTATCCAAATATGGCAAAACTGATCCCCAGTTCCTCGGGCCTCACCAGTGACATACTTTAACATGGTGCCAGTGGAGGCCATGACTATTTTGAATGACAGCACCAACAGGGCACGAGTGGCTGGGCAAAGAAGCAGCAGGCAGAAAACATGTGGAGCCCACTTTCCTTAGGGGCACGTCTGGGCCATCCTGATTCCCCCATGCAGGACGGCCCCATTAGGACCCGATTCTGCACCGCGGGAGCCAGACGTTCCTGCAGGTGCAGGATTGGGCCATGAGATGGTCTGGGGTGCCTCTGCATACACGCGGGGATATCCTCCCCGCATGCCCCTCTGGCCCCTGCAGCGCCAACCCCCAGTTATCACACTGCCCAACCTCGACCTTGTGGAATAAGCGGCACGTCCAGTCCACCACCTCGACCTGCCCCCACTCCGCCCACTCTCTGCCCCCTCCCACCCCCCCTCCAACTTTGCCCATGCTGCGGCTCTGGCCATGTGGGGCAGGATGGCTAGCAGGGTTGAATGTTCCACATGCAGCCCCAATAGATGCCTTGCAGAATCGGGCCCATAATAACATAGTAACATAGTAAATGACAATAGATAAGGACCAGCATAGTCCATCTAGCCTTACAATGAGGTGGCTAGAGTTGTATCTGCTGCACCATACAGGTTACCCCCTCTATGTCTTTGCTTAGGGTTGTACAGTGGTGGTCAACACTATTGGCACCCTTGCAGTTCAACCCTTAATGCCCAATATCTCCTAAAAAAAAGTGGCCAGTGAAATGGCTTTGGACTTTATATGCACGCATATTTGACACATAAACGAATCAAATAAAACAAGACCAATTAAAAAAGAAAATAGTAGGAAATAGTATAAAATCTGGGACATTGCCAGGACATGATTATTAGCACCCTTATAAACAGAAGAGCCACATTCCCATTGCACTAAAATTAGATGCACCTGTAATCAATTGTCAAAACTTGTATGACTTGAATCAACCAATGAAAGATGGCTCTAAAGTTTAAAATGGCCACATTAACTCCCTCTTCTATTTTCACAATGGTGAAGGCAAGAGAGCTGCCTCAGACAATCAGAAAAGCCATTATCATAGGACTACCAAGGCATTTTGGAGTAAAATGTCCTACCTAGTGACAGAAAACTAGGTCTGAGTCGAAGTTTGTGCGTCCTCAAGCAGGACAATGACCCAAAACATATCCAAAAGTAGAAAAGAATGGTTAAAAAGGAACAAATGGACTGTTTTAAACTGGCCAGCAATGAGTCCTGATCTCAATCCAATCGAGACCCTTTGGAAAGAGCTGAAATCTGCCATTGGTAAAAGGAATCCTGGAAACATTTATGAGCTGGAACAAATCACAGTTGAAGAGTGGGAGAAACTACCAGCAGACAGATGTATGAAACTTATAGATGGCTACAAGAAATGTTTGGAGGTTGTTATCGCTGCCAAGAGTAGTGAAGGATACCATTAATCCTGTCCAGGTTAAGGGCAGTGATAAGGGGTTTCCGTGTGATATGGGCTCTGTGCGTGTAGGAGGCATTCCGGCGTTAAGGGCACTATGGGACACTTAACATGCGTTAACAAGACATTGGGTGTTAAGGTATCAAGCAGAGGGTGGTATGTGCTGGTAGCACTGATGTGCTGTAGATGCCATCCCCAACGTATTTGTACAGTGTGGGAAAATGTGTGTCAGTGCCACATGGAATGCCTGATACCAGACATGTAGGTCTCACACCTGTCACAGTCACACAGCCACCATACAACACCCCAGTCAAATTTGCAGATAACAACTGGACAGGTGTTATCCAAACTTGGGCAAATGGTGCACATATGGGCATAAGGTGATACCTGCAATTGACTATCTGAGGGGTAGGACATGTCTGCATGTACTGTAGAGATGTGATGCAGCCAAAGCTGTACATTAACAATTATGATGTCATACATGACTCATGTCTCACATGTAGGTTACAGCTATATGCATGTAACTGACTGTTAGTATACTGCTGTATCAGTGCAGTCACATCAGGGTACATCTTACCGACAAATTGGTAATGTCTGATGATTAACAGGGACTGTACGGACCTGCAGTCAGCTGAGTCATTGGTGGGTTAAGTGACCTGCGCAAGGTCACAAGGAGGTGTTGTCAGTCCATGAAGGTTGTGGCAGACATAAAATATGACAGTAACACATGAAATGTCACACAAAGAGTGGTAGTGAGCCTCAAACTGTAGTATCTTGAACCCCAAGTTATTGCCATGACCATCACACCACACCTCCATGCAGGTACCTGACATGTGCAGGGTGAACATATCTGACTCCCTGCAATGGGCTGCAGCAGAGCCAATAAAGCCATGCTCTTAGAAGGCCATGATGGGGAATAGCATGTTTGCTGACCCAAAGTGTGGCCAGAATGCATTAAAAAGTAGAAAGATGAGTGTCTGCAAGTCACAGCAGAGCCAGGATTATTAAAGGCAGGGAAATGACCTGAGTAGCACATAGGCACAAAATGAATACGTAGAAATTGAACCCTTGTCCTCTGTTTATGGAAATATTGTACTAATCACTAGGCTACGCCTCTATGCTTTGTTACACAGCAATGTCTGGATTCAAAGAGCCTGCAGGTTGCTTCCTAAACTATCTGCTGTGTGTGCCGGTATAGGTTAGACTCACCAAATGGAGAATGTACTGATCCATCACATCAGCTCAGTAAGATGCACTGACAGTGTGTGATACAAGCACAGAACAGATACAAACGGTGCTACTGAGCAGTTTCAGCAGTCATCCTGAGGATGAGGATAGGTGCCCAGCACCTGGACCCCAGAGCTTGCACTGCTAGAGAAGGTCTCTGCCAGCCATGCTGCAGGTCTGCATTACTGCTGGCATGTGGCAGTTTTTATCTGCAGTGTATTATGCTAAGTCATCTTGTTTCCTGCACAATTGCAACACGTTATATTCACCTGCCACATCTGGGCCTTGGGCCCTGCCCCTGTTGCGCAGGGATCTCTCTTAGAACAGTGCATGTCAGTGTCAAGTGTTAAACAAGTGATGCCTTGGACTTCAAATGCAGTGGGGGCTTCTAGGCTTGCATGGGGCTGCTGTTGCTGGTCCTGCCATGACCACTGTGGGGAGGGCAGGAACAACTGCTGCCCCAACCATCTAGGACTAACACTCCACCACAGCAAGTACAGTCAGACTATACCTGCTGCCCACCATGGGGCTGTTTCAGCCATGCACATACCAACTGTGGTCAGTCCGCTGGTCAGCAGACAGTGCATGTGCACAGAGCAACCATGTGCACCTTGGCTTGGGATAAACAGCATGGACACCCAGCATTTGGCTCAATGATTACACTGTCTAGACAGAGATTGTATAACACTATGTGGATACATAGCAGTGCCATGGTCACTGCTAAATCAGAGTGAGAGTGCCCTCCCATTATGACATGCTGTGGCCACCCAGGCTATTCATGTGGCAGATGAGCACTACAAAGTCTCAGCTATTGACCCTACCGCCGATGCAGACATACCCTGGCCAATCCACTTTGTTTCAGGCCATACCCACAATCCTCTGCTCCTCATCATGTGCATTTGCAGACTAATGCTGGGAACAGCTTAGGCAATGCGAGGAACAGTACCTGCTTATAGTGATTGTAAACTGCTCTGATGCCTTTCAGCCTAGGCGATATATCAAGAAATTGCATAAACATAAACACAGTGAAGTACAGAAAGCCACAGAACAATGGAGACACACACACACTCACATTGCCGCACTGTGCAAAAGTGGGGATGGTTGGAATTACTGCCTGCCACTTTGGTCATCATATCAGCTCAAGCATTGTTAACATGTGCTTATTGTGCAGGCGCTAGTAGCATGCTCTGACATTAACCCCACCCATTGTTAGCACCTACTCAGTATGCAGGTGCTATCAGCCTGTCTCTCCATCCAGCTGTGGATAGTGGAGTCGTTCTATGTGGCTGATGGGTGTTTGTACCCTTGCTGGCCAATTCATTGGGGGTTGAACATGCTGATGCTGTACCTGCACTGTAGGCTAAGGTTTAGCCACAGGAACATGCAATACATGATCCACAGCTATGACTTGAACCTGTGACCTTCAACTTATATACACACCAAATGCATATGTTAAGCCACAGTGCTGCCATATAGATAGAACAGTCCCTGGGGCTGACATGTTTCCCATCAGACAGACCTTGGCACATGTTGCAGTGTGCATGGCACACAGGACCAGGACATGCCTTTGGTCTGCTGCAGGTCAGTGCCACTGCCCCTGCCGCCAACACGCTCACACCATGCTAACATGCCCGCATGCTGTCAGTGGTGGTGGTAGGCAGTCCCAGCCCATCCAACATGCGGGTTTAGCAGGCGCCTACGCCACAAGGTCCAGATGGGGGTGGGGCAGAGGCACACATGGAAGGCCATGCATCTCCCTAACCATCTGCCTCTGCAGGGTCCCCCATCACCACCTGCCACCGATACGTCTCGGGGGAGGATGACAGCCACTACTGTGGTATTTCCCAAGACACCTGCATTTTGCAGCTACCTGGAGGGCTATTGGCCTCTACCTCGGCAACTGGCTTTAGCGGCAACAGGGAGGGAGGGCCAGCCAGGATCTCTGCCTAGGGTGCTAGGACCCTTGGACCACCCCATGTCGCACATCATCTTTCCGCAGCAGCAGAATGTCTGTGTTCTGCCACTTTTACTGTGGGATTATGATGGACATCACAGATGGTAATGCGGATTGCAGGATAGCCCTAGGAGGAGAGGCTAAAAAGGTTAGGGCTCTTCAACCTGGAGAAGAGATGGCTGAGGGGAGATATGACAGAAGTCTGTAAATTAATGAATGGAGTGGAATGGGTCAACATAGATCGATTGTTTATGCCATTAAAATGTAGAAAGACGGGGACATGTAATGAAACTACAGTGTAACCCATTTAAGATTAATAAGAGAAAATATTTTTGCAGTCAATGCTCAATCAAACTATGGAATTTATTACCAGAGGACGTAGTAAATGTTGTTAGTGTAGCTGGGTTTAGAAAAGGTTTGGACAAGTCCCTGGAGGAAAGGTACATAAACCATTAATAAACAGGACCCGGGAAATCCACTGCTTGCCCCACTACAGCATTGCAGAACCTGTGTGTCTTTTGGGGAGACTGCTAGGTTCTTGTGATCTAGATTGGCCACTGTTGGACACAGGATACTGGGCATGATGGACCTTGGTCTGATCTAGTATGTCATATCTTATGATCTTATGTTTTTATGTGCCACCTGGGCAGCTGCCTGGTCTTACCTGTGCACCAGAAACCCCCACTACATGACCTACGTGCTACCTTCTTTGCCCCATTTGCACCACCAACATAGTGCCCTGTCATGCTTGGGCACAATGCTGTTGCTGCTAATGGAGCACTACTATCACTGTCTGAGGCTCCCCTGTCAGTGCATCACATTGCAGACATTAAATTAAGCTCTCTCCCCTCTAAATGCACCCTTTCCTTGAGGTTTTACTTGGTGTTAGGGTTCCCAGTCTTAAAGGGCTTTTATATAAGTTGTGCAACAGGCATTAAGATAGCACACGCTGTTAACACCTACTCTCTGCCTCCTTAACACCCACTCTATGCCTACTGTGCCCTTAACACTGCAGGAGCCTTTAACACCTGTTAAATCAGCGTTAAGGGTGCCAGGGTGCAATTAATAGGCATTAACACCACACTTGCTCCCTTAATTCCCTTTAGTAAACATACCCCTAAATTGCACAGACATCTTTTGTTGTATACCTCTCAACATACTATTAAAATATTATAATGACATACAGTTGGAATATTTCCAATTATTTCTCAAGATATTATACACAACATGCCTAAAATGCAAGGGTGCCAATAAGGTTGACCACAACTGTACACTTTGTATAGAAATAGCTGTAATGCATTTTCAAATGGAAATTAATATTATTTTCTGAGTTTTTCATTCCATGCAATTGTTCCTGTTGTGGACGGGGAGAAGCAGCTTGTGCAGTGTTAGAGAAGAACGTCGGCGCCATGATTACCCAACCCTCATGGTATAAGGCGTGAAGGAAAATCCTGAAAGTGGCAGCATCAGAGGAGGCATCAGTGACCCAATCCCTGCTTGCACAAGAAGAAAAGGAGACTCTAGCCTGATAAGAGGTACAGTATTTACAAGGTGGGTAGGGATGGGAGAGTGGGGGGAGACAAGAAAATAGAAGTCAACGAGAGGGGAAGTGGGAAGTAGGAAGAGAAGGAAAGGGAGATAGAAGAGAAAGAAATGAGGGAAGGAGGGAGAGGATAGGTAGAAGGAAATGGGAAAGGTGTGGAACTACAACTACTACTACTAATACTACTAATCATCATTTGTAAAATGCTACAAGGCGTACACAGCACTGTACATATAGATGTAAGACACAGTCCCTGCTCATCAGAGCTTACAATCTAATCAAGATGAAAAACATCACAAAACTGGGGACTAGAGTATGGCAAGATATACATAAGTAGTGAGCAAGAGAGTGAGGAGCATCAGGATCCAAAAGCAGCCTCAAAGAATTGTGTTTTTAGCCTGGATTTGAATAGGGCTTGAGAATTACCAACAATGCCATTGCCCACATTGTCCTGAGCACAGAACTGTCCTCCATGCACAAATTCCCCTCGCATACCCTTTCGCTTACGCACACCTCCCTACCACCCCTCCACATACAATGTCCCCTTGGCAACAATCCATTGTTTACTGTCCCAGTGATTACAACCGTCTCATGTATATCTTTCATGAACACTGCTCAGTACATATCCACCATTGCAAACTTGCCCATGCACCCACGACAGCCCATCATACACATATCACCTTACCATTCACACTCACACACATATACAAGCCAACTGTGCACATAACCCTCCTCTGCGGACAACCATTCTTTCTGCATACCCTCAGGACTCAAACATATCTTACCACACTGTGTGCAAATCACACCCAACCATTTTCAAACAAACATCTCAGATACCTATACGCTTAGGGCCCGATATTCAGTTGGACGAGCTATGCTTCGCTTCGGCGCATTACCCTGCCTGCCAAATTCTAAACCCGGATATTCAATGCCACATTGATGGCATTGAATATCCGGGTTAGGTGTCGAGGGGATTCACCCGCAGAGCCTAACCGGGTAGTGGCAATATTGGAATGCTATCCAGTTAGCCACCCTTGGCTAGAACTAAGCAAACCAAAAACTTGCCTAGTTTTAGCTATGTATGGCTAGCCAGGTAGTGATCCAGTATTATCGCTACTCGGTTACCGGGACTCCCTGCCTCTGCTCTGCCCTGGAACCGATAGCATCGGGGCTTGTAGGGGACGTAGACGGGAATATTCAACAGCACTAACCATGTAGGTGCCTCTGAATATTCCCGTCTTAAGGCATTTACATGTTTTACAGGGCTGTAAATCATGTAAATGCCTTTCAAATATTGGGCCCTTACTATCTATGCAATCATTCACTCAGTCACACTTACACCACACACTCCACCTACCCACTAGCTCAGCAAAATCAATGATTGGAACTTGGCATTTATCTTTATTGAATAAAAAATATTGCCTTCTATAGAAGAAAATGACTCGTCAGGGTGGGGAGGGATAAACTTCTCCTACTGACCTATAAGTGCATTCATTCTGCTGCTCCTCACTACCTTTGCTCTCTTATCTCTCCCTACACCCCTCCTCTGTAACTCTGCTCTTCTAGCAGATCCCTTCTATCTGAGCCCTTATCTTCTACTGCCAACTCCAGACTTCATTCCTTCCACCTTGCTGCTCCTTATGCCTGGAACAAACTACCCGAGTTTATGCAGCAGACTTCATCTCTGGCCCTTTTCAAATCCAAGCTGAACACTCACCTCTTCAAGGCCGCTTTTGGATCCTGACCTGCTTAGTCACTTGTGTGTCTCTTTACTATTCCCCTAAACATATCCTTGTCCTCAGCTGTTGTGTTGTCTTGACTAGATTGTAAGCTGTGATGAGCAGGGGCCATCTTTTACAGTCTATACAGTGCAGCGTATGCCTTGTAGCGCTATACAAATGATAAGTAGTAGTAATAATAGTAGTAGTAGTAGTAGTAATACAGGCTGAGATTCATAAAATCCTGAGTACAAACATCTACGTAGCAATTGGAATGATCAGGTCAAGATGTTCATAGTCCCCCAGTTTTTTTAAGAGAGGCTTTGATGAAAGTATAGCTTTGAGTCAAATACATATAAAGAAACGGGAAAGCAAGAGCAGCCATTTTATAAAACAGAAAACGAGCAATATCTCTTGGCCAGTGATTACATGTCTATGTGTTGATTTTTGCAGCTTCCATTTACAAATGGTGAGTTCCAGAAAGTTATGAGCCCGATTCCCTAAGGGGTATGTCTGGGGCAACTGGATGGCCCCAAGCAGGATGGGCCCGTTTGGACCCAATTTTGCACCGCGGGAACCAGACGTTCCCACGGGTGCAGGATCGGGCCCTGAGAACGCCCGGTGTGCCATAGCATACCTGCGGAGATGTCCTCCCCACAGGCCCCACTGACTCCTGCAGCGCTGACCCTCTGTTTCCAAGCAGCCTGACTCAAGGCCGGGCAGCCGAGTCCAGTATCGGGCAGTGGGGATCTAACTGTCCCTGGCCTTGGCCTCTGGAGAAAATTCCGGTCCCGATCACCTGGTCAAAGCTGCTTATTCCAGCTTTGAGGTGGAATAAGCAGCACATTCCCCCTGACCCCGCAGGACATACAGGGTAGTGACCTGAATCAGCCCTGTACGTCCTGCCGCCTCAGCCTGCCTCCACTCCGCCTTCACTGCACCTCCCCCACCCCCTGCCGGCTCTTCCCGTACTGCTGCTCTGGCTGTATGGGGAGAATCAGAGGGGGATTACGGTCAGGACGGCTTGGGATGTGCATCCCCTCAAGTCGCCTCTCAGGACCTGGCCCTATATGTATATGTATAAGTGCAGTTAATTAAAGAGCAAAGCCCCGAAAGACTAATTTTTACATTTTAAACTCTATGTAAAACACTGGGGGACTGAGTACAATTGCTCTCTCCATCACCCTTTTCAAGTTCTGGCCAAAAGAAGGACTTTATTGAAACTTATGCATGCCTTGGAGAAGGTACAAAAACCAATGTGTGTGTGTTTTTATTAATATATATATGGTTAATATTTTAGACTGACCAAACCATGCCAAAACATATCCTTTTTGAATCTGTACATCCCAGGGCATCTATATATCTAAATAATATCACTCTAAAATCAATACAGTATTTACAAGGATATGCTTTCTACACATGGAAATGCCTTTATTTACATCTAAAGTGACCTCCTTAAGCACATATATTAGGTTCTTAAGTTAAATGCATTTTTAACCCAACGTTAGGGACATGATGTAAATTTGTGGCTAAAAATGGGCCCCTTTTTATTTTAGGGGCCCTTTTAGTAAAGTGCACTGAGATTTTGCAACTGACATGCATTTAGCACAAAACTAAGGTGCAATAGTGGCAACTGCCTTCTCAATGGATGGAGTTAAGTACATCCACAGTAATTGTGCATGCAAGGGTACGTTTCCAGCAATTGCTGCACTGAACGGTGCTCTTACGTGCCGCAGCGGCATGCATAATTACCATGAGAGTACTTAACTCCGCCCATTGAGACGGTGTTAGGAGAACCAATGCTAATTTCAAAGGTCACAGAGTGCGGGGTTTAACACTACTACTACTAAACATTTGTATAGCCCTACAAGACATAAGCAGCGCTGCACAGACACATGTGAAAGACGGTCCCTGCTCTTCAGAGCTTACAATCTAGTCAAGACAGACAGCACAGTAGCTGTAGACATGGGATACATCTAGGGGGAAGGGGAAGGAAACACAAAGGAGACCAGGTGAAAGCGGCAGCGAAGAGGTGAGTTTTCAGCCTGGATTTGAAAAGGGTCAGAGAAGGTGCCTGATGTACAGACTCAGAAAGTTTGTTCCAGGCATAAGGAGCAGCAAGGTGCAAGGAGCAAAGTCTGGAGTTAGCAGTTGAAGAGAAGGGCACAGATAGAAGTGATTTGCCAGAAGAGCGGAGTTCCCGAGGAGGGGTGTAGGGAGAGATAAAAGAGGAAAGGTAGTGAGGAGCTGCAGAGTGAATGCACTTATAGGTCAGCAGGAGAAGTTTGAACTGGATGCGGAAACAGATAGGGAGCCAATGAAGTGACTTGAGGAGAGGGGTAATATGAGCATGACGAGGCTGGTGGAAGATTAGCCATGCAGCAGAGTGTTGAACAGATTGAAGGGGAGAGAGATGACTCAGAGGGAGACCAGCAAGGAGTAGGTTACAATAATCTAGATGGGAGGTGACTGAGGAGTGGATAAGTGTCTTAGTAGTGTGTTCAGAAAGGAATGGGCGAATTTTGTTGATCTTGTAGAGGAAGAAACCGCTGTGCTAACTGAGCAGTGCTCACCACCCCCCCCCCCCCCCAGCCCTAACCCAGCCCATTACTACCCGAAAGTGCAATTTGCAGCACGGAAAGCAACCTGCATTGTGTTGGCCTCATGCAACAGGTACTGCAGGCCTCAGAGTGTGCTTAACGCATGCCAAAACCCATGCTATCTACTTAGCGTACTTTAGCAAAAGGACCCCTTAGTTGCATAAAACGCAGTCACTTGAATTTAGGCCAGTTATTGACTCCCTTATATTTAGATTAGTCAAATTAGGTGCCAAATTGATGGAAATCACATATCTGTATTGTTCATCACAGAACCAATATTTTCTCCTTCCTCTTTTATGATAGGATACATTTGTGCATAGATACAGAATAAAATAGAAAGAGAGAGAGAAAGAGGTATATGGAGAAAGCTGGGTGCTGGGACAGAAGAACGATATTAAAGGTCAGCATTTACAAAGAACAAGTTTTCATGTTTTGGACTATCAATCAAATTCATTATATTGTTTCACTTATTTCCTCATATGAGAGCAAAAGAAGGAAGAGTCAAATGGCAGTCATAGAATTAGAAGAAGAGAAGGTTTTTAATTTTTCTTTTTCTTTAAATTATATTTTGAGTGTGTAATATTGGGAAAATCAATATCTTGATTCTGGGTCAAGGCACTCTCTTTCTCCCCTTTCGGAGAGGTAATCCACTGACTAGATGAGGTCCCAAATGGGTATCACATTCCCAAGGTCAGACTGTTTAAGCTATCAGTGTTTGCCCAGTGGAAAGCTTAATTTAACAATATTTTGAGTGCTGGGGTAATTGTGCAGGTATGGCTTTAAGTGCAGCTTCATTAAACTATGGAAGCTAGCAACTGATTTTTTTTGTTGTTTTTTTTTGTCAGTCCAAATACCTGGGCAAATATTCTAGGTCAAACATATGTTACTGTAAATGAAACTGTTATGAAGTAGGAAGATTAAAGTTGGAAATAATTACTTTCATGCATCAAAAACAGCCCCTTTCATAAGAAATCAGTGGGAAGACAATTTTGAGAGCCATTTTTATATGTAAAGCAGTATAATAGCTGGAAACCTGGAAAATGTTGTGGCCTCTGTACAAGCAAAGTCACATGTGTACAACTTCAGTGTATGTAACTTTACCTGAACTGAGCAAATGTTTTCACAGAGAAGGGGTTGAAAATAGGCTTGTATTGTATTTATGCACATACTTTGAAAATATGTCTATAAGTGCATTAAAAGCCCCAGAAAATGTGTGCATACCAAAGGGAAGGTCCAAATGAAAGCTCACAAATTGCCTGAGCTAATTTGAAAACGCAAAAACGTGTGCACTTTCATTTTGAATCTTACTAGCATGTGCTCACTTATAAAACTGCTCCCTAAGAGAGTAATTTTTGGTCATGTTTACAAAAGGTTAACACACATTACTGAACATTAATGTGCATGTGGATGGGAATTTTAGAAAGGATGTCCATGTGCAATCTGAGACCTCTAAGCCAGTCTGTCTGAAAAGAAAAGCAGGTTCATCCAGGTACAGGCAAGATTTTACAAACATGGACATACCCAGTATGGACGTCTGTGGGGGTGTTTATACAGACAATCCCAAATAGATTTTAAAGCCTGCATATCCAGGAATACCCTAATGCTTAGACTCGAGTAATGAGCTATGAATGGGGATGGCAGGGTTTAAGTCCCACTGCAACTGCTGTTATTGAAATTGTGCTGAGCCCTGGGGGTGATAGAGTGCTTTTCTAACTGCACTCTCTGGATGTTTTTCAGCCAAAACAAACTCTATTCAGGTACCTGGAGCAAGTCTATACTTAAATGCACCTCTGAACATCCAGGGCATTTCTGAGATCAGGTGGGGATACCCAGTTACTGGAAACACCTCCACCATTCAGACATCAAAACATGAATAGGTCTTTGAAACTAATTCCTTTAGTGCCATTGCCCCATAGAAATAAAAGGGCTGCAGTGATACTTAAAGAAATAGAGGCAAAGATGATAGATTAACACTTTGTGGCCTATGCATAAGAACTGTTTTTTACAATCCTCTCTATCAGAGATCCCCTGAATTTGTTCCATGCTTTCTTGAATTCAGATAAGGTGAGGTCAGAGAGGCTGTTTTTGCCAAAAAAGCATCTTTCAGGAAATGGAAAGTAGAGCCAAATGACAAAACCTGGAAACAGCACAAGCACTGGCAAGTTAAATGCAAGACATTGATAAGGCAGGCAAAGGGAGAATTTGAGAAGAAGCTTGCTGCGGAAGCAAAAACACGTAATAAAGATTTTTCAAGTACATTTGTAGCAAAAAACCCGTGAGAGAGTCAGTTGGTCCATTAGATGATAGAAGGTTTAAAGGAGCACTAAGAGGCGACAAGGCGATAGCGGAGAGACTGAATGAATTCTTTGCTTCGGTCTTTACTGAGGAAGATGTAGGGATGTTACCCATGACTAAAGTGGTATTTAAAGGTGCGGAAGAATTGAAGGAAATATCAATACATCGGGAAGATGTATTACAACTATTAGATAAACTGAAGAGTAGCAAATCACCTGGGCCGGATGGTATACATCCAAGAGAGTTGAAAGAATTGAAATATGAGATTGCAGACATGCTATTAGTAATATGTGAACTATCATTAAAATCATCTGTAATACCTGAAGATTGGAGGATGGCAAACATAACACCAATTTTTAAAAAGGGTTCCAGGGGTGATCTGGGAAACTACAGACCAGTGAGCCTGACGTCAGTACCGGGAAAAATGGTAGAAACCATCATAAAGAACAAAATTACTGAACATGTAGATAGTCATGGCTTAATGGGAGACAACCAACATAGCTTTAGACAAGTAAAATCTTGTCTTACTAATCTGTTATGTTTTTTTGAAGGTGTGAATAAACAGGTAGACAAAGGTGAGTCGGTTGATATAGTGTATCTGGACTTTCAGAAAGCCTTTGACAAGGGGGCGGAGCCTGATGTCCAGCGGGATGGTCGCATAACGCTGAGGCTCCCGAGAGGCCTACTCAGAATCCTGAATTAACACCGTACATACTTGGAACTTCTACTCTGATCTTGCCGGGGCACATTGGTGAGATGGCGGGGACCAAACCCACGCGCCTGGAATTTGGATCTCCAGCGGCTTCTCACGGCAAACGTTCCAAAACTGAACCCCCGTCCCCGCAGAAGGGGCTGGCCTTGCGCGAGGGCCCCGAAATGCAGCAGGAAATCCTCGCAGAGATTAGAGGGGTCAAAAACCTCGTGCAATCAAACGGTGAAGCACTCCGAGCGCTGCGGGAAGATCTTGGTGTGCTGCAAAGCAAGCTAGAAGGGCTTTCTTCGCGCCAGGACAAAATGGAGAGCATATTGGACTCCCATGCGGCCCGGTTGTCCAAACTCGACAAAGTTGAACGTCAGGTGCGGGCCTCGCAGAAAGACGTGGAAGATGGCAATAATAGAGCGCGCCGCAACAACATACGACTCGTGGGCATACCGGAGGGAGCGGAATCGGGAGACATGAAAGAGTTTTTATGCAAAATCCTCCCTTCCCTGCTCCAAATCACCTTTACTAAAGATTTGGAGATCGATCGCGCTCGTCGTGTACCCACAAGCATAACGCTCAACAGGAAGACCCCGCGGCCCATCATTTTTCGACTTTTGAGATATCAACACGTGGAGCAAATTCTAAGTGCCTCTCGGGCAAAGGGCCATATGGAGTTTGAGAGCCACAAGATCTCCTTCTATCCTGACTTGGCTAAACCCACGGTCGACCGCCGAAAGCGCTTTCTGGAATTCCGGCCGAGGCTTCAACAACTACAAGCACGCTATGGCCTGATGTACCCGGCCAAGCTCCGAGTCACGCTTCACAATCAGACAAGAACATTTGCGAACCCTGATCTACTAGCGGAGTTTTTGGATTCCAAAGAAGCCGACTTGATGCGCTGACTTCCAGAATATTCCTGCAAGTATTCTCATATCCGCTGTACCTGCCATATTGGATCTGCCGCAGCCCAGCAAAGAATCTGGCGAGGGCAGTTTGTTTGCCTTACTCATGATGATATCTATGACCCGACTCCATCTACCCACAGTAGCCTCGATGAGTATCAGAGACAGTGTTAATTATGGACTCTGGTGTTTCTTTTCTTTTTTTTTCATGTCTTTCTATTTCCTCTCTAGGGCCTCCTCCCGCAGACATATGGTCGCCATATTCTTTGGGGGTTTGCTTCTTCTCTAAGATACTTTGGTACATACTTTTCAATATGGGGTGTATTAGCCAGCATACTCGGTGATTATGTCATTGTTGCACAGATTCTGATTATGTTGTATGTTTTCAAGCGCCCTTACCTAAAATGTCTATTACCGATTGCTGGCACCGTGTAAGATTTTCTCATTGAACGTAAAAGGAATCAATCATCCGATAAAACGGAAGAAAATCCTAAGTTACCTAAGTCAGGAAGCTGCGGATCTGATTTTCTCCAAGAAACGCATTTAAATTCGAAGGAAACTCTTAAACTCAATATTAACCCTTACATGGTGGCCGCCTATTCCCCAGCCGTTTCTAAGAAATGTGGGGTTGCCATACTGGTTAGGAAATCTTTGCATGCTACTATTATTGCGACTAGCTCAGATACAGAAGGTAGATGGTCCAGAGTTCACCTCAAGATAGGTAGCCTTGAAGTTACATGTATATGCCTTTACGCTCCTCATGTGGATGACCCTGCCTTTGCTACCATTGTTCAGGTTGCGCAGGCCTCTGCTAATACTTCTTTGATAATTGGGGGGGATTTCAATCTAGTCCTTGATCCCCTGATTGACAAACAGCCGCCTAGGACAAGTGGTCCCCCCAAGAGTCACACCACGCTTACCTCCCTGATCAAAGATCTTGCTTTAGTTGATCTATGGAGGCTACTACACCCCAATGAGCTTGACTTCACCTTCTTCTCTAAATCCCAGTCTCGCATAGACTTCTCTCTAATATCAAACCTGTTAGTTCCTCAGGTGGACACTGCAAAGATTCACTCCCAACATATTTCAGATCATGCTGCTATTTAGTTCTAAATAGAACGATAGCATGGAAACCCTGGTACTCAAGGGGGATCTGGACACCCCAACAGCTTTTCTCTGCAGCTCGTTGGAAAACCTTTTCTGATTTACAAAAGGAATTTGCGTTACCAGCGAAACACTACTTTCAATTGATGCAGCTTCAACACTGCCTCAAAAGCGCTCGAATCATGCCGCCCTCTGCCCCTACTGAGGACGGGCTATTAAAGATAGTTCGCTCTATTAGTAGTACACATGGGGTAGCCTCTAACTTTTATAAAATATTATGTCAGGGTACAGACACGGCCACTTTTAGAGCCCAACAAGCCTGGGAGCGCGACCTGCAAACCACTTTAACCCCTGTGCAATGGAGCGTTTTCTGGAGCAAAGTAGTGCGGGCTTCCCGGTCTGCCTCTGTTACCCAAACTCTCTTCTTTTTTGCACACAGATGCTTTTATACCCCAGAAAAAATAGCCAAATGGAACACCACTGCTAGGGACCAGTGTTGGTCTTGCCATACTGCTGTGGGAACCTTCGCTCATGTTATTTATGAATGTCCTCAACTACAGGTTTATTGGGGGCGGGTTTGGGGTTGTATTCAATTTATCTTACACCTTCACGAGCCTCTCTCTTGGAAGATCGTGGGACTCCGCTCTGTGGCGGAGGTCCCCTCTCTTCCTAAGAAGGGTCGCTTTCTCCTTGATTTCATGCTGGGTATAGCCATATGCTTAATCACGAGGAATTGGAAGGATAGCTCTCGACTTACTGTCAATGAATGGTGGAACCTCGTCTGCTTATATAGTAACTATGAGCAGATACCTCGGAGAGCTATTCCCCATGCCCAAACTCACTCTCGCTTGTCTAAATGGCAGATGCTTAATGATTGTGTACAATCTGCTCATTGTTCCAACATGCCTGTATAATGTGCACTCATCATGTTTCAGATCACCGTTAGGTTTTGTAACACAATAATGTAAGTACACGCCCGCTTCGGGAATGATTAGCTATCTAGAGAAGAAGCAGGGGGGAGGGGGGTGGCAGGGGTTTACTTTGGTGTATGTATTACACTTTATGTATCTGTCTTTTAGCTGTATGTCTTCCTTTTCCTTTGTTGTTATAAAACGAAAATAAAGAATTTAAAAAAAAAAAGAAAGCCTTTGACAAGGTCCCTCATCAGAGACTTTTGGCAAAACTAGAGTCATGGGTAGGAGGCAGTGTACTATTGTGGATCAGGAACTGGTTAAAAGATAGAAAGCAGAGGGTAGGGCTAAATGGACAATTTTCCCAATGGAGAAAGGTGAATAGTGGTGTACCCCAGGGATCTGTGCTGGGTCCACTGCTTTTTGACATATTCATAAATGACTTGGAAAAGGGAATAACGAGTGTGGTTATCAAATTTGCAGATGACACAAAACTATTTAAAGTTGTTAAAACCCAAGAGGATTATGGAAACTTGCAAGAGGATCTTGATAAATTGGAAGACTGGGTATCAAAATGGCAGATGAAATTTAATGTGGACAAGTGCAAAGTTATGCACCTAGGGAAGAACAATCCAAACTATGGTTACACAATGCAAGGTTCCACATTAGGAACCACCACCCATGAAAAAGATTTAGGTGTCATTGTGGATAACATGTTAAAACCCTTGGCCCAGTGTGCAGCGGCGGCCAAGAGAGCAAATAGAATGCTAGGTATCATAAGGAAAGGAATGGAAAATAAAACAAAAGATATTATAATGCCTCTATATCGTTCCATTGTGAGACCACATCTTGAATATTGTGTGCAATTCTGGTCGCCGTATCTTAAAAAGGATATAGTGTTATTAGAAAAGGTTCAGAGAAGAACCACCAAAATGGTAAAGGGGATGGAAGGATACCCCTATGAAGAAAGGCTAAAAAGGTTAGGGCTCTTTAACCTGGAAAAGATACAGCTAAGGGGAGATATGATAGAAGTATATAAATTAATGAACAGAGTGGAATGGGTAAACGTAGATCGATTGTTTACGTTATCAGAGAGACTAGAAAGACTAGGGGACATGCAATGAAGAAAAAGGGTAAACTATTTAAGACTAATAAAAGAAAATATTTTTTTCACTCAACGTGTAATCAAACTCTGGAATTTGTTACTGGAGGATGTAGTAAAGGCTGTTAGTGTAGCTGGGTTTAAAAAAAGTTTGGACACGTTCCTGGAGGAAAGATCCATAAACCATTATTAAGAAGGGACCCAGGATATCAATGCTTGACCCAATACAAGCATTGTGGATCCTGTGTCTTTTGGGGAAACTGCTAGGTACGTATGACCTAGATTGGCCACTGTTGGAAACAGTATACGGGGCTTGATGGACCTTGGTCTGACCCAGTATGGCATATCTTATGTTCTTATGATACAGTTCTCATCTCCACCTGCTCAACTGAGAGGCCATTCCACCATCCATCACACTTTCCATAAAGAAATATTTCTTCAGATTACTCCTTTAGTCTATTCCCTGTTACTTTCATCCTACGATCCCTTGTTCCAGAGCTTCCGTTCCACTGGTAGAGACCACCAGCTGTGCATTTATACAAAAAACATCTTTAAATGCCTCTATAAAGTCTCTTTAGGAGTGGAGGAGTAGCCTAGTGGTAAGAACACCTACCTAGTACCCAGAAGATCAAGCGTTCAATTCCCACTGACACTCTTTGTGATTTTGGGCAAGTCACTTTACCTGCCATTCCCTCTGAAGAAAAGGCTGGCAATTTACTTCCAGTGATACATTGCCAAGAAAACCCAGAGGAAGCTGGGTCCCTATGAGTCAACACTAATTTGATGGCACTAAAAAAATAAAACTTCTCTTCTGTCTTTCCTCCAAATTATACATATTGAGATTTTTTTATTTTAATTTTTATAAAATTTAACAATTTATCCACAGACTACACATCTGAATACGAATAACAGAAATCGTACCAGAGAAATTCCCAAAAAGGAAAATAGCACAATATAGGTTTAGACCACAAAATACAAATAACCACTATAAGGCTCCAAAAGAGAAAGAAACATAAAGGCAAATCATACTCAGCCAAAAGAAGCAAAAAAAGAAGCATCACCAGGAGCAAAGATGTAAATCCATAGCAGCCGGCACAGGAGACACATCTTCACTCCCCACTTTCCCTATTTTGTAGAAATTGGATAAGTTGCTGGGGTTAAAAAAAAAAGAAATTACTTTGACTGAAAATTCACAATACATTTACATGGATATTTTAACCTAAATTGTGCCCCCAACACCATGACTTTCTGGCGCAGGGCCAGAAAATCCTTCTGCCTTTTTTGGGTATCTCTAGCTAAATCAGGAAATATTAAAACTTTTGACCCCATAAACTGAGAAACAGACATATTTCGGAAATACAAACATAAAACAGAATTACAATCGGACTCAAAGGCAAAGCCAACCAACAGAGTGGCTCGGTTGGTTACCACCTCCAGGGAGCTCTCCAAAAACCCCAAAAGATCCAACTGGGAAACCCCCACAGTTCCTCCAGAGTCCAACTTCGTGCTTGGAACAGATGAAGATACCACAGCATATTGTTCCCTCACAATAGGGGGCAATGGCTCAGCAGGCATTCACAGGACATCCAGAAAGTACTTACGGACCAGATCAACAGGTGGTAACCAGGGGGATCGAGGAACGTTCAAAAATCTCAGATTATTTCACCGCAACATTTTGTCCAGAAATTCAATCCTCCATGCTTGGGTTAAACGCTACCTGGAGAACACTTCACCGAGTGTATGTAGTTGTTCCATCCTGGTCTCAAGCTGATTCATCCGTGTGGCATGCCCTACTAAGTCCGCCTCCACCATCAAGCATTGAACTTTAACAGCAGCTAATTCCTGGGTAAAAGTCCCCACCATAGATAGATGGAATGCTGAAGCAAAGAAATTGCCTTCTATAAGCTATCAAGTGTTATTAGCGCTGGTTTTTCCAAACAGTCAATACCAGGAGTAGCAGGAGTACTGGACTGAACTTGCTCTGCCTGCAAGGCACACTCGGAGGAAGAAACCATCACTCCAGACCCCGCAGTTGACACAATCAGCACTGGCTTCACAGGGGAACCCTCCAGAGCATCAGAAACCTCTTGGCTCTGAGCCATGACCTGACACTCTCCACTGCCAAAGAAAGTACTTCGGGTTGCGGCGGCAGCACTTGAAAGGGTCTCAAGTCCACCCCATTGCTCTGATCTGCTGAAGAACTCAGCAGATAAGTTGAAGCCATGGACAACATGGAGTGGAGACAAAACTAAGCAATGGAAGGCTGCACCAAACCAGACGGAGGAGAGATAATACCAGAGGGTCTTTGGGACTGTTGTTTCCTTTTCCTCCCCATCAGCAGACCATTCTGGCAGAGATCCAACTCAGAGCTCCCTCCTCAGTGTCCTACTCCGTCGCCATCTTGGATCCATATTGAGATTTTTAAATCTATCCCCACATGCCTTATGACAAAGACCACTGACCATCTCAGTAACCACTCTCTGCATCAACTCCATTCTCTTTATATCCTTTTTCGCGGTCTCCAGATTTGTACATGGCACCAGAGGCACTGAAACACCATTCCTGTTGGGGGGTCAAGCTCTGCCCCTTGGCCAGCCGAACTCAGTGAGGCTGTGATCTCAAACCTTCCCCTCATGTCAGCTCACAGGGACCCAATCTCCCATGGGCAGACAGAAGTCTTTACTGCAAACACCTTCCAGCACATGGTGTGCTGCTTGCAGGGATCACAGAAGAGCCCCACGATTGCTGAAAAGACCCGTCTTGTCTTTCAGTGAGAGATCAGCTCACCATGGACAAACAGAAAGAGAAGGAAGCGATCGTGGCAGCAAGGCTTTAGTAGAGCCAGACCCTGTGTGAAGACCACTTTTTGATGCCTCTGCATGGCACTCCAAATGTGATCTCACTTTAGATATATACAAAGGCACTATCACCTCCTTTTTCTTGATTGCCATTCCTTTCTCTATGCACCCAAACATTCTTCTGCCACCTTTTCTACCTGTTTGGCCACTTTAAGTTTATCTGATATGATCAATCCCCGGTCCTGCTTTTCTTTTGTGCAATGAAGTACTTCATCCTCTATACAGTACTGCTTCCCTTGCATGATCTTGCACTTTTTAGCTTTTAATCTCTGCTGCCAAATTTTGACCATGCTTCAAGCTTCGCTAGATGCCTCCTCATGTTATCCATGCCTTTCAGGGTGTCTATCCTGTTGGAAATCTTGGTATCATCCACAAAGAGACATGCATTTCCTGAAAGGCCTTCTGCAATATATATATATGCCTTCAAGTCAATGTTGACTCCTGGCAATCTAGCAGCTCCTGGGTTTTCTTGGCAGTGTGACCAGAAATAGATTGCCAGGCCTTTCTTTCAAGGCGATGGAGGGCTTGTCCAAGGCCACAAGGAGTACTAGTGGGAACTGAACCTTGATCTCTTAGCAAGCCAGTGCTCTAACCATTAGGCTCAGGGGTGGCTCTATAATGAGGCGAAGTGAGGCAGCTGACTCAGGCGGCAAAGTCTTGAGGACGGCAAAAAATGTCCCCCAAAACAGCCCCCTCACTTCACCTTCAAAAGTAAAAAAAAAATCCTCCCAAAAAATGCATGTTGCTGCCGAGTCTGCTTCTCAGCAGCGGCAAACTCAACCTCTGTTTCCAGGCAGCCGCGGCTCCCTGCCTCTTAGAGAACCGTGGCTGTGCTGTGACTGCAGTTTGAAATACAAATGAAACCGGTGCGAAGCCTTCTCGCCTCTGTGAAGGACCCCATGCAGCTTTGTCCCGCCCCCAAGGGAGGAAGTTCCTTTGGGGGTGGCACAAAGCTGCAAGGGGAAGGGGTTCTTCACAGACACGGGAAGGCTCTGCACTGGTTTTGTTTGTATTTAAAACTGCAGTCACAGCACAGCCACGGTTCTCTAAAAGGCAGGGAGCCGCGGCTGCCTGGAAATGGAGGTTGAGTTTGCTGCTGCCGGCCTTCAAAAAAAAAAAAACCCCGAAGAGAGGAGCTGCTGCAGCAGCAGGAAGTGCCTCGTGGCCACCCCGGCAGAGTCCTCCTGTCTCCCTCAGCGTGGCTTTACACTGCCTTCACGTCTCTGTAAAGCTGCACTGAGGGAGACAGGAGGGCTTTGCCGGGGTGGCCACGGGGCACTTCCTGCTGCCACGGTGGCAGCGGCTTCAGCAGCCAGGTTCTTTTTTTTTTTAATTTCCCGTGGGGAGGAGGGGGTTAGGACTTGTAATGGGCTGTTGGGGGGGTTAGGCGTGGTAATTGCCTGTGGGGGTTCTAGGAATGGAAATGGGCTAATGAGGGGGGTTAGGACTGGAGGTGGCTGATGGAGGTGTTTAGGACTGGTAATGGGCTATGGGGGGCTACCACTGGAAATGGGCTGATGGGGGGTTAGGACTGGTAATGGGCTATGGGGAGGGCTAGGACTGGAAATGGGCTGATGGGGGGGTTATAACTGGTAATGGGCTGATGGGGGGTTAGGACTGTAAATGGGCTGATGGGGGGCAAGGACTTGTAATGGGCTTATGGGGGGGAGTTAGGACTTGTAATGGGCTGATGGGGGGGCTAGGACTAGAGGTGGGCTGATGGGGGGTAGGACTGGAGGTGGGCTGATGGGGGATAGGACTGGAAATGGGCTGGGACTTGAAATGGGCTATTGGGGGAGGGGAGGAGAGTGCTGCTGGCACTGGAAGAAAACTAGGGGCTAGGGCTACAAATGGGCTGATGCGGGAGAATGGTAGAATGGGACTAGAAGGGAGCAGATAATGGGAGGGTCTGCCAGGGGAAGGAGGGGGCACAAAGGGAGCTGACAAGGGGGAAGGAGGGGGCTGGAAAGGAGCTGACACCTGGGATGTACTGAAGGGGTACTGGAAGGGAGCTGACACTTGGGGATGGGAGTGGTAGGTGGTTGGGTAATGGGGAGAAGGCTGGAAGGGAGCTGATATGCAAATGGCACTGGAAGGGGGATGGACAGAGGGTAGAGTGACTGGAAGGGAGCTGACCTGGAGGGTGGCACTGAGAGTGGACTGAGCTAATATCTGGGATGGTATTTGGACTAGAAGGGGCTGGACAGTGGGGAAGGAGGGGGACTGGAAGGGAATGGACACTAGTTGCAGTCGTGGGAATGCAAGGCAGTTGAAATTGGAAGGTACTGGGAGGGAAGGACTGGAAAGGGGGCTGATATTGGTGAGGGTTACAGGAACTGGAAATGGGCTGTTGGAAGGAAGTGAAGAAAACAAAAGAAGAGATAAGAAATGGCAGATGGACCATAGACCACAGAAAGAGAGCTAAGAGAAGACAGGAAAGCAGAAGCCTCAGATCGGGACCAGCATGATCAGAGAATAAAATGGTCAGACAACAAAGGTAAAAAAAAAAATATTTAATTTTAGTGATTGGACTTTGTGCTATTTTTATATTTTACATAGTACTGGGGAACTGCATCTCTTATTTATCTACGTGTCTAATAAGAACATAAGAACATAAGATATGCCGTACTGGGTCAGACCAAGGTCCATCAAGCCCAGTATCCTGTTTCCAACAGTGGCCAATCTAGGTCCTACGTACCTAGCAGTTTCCCCAAAAGACACAGGTTCCGCAATGCTTTTACTGGGTCAAGCATTGATATGCTGGGTCCCTTCTTAATAATGGTTTAAGGATCTTTCCTCCAGGAACTTGTCCAAACCTTTTTTAAACCCATCTACACTAACAGCCTTTACTACATCATCCGGTAAAAAATTCCAGAGTTTGATTACACGTTGAGTGAAAAAATATTTTCTTTTACTAGTCTTAAATAGTTTACCCTGTAGCTTCATTGCCTGTCCCCTAGTCTTTCTATATTCTGATAACGTAAACAATCGATCTACGTTTACCCGTTCCACTCCGTTCTTTAATTTATAGACTTCTATCATATCTCCCCTCAGCCGTCTCTTTTCCAGGTTAAAGAGCCCTAACCTTTTTAGCCTTTCCTCATAGGAGTATCCTTCCATCCCCTTTACCATTTTGGTGGCTCTTCTCTGAATCTTTTCTAATAATGCTATATCCTTTTTAAGATACGGTGACCAGAATTGCACACAATATTCAAGGTGCAGTCTCAACATGGAACGGTATAGAGGCATTATAATATCTTTTGTTTTATTTTCCATTCCTTTCCTTATCATACCTAGCATTCTATTTGCTCTCTTGGCTGCCGCTGCACACTGGGCCGAGGGTTTTAACATGTTATCCACAATGACGCCTAAATCTTTTTCCTGGGTGGTGGTTCCTAATGTGGAACCTTGCATCGTGTAACCATAGTTTGGGTTGTTCTTCCCTAGGTGCATAACTTTGCAATTGTCCACATTAAATTTCATCTGCCATTTTGATGCCCAGTCTTCCAATTTATCAAGATCCTCTTGCAATTTTCCACAATCATCTTGGGTTTTAACAACTTTAAATAGTTTTGTGTCATCTGCAAATTTGATAACCTCACTCGTTATTCCACTTTCCAGGTCATTTATGAATATGTCAAAAAGCAGCGGACCCAGCACAGATCCCTGGGGTACACCACTATTCACCTTTCTCCATTGGGAAAATTGGCCATTCAGCCCAACCCTCTGCTTTCTATCTTTTAACCAGTTCCTGATCCACAGTAGTACACTGCCTCCTATCCCATGACTCTTTAGTTTTGCCAAAAGTCTCTGATGAGGAACCTTGTCAAAGGCTTTCTGAAAGTCCAGATACACTATATCAACCGACTCACCTTTGTCCACCTGTTTATTCACACTTTCAAAAAAACATAACAGATTAGTAAGACAAGATCTTCCTTGTCTAAAGTCATGTTGGCTGTCTCTCATTAGGCCATGACTATCTACATGCTGAGTAATTTTATTCTTTATGATGGTTTCTACCATTTTTCCTGGTACTGATGTGAGGCTCACCGGTCTGTAGTTTCCCGGATCACCCCTGGAACCCTTTTTTAAATTGTTGTTACATTGGCGATTCTCCAATCTTCAGGTATTAGAGATGATTTTAATGATAGTTCACAGATTACTAATAGCAGATCTGCAATCTCATATTTCAGTTCTTTCAACACCCTTGGATGTATACCATCCGGCCCAGGTGATTTGCTACTCTTCAGTTTATATAATAGTTGTAATACATCTTCCCGATATATCGATATTTCCTTCAATTCTTCTGCACTTTTAAATACCACTTCAGTCATGGGTAACATCCCTACATCTTCCTCAGTAAAGACCGAAGCAAAGAATTCATTCAGTCTCTCCGCTATGGCTTTGTCGCCTCTTAGTGCCCCTTTAACTCCTCTATCATCTAATGGTCCAACCGACTTTCTCACAGGTTTTTTGCTACGAATGTACTTGAAAAAATCTTTATTTTGCGTTTTAGACCCGGCAGCGAATCAGCGCGGCCGGGCACAGGCACGCGGTGGCGAGCAGCGGTAAAAATAGGGGCGGGGGAAGGCAAGGGGGGGCTGGCAAAGAGCCGCACTCAAAAAGCGCGCCTGGCGTGAGCGCGGCCTCTTTCCAGCCCCCCCTTCCTTACGGGAAGAAGCCGGACACACTCCGAGGACAGCCGGACCGACAATCAGCGCCACGGAGGTCCTCTGCTCGCCACCGAGCTGCTGTACGGGGGCCGGAGCCGTAGTGGAGAAGCGCTGTGAGAGGCCACGTGGAGTAACAGGACCCGGCCGAGAATCGGAGAGGAGAAAGCGGCAGAATAAGAGTTCTCCGGCGGATCCACCCCCTCCACGTGGAGGAGCGAGTGTAGATCGCCGAGACTCTCCAAAAGAAGGCAGAAGTATTTAAACAACACATAGAACAGCAAGTATGAAACATGTTGCTTTTATAGCGAGGGAGAGGGGGGGGAAGAAGAAATGTGAAGCCAAAGAGTGAGTTGTAAACGGTGGGGGGGCCGTGGCGGCCATATGCCTGCACACGGGGAGGGTGATGGGGCCTGCCTGCCGGCCAGCTAGCCAGCTTATCAGAAGGGTACAGGACAGAAGATAATAATTTAAAAAAAAATATATATATATATATAAATAAATATAAACAAATAAATAAAACAGTTTGGTGAGCGGCCATAGCCGTTGGTTACATGGGGCCATGCCCGGAGAACAGAAGGTGGGGGGGATTGCCAAGGGGATGCAAGGGGGGGGGAGGGATAGGGGGGGAGAATGGGAAGATATGTGAGCAGCCGCACACGCCCTGATTCTTAATAGCAGAAGTAAATAAATGATTATAGGCATAGGAGGGGATGTTTAACAAAGAAGGGGACAGAAGTGCATATGTAATTTGCTATACTATCAACGTGAGGAATCTAGGGAAACAGGGGTAGTCGAGAGAGCGAGATCCCTACTGTGGATAGATGTATAGTGCTGGCAGAGGGACAAGGGTAGCTGCGAAGTAGAAGACCGAATACAGTTGGCATCATGAATGACTGGAAATAAGCCTTTTCCCCTTGCCACTAATGAGTAATGCTATATATAAAAAAAAAAAAAAAAAAAAAGAGGCTGGGAAGATCATGGGATTATAGATAGCACCATATTTGATAGTAATGTAAGTGTATTGCTTTTGCATAGCATTCTATCTTAAAGGTAAAATGCCTAGGAAGGGAACACCAAAGGCTTCTCGGCCACGAGGCAACAGCGAGCCACGGAGGGCGGCAGCGGCATCTAAAGCACGAGCAGCGGCCGAACGAAACACGAGAGGGAATCAGGGGGCTAGCCGCGAAGCAACGGCCCCTGCAGCAGCAGCCAAACCGCGTCAAAGCGCCAGGAAGAGGACACCACAGCACCCAGAGAACGTGGCCCCACCTCAGAACCAAGAACTGGACGACCTGCTCCAGATGGTCCGGGAGCAGGTTACACAGCAGGGCCTGCACGCAGTTAAGCAACGGTTGGGAGCACCGGGCTCTACGAACTATGAAGTGCCATCGACAAGCACTAGCGTAACCATGCCCAACACAGCACATGGTAAGTCGGGTTGCGAAAAGGGGGCGCCAGAGTCAACAACGTCATCATCAGAAGGGTCTAGTTCAGATAGTGATAGGGACATTGAATGGGCAGATGTGATGCGCTATGCACTAAAGAAAGTTAAGAGAAAGAAGAGCGCAAAACATTCCCATCCCCTCAGAGAGGCCTGGTCGGGGCAAAGTCAGAGGGGTGAAGACGACACATGCACGCCAACGGGAGCGGCCCAAAGAACGCGGATGGATTGGCGGGAGACGAGCCGTGATCCACGCTGCGGGGTGAGCTCCCTGGCCGTGTCGGTGCCCAAGAAGATCAAAAAGAGAATTTGGAGGAGAGAATATATTGACATATTCTCTCTCCTACTCAGGGATCAAGAGGAGGAGTCAACTAGTGGAAAAGATAGGGAGAGAAGAAGCGAGAGGGATAGGAAACCTAAAATACCCAAATCTATCAACAACTGGGTGGCGGCATTCCACCTCTTTATGAGCGTGGTGATGGAAAAAGAACCTGAAGCGGGGCCATACCTGACCAAGTACCTGGACACGATTACTCGCGCACATAAGCAATACGGGGGATGGGCCTGGCTAAACTATGATGTGAAGTTCAGGAGGAACATGGCCGACGATCCCACCCTTGCATGGCACCATAGAGTGCTGGACATGTGGGGAGAAGAAATGGCACATAATAGGCCATTGTGTCAGGACGGGTTGCACCAGCCACTCCCGAGCACCACATGGCAACAGCCCTTTCAGAATAACCAAGGGAGGCAAGCCAATCAGTGGCCCGGGAGACGAGCATGCAGGCAGTACAACGCGGGGAGTTGTAACTGGCAGCCGTGCAAATTCAAGCATTCCTGCTCGGGATGCGGGGGAGGACATCCCGCCCTCACATGTAGAGCGGCAAGAGAGGCGAAGCCATACAGAGCAATGCCGCAGCGAGCCAATGAAGTGGGTGGCGCCAACACCCATCAACCTTGAGCGTATGCGGCCATGGCTAAGAGCATATCCTAAGCGGGATATCGCTATTAGTATAGAAGAAGGTTTCACAAGAGGTTTCCGCATTCCATCCCTAATCTTAAGGAACAGAAAGCACGCGTGCTTACAAAAAAACCCACCATCCGTACAACAACATAACGAGATCGCCCGCAGCAAAATAGCAAAAGAATTAGGTATGGGGAGAATAGCTGGTCCCTTCCAGTCACTCCCATTCAAGGACCTAATAGTCTCCCCATTGGGAGTGATACCCAAAAAGGAGCCAGGACAATTTAGGTTAATTCATAACCTATCATACCCCGAAGGACAGTCCGTCAATGATTACATAGATCCGGCATTATGCTCAGTTAAGTATGCAACCATGGACCAAGCGATTACAATCATACGAAGTAAGGGGCCCCGAGCGCAACTAGCGAAGGCGGACATTGAGTCCGCGTTCCGCCTATTGCCGGTTCACCCTGAATCTTTTCCACTGTTGGGCTTCTCGTTCAATGGGGAGTTCTTCTATGACAAATGTTTGCCCATGGGATGCGCAGTATCATGTGCATACTTTGAGCACTTCAGTTCCTTCATACACTGGGTGGTTGAAGATCTGGCCGGCCCCAATACAGTGGTGCACTACCTGGACGATTTCCTATTTGTGGGAAAAGACCGGGAAGAATGCAAAGGGATACTAGATATCTTCGAGCAGACGGCACGGGAGTTTGGAATCCCGTTAGCAAAGGAGATGACAGAGGGCCCAAAAAGTGTCCTCACTTTCCTGGGCATACAATTAGATGTGCCGGCGCACAGGTCGCGCTTGCCAGCTGAAAAAGTGCACAAGTTGAGTAAAGAGATGCACCTATTGCACAGCCAGCGAAAAGCGACACTACGGCAATTCCAGTCCATGCTGGGCCTCCTTTGCTTTGCGTGCAGAGTGATACCCATGGGGAGGGTGTTTTGCCGGCGCCTGGCATGGGCGACAAGAGGTATTGCAAAAAGATACCACCGCATCAGAATCACCAGGGAGATGCGCGAAGACCTCCAGGTCTGGGTGCAATTCCTTCGCGCTTTCAACGGCCTGGCCTTCTGGCAAGCGCCCCCGATATCCAATGCCGAGCTGGAATTCTTCACCGACGCTTCGGGGGGGATCGGTTTCGGCATATATTATAAAGGGGCGTGGTGCTCAGAGACATGGCCCAAGGAGTGGCACAGTGTTGGGATCACCAGGGACATCACGTTCTTGGAGTTGTTCCCTATAATGGTATCCCTTTGTATCTGGGCCCCTGAGCTCACCAATAGGGCTATCACCTTCCGCAGCGACAACCTAGCGGTGGTGTGGGCGATAAATAATATGAGAGCCAAAACGCCAAGGGTAGTGGCGCTCTTAAGGCGAATAGTCTTACTCTGCCTGGCGCATAATATAACGCTGAGAGCCACCCACATCGAGGGCGAGAATAATAACATTGCTGACGCTCTTTCTCGTTCTAAGATCAGGCTTTTTCACCAGCTGGCGCCCGAAGCCGACGGAGTCAAGACAGCGGTCCCGTATCAAGTCTGGGAGTTTGGTCCACCGAGATCTGGGAGCTCCTGTTAGGAGCGTTAGCCGAGAACACCCGGCGCAGATACATAGCGGCTTGGGAGCAATACCAGACGTTTTGCAGAGAGGCCCACATTAAGCTGGAAGACAGACTAAAAGTGGCAACAATAGTGCGCTGGATTATGCACTGCAAAACCAATGGCTGCACAAAGGCCGCGGTGCAGGTCCGTTTAGCGGCTGTGTCCTTTTTTTCAAAAGCGATGGGGAAGCAGAGCCCCACGGCTGGGTTTATTGTACAGAAAGTGATGAGAGGCTGGTCCCGGGAACAGCCGAAGAAGACGGACAAACGCCGCCCGATCACGCATCAGATGCTCCAACAACTGATGGTACTCACCAGCCTAGTGTGCTATGACGACTACGAGACGAGGTTGTTTAGATGCGCCTTCTCCTGGGCCTTCTACGGAGCCTTTCGGGTAGGGGAGCTCGTAGCATCCTCAGCATCAGAGCGAATGACCCCACGCGGAGGGCTAGTAAAGCGTGATGTGTGCATACGCACTAGAGCGATAGTGTTGCAGTTACGCAAGTCCAAGACTGATGCGGAAGGAAAAGGGGCGCAGGTAGTGCTGTCGGCCATGCACAATGACCCTTCATGCCCAGTCCAAAAATGCGTTAGCATACCAACAAGTGAGGGCGCGCTCGGAGCACCATTGGTTCATACACGCCAATGGAGCACCCTTATCACGTTTTCAATTCAGCGGAGTACTCAAGCGCATAATAGAACGCACTGGACGGGATGCAAGCTTATACGGCTCGCACTCCTTTCGCATTGGGGCTGCTTCTACGGCGGCCAGCATCGGAATGACTCGAGAGCAGATAATGAAAATAGGCCGATGGCGCTCGGATAGATACAAGTTGTATATACGTCCAGTGCCGTAAGGCCAGGGGGTGCATCTTCAAAAAAAAAAAAAAAAGCAAACTTTGAATAGATACATTCCCCATTAAAGATGATAGTAAAGGAACGGGTGGCGGGGATAAAGGAAATGCGACAAAGTGAATATACTTGGCATGGATGGATACTGTTATAATCATATTGTCTGATTGTGCTCCATGCAGGAATAGGCTACGACAGCGGGCCGCGTGAAGTGTGGATGTGTGGCCATTCATTTGTTCACTGGGCACAGAAGAAGGCACGAGGTAGACCAATGGGGTTGAACCTAGGACTTCCACGTGCAGACGTGGCAGTAGTGTGGCTGGGACGACAGGGTATGGTGTGGGACCAGCTAATGCCGTCCTTGCTCCAGAGGGGGCGATCCGCAAGGAATCCAGCGATAATTGTGATCCACTTGGGGGGCAACGACCTCGCATCCACACGCAGCGTTGAGCTCACCAAGAGGATGCAA
This sequence comes from Ichthyophis bannanicus, assembly GCA_033557465.1. NCBI lineage: Eukaryota > Metazoa > Chordata > Amphibia > Gymnophiona > Ichthyophiidae > Ichthyophis > Ichthyophis bannanicus. The sequence goes on along the minus strand of CM066036.1, from coordinate 15,363,003 downwards.
GGCGACCTCCTAACGCTGGCAAACACATTTCCTGAGACTCTATTGGCATGGTCACACATCACACCCCGACGAGTGTGGAGAGGCGAAAACTCACATAGGGCGGTGGAGAGGACTAGAAGAAAAGTGAACAGATGGATGGCCCGCTTCATGGGGTCCATTGGGGGATGCGCCATTGCGCATGAACTAATAGAGGAGAGATGCCCCAGACTGTTTCGCCCTGATGGAGTGCACTTGTCAGACATTGGAATGGACATTTTTCTCTGCGACATACAGGATGCGGTAGAACAACTATGGAGGAAGCGGATGTTGGCCACAGCAGCGCGTTGATGTGTGGGGACCCGACAACAAGCGAGGAGTCGCTGTTGACGGGGTTGGCGGGAGAAACGCACCCGGGGAGAGATCACAGCCTAGGCCTTAAGTAAAGGGGGAGAGGTACGGGAGAGATACACGGACCTCCCCCGGAGAGACGGAGATGGTGACAAGAACACCACGCAGAGAGCCCCCCCCTTTGCCTTGCTTTGACGGCGGGAAAAAGGGGGGGGCAAGGAGAAAAAGTTGCCAAGGCTGCTTGAACGGCATGCGCAGCAGCTTTTCGGCTGAAGGACACGAAAGACTAAGGGACTGAGAAAAGCTTTCACGGCTAAAGAGTTCCCTCCTGCTATGGGCAAAAGGCGGCAGGATAGTGGCTGTGTTTCTCGGGGGGGCAAGAAAAGAGGTGATATAAGGCATTGTAGACTGTGTCTTGCTGACGGTCACGTGCATGCTGTGGCCAACAGTTGTTATGTACTGTTAAATACCATTGTTGTGTACTGTTAAATACCGTTGTTGTTAGTATACCATTGTTGTGAATAAAATCGATATAATTGGTGAAAGAACCCCATGGTGTAAGGTGGTGCTTCATAGGGGGTGGGGGGAGGGGGGGGGGAAAGGGGGGGGGAAGGACTGCGGCGGTCATGCCAGTTGCGTGGCTGAGACACGGCAGCGAATCAGCGCGGCCGGGCACAGGCACGCGGTGGCGAGCCGCGGTAAAAATAGGGGCGCGGGAAGGCGAGGGGGGGCTGGCAAAGAGCCGCACTCAAAAAGCGCGCCCGGCGTGAGCGCGGCCTCTTTCCAGCCCCCCCCTTCCTTACGGGAAGAAGCCGGACACCCGCCCGACCCACCCAAGGAATGACAAAGGGGGGGGGGAAAAGTCGCAGCATGCAAGACGGCGGGAGAAACGCACCCGGGGAGAGATCACAGCCTAGGCCTTAAGTAAAGGGGGAGAGGTACGGGAGAGATACACGGACCTCCCCCGGAGAGACGGAGATGGTGACAAGAACACCACGCAGAGAGCCCCCCCCTTTGCCTTGCTTTGACGGCGGGAAAAAGGGGGGGGGGCAAGGAGAAAAAGTTGCCAAGGCTGCTTGAACGGCATGCGCAGCAGCTTTTCGGCTGAAGGACACGAAAGATTAAGGGACTGAGAAAAGCTTTCACGGCTAAAGAGTTCCCTCCTGCTATGGGCAAAAGGCGGCAGGATAGTGGCTGTGTTTCTCGGGGGGGCAAGAAAAGAGGTGATATAAGGCATTGTAGACTGTGTCTTGCTGACGGTCACGTGCATGCTGTGGCCAACAGTTGTTATGTACTGTTAAATACCATTGTTGTGTACTGTTAAATACCGTTGTTGTTAGTATACCATTGTTGTGAATAAAATCGATATAATTGGTGAAAGAACCCCATGGTGTAAGGTGGTGCTTCATAGGGGGTGGGGGGAGGGGTGGGGGGAAAAGGGGGGGGGGGGAAGGACTGCGGCGGTCATGCCAGTTGCGTGGCTGTGCTTCCGCAGCAAGCTTCTTCTCAAATTCTCCCTTTGCCTTCTTTATCAATGCCTTGCATTTGACCTGCCAGTGCTTGTGCTGTTTCCAGGTTTCGTCGTTTGGCTCTTTTTTCCATTTCCTGAAAGATGCTTTTTTGGCAACAACAGCTTCTCTGACCTCACCTTTAAACCATGCTGGCAGTTTTTTGGACTTCCTTCCACTTTTCTTAAAGCGTGGAATACAGCTGGTCTGGGCTTCCAAGATAGTATTTTTCAACAACACCCAAGCTTGATGTAAGTCTTTAACCTTTGCAACTGCTCCTTTTAGTTTTTTCTTAACTATTTTCCTCATTTTATCATAGTCTCCATTTCGAAAGTTAAAAGTTAGTACTGTGGATTTCCGTACTATCCCTCTTCCACTAATTAAATCAAAGGTGATCATGCTATGATCACTATTGCCAAGTGGCCCCAACACCCTTATCTCTTGCACTAGATCTGGTGTTCCACTAAGGGCTAGGTCTAATATGGCTTCCCCTCTGGTTGGTTCATGAACCAGCTGCTCCAAGAAGCAGTCATTTATGTCATCTAGGAACTTTATCTCCCTAGCATGTCCTGCCGTGACACTGACCCAGTCGATACCGGGGTAATTGAAATCACCCATTATTATTACTGCACTGTAACTTTTGTTAGCTTCCTTGATTTCTTTCAGCATTTCATCATCCATTTGTTCATTCTGGCCAGGAGGTTGATAGTACACCCCCACTGCCATCGCCTTACCCTTTTTACATGGAATTTCAATCCATAGAGATTCTACAGCAAATTTTGTTTCCTGCAAAACTTTAATCCTTTCTGGCTCAATGCCCTCTCTAATGTTGCACTGCATGTGGAATCTGGCTTCTTGGGGTTTCAATTTAAATTTAGTCTACATATTATTTTTACTTTAGATTGTGGTTACTTATTCTGTACTTGGTGAGGGTCGATGTTGCGAGTGTGTGGCTTAGTTCAGGTGTTCTGTTAACATGGAGTTTCTACATAAAGATCTATACTGTATTGTAGTAATTTGACTTGTTCAGCTTTTCAAATAGGTCTATGGATGTTCCAGGTCCCACTGTAGTATTTACAGTGATGCTTTTTTTGGATGGGTTCCTTATGTGAGTTTTGGAAGTTTGTGCTGTTGTGGTATGATATAGTATTTATTTAGACAGTTTTGTATACTGCCTTATCCTTCAAGCAAAGCGGTCACAACACAATTGGGGGATACATTTAACATGCAGGGATATGAGACACATACACTAATACTTACAGGGAACATGGGCAATGGAGGGTTAAGTGGCTTGCCCAAGACCACAAGGAGCATCTGTGAGACTAGAAACCCCAGTCCTTCCGGCCCAAGGTTGCTGTCCTCTAGTAGGATTTGAACCCCTGACCTTCCGGCCTGAAGTATCTTGCCCCAACCACTAGACTACTCCTCCCCACAGGTTTGTTCTTGGTTGTAGTGCTTTGTATTAGTTCACAATATGCCTGGTACTGGAGCATAGTGGTTGTTGTTGTTGTTAGTGAGATGATCAGAATCAGATATTTTTAAAATATTGAGTTCTGTGGGTGAATGTCCTGGTTCTGCTCTGCACCTACTGTGCATGCAAAATATATGTTGAAAAAAGAAAAAGCAAGAACCATAACGCAGTTTATAACAACAAAATAAAAATGAGTTATAATTTAGTTTTATAATCTGTGCTGTTAGTTCTTGCTGTCTTTTAGTTCCTTGGTGTGCAAATGGGATCGTACCTAGCCCTGTGCAGGCGATGCAGCCGCACAGGGCGGAAAGGATTGGGAGGCGTATTTCGGCTGTCTGCTGTTGCCCTGCTGCCGCTGGCAGGACAATAGCAGGCAGCCGAAATGCGCTCCCCAAGCCTCTTTAAGCAGGACTGGTCCCTCCCTCCTCCTACTCGATGTCAAGGAGGGACAGATCTGCTTAAAGTGCCGGTGCCATTCAGATCGGACGCATGCCCCCCTTCTCCTCCCCATACTTCCATCCAGCGCTGCCTGCTCTTTCCCTGCTGCTGGCGCCTCCGTGAAAAAAACAGAGGGCAGCAGCAGCAGGGAAAGAGCAGGCAGCGCTGGACGGAGGTATGGGGAGGGGGGGCGTGCGCCTGAGCTGCAAGTCTCACAGGGTGTGATTGCAGCTCGATATGTCCCTATGTGCAAACATCTTGCATTTCCTCCATATAATCTAATCGGCTTTTTGGTTTGGTTCAGTCTCTGATTGGATTTCTGAAAAAGCCCCTCCCCCCTCTAAGGTGGCGGGGGGGGGGCGCCTTTTTCATACTTCGCCTCAGGCAGCAGATTGCCTTGAGCCGTCCCTGATTAGGCTACTCCTCCACTTGCCTTCTGTGATAGCACAAACAAAAATGTGAAAAAGAACAGGACAAGGACGAATTCCTGAGGCACTCCACTGGTAATACTAGCAGAAATCCTGCTTAAATCATGGTTAAAAGAATCCTGCACTTGTACACCACCTTGAGAAAAGGCGTAAAGTAACATCCTTACATGGGGGGATTCTGTGCAAAAAAAAATAAAAAAAATCTGCAGAATAATTTTGAAAATGCTGCATACAGTATTTTAAAATTCTACAAAAGATCTTAATATGTATACTTTGGAGGAAAGGCACAAGAGAGGAGATATGATAGATGTTTAAATACCTCTGTGGCATAAATGCACAGGAGAGTCTCTTTCAATTGAAGGCAAGCTCTTCTATGAAGGGACATATGATGAGGGTTAAAGGGGATAGACTCAGGAGTAATATGAGGAAATATTCTTTACAGAAAGAATGATAGATGCGTAGAATAGTCTACCAGTGGAGGTAGAAGAAACCAGAATAGTCTACCAGTGAAACGCCTAGATGAAATTCCCATGAGAGTATCCATAAAGCTAAGGAAACCACTAAAAGCAAACAAAGCTAGGCAAAGGAGGAGCTCAAATATAACCAAGTTATTACTGAATATTTGACAATCTGATAAGAAAAATTTGAGATTTTTTGATTATCTAAAAAACCTTTTAAAGAACACTAAAGTTGTCAAAAATATTGATTTGTTTCAAAAAAATGAGAACTTTTTGTCAATATGATACAATAAAAAATAAAAATAAAAACGTTATTAATGCTATTGTCTGCCATGAAACCTCTAGCAATATATGCTAACAAATGCTATTGAGACTAAAAAAATGTTTGCAAAAGAATGCTCTTATTAATTCAACATGATAGATCTGTGTAAGAAATAAGGAGAAAAATTATACCTAGAAATTCATGGCGGACAATACATTTGAATTGAATATAAAGATGAACGAATGAATTACGAATATACACAATATAGAAGACTTGTACAAAAGCTGGCAAAATGATTCATGTCATTTCCTTGTTTTTCTAATATTGCTGGCACAATTTTGTTTTGTGCCAATGCGATGTGAAACTCCTGAACTGTCAATGAACATATAACTTTTTGGTTGACAAATACATTTAATGTAATTATACACATCATAACTGCATTTTCATTTTTATCCTCGTTTTCAATTTGTCAGTAAAACAATAGTAAGGAAATTTTTAGTCTTTCCATTTAGCATTAATCGCATACTGGTACTTTTGCCGTGTGATTTCAATTCGGCAGAACAACATCGGCAGATAGATTCATTATAAAAAACTGTAAAAAGATTTTTAATTAGCACTGCCTGTATAGAGTGGCTTTTTTCTAAAGTAAGAATGAATTTCCTTATAATAAATCTTCAAAGTGTGAATAAATCTTCTTCACGTTTGATTTAAAATCTAAGGCATAATATATTTTTTGATCCATTAATGGTCTTGAAGGGGAATAACATTTTTGAATATGTTTTTACGATGTGACAAATTTGATAATTTTGATGTTGGCACAAGATGGTTTGTGTTAGGTTTCTTTATTTTTCATTTTTCATTTTATTTTTTATTGTATCATATTGACAGAAAGTTCTCATTTTTTTGAAACAAATCAATATTTTTGACAACAGCAACTTTAGTGTTCTTTAAAAGGTTTTTTAGGTAATCAAAAAATCTCAATTTTTTCTTATCAGATTGTCAAATATTCAGTAATAACTTGGTTATATTTGAGCTCCTCCTTTGCCTAGCTTTGTTTTCTTTTAGTGGTCTCCTTAGCTTTATGGATACTCTCATGGGAATTTCATCCAGGTGTTTCATGTAAATTTAGTTGTGATACAAGTGTTATATATATGTTTTATCATTTTTGTTCATTAAGCTATTTTTATCTGCTTCTAATTTTTTATTTTTTAATTATTTATTTAAGTGGTCAATGTCTTTTATTTACACGAAAGATTTTATCTGAAGGTATTGGTGTTTATATGAACACATTATTATATGTAATGTTTTTATGTTCACTATTTATTATTATTTTGATTTATCTGTTTCTTTGTTCCTGTGTATTTTACAGATACTTGTTGCTTCTGTTTGCACTATTTTATAAGAGGCCATTTCCAAGCGCAAATCAGAGTTTTAGCTTCATAAAGGTTCATTGAGATAAAACTCTGCTTTCCATGTGGAAAAGGCATCTTATAAATATAGGCCACAGCTAAAGGCATACCTGCTACAAGCAGGCGCATATTTGTGGGTAAGGCAAGTACATGGGAGGCGTTTTGATGTAATGTGGGTGGAGTCACAATTTGTATGCATATTTTATAAACTACACACATGCGTGCCTAAAGTATGAGCTTACATTTACGCCTGCTCTCAAGCAGCAGCATTGTCTGTGCCATCAATGTAGGCACTATAAGGGTTATTCTATATACTCCTGTGCGGGCAGCACATGGTATCACATGCGCAGTTCAGGCCTATTTTATAAAGCATAGTGCACATGCCTTTTACTTTACATGGATGTGCTGGAATTTAGGGGCGGCAGTTATGCCTGCCTGAGTACAGGAATAAGTTGTTGTGCCTCGATCAGTGACCTGACATGCATAAGTCAGAGTATTTTATAACTTGTGTGTGTCAGCAGAGGCCATGCCTAAGCTCCGCCCATGCACCACCCCTGTGCAAGCCCCTATGGCACTTATGCGTGGTGACACCCCCATATGTTTATGGTGGTTGCTGTTCTGCAAGGGTGCGTGTATGCGCCCATTCACACACCTAAGTCCTACAAAATAGGACTTACACGTGTTGCTCATGTGCACTCTATAGAATCACCCTCTATTTGTATAGGATTTTGGCTATTATTTTATAAAGGCACATAAGAGTCTATGTATCTTTATAAGAGAGGTGCCTTCTCCATCTTGAAACTTAGGGTACCTTGCAAATAGCAAACACATTTTCAGTGGGTGAGTAAACTCTAGCGCATTTCATTAGCCACGAGGTTGTATCTCTTGATTAGTTTATTGTTCTGGACCTGTCTGCATTAAATGTAAAACCATTTAAGACATACATTTTTGTCATCAAGTGATAGGAAGCAGTTCAGAGACAAGCAACTGAATGCCACAACCCCCTCCTCTCTTGTTCCCTCCTGTAAGAGCCACTGATGGCAACTTTCATGATTACCTTGAGACTCGTGATTTCCCTTTTAACATTTGACTTTCTGAGGAGTTCAGCATAATAGAGGTGAATATCATGAATCAGCATTCTCTACCTTTCTTGTGCATGTAATGAGATAGCTCTCTTGTGAGCAAAGCATTTGTGGGCTTTGCAGGCATGCATAGATTTTATTTCATCTATTTGCTAAAATGAGATGGTCCCTTAAATATTTGGTTTGATCTGATTTTGGAAGATTCTTCACTATATCCCCATCCCCCACCTTCAAACTAGATTTCACTGTTTGGATCTATGCGTAGCAAGTCCTCATCTTTTATATTGAAGGATTTGGCAAACTCTAGCCTCTCTTGTGTCACTCACTTCTCCTATTGTCTCAGACATGCACAGTATCATGTAAATAATATTGTCACAGAGTGAATAATGCAGTAAGACAACACAAAAATATGAGAAACTTAATATGGTAATACTAATCTTAGTTTCAGAAACAAAATATTGGTTGGATTTGTTTTGATGTTCTAACCCCTAGAGATGCGATCTTTTAGGCCCAGTATATTATTCTCCAATGTTTCCCCTAGGCCTAATCTTCCCACGTAGAAATTGCTATATGATTAAAAAGTAATACCTTCATTTACAAAATTACACCACCTAATTCAATGGGATTTTTGATACAGTGTATTTATATTTTTAAATTAAGTGATGATAAAATGTGAAATACATTAATTTATTGTTTTAGTGCGTAGTGTTCATGCCTTTATGTTTCTCTCCATTTGGCTTTCTTAAAACTATAGTAACATATTATGTCTTAAGGGGCGTCTGAAAAAAGTCATATTCAAATAAAAATTCAACATGCAAGTTAGTGAAAATATAACATGTAAGTTAAATGCCCTCTAATGAGCTGCGCCATGCTAGCTTTGCAATGAGAACGGCACGCATGGAAACTAAAAACACTGACATACACACTAGGGTTAACTTTCCAGATGCAAAGCTTGTTTTACATCCAGAAAGGGCACTTATAAAATTGGCTAGTCAGTTTTATGCACGCCAAGCATCACACGCTCGCTTCCCAGGAGGCCACCCCACACAGGAAGGGAGCTCATGCCCCTTCCTGCCTTGCATATTGTCATTAGTCTTAGCTTGGTGATGTGATGTATGATGATTGCACCTCTCTGAATGCACCCTGCGTTGATAGCCTCCTGAAGAATATACCTCTGCTGATTGGCTTTCTATGCCTATTTATCCCAGGAGCTCCCAGTCCACCCTGTCCTCAGATAGATCTCAGGGACAATTTCTCCAAATGGGTTAGTTTTGTGCATATACTAAAAGAAACTGCCATAAGAGTAAACAAACCAACCAAAAAATTTAACTCTTAGGGGCTTGTTTACAAAGCCGCGGTAGCGGTTTGCGATCGTAATCGGAGCCGCGGCCCCATTGATTTCAATGGGGCCGCGGTTGCGATCGCGATCGCGAACCACTACCGCGGCTTTGTAAACAAGCCCCTTAGTCAAGAATCTGTTATCAATAACCTATCACTATAACATACTCTGCTTATACTCAAAACCAGCAGTGGCTAATCATACCTCTACCAGAACATCAAAAATAGTTTATTCATGAAGGAAGAGACCTCAGGATGGCTATAAACCCTTCATATGGCAAAATCAATCACCATAGGGGATAACGAGATACTCACATCACCGGTCTCCTACCTCCCCCTATATTAATGTGAAGAACAATTCCAAAAAAGTACTTTTCTAGATCATTACCAAACTGTTTACCACTTTATAAATTAGCAGTTCATTGCACATCCCCCTCTTAGTATTCTTTAAAAACGTTTTTATGAAAGTATCTCTTTCCACCTTAGTAGCATTCCACGCAAGGACACCCAAAAGATATTCATTGATGACTCAAACAAGACCCACAATGCAGCCACAATTCTTTCCCATCGCAAACCCTGTAAACAAACAAGAGATACAAGGTAATAACATGTAGCAATAATCGCCAAAGACAATTCTTAATACTTATCTTCAGACTCCTAGCATGCATTATGTCGTCGGTAAACCCGACAAAGATCTTTGTTTCTCCTCAAAGAGGCTTCTTCATCCTGAAGAGAGGATGTGAAGAGTGAAGAGCGGTATTTTCCTTCACTCTTGCAGCTGTGTACTCATGTAGCCCACTGGTGCACTGAGTACCAAGAAATAGAAAATGCCCTTTAACTTCCGGCGTGCCAGAGGGATACATGAGAACAGTGCTACAGGCGTGAAGGAAAACGCTGTTCTTCACTCTGAAGGCTGTGCAGAGGTGAACCGGGGCCTCGGGCCTCCCTGGCTCCCTCTGAAGTCGGCCCTGCCGAGAGCCGAACAGCCGGTCCTGCCGGGAGCCAAACAGCATGTGTGGGATGAAGTTGGCGTGGGGCCCTGTGCAAACAACATTCCTGCACAATGGATGGGCCGGCCCTGATGTGGAGTAGGATCACAGTCTCTAAGATTTACTGCTAATACTCAACAAAGTTCTTGCATCCTTCCAAACAGAGCCTCATTCTGGAGTTCATAACATGTATGAGCAATTTATCAAAGTGTGCTTGAAAGTTCCTCTTAATCAAGTCTGTGGCGGTGCCTCATCATTTGATGATCTTTGGTGTTTGACCTCTCTTCCAGTAATAAATCTGTTCTGGCTGTCCTGATTCTTGTCTGTGCCGGACCTTACTTCTGCCTACCATTTTGAATTAGTTTCTATGCCTCATTACTTCTCCTAACTCCTTCTGCCTGATACTTCAGGTCCTGGCAACCTTCAAATATTAGATGGTTCAACCCAAAGTGAAAGGGGGCTAGTATAGGTGAGTATGCACTACCTAGTCCCTGGTGTTCTCCAAGAGAGGACCAGGCAGCGACCCCAAAAAGATTCTGAATATTTATAAAGTTCCTACCTAAGGTACCATGGTTTGATTCCCACTAGCTCTCCTTGTGGCAGTGGGCAGTTTACTTAAGCCTCCACTGCCTTGGATAAAACACATGGTTGCTTACTGTCAAGAAAGCCCAGAGCTGTTGGATTGCCAGGAATCAGTATTCACTCAACAGAACACCTCACATCTTTTATTCAATATTTAAATTATTGACACAGGAGGTTATTCCAGAACCCGAATAAAGGTTTGTACATGCGCCAGGGATGTTTATGTGCCAAAAACATCTTTGGACTTATTTCAGTACATGCTGCCTGTGCACGTTTATCTCGCTTGCTTAGAAATGTCAGAATGTGCCCGGGAGGGGCAGAACAGAGGGGGAGGGGGGCATGGTTTGCCATGGAGGTATGTATAATGTATTTAGGAAAGGCTAGTGTATGTTTTTCAACTTTCCTGCAGATATGCCCGTTATTCCTACTGGAAACGTGGAATAAGACCGGTACTTTGAAAATGTTCTGCTGTGTTCTACAATTCGTCCCTGCAAGTGAGAGAGTGTGTGCGTGTAATTAAGAGTTATTTATTTATTTATTTATTTATTTGCGTTTCTTATATACCGCGCTATTAAAATCAGTGCGGTTTACATTGGAACAAAACATATGACAATGTAACAATTTACATTGGGTTTACAATGAACAAGGGATACAAACTTGGATAACATGGGGAAAAACTATGTACAGTGTTACGTAAAGAAGAAGATTACAACATCATACGGATGGCATGGTTAGGGGTTGTGGTATGGGGAATGGACAGGTAACAGGAGGAGTGTCAGGCTATTGAATTTTCTAGTTGGGGTTGTGTTAAGCGTGGGTTTTGGTGAGTACGTGTATTATTTTGGGATTGACTGGGGGGGATGAGATTGGAATAGTATTTCAAGAACAGATGTTGTTTAATAGCCTTTCTGAACGAAATGATATTGGTAATGGAACGGATTTCTGGGGGGAGGGAGTTCCATGCTCCTGGTGCAAATAGAGAGAAGGCTCTATTGGCTGTTGTCTTTGAGCATTTTGTGATTGTTTTAGGCACTTCTAGTTTGTTCATACATGACGAACGTCTGTTTCTGTTTGGTGGAATGGGCTGGATGAGCTTGGTAAGCGGGGTGGGGGGCTGATTTCTTGAGGCCTTGAAGGTTAGAACGAGGGCTTTGTATAAGATTCTGGCGTGTAGAGGGAGCCAGTGTAGGCTCATTAGTACTGGAGTTATGTGCTCCGATCTAGATGTTCCGGTCAGTATTCGAGCTGCAGAGTTCATGGCTAATTTAAGCGGGTTCAATGTTGCTTGTGGGAGCCCAAGGAGGATAATGTTAGCAAAGTCAAGGTGGGGGGTTACCAGAGCTTGGAAGATTGAGCGGAAATCGGAGGGATCCAGTAATGATCGAAGGTGGCGTAATGACCGTATCTTGTGGTAGATAGATTTAGTAATGTTTTTGATATGCGGTGCCATGTCCAGCTTTTGGTTGAGAATGATGCCTAAGTACCGGATGGTAGGTTTGACTGTGAGGTCTTAGTTATTGACTCGCAAGGATGGTGGTGGTATGAAATTCTGATTGCGAGTGACAAAAAGGACATCGGTCTTGCTGTGATTAATGCGCAGGTTTTGGGAGAGGAGCCATTCAGAAACAGCATTGAAGCATTTTGTGATTGTTGAGAAGTCCGGTTGGTCGAGCTTGAAAGATGAGTACATCAGGATGTCATCTGCATATGCTAAACACTGAATATTGAAAGAGCGGATTAGATCGCAGATGGGTTGCATATATATATTAAACATGAGGGATGAAAGGGATGAACCTTGGGGGACTCCTTGTTTGAGTATGAATGGATCGGATGTAGTGGATCCTACCCTGACTTGTTGTGACCTGTCACTCAAATATGACCTGCACCATGCTAAAGCCATACCTTGTATACCTTTGTCTTTGAGGTGGATTAGTAGTGTCTTGTGGTTCACAGAATCAAACGCGGCCGCAATTTCCATAAAAATAAGGATGAATCCATGGTGTAGGTCATCAATTCCCATGACTATGTTGTTGAATAATGTAGTAAGGATGGTTTCTATTCCATGTGCTTCTCTGAATCCATGTTGTGAATGGTCCAGTGGAGCTTCAGTGTTGATGTGCTGTTGAATTTGTAGTTGAACTACCTTCTCTGTAATTTTTGCCAGCAGTGGGATGCTTGATATGGGTCTGAATGACTCGACTTTAGATGGGTCGAGTTTGCAGTTTTTTAACAGTGGTCGGATTGATGTGAATTTCAGGCTTTGCGGGAAGGAGCCTTTTATAAAGGATTGGTTGATGATCCTGCTGATGGTTGGGCTGAGGATATGTCGCAACTCTTTAATCCAACTGGAGGGACAGGGGTCATTAGGTGCTGTGGTAAGGTTGATAGAAGAGATGATTTCTTCGATTTGTTTGGTGGAGACCTCGCAGAATTGTGACAGCGCAGTTGATTGTGGGGTGAGGTCTGCAGGGATGGAGGGTGTGGGGGAAGAGTTAATGTTGGTTTGGATTATTTTTGACTGAAGGTAGTTTGAGTAGTTTTGTGGGTGAGGCATTTGGTCTTGGGGAGGGGTAGGGTCACCTGTGAGTGTTTTCACAATGGAGAATAGGTCACGGGGCCTGTTCAATGATCTTTTTAGAGTTTCAGAGTGGTGTAGGTTTCTCTTATCCATTGTCATTTGTCTGTGAGCTTGTAGGTGCGCAGAGTATGTGCATAGAGCCTCAGGTGTCCGTGAATGGCACCAATGTCTTTCAAGTTTACGGAGCTGGATTAGCGAGTCTCGTAAATCTTGTGAGTACCAAGGTGCATGTTCGCTTCTTGATTGTTTCTTATTGTTGGCTGGTTGGTGTGCAGCCTCCTTGAGCGCATTGTTCCAGTTTGATACTAGATCGTCAGGGTCTGTAGAAGTGTTGGTGAGGAGAGGCAATATTTTCTCAAGGACTTCATTCTTATCAAAAGGTTGATATCGTGCAGTCGTGTTTCTAATGTTACTCTGAGTATTTTTACAAATGTTGCTGGGGTGAATATTGGGTAATTCAAAGAGAAGTAAGTTGTGATCTGACCAAGGGATGGGTGTTATTGAGGTCAACAGGTTCTCAGTGGAGTTGATAGCAGTGTGGGGTGCGAAAATCAAGTCAAGTTTGTTTCCTTTGTTGTGGGTGGGGGCATCAATTAATTGGTTGTAGCCAAGTTGGTTCATTGCATCAAGGAAGGCTGATGAGTGCGAGTCATGTAGGGATGGCAGATTGAAGTCACCTAATAACCAGTTTAGGGTGCGGGGCTTGGTAGGGTTGCCAGCAATGTTGATTATGGAGGGAAGGTCATCTGGCGATGGCGTGGGAGCTCGGTATAAGAGGTTGATGGTAGAGGTGTCATTTGTTATAGAGTGTGTGTCAAGGTGAGTTGTACTTGTGGTACTACTTAGTCTAAATTGAAGTGAAGATTTGGCAATAATGAGAGTACCACCTCCCCTTTGATTGGTTCTGTGACAAGCGAAGAAGGAGTATCCTGGGGGTGTCATCTGGTTAAGGATGACGTTGTCGCATGAAGATAGCCATGTTTCAGTTATCATTAGTAGGTCGAGGTTATGGTGAGAAATAAGATCGATGGCTATGGGCCATTTTGATCGTATGGACCGTGCATTTGCAAGTGCACATCTAAGGCGGGTGTGCTGAGTGCATTTTTCGGATTTGATGTTGTTAATGGTTTGTAGTGGGATATGTAGAAGGTGTGACTGGCGTGTATAAGGTTTTGTAGTAGTGTGGTGAGGGGTTTCAAAACCTCTCCTAGCGTTGTAGTGGAGGATGGGGATATAGTTGGTACCGGGGTTTAGTGTGTGGGTCAAGGTGGGGACCCAGGAGGCCAATAGGGCTAATATGATGGACATGGATGGTACAGTGAGTTGCATGATGCTTGTCTATGGTAGTTTATGTATTTAAGCGAGGTAACAGGTTATGCAGGAACCCTGTGAAACACTAAGTGTCAGTGCTGGATTTTTGTCATAGCTTATGTAAGGAAGGGACAAGGTGATTAGGATTTTTGTCTGCAGAAGTGGTGGTAAAGGGCAGCTCGTAGTAGAGGGAACAATAGCAATAGGCAAGAGTAAAACTGAATGCTACAATAACAATTATGCTGAATGCTACAGTGGCAATAGGCAGGGTTATACTGAATGTTACAGTGGTAATAGGCAAGGATAACACTGAATGCTACAATAAACAGTTACTTTGAATGCTACAGTGGCAATAGGCAAGGTTACCATGAGTGCTAAAGTAACAATTTGAGATGAAATGCGTGACAAAGAGGCAAATGCCGCAACATATGGTACTGCTGAGATATAGTGAGGAATTTAGGAAATAGGACCGTAGCTGAGGCAGTAGCAAATTTGTTACCAATTTGTTACAATATGCAAGCATCAAAAAGTAACGGTTGCAAGTAAGTGCGGTTTTACACTAGAGTTCTTGGCTAAGTTGGAGCATATAAGCGATAATCGTATTGCCCGGGATGGTGGCGTTCGTGGTAATATGTGACTGTGGTGAGATGGGTACCTTTTGAAGCGTCTCAGTGCAGGCTGTGTAAGTTCCATCGACGATGGCTGGTTAGGTGCTCACCATTGCTGAACTTTGGGCGGGTAGTTGCATGTGTGGATCTGGTGTGCTGATCTGCAATTCAGAGGGCACATGAATGCCTGGCCAGTAGCTGGATCTTATGGATGACCGCAGTGACACCAGGTGCCACTATGATAGGACAGCCATACAGCAGCTGTAGAAGGCACTGGGAGACATGACTGATGTTGTGCCAATATTCCCCAGATTGTGCCATGCAGCCTACATCCTTATCCAGACCAGGATCTATGCAAGCAGTGAGAGTAGTGATATATCTGGAGGCTGGTTACTTGGTATGATGGCACAGGGATCACCCCTCCCATGCCCACACAGACCTGACCAGGGGAGTAGTGCCACAGATCAGATTGTGGGAAGGCAGGCAGGGTTGTCCCATGGACAGCAGATGTACAGAGACCAACATAAGCCAGGACAGAGAGTGAACATTGTATAGGACAGGTATAGCCACATATAGAAAGCTGCTGTGAGAAATGTCAGTACCCAGATATGTGAGAAACAGATGTCATAGCCAGACAGCCGTATGCATTAGAAGAGCATAATTATGTCACTCATCAAGACAATGCATCCTTCTGGGAATTACAAATTTGGTTTAGATTTTTGTGGGATTGGTAAAGGTCCATGCTTAGCATTTTAAAAAGTGTTTTTAGAAATGGCCAATGCAAGAATAACTGAGGAGTTGTTATATTGCCATGTATGTTTTGATGCAAGGTATCTATAAATATCAATACCCCTCACAAAGAGCCCAATATATGTCAAAACCCAATCACAAACTCCTTAACTGAACTACGTTTCATAACACATCACAAACCTCACAGCCTAAATAGACACACCCTAATACAGTAACCTAAAACACCATATCATCAACCGAGTCAGACCAGACACAAAGAACATTGACTGATATAAACTCATTACATCAAAGGTTACTCCTCCACAACTGCTGAGTGAAGGACAAAGTGGTATAAAAAAATGTTTAAATAAATAAATAAACTGCTGGCTCTGGGTCTGGCACTCCACTCATCTGTGCCAGAAATATCTTGCACTATCTAACAGTCAGTGACACTGTGGCAGTGAGCGTACACCAGCAGATGGCTTGTGCGGCAGTCGGGCATTTGGAGCAGGGTGATGGGGGATAGTGACATGGGCTGGCCTGTTGGGAGGGGGGCAGGGACATGGCACGGGGATGTGGTTGGGAGGTCTGCAGGCTGGGATGGGACAGACATGGATGTGCCCTACATGGACTACTGCTATGTGGCTGTGCTAAATGGCACCAGCCCATGCTCTTCCACATGCCACATGTTGGTGCATGCTGCCTACTTTTGGCCATAGGACTTCCCCTACTTGTCACTGTGATGTGCATTTTGGCCTGCAGTGTGCATGGCTCTGCAGAACAGCAGAACATGTGCACATAGTGGTCCTCATGTGTTGCAATATATACATAACACATATATCACCACTTGTTTGGATTACACATAGAATCATACTACAGCAAACGTGTGTTCTGGTACTGTCCTGGGGCTCACACATGTGTACACTCACCTAGCAGCCAAGCATCTCCAAGCTGACCCAGGCTGGACTGGGCAAGGACAAATGCATTGTGGCAGGACCCCGGGTAGTGGGTACCCACATCAGTGAAGGTCATGTTGGGATCCACAACAACCTGCATGTTCCTGTATGTTCCTGTTCCAGTATGCCCTCCACTCCAGCCGTGATGTTCGTAGTGCAATGTGGGTGCAGTCTATACTTCCAAGCACAGATGGGAACCCAGCGACATAAAAGAATACATGCATGGTTTCCTGCCACATCTGCTGTGTCCGGGTGAAGGCTATGAGGTGGCGCATCCTCTGCAGCAGGGCCATAGTGAAGGTACTTATGCAATGGCTGGCTGTAAACTGTGTGATTCCAACAATTTCCCTTATCACATGCTGGAAGCTGCCAGCTGCAAGAAATTCGAAGGCAGTGGTCATGGCTGCGGGCAGGGCCTGGCTTCTGTAAGTGGAGGGCTCCAGGTCCATACTGAGTACACTACACAACTTAGTTATCATTGCCCCATCCAGTCTGTATCTCTGGTAGACCTCCTCCGCCATCAATTGCAGGTATCTCACCCTGAGCTTATGTACATATGGGGCACGGTACCTGCATCTTGGGTGCTGGGTTAGAGCCTGCTGATGGGTATGCAATGCCTGCCACATCCTCCATTGTGCCCGGGCACGGCGGGTGCGACTCCACCTCTGGAGCACCATGTGCATGGCCCACATAGCTTCTATGCTAGCCCTGTCTTGCCTAACGTTTGGGTACAGGCTTGCACATGTTCCCCTTGCTCCACTATGCCCTGTTCCACCACTGCATAGGTTCGCCAATCACCATCAGTGGTTATATATTGTCAGACGGCTGCCTAGGGTGAGAACTTACACAATCTTGACGATGCATATATTCATATGATTCTTGCAAGGTATTGTGGGTATTGTAGTTCATTCACTCCCAAACACAGCTGATGACAATAATTTGAGTTGTGAAACCAAGTGGTAAGATCAATAAAATACTTCTTTTATTGATGGGGTTTAATTCACCCAGCACATGTATGCTTGATAGCACTATAAATGAGGTTACTTGCTTGCAGTGTTTAAAATGGATAACAAAAAGTCACAAAGTAAACCAGAAACAACCTTCAGCTTGTCAGGCAATTAGCTAATGTTTTCTTAGCAAATAATTACCAAATACAAAGGCACAAAGAAAAGAATAAACTTTGCTGGTTAGGTTAACTTCTGCTTATTTTCCATGCAGATCTCAGCAGTGATTCTCCCTTGCTCACACACACAATCAGGTGCAGCCCTAATTACTATCAATGGACCAGCTGAAAGCCTTTAGCTGGCTGGCTGCTACTGTGTGAGCCCAAATCCTGCTTTAAGAGCTGTTTGCAGTGGAAATAAAGAACAAAGTTAGGTTTCTTTGTGATGGCTGATGTGTTTGCTCATAGAAAACTAGCAATAGCATTTAGATAAAGAACAGTCCATGTAAATAGTTTCATCTGCTGTATTTCCCCCTGCATCAACAATCATAGGGTCAATATCATACATTGGCACAGATGAATCTTTCATTAAGGCACTATCATGAGAATGCTTATTCCCTTGCTGCCATTCTCTATTATAGATAGGGTCTGGATCAGTGTTCATACCTGAGCCTCTCCTGCTATCATTATTCCTCTCTGTAAAGCCTGGCCAATATGTAATCCAATTCTGATGTCCAGCCTTCCAGTCTTGATCCCTGGACACTGGATCTTCTCTCACATACCTTCTGGCCTTGGTCTGAAAGTCCCTTCCACATGCAGTCTTCTCTCTTCCAGGTAGCCACTGGTGATTCCTATCTCTGCCACTCCATTCCTCTGGCTGAATCCAGTCCAATGGACTCTGCTGGCTTTTGGAATACCTCCCAGTATGAGTATTGCCTTGGAATCTCCCAGACCTTCCAATGGCCTTTCTTCTCTTCCTTCCAGAGAGTTTCCTTCTCTCTCTATCTGCGTGGCTTTTGCTGAAGCTGTTCTTCCAACTCTCCCGGAAGCTGGGCTGGAGCTTGTAGTAACTGTTATCTGAAGAATAATCTCTATTCTTATTCTTTCCTAATGTGTGCTGCTCCCTAACACAGCGCAGCTGTGTTGAATCAAGCCCTGCCCTTTGAGATGAGTGCTTAGGGATTACCTCATAGCTCTCTTGATTGCACACACATTCTCTCACTTCAGCCCCTCTCATGGCTGCTGGAAACCTGGTGCATTCTGGGACTGGTAGTCTTTTATGTGAAAACTCTGTTTTCTTGCTTCTACCAGAACTGACAGGTTGCTTGTTCAGAGTCACATCATCTTTTCTATAGCTCCTACCTGAGCTATGATAAGCTTCCTTATCACATACCCCCCTGCTTAAGTTATTACGGACTGGTTTTACTGGTAAAACTTCTTCTCTACAGTCCGTAATACGGGAAAGTGCATCCGCATTCTTGTGTAACTTCCCGGCACGATGTTCAACCTGAAAATCAAACGCCTGTAAGGCCATGTACCAGCGTGTCAACCTGGCATTGTGGTTCTTCATTTGCTGCAACCACTTAAGTGGGGCATGGTCCGTGACCAACTGGAACTTTCTCCCTGTAAGGTAAAACCTTAACGCCTCCACTGACCACTTGATAGCCAAACACTCTTTTTCTATCGTGGAATACTTTTGTTCAGCCAGTGACAACTTCCTGCTCAGGTACATCACAGGATGCTCCTCTCCATCATGGCACTGGGATAGGACTTCTCCTAGCCCTACATCCGATGCATCGGTTTGAACCAGAAAGGGTTTCTTGAAGTCTACTCCTTTCAGTACCGGTCCTGTACACAATTTTTCTTTTAATACTGAAAATGCTTTTTCAGCTTCGGGTGTCCACTTTATCTGGTTTGGACAATTCTTTCGCAGCATATCCGTGAAAATGGCACTTTTCTCTGCAAATTGCGGTATAAACCGGCGGTAGTATCCAATAAGTCCTAAGAAACTTCTTAGTTGTTTCTTGGTTGTTGGAGGAGGAAAATTCCTGATGCTATCTATTTTGCTTAATAGAGGTTTAATTTTTCCTCTTCCCACTAGGTGGCCTAGGTATTTTACCTCCCTATTTGCAAAGGCACACTTCTTCGGGTTTAAAGTGATTCCCGCTTGCTTCATAGAGCACAAGACTGCCCTGATCCTCTTCAAATGCTCTGCCCAGGTGTTACTATGGATTATGACATCATCCATGTATGCAAAAGCATAACTTTGGTGGGGTCGAAGTACCTGATTCACTAACCTTTGGCAGGTAGCCGCTGCTCCATGCAGTCCGAAAGGCATCCTCTTGAACTGGAAAAGGCCAACGGGGGTGCTGAACGCAGTTTTCGGCTTCGACTCCCTGGTGAGCGGGATTTGCCAATATCCTTTTGTCATATCAAGGGTGGTTAAGTATTGAGCCTGTCCCAGCTGGTCTAGCAGCTCCTCAATTCTTGGCATTGGATATGCATCAAAAACTGATATGGCGTTTACCTGCCGGAAGTCAATACAAAATCTTAAGGATCCATCAGGCTTCGGCACCAGGACTATGGGGCTATTCCAGGGACTCTTTGACTCCTCTATTACCCCCATGTCCAACATCTCCTGGACTTGTGCCACTACCTCCTGTCTTTTGGCTTCAGGCAAGCGGTATGGCCTTTGACGAACCAATTTCCCAGGTGGAGTTATTATTTCATGGGCCACCAAATGGGTCTCCCCAGGTATGGGTGTCAACACATCTGGGAATTCCTTAAGCAACTTCCTAATTTCTTCCTGTTGTACCATTGTCAGGTCCTCACCTATTTGGGGCTCTGATTTTTCTTTACAATCAGATACCTGGGGTCCCAAATCTTCCTCTTCACTCACCTCCCTCTCTCGGGCACAGGTGGCAGCTAAGCTTTTAACCCCTTTGACATCAGTAGAACCAAAACCTTTGGCTCCACGTTCAGAATTCTCTAGGGATGTGACCTCCTCCACAGGTGGAAAACCCAGCCTCTCACAAATCAATTGGGCAATTTTGTCTCCTGTCTTCACATGATACTCATTCTGTCCAAAGTTAAACAACAGAACTTTAATATTGCCCCTGTAATCGGGATCAATTACTCCCGCACCCACATCGATGAAATATTTAAGGGCTAATCCGGACCTTGGGGCTACTCTCCCATAACATCCAATTGGTATTTCCACTTGGAGACCGGTGTCAACCAGGGCTCTCCCTTGGCTAGGTACAGTCACATTTTCTATGCTGCATAGGTCAAACCCAGCAGACTGAGGGGTTGCCCGCCTAGGAGCTTGGGCCTTCTCAGAGACCTTATGGTACTTTAGGACGAATATCTGCTTTGGGGTAGCTTGGTCTTCTGGACGGTTAACCATCTTTTTAGCTGGGGTCTGAGGACTTCCAAATAAAGGCCCAGGAGCTACTACCATTAAACCTTCTCCCTCCTTTTTTCCTAGTCCTTCCACTAGACCCTGCTTAAATCTTGGCCAGTCTCTTCCTAGAACCAAATCAAAGGGTAGCCTAGGCACCACTGCTAATAGGACTTCCTCTTGTTTCCCTAGGCACTTAACCTTTAGCCTATAGGTGGGATATGATGATGCAGCACCATGAATGCATCTGATGTGAACTTGGCTTTCAGGGGTTCTAGGCACAAATCTTTCTTGGGCCTCTATCCTCTTCCAAAGCCTTTTTGACATCATACTCTGGTCTGCCCCAGAGTCTAATAATGCATTTGTGGTAATTCCTTGCACATCAACCATCAAAAGAAATCCTTCCTTGGGCTGTTTTAAATCCAGGCCCACTAAACTAGTGTGTGTCTGGCATCTCTTCTCTAAGTGTCCCACTTTTCCACACTTGAAACATTTCTTTCTATTCCACTGTGTCATCTGGTTTGATACAGTACATTCATTTTCAGAAACATTCTTAATTATTCCTTTTTCTGATACAGCACATCTAGCCTCAGCATCCATCTTTAGAGGGCCACCCATTCTATGGCAAGCCTGCGTGGCTTCCAAGAATCTCTCTGCTAACATGGTTGCCTCTCCAAGATTTTGGCAATTTTGCTGTATAAGAAAAACATTCAAATCTTTAGGTACCCCAAGCATAAATTGTTCCAGCATTATAATATCTAATAACATTTCTACTGTCTTTTTCTCAGGCTCCAACCATTTTACAGCTAAACTTCTGATTCTCTGACTCAGAGCCCTGGGTGTCTCACCCACTTTCAATGTAACAGCTCTAAACATTCGCCTATACTCTGAAATAGACAACCCTAGGCGATCTCTAATAGCTGCCTTTACATCCTTATAAATCAAAGCCTGGGCTGCTGGCATTGCTCTGTAAGCTGCTAGTGCCTCACCAGTTAAAGAGGCTGCCAGCCTTACTGCCCACTGGGTCTCTGGCCATGCTAAAGCCTGTGCCACTCTTTCAAAAGACTCTAGAAAATCATCAACATTATCTTCTGGAGTTAATTTCCCAAAATTAAATGCCCCAATCCCTTGATTGAGTCCCACAGTGTTCACATGTGGTGTACCAGTACTAACTGCTGGTCTTGCATCTGTTCCACTTTGGCTCTGCAGCTGAACTAGAGCTTGCACCAGATCAAGCACTGGTTTCTGCTGTTCCATTAAGGCCTTCATAGCAGTGTCCTGGGCCTGCTGTGATAGCTCCTGCTGCTTGCAAAATTGGGCTGCCATCCACTGAGCCATCTCCCTCGGATCCATCTTGACCCCTGCAAGAAAAGAGAAAAAAAAAAAAACAAAGAGCAGCACCTTCCAACCAGGTGTGGTTTTTTTTTTTTTTTTTCAATTACCCCCTGTGCTTACACACATCCACCACTAGACATGCCCAGGTACATATTACCTTGTCTCAGTGATGAATCCAGATTTTCACAGGGTCTTTTCCTCTGGGACAGCTTCCTGGAACAACCACTTTTCCTCCAAAGTGCAGACGAGGGAAAAAATCTTCTTACAGCTTTAAACTTGACTTTTATTTGTAATCCACAACAAGTAAATCCTCTTGGTGCAAGAGCAATCCGAAAAACTACGCCATTTGTCAGACGGCTGCCTAGGGTGAGAACTTACACAATCTTGACGATGCATATATTCATATGATTCTTGCAAGGTATTGTGGGTATTGTAGTTCATTCACTCCCAAACACAGCTGATGACAATAATTTGAGTTGTGAAACCAAGTGGTAAGATCAATAAAATACTTCTTTTATTGATGGGGTTTAATTCACCCAGCACATGTATGCTTGATAGCACTATAAATGAGGTTACTTGCTTGCAGTGTTTAAAATGGATAACAAAAAGTCACAAAGTAAACCAGAAACAACCTTCAGCTTGTCAGGCAATTAGCTAATGTTTTCTTAGCAAATAATTACCAAATACAAAGGCACAAAGAAAAGAATAAACTTTGCTGGTTAGGTTAACTTCTGCTTATTTTCCATGCAGATCTCAGCAGTGATTCTCCCTTGCTCACACACACAATCAGGTGCAGCCCTAATTACTATCAATGGACCAGCTGAAAGCCTTTAGCTGGCTGGCTGCTACTGTGTGAGCCCAAATCCTGCTTTAAGAGCTGTTTGCAGTGGAAATAAAGAACAAAGTTAGGTTTCTTTGTGATGGCTGATGTGTTTGCTCATAGAAAACTAGCAATAGCATTTAGATAAAGAACAGTCCATGTAAATAGTTTCATCTGCTGTATTTCCCCCTGCATCAACAATCATAGGGTCAATATCATACATTGGCACAGATGAATCTTTCATTAAGGCACTATCATGAGAATGCTTATTCCCTTGCTGCCATTCTCTATTATAGATAGGGTCTGGATCAGTGTTCATACCTGAGCCTCTCCTGCTATCATTATTCCTCTCTGTAAAGCCTGGCCAATATGTAATCCAATTCTGATGTCCAGCCTTCCAGTCTTGATCCCTGGACACTGGATCTTCTCTCACATACCTTCTGGCCTTGGTCTGAAAGTCCCTTCCACATGCAGTCTTCTCTCTTCCAGGTAGCCACTGGTGATTCCTATCTCTGCCACTCCATTCCTCTGGCTGAATCCAGTCCAATGGACTCTGCTGGCTTTTGGAATACCTCCCAGTATGAGTATTGCCTTGGAATCTCCCAGACCTTCCAATGGCCTTTCTTCTCTTCCTTCCAGAGAGTTTCCTTCTCTCTCTATCTGCGTGGCTTTTGCTGAAGCTGTTCTTCCAACTCTCCCGGAAGCTGGGCTGGAGCTTGTAGTAACTGTTATCTGAAGAATAATCTCTATTCTTATTCTTTCCTAATGTGTGCTGCTCCCTAACACAGCGCAGCTGTGTTGAATCAAGCCCTGCCCTTTGAGATGAGTGCTTAGGGATTACCTCATAGCTCTCTTGATTGCACACACATTCTCTCACTTCAGCCCCTCTCATGGCTGCTGGAAACCTGGTGCATTCTGGGACTGGTAGTCTTTTATGTGAAAACTCTGTTTTCTTGCTTCTACCAGAACTGACAGGTTGCTTGTTCAGAGTCACATCATCTTTTCTATAGCTCCTACCTGAGCTATGATAAGCTTCCTTATCACATACCCCCCTGCTTAAGTTATTACGGACTGGTTTTACTGGTAAAACTTCTTCTCTACAGTCCGTAATACGGGAAAGTGCATCCGCATTCTTGTGTAACTTCCCGGCACGATGTTCAACCTGAAAATCAAACGCCTGTAAGGCCATGTACCAGCGTGTCAACCTGGCATTGTGGTTCTTCATTTGCTGCAACCACTTAAGTGGGGCATGGTCCGTGACCAACTGGAACTTTCTCCCTGTAAGGTAAAACCTTAACGCCTCCACTGACCACTTGATAGCCAAACACTCTTTTTCTATCGTGGAATACTTTTGTTCAGCCAGTGACAACTTCCTGCTCAGGTACATCACAGGATGCTCCTCTCCATCATGGCACTGGGATAGGACTTCTCCTAGCCCTACATCCGATGCATCGGTTTGAACCAGAAAGGGTTTCTTGAAGTCTACTCCTTTCAGTACCGGTCCTGTACACAATTTTTCTTTTAATACTGAAAATGCTTTTTCAGCTTCGGGTGTCCACTTTATCTGGTTTGGACAATTCTTTCGCAGCATATCCGTGAAAATGGCACTTTTCTCTGCAAATTGCGGTATAAACCGGCGGTAGTATCCAATAAGTCCTAAGAAACTTCTTAGTTGTTTCTTGGTTGTTGGAGGAGGAAAATTCCTGATGCTATCTATTTTGCTTAATAGAGGTTTAATTTTTCCTCTTCCCACTAGGTGGCCTAGGTATTTTACCTCCCTATTTGCAAAGGCACACTTCTTCGGGTTTAAAGTGATTCCCGCTTGCTTCATAGAGCACAAGACTGCCCTGATCCTCTTCAAATGCTCTGCCCAGGTGTTACTATGGATTATGACATCATCCATGTATGCAAAAGCATAACTTTGGTGGGGTCGAAGTACCTGATTCACTAACCTTTGGCAGGTAGCCGCTGCTCCATGCAGTCCGAAAGGCATCCTCTTGAACTGGAAAAGGCCAACGGGGGTGCTGAACGCAGTTTTCGGCTTCGACTCCCTGGTGAGCGGGATTTGCCAATATCCTTTTGTCATATCAAGGGTGGTTAAGTATTGAGCCTGTCCCAGCTGGTCTAGCAGCTCCTCAATTCTTGGCATTGGATATGCATCAAAAACTGATATGGCGTTTACCTGCCGGAAGTCAATACAAAATCTTAAGGATCCATCAGGCTTCGGCACCAGGACTATGGGGCTATTCCAGGGACTCTTTGACTCCTCTATTACCCCCATGTCCAACATCTCCTGGACTTGTGCCACTACCTCCTGTCTTTTGGCTTCAGGCAAGCGGTATGGCCTTTGACGAACCAATTTCCCAGGTGGAGTTATTATTTCATGGGCCACCAAATGGGTCTCCCCAGGTATGGGTGTCAACACATCTGGGAATTCCTTAAGCAACTTCCTAATTTCTTCCTGTTGTACCATTGTCAGGTCCTCACCTATTTGGGGCTCTGATTTTTCTTTACAATCAGATACCTGGGGTCCCAAATCTTCCTCTTCACTCACCTCCCTCTCTCGGGCACAGGTGGCAGCTAAGCTTTTAACCCCTTTGACATCAGTAGAACCAAAACCTTTGGCTCCACGTTCAGAATTCTCTAGGGATGTGACCTCCTCCACAGGTGGAAAACCCAGCCTCTCACAAATCAATTGGGCAATTTTGTCTCCTGTCTTCACATGATACTCATTCTGTCCAAAGTTAAACAACAGAACTTTAATATTGCCCCTGTAATCGGGATCAATTACTCCCGCACCCACATCGATGAAATATTTAAGGGCTAATCCGGACCTTGGGGCTACTCTCCCATAACATCCAATTGGTATTTCCACTTGGAGACCGGTGTCAACCAGGGCTCTCCCTTGGCTAGGTACAGTCACATTTTCTATGCTGCATAGGTCAAACCCAGCAGACTGAGGGGTTGCCCGCCTAGGAGCTTGGGCCTTCTCAGAGACCTTATGGTACTTTAGGACGAATATCTGCTTTGGGGTAGCTTGGTCTTCTGGACGGTTAACCATCTTTTTAGCTGGGGTCTGAGGACTTCCAAATAAAGGCCCAGGAGCTACTACCATTAAACCTTCTCCCTCCTTTTTTCCTAGTCCTTCCACTAGACCCTGCTTAAATCTTGGCCAGTCTCTTCCTAGAACCAAATCAAAGGGTAGCCTAGGCACCACTGCTAATAGGACTTCCTCTTGTTTCCCTAGGCACTTAACCTTTAGCCTATAGGTGGGATATGATGATGCAGCACCATGAATGCATCTGATGTGAACTTGGCTTTCAGGGGTTCTAGGCACAAATCTTTCTTGGGCCTCTATCCTCTTCCAAAGCCTTTTTGACATCATACTCTGGTCTGCCCCAGAGTCTAATAATGCATTTGTGGTAATTCCTTGCACATCAACCATCAAAAGAAATCCTTCCTTGGGCTGTTTTAAATCCAGGCCCACTAAACTAGTGTGTGTCTGGCATCTCTTCTCTAAGTGTCCCACTTTTCCACACTTGAAACATTTCTTTCTATTCCACTGTGTCATCTGGTTTGATACAGTACATTCATTTTCAGAAACATTCTTAATTATTCCTTTTTCTGATACAGCACATCTAGCCTCAGCATCCATCTTTAGAGGGCCACCCATTCTATGGCAAGCCTGCGTGGCTTCCAAGAATCTCTCTGCTAACATGGTTGCCTCTCCAAGATTTTGGCAATTTTGCTGTATAAGAAAAACATTCAAATCTTTAGGTACCCCAAGCATAAATTGTTCCAGCATTATAATATCTAATAACATTTCTACTGTCTTTTTCTCAGGCTCCAACCATTTTACAGCTAAACTTCTGATTCTCTGACTCAGAGCCCTGGGTGTCTCACCCACTTTCAATGTAACAGCTCTAAACATTCGCCTATACTCTGAAATAGACAACCCTAGGCGATCTCTAATAGCTGCCTTTACATCCTTATAAATCAAAGCCTGGGCTGCTGGCATTGCTCTGTAAGCTGCTAGTGCCTCACCAGTTAAAGAGGCTGCCAGCCTTACTGCCCACTGGGTCTCTGGCCATGCTAAAGCCTGTGCCACTCTTTCAAAAGACTCTAGAAAATCATCAACATTATCTTCTGGAGTTAATTTCCCAAAATTAAATGCCCCAATCCCTTGATTGAGTCCCACAGTGTTCACATGTGGTGTACCAGTACTAACTGCTGGTCTTGCATCTGTTCCACTTTGGCTCTGCAGCTGAACTAGAGCTTGCACCAGATCAAGCACTGGTTTCTGCTGTTCCATTAAGGCCTTCATAGCAGTGTCCTGGGCCTGCTGTGATAGCTCCTGCTGCTTGCAAAATTGGGCTGCCATCCACTGAGCCATCTCCCTCGGATCCATCTTGACCCCTGCAAGAAAAGAGAAAAAAAAAAACCAAAGAGCAGCACCTTCCAACCAGGTGTGTTTTTTTTTTTTTTTTTCAATTACCCCCTGTGCTTACACACATCCACCACTAGACATGCCCAGGTACATATTACCTTGTCTCAGTGATGAATCCAGATTTTCACAGGGTCTTTTCCTCTGGGACAGCTTCCTGGAACAACCACTTTTCCTCCAAAGTGCAGACGAGGGAAAAAATCTTCTTACAGCTTTAAACTTGACTTTTATTTGTAATCCACAACAAGTAAATCCTCTTGGTGCAAGAGCAATCCGAAAAACTACGCCATTTGTCAGACGGCTGCCTAGGGTGAGAACTTACACAATCTTGACGATGCATATATTCATATGATTCTTGCAAGGTATTGTGGGTATTGTAGTTCATTCACTCCCAAACACAGCTGATGACAATAATTTGAGTTGTGAAACCAAGTGGTAAGATCAATAAAATACTTCTTTTATTGATGGGGTTTAATTCACCCAGCACATGTATGCTTGATAGCACTATAAATGAGGTTACTTGCTTGCAGTGTTTAAAATGGATAACAAAAAGTCACAAAGTAAACCAGAAACAACCTTCAGCTTGTCAGGCAATTAGCTAATGTTTTCTTAGCAAATAATTACCAAATACAAAGGCACAAAGAAAAGAATAAACTTTGCTGGTTAGGTTAACTTCTGCTTATTTTCCATGCAGATCTCAGCAGTGATTCTCCCTTGCTCACACACACAATCAGGTGCAGCCCTAATTACTATCAATGGACCAGCTGAAAGCCTTTAGCTGGCTGGCTGCTACTGTGTGAGCCCAAATCCTGCTTTAAGAGCTGTTTGCAGTGGAAATAAAGAACAAAGTTAGGTTTCTTTGTGATGGCTGATGTGTTTGCTCATAGAAAACTAGCAATAGCATTTAGATAAAGAACAGTCCATGTAAATAGTTTCATCTGCTGTATTTCCCCCTGCATCAACAATCATAGGGTCAATATCATACATTGGCACAGATGAATCTTTCATTAAGGCACTATCATGAGAATGCTTATTCCCTTGCTGCCATTCTCTATTATAGATAGGGTCTGGATCAGTGTTCATACCTGAGCCTCTCCTGCTATCATTATTCCTCTCTGTAAAGCCTGGCCAATATGTAATCCAATTCTGATGTCCAGCCTTCCAGTCTTGATCCCTGGACACTGGATCTTCTCTCACATACCTTCTGGCCTTGGTCTGAAAGTCCCTTCCACATGCAGTCTTCTCTCTTCCAGGTAGCCACTGGTGATTCCTATCTCTGCCACTCCATTCCTCTGGCTGAATCCAGTCCAATGGACTCTGCTGGCTTTTGGAATACCTCCCAGTATGAGTATTGCCTTGGAATCTCCCAGACCTTCCAATGGCCTTTCTTCTCTTCCTTCCAGAGAGTTTCCTTCTCTCTCTATCTGCGTGGCTTTTGCTGAAGCTGTTCTTCCAACTCTCCCGGAAGCTGGGCTGGAGCTTGTAGTAACTGTTATCTGAAGAATAATCTCTATTCTTATTCTTTCCTAATGTGTGCTGCTCCCTAACACAGCGCAGCTGTGTTGAATCAAGCCCTGCCCTTTGAGATGAGTGCTTAGGGATTACCTCATAGCTCTCTTGATTGCACACACATTCTCTCACTTCAGCCCCTCTCATGGCTGCTGGAAACCTGGTGCATTCTGGGACTGGTAGTCTTTTATGTGAAAACTCTGTTTTCTTGCTTCTACCAGAACTGACAGGTTGCTTGTTCAGAGTCACATCATCTTTTCTATAGCTCCTACCTGAGCTATGATAAGCTTCCTTATCACATACCCCCCTGCTTAAGTTATTACGGACTGGTTTTACTGGTAAAACTTCTTCTCTACAGTCCGTAATACGGGAAAGTGCATCCGCATTCTTGTGTAACTTCCCGGCACGATGTTCAACCTGAAAATCAAACGCCTGTAAGGCCATGTACCAGCGTGTCAACCTGGCATTGTGGTTCTTCATTTGCTGCAACCACTTAAGTGGGGCATGGTCCGTGACCAACTGGAACTTTCTCCCTGTAAGGTAAAACCTTAACGCCTCCACTGACCACTTGATAGCCAAACACTCTTTTTCTATCGTGGAATACTTTTGTTCAGCCAGTGACAACTTCCTGCTCAGGTACATCACAGGATGCTCCTCTCCATCATGGCACTGGGATAGGACTTCTCCTAGCCCTACATCCGATGCATCGGTTTGAACCAGAAAGGGTTTCTTGAAGTCTACTCCTTTCAGTACCGGTCCTGTACACAATTTTTCTTTTAATACTGAAAATGCTTTTTCAGCTTCGGGTGTCCACTTTATCTGGTTTGGACAATTCTTTCGCAGCATATCCGTGAAAATGGCACTTTTCTCTGCAAATTGCGGTATAAACCGGCGGTAGTATCCAATAAGTCCTAAGAAACTTCTTAGTTGTTTCTTGGTTGTTGGAGGAGGAAAATTCCTGATGCTATCTATTTTGCTTAATAGAGGTTTAATTTTTCCTCTTCCCACTAGGTGGCCTAGGTATTTTACCTCCCTATTTGCAAAGGCACACTTCTTCGGGTTTAAAGTGATTCCCGCTTGCTTCATAGAGCACAAGACTGCCCTGATCCTCTTCAAATGCTCTGCCCAGGTGTTACTATGGATTATGACATCATCCATGTATGCAAAAGCATAACTTTGGTGGGGTCGAAGTACCTGATTCACTAACCTTTGGCAGGTAGCCGCTGCTCCATGCAGTCCGAAAGGCATCCTCTTGAACTGGAAAAGGCCAACGGGGGTGCTGAACGCAGTTTTCGGCTTCGACTCCCTGGTGAGCGGGATTTGCCAATATCCTTTTGTCATATCAAGGGTGGTTAAGTATTGAGCCTGTCCCAGCTGGTCTAGCAGCTCCTCAATTCTTGGCATTGGATATGCATCAAAAACTGATATGGCGTTTACCTGCCGGAAGTCAATACAAAATCTTAAGGATCCATCAGGCTTCGGCACCAGGACTATGGGGCTATTCCAGGGACTCTTTGACTCCTCTATTACCCCCATGTCCAACATCTCCTGGACTTGTGCCACTACCTCCTGTCTTTTGGCTTCAGGCAAGCGGTATGGCCTTTGACGAACCAATTTCCCAGGTGGAGTTATTATTTCATGGGCCACCAAATGGGTCTCCCCAGGTATGGGTGTCAACACATCTGGGAATTCCTTAAGCAACTTCCTAATTTCTTCCTGTTGTACCATTGTCAGGTCCTCACCTATTTGGGGCTCTGATTTTTCTTTACAATCAGATACCTGGGGTCCCAAATCTTCCTCTTCACTCACCTCCCTCTCTCGGGCACAGGTGGCAGCTAAGCTTTTAACCCCTTTGACATCAGTAGAACCAAAACCTTTGGCTCCACGTTCAGAATTCTCTAGGGATGTGACCTCCTCCACAGGTGGAAAACCCAGCCTCTCACAAATCAATTGGGCAATTTTGTCTCCTGTCTTCACATGATACTCATTCTGTCCAAAGTTAAACAACAGAACTTTAATATTGCCCCTGTAATCGGGATCAATTACTCCCGCACCCACATCGATGAAATATTTAAGGGCTAATCCGGACCTTGGGGCTACTCTCCCATAACATCCAATTGGTATTTCCACTTGGAGACCGGTGTCAACCAGGGCTCTCCCTTGGCTAGGTACAGTCACATTTTCTATGCTGCATAGGTCAAACCCAGCAGACTGAGGGGTTGCCCGCCTAGGAGCTTGGGCCTTCTCAGAGACCTTATGGTACTTTAGGATGAATATCTGCTTTGGGGTAGCTTGGTCTTCTGGACGGTTAACCATCTTTTTAGCTGGGGTCTGAGGACTTCCAAATAAAGGCCCAGGAGCTACTACCATTAAACCTTCTCCCTCCTTTTTTCCTAGTCCTTCCACTAGACCCTGCTTAAATCTTGGCCAGTCTCTTCCTAGAACCAAATCAAAGGGTAGCCTAGGCACCACTGCTAATAGGACTTCCTCTTGTTTCCCTAGGCACTTAACCTTTAGCCTATAGGTGGGATATGATGATGCAGCACCATGAATGCATCTGATGTGAACTTGGCTTTCAGGGGTTCTAGGCACAAATCTTTCTTGGGCCTCTATCCTCTTCCAAAGCCTTTTTGACATCATACTCTGGTCTGCCCCAGAGTCTAATAATGCATTTGTGGTAATTCCTTGCACATCAACCATCAAAAGAAATCCTTCCTTGGGCTGTTTTAAATCCAGGCCCACTAAACTAGTGTGTGTCTGGCATCTCTTCTCTAAGTGTCCCACTTTTCCACACTTGAAACATTTCTTTCTATTCCACTGTGTCATCTGGTTTGATACAGTACATTCATTTTCAGAAACATTCTTAATTATTCCTTTTTCTGATACAGCACATCTAGCCTCAGCATCCATCTTTAGAGGGCCACCCATTCTATGGCAAGCCTGCGTGGCTTCCAAGAATCTCTCTGCTAACATGGTTGCCTCTCCAAGATTTTGGCAATTTTGCTGTATAAGAAAAACATTCAAATCTTTAGGTACCCCAAGCATAAATTGTTCCAGCATTATAATATCTAATAACATTTCTACTGTCTTTTTCTCAGGCTCCAACCATTTTACAGCTAAACTTCTGATTCTCTGACTCAGAGCCCTGGGTGTCTCACCCACTTTCAATGTAACAGCTCTAAACATTCGCCTATACTCTGAAATAGACAACCCTAGGCGATCTCTAATAGCTGCCTTTACATCCTTATAAATCAAAGCCTGGGCTGCTGGCATTGCTCTGTAAGCTGCTAGTGCCTCACCAGTTAAAGAGGCTGCCAGCCTTACTGCCCACTGGGTCTCTGGCCATGCTAAAGCCTGTGCCACTCTTTCAAAAGACTCTAGAAAATCATCAACATTATCTTCTGGAGTTAATTTCCCAAAATTAAATGCCCCAATCCCTTGATTGAGTCCCACAGTGTTCACATGTGGTGTACCAGTACTAACTGCTGGTCTTGCATCTGTTCCACTTTGGCTCTGCAGCTGAACTAGAGCTTGCACCAGATCAAGCACTGGTTTCTGCTGTTCCATTAAGGCCTTCATAGCAGTGTCCTGGGCCTGCTGTGATAGCTCCTGCTGCTTGCAAAATTGGGCTGCCATCCACTGAGCCATCTCCCTCGGATCCATCTTGACCCCTGCAAGAAAAGAGAAAAAAAAAAAAACCAAAGAGCAGCACCTTCCAACCAGGTGTGGTTTTTTTTTTTTTTTTCAATTACCCCCTGTGCTTACACACAGCCACCACTAGACATGCCCAGGTACATATTACCTTGTCTCAGTGATGAATCCAGATTTTCACAGGGTCTTTTCCTCTGGGACAGCTTCCTGGAACAACCACTTTTCCTCCAAAGTGCAGACGAGGGAAAAAATCTTCTTACAGCTTTAAACTTGACTTTTATTTGTAATCCACAACAAGTAAATCCTCTTGGTGCAAGAGCAATCCGAAAAACTACGCCATTTGTCAGACGGCTGCCTAGGGTGAGAACTTACACAATCTTGACGATGCATATATTCATATGATTCTTGCAAGGTATTGTGGGTATTGTAGTTCATTCACTCCCAAACACAGCTGATGACAATAATTTGAGTTGTGAAACCAAGTGGTAAGATCAATAAAATACTTCTTTTATTGATGGGGTTTAATTCACCCAGCACATGTATGCTTGATAGCACTATAAATGAGGTTACTTGCTTGCAGTGTTTAAAATGGATAACAAAAAGTCACAAAGTAAACCAGAAACAACCTTCAGCTTGTCAGGCAATTAGCTAATGTTTTCTTAGCAAATAATTACCAAATACAAAGGCACAAAGAAAAGAATAAACTTTGCTGGTTAGGTTAACTTCTGCTTATTTTCCATGCAGATCTCAGCAGTGATTCTCCCTTGCTCACACACACAATCAGGTGCAGCCCTAATTACTATCAATGGACCAGCTGAAAGCCTTTAGCTGGCTGGCTGCTACTGTGTGAGCCCAAATCCTGCTTTAAGAGCTGTTTGCAGTGGAAATAAAGAACAAAGTTAGGTTTCTTTGTGATGGCTGATGTGTTTGCTCATAGAAAACTAGCAATAGCATTTAGATAAAGAACAGTCCATGTAAATAGTTTCATCTGCTGTATTTCCCCCTGCATCAACAATCATAGGGTCAATATCATACATTGGCACAGATGAATCTTTCATTAAGGCACTATCATGAGAATGCTTATTCCCTTGCTGCCATTCTCTATTATAGATAGGGTCTGGATCAGTGTTCATACCTGAGCCTCTCCTGCTATCATTATTCCTCTCTGTAAAGCCTGGCCAATATGTAATCCAATTCTGATGTCCAGCCTTCCAGTCTTGATCCCTGGACACTGGATCTTCTCTCACATACCTTCTGGCCTTGGTCTGAAAGTCCCTTCCACATGCAGTCTTCTCTCTTCCAGGTAGCCACTGGTGATTCCTATCTCTGCCACTCCATTCCTCTGGCTGAATCCAGTCCAATGGACTCTGCTGGCTTTTGGAATACCTCCCAGTATGAGTATTGCCTTGGAATCTCCCAGACCTTCCAATGGCCTTTCTTCTCTTCCTTCCAGAGAGTTTCCTTCTCTCTCTATCTGCGTGGCTTTTGCTGAAGCTGTTCTTCCAACTCTCCCGGAAGCTGGGCTGGAGCTTGTAGTAACTGTTATCTGAAGAATAATCTCTATTCTTATTCTTTCCTAATGTGTGCTGCTCCCTAACACAGCGCAGCTGTGTTGAATCAAGCCCTGCCCTTTGAGATGAGTGCTTAGGGATTACCTCATAGCTCTCTTGATTGCACACACATTCTCTCACTTCAGCCCCTCTCATGGCTGCTGGAAACCTGGTGCATTCTGGGACTGGTAGTCTTTTATGTGAAAACTCTGTTTTCTTGCTTCTACCAGAACTGACAGGTTGTTTGTTCAGAGTCACATCATCTTTTCTATAGCTCCTACCTGAGCTATGTAAGCTTCCTTATCACAATATGCCTGGAAACCTTGCTTAGGCTTATGTGGTTTGTGATGTCCAATGTCGGCGCACATGGGTTTTGGAAATTCATTTTACATGGGTTTCACAGCAGCATGACCCCATTCTGCCCCCAGGTTTCAGCGCCTGGCGCTGTGCAGGTTGCTAAGCCTCAATGATTCAAGCTACTTTGTTGAATATCTTGTTTACAAGATTATGGCGGTTGTACAGGGTAAGGCCAGCTCTTACATGTGTAGCATGCACCTAGGGCTTTGAAAATCGGGCTCTAGATGTCTAAAAAATAAGATGGGAAAGTTAGAATATATAGCAATGAATGCAAGGTTAGATATAACTGGCATTTCAGAGACCTGGTAGAAGGTGAATAACCAATGGGACAATGTGATAATGTGATACCAGGCCATAAAAACTATATTGCAATAATAGGATAGATCACATTGGTGTAGGGGTGACTCTATATGTAAAAGAGTGCATTGAGTAAAACCAGATAAATGTTTTGCAGGAAGCAAAATACACTGTAGAATCTCTATGTATAGAAATTCAAAGTAAGGAAGGGGGTAACAGTAGGGGTGTACTACCGTCTGCCTGGATGGAATGAACAGACAGATGACAAAATGCTAACAGAAATTAGAGAAGCTAACAAAGTTTACAACATAGTAGTAATGGGAGATTTCAATTATCTCTGTATTGACTGAGTCAATGTCACATCAGGACATGCTAGGCAGATAAAGTTTCTAGATGAACTAAATGACTGCTTCATGGAGCAACTGGATCAGGAACAGAAACATGGAGACACTATTTTAGATGTAGTCCTCAGTGGAACGCAGGATCTAGTGCAAGAGGTAACTGTTTTGGGGCCAATTTTCTCAGTAGAGAAAGGTGAATCTGTGCTGTGCTGCTCCTTTTCAACATATTTATAAATGACCTGGAAATGGGAATAATGAGTGAGGTAGCCAAATTTGCAGATGGCACAAAATTATTCAAAGTTGTTAAAACACAAGAGAATTGTAAAAAAATTACAGGAGGACACTGATAAATTGGGAGACTGGGCATCCAAATGGCAGATGACATTTAATGTTGAGAAGTGCAAAGTTCTGCACTTAGGGAAGAACAACCCAAACTATAGTTACACACCACCACCCAGGAAAAGCATTTAGGCATCATCATGGATAATATGTTGAAGCCCAATGCCCAGTATGCAATGGCAGCCAAGTAAGCAAATAGAACACTAGAAATCATAAAGAAAAGAATGGAGAATGAAATGAACGATATTATAATGCTTCTGTATCGCTCCATGGTGCAACCGCACTTTGAATATTGTGTGCAAGTCTGGTCACCATATTGCAGAATTAGAAATGCACAGAGATGAGCACCAAAATTGGTAAAGGGGAAGGATATCGCCATGAGGAATGGCTTAAAAGGTTAGACCTCTTCACCTTGGAAAAGAGATGGTTGAGGGGTGATATGATAGCGGTCTAGAAAATAATGAACGGAGTAGAATGGGTAAATGTAAATTGGTTGTTTACCCCTTCAAAAAGCAGAAAGACTAGGGGACATGCAATGAAGTTACAATGTAGCATATTTAACAATAATCAGAGAAAATATTTTTTGATTCAATGTGTAATCAAACTCTGAAATTCATTACCAGAGGATACAGTGAAGGCCGTTAGTACAGATGAATTTAAAAGAAGTTTGGACACGTTTCTGGAGTAAAAGTCTTTAAACCTTTTTTTTAAGATGACCGGAACAATCCACGGCATACCCATTGTCAAGCAGCATTGAATCTGTTCCTTTTAGGAACTTGACAGGTACTTGTGAGCTGGATTGGCCACTGTTGAAAACAGGATACTGTGCTTGATGGACCCTTGGTTTGACCAAGTACGGCATATCTTATGTTCTTATGTCCTTTGTAAAATGTACCTTCATATGGTTAACGTGGGATTTTTACCATGCTGGCATTTTTTTGTGTGTGGTTAACGGTTACCACAGTCCCATGCTAAAGATCGCAGTAAGCATGCCCCTTGGTTTGTTAAAGGGCCTTAAAATTTCCAGTACATACAAAATTGATTTAATGCATGTTAACATATGAAGTAAAGCATGTGAAATCCATTTTCATGCATGAAAAAGTTCTAACATGAATTTCATAAGGTTATTAAAACAAATGTGTGAAGCAAACCAAAAAAAAAATATCTGAAAATTATGAAAAAAAGCTAAATGAACTGAAATGAAGCCAAATTTTTTAGGCCCATGAATTTATTTATTGTAGAAGTCTATTTTCTAAATAGGTACCTATTTTGGTTCATATTTGGACATTTCATATAGTGTCTTTTTATAAAATTCCCCTCTTAAATTTTCTCCCAAAATGTGGTAAGCACGTACAGCCTCGATGCATTTAAGTGTACCCATAAGTAAAGTTAACACACATTAATTTCTGTCATAGCCCATTCATTTCTAAGGGCCGTAGCAGCACTTAATGTGCGTTGACCATTAGTAAATATGCTTTCCAAACTTTTATCCCTTATGACCCCGTTTTAGTAATTAAAAATTCATGTGACCCCAGATGATGATGAAATCAAAATACCAGGTCTCCAGCCTCCTTCCCTCCCTCCACTCATCTAAAGAGGAAAGCAGCAGCAGTCAGCACAGGGTCCTTTGAGTCAGTGTGCTTACAGACCTCAGTGCTCAGTATTGGTTTCTAGTACAACAGGAAGTTTACCCAAGAAGGAAAAGAACCTATGAATGTTGGCTGGCTCACAGGCCAGATGCTGACTTGTGACTGCCACTACTTGGCATAGATCACAGTGAAAGTCCAGAGAGAAAGGGAAATGGCCATGTTTCTGTGACCCCATCCACTGATGATGTGACCCCATTTGGGGTCCCGACCCCAAGTTTGGAAACCACTGCCTTAGAGGCATACTATTGAAAATTTGTACATAAATTAATCAAAAGAAATTGCACATGCTAAAGAGTAAGTGTAAATACAAGATCTCTAATTTTTCTTTAATAATTTTTAGAAAAGAAGTAGGTGCAAATATTCACTTTGCAAAGTCAGGAAATCCTGCACAGGGAAAAGCATGTGCATTCTTTCTACACATATGCACAGCCTTTAAAACCACCCCTTAAATAGTTTAGTTTATACTCGTGTGCTGGACTGCTTTATATTTTTTAGTAATTTGCACAAAGAAAAATTTGGGTTAGTTTTGGGAGTTTTTTCCTGACATTTTTCCAGTTTGATAGTTTTTGGGTTACTTTCACATATTTGTTTTAATAGGGAATTTATTTGTTTAGCTGTTTGTATTGGGGTGTATTTATTCGTTTAGCTATTTGTATAGATCGCTTTATCTTATAGTCTAAACAGTTTACAGAAAACTTGAACCTTGATCTTAAGCTTTACATAGAACATATTTATATCACAAATGTTCTCAATGTGTAGGACTGAATCCAAAATCATAAACCACTACTGTAGCAAAAGAACTCTTTCATAAAAAGGACCTTCTGCGTGAGTACACACTTACTATGATTTGAAGTATAACTTCATCGCAATCTCATCATCAATCCCATTATATCCGTTTGTCAAGATTTTTATATCACTCCAATAGCTACAATTTTTCAAACTTTTATGCCACATCTTATTAAAATGTCATATCATATGTAGTCATTCCTCTCTGATTCAGTTCATGTACCTGTTTCATATCAAAAGTAATATAAATATATTAAAAAAGGTATTCTTTTCCACTTTTACTTCATTATCCTCACTACCTAACATAATATCATGTTCTCAAAGAGAACTTTCTGCAGCAGGGACGACTCCTCATCAGGAGTCCACAGCCACGTTTTGTCCAACCACTTCTATAAATAAAAGGACGCGGGCAGGGTCCCGGCGGATGCGAGTAACCGGGTGCTCGGCCCGGCGCAGGACCCTGCGCGTGTCAGTGGAGAAGGGAGGGGGGGGTCTTGGCTGCGCGCCGAGGCGTGCATCATTTAAACTGATTGGCTACGCTTGCGGGGATGATCGTGAGGGAGCCAATCAGGGGGAAGGAAAGGCATGTGCTCGGGCATGTGAGCGGTTGCCGGAGCACATGCTGCTGGAGGTCCCGGGGCTTGTGTCCTGCCCGCCCACTCGATACATAGAAGGGCGAGGTGGGAGGTTTGGGTTGTCGCAGTGGGGGTTGGGGCGGCGGGATCCCAGAGGTTTACGGGGTCCGGAGCCTTAGGCTACTTGGGGAGTGGGCGGGGTGCCCACGACCCGGATAACCCCTGGCAGACTTTTGCTATTGATATGGTGAAGTTGGACAGGGGTGGTAGGATCTTTACCAGTGGCTTGACCACGGCAGGAACGGAGGCGAGGTCACCTTGCTAGTTGCATGGTGGGTGAC
Source organism: Ichthyophis bannanicus (assembly GCA_033557465.1). NCBI lineage: Eukaryota > Metazoa > Chordata > Amphibia > Gymnophiona > Ichthyophiidae > Ichthyophis > Ichthyophis bannanicus. The sequence continues at coordinate 15,324,192 of CM066036.1, read as the reverse complement.
GCATCGCTACGCTGGGTGGGTTATGTTTATTCTGCTTGTTATGTTCAATATGTTAAATTGGCAATAAAGTTGCAACCAGTTGTTTCCAAGAGCAAGTGTCTGTGGAGTTTGTGGGTGCGAGTGGGGGAAGGGTCACTGAATGGGAGTTGGCATGGGAAGGTGAGAGGGTGAGCGCCGGGTCCGACTACCCGGTTACAGCGCTTGTCTCTCAGATTCTGAGGAGGTTCAAACTCTGACAGGAACATTTTTAAAAATATATCTGTATTCCCAAATACACATATACGGGTCAGTGTTCAGCTGCCTTGGTCAGCGTTTTTAACGGCACTGGCTGACATGGCTGAAACTGAAACCGGATACGCGGAGCCACAGCCTATCTGACATCTGGTGCGGAATATCTGCTTTCACCCCCGACTGTATTTGCTATTCAGTTAGCTGCAATATTCAGCCACTAACCAGATAGCAAATCAGCATAAAGTTAAGACAGTCGTTGATCTGTCGTGACTTTATGCGGGCACTAATCCGGTTAGAAGACTGAAAATCGCCACTAACTGGATAAGTGCTGAGACAAACCTTGCCCCGCCCATGGTCCACACCGGCGCTGTTTGGACAATGTCGCAGTGGGCAGAGGCAAACTTCAGTAGCACTGTCCAGCCAATATCCCTCCCAGAGGCCTTTATCAGGTTAGCAGGACCTTCTATGAGGCAGATAAATCCCTTTGAATATTTTTAGGACCACCCAAATCATGCCCCCTTTGAATCTGTGCAACCTGGAGCATCTATATGTGTAATAGATGCATTTTGAAATTGCCAGTTGCACACATATGCAATGCACGTTTGTAAATGCCACTATTTACATGTGTAGAGGATGCACAAGGCTAAAAGGTCCTCTGCTTTGTATTGTTTGCAGCAATATTATTACTCATGTGGTCAGTTCACCCATTAGAGGTTAGAAAATAGAGGAAATTAGGTTTTAAAATGGACCAATAATTTGGAACATGTAATCAAAGCCGGAGCACAGAATTTGTGAGAGGTCAAATGGAGCAAATAGGGGGATACTGCATATGAATCAATCCCTAAATAAGGGGCAAATTTAGGTAAATGCTCAATAACAATTGGAATGAAACATTTCTGACACACAAACAAGACCTTGAGAAAAATGTAATGTGATACAGCCAAACAAGAGAAAATGAATCAGCAGTGAAAAGGCTGGAATCTCCTCTGCTTGTTAATCACTGCCTCAGAACATCATGTAGTTCTCTGAGACAAACAGAGCACAATTATGAACTGTCAAAAAAAAGCATAGGATAATAAACTGTGATAAACTGAAATACTGGCGACCAATTAAAAAAATCAAACAAATGAAAAAAAATTACAGAATGTAAATCTTGAATCATTAAAAGTCACATTTTAATTATTTTCCTGACCTATAAAAGGTGAAGGCTTCTCTCTGTGCTGTTTTATAATGATACAAGTTCCCATTTTTCCAATTGCAGGTACAATATCTCAAAATCTGCATGGGAAACTAAAGGCTCACATCTTATCTATAATGCTGCTACCATTAGAACAGGCATTTGCCCCAACCAAAACTAACTGCCTATTTTTAACTGGATTGTGCTGAATATGCCTGTAACTGTATCAAGTTAAATTGTAGCTTGCCTTGATACACCACTTGCATTTTTCCTTTAAATCAGTTGACCTTTCACAAGACATTGAGTTGTCCAGTCAAAGGTTAATCATTCTATGGGCCCAAATTGTCTAACTAGACAAATCATTTACATACTAGCTCCCATGATTCTTGAAAACTTTGAAGGTGAGGGAATAGATTGAAATGTGGCATGCATTAGGATGCATGTTTTATATATATATATATTTTTTTTTTTCATTTATACAAACATAGAGCGCAATGGTAAATAAGGCTCATCTAGTCTACAGAATTTCCTTTGTTTTACAAAAAGATAGACCTCGCTTGGGCTTTCTGGGGTGGATTTTCAGCGGTACTGACCAGTACACTTAAAGCGGTTGGTTGTTACTAGACCCTGGCATTGAATAATCTGGTTGCCCAAACTGCGATTTTGCAGTCTTGTCATTGGCGATATTCAGCCACTGACTAGATTGCAAAATTGGCTAAAGTAACTTTAGCTGGTTAGAGTTAACTAGGCAGAGGCTGAATATTGTCACTGCCCCGTTAACCCACGGTGCCACCTCCACTCCACCCCTGAATGCCCCGATGATAAGTGCTTAATGTCGGGGCATTCAGGGGCCCAAACCAGGGATATTCCATGATGGTAACCAGGTCAGGGCCACTGAATATCATGGTGAGCGGCATTTATGTGATTTGCAGGTGTGCAAATGGCGTAAATGCTTTTGAATATCTCCCCTCTGTATTTATCTAATGACTTCTTAAATTCTTAGCCTCTACTACTCCCTCTGGAAAGTTGTTCTATGCATCCACTGCCTTTCTATGACAATGTATTTTCTAATGTAACGCCTTATTTTAATTCCTTTCAACGTTGTATAATGACCTTGTATTCTAGAACTTCCTTTATACTAAAAAATGCTTGAATCTTGAGCACTGTTTTACCCTTGGGGCATTTGAATGTCTTCTTTGCGTCCCCTTTTTCCTTTTCCATTCCTTTCCTTCATGGCATACATATAGAAGGTAATTATATAAGGAGCTGTGTAAAGTTACATACCATCAACATGTGCAGGTCACCTATTTTAAATGACTTGCAGTACATGAGTGGATGGGTGTTTACATGTGTGCTTTTGGCAGACACTATTCTGAATGCATGTCAGGCCAATGCAGATACTTTTGGTGTGGGCATTGCTAGGGGTTGAGCATGAGCAGAGTTCAAATTTACGTATATAAGTTAAAAAAAATACTATTAGCGTTCTCTCAAATCTAGGTGCAGGCATCTCTACTTGCCCTGGGGCTGGCACGAGTGATTGCGTCTTGATTTGACACATGTATCTCACCACTTATGCTCCTGTTTTATAAAGTACACATGTGTCTTCCTTTATAAAATAGACATGAAATATGTGGATTGCAATATATGTTAAGTCTGTGGGAGTTCATAAATTACACTCATAGTGCTGAGAAAAAGTTTATGAATTTTTTTCTAGTGGTAATTAGCGGCACCTTCTTGAGCAACTATAACTTCAGCTAAATATTTCCTGTAACCAGTTGCGTAAGTTCAGATGAGGGACCCCCATGCAAAATTTGCTGAGGGCCCCTTATGATGATGGTGGTGGCGGCAGCAATCATGAGAAGGGGGTGGAGCAGCTTTCCCCTCACATACCCCCCCCCAAAAAAAAAAACCCAGCAGCTTGGAACCAGAAAGACCATGGTTCAAATCTCACTGCTGCTCCTTGTGGCCTTGGGCAAGTTACTTAACCTTCCACTGCCTCAGATATAAACTTAGTTTGCAAGCCCTCCAGGGACAGGGAAATAACTACAGTACCTGATTGTAACTTGCATCGATCTACTATTGGAAAAGCATGAGCCAAATCCAAATAAATAAATAAATATGTTTGCCACATTCTACCACTACAGCATAACACTGAGCAGAGTGGACCCTCTTCCAGCATGTGCTTCCCCCCCCCCCCCCCCCACACACACACTTTGTGGGATCTGCCACTGCCTGTAACTGTTGATCTTTCTCTCATGTCAACACTATAGCATTTGGATGACAATTTTATTAAGTCTTTTTCACACTTCTGTGACTGCATACATAAGTAATGTTCCTTTAAATGAAATCACTGTCTTAAATGCATGTGCTTTGTCATGAAGACGTACCTGGAGGTCACACATATGCTCATAGATCATAAACGTATGCTCATTTTTCCTTGCACTTGTGAACTTTACATGCAAACATTTACATTCTCATTACTGGATGAGTATTTTCCTGTATTGCTGAAAGGGTAGCAGTTAGACCATTGCTGCAAAAACCTAGATTAAATCCAGAGAATTTAAATAGCTATCAAGTGGTGGTTCGCTTACTTTCCTTGAGTGAGATTCTTGAGAAGGTGATATTAACATTATTTAAAGATTTTTTTCTTGGAGGGTTTTAGGAAATGTCATAGCATGGATTCAGGGCCAGCCCCACCATTAGGCAAACTAGATGATCATCTAGGGTGGCAGCTTCAGGAAGAGGAGGGGGTAAAGAGCAGGTCATTCAGAGCTAAACAATAGATTCTGACAGCCGGTAGGGGCATAAGGCTTAAGATTTGTCTAGGGTGCCAACACCTTGAACCAATTTTGAGACTGGTACAGCCTACAGCTAGCAAAAGAAAGCAAGACTCCCAATACACCATGGAGTGGAGCAAAAGCTTTATTAGGTATCCACTGAGGTCAATCCAACACATGTTTCGGTGTATGTCTTCATCAGGGTTTTAAGACCTACAAATAGGATACTCAAAAATAAGTAGTTCTCCAAGGATACACCTAAAATGGTCAACACTGGAGGTGTCAGTCCAATAACGTATAAACGATGCATTGGGAGTCCTGCTTTCTTTTGCTGTCTGGACACTGCAGGTTGGTGTGCTCTTTGGTGGGTCCTGCCTATAGTTATCCATCTAGAAAGAACATAAGGACATAAGATATGCCATCAAGCCCAGTATCCTGTTTCCAACAGTGGCCAATCTAGGTTACAATACCTGTCAGGTTCCCAAAAGGTAGATTTCACACTGCTTGTCCCATGTTTAAGCAGTGGATTTCCCCAGTCGTCTTTAATAATGGTTTATGGTCTTTTCCTCCAGGAACTCATCCAAACCTCTTTTAAACCCTGCTATGCTAACAACTTTTTCTACATCCTTCGGTAACAAATTTCAGAGTTTAATTACACATTGAATGAAAACATATTTTCTCTGATTAGCCTTAAATGTGCTACATGGTAGCTTCTTTGCATGTCCCCTAGTCTTTCTATTTTTTGAAGAAGTAAACAACCAATCTACATCTACCCAATTTACATTTACAAGGGTCTGTTCTAGCCTCCCTTCTGTTCAACATTTTCCTGGCCCCCCTAACCCTTCTGGTTCAGCAGCATAGTATCTCTGCGTATTACTATGTGGATGATATCATTCTTCTTCACCACACTGACTCCACCTATCCTGACATCATCCAACTTAATGCCTGCCTCTCCTGTATTGACTCCTGGATGTCCTCTAACTTCATGTTAACCTCTCCAAAACTATGGCTATCTAATTCACATTCATCAGTCCCTCCACATCTTTAGCACGCTTGTTCTCCTACTCCCCCATCGCTGTTGTTCCTACACTGCATTATCTCAGTGTCACCCTGGATTCCACCCTGTCTTTTCATGACCATATATCGTCCATAGTCCAATGATCCTTTTATTCACTAAGGCAAATACATGCTGTTTGCCCCTCTTTCTCCCCATTTCTTCCGTGGCCACATTGCTTCTTTCCCTTGTCATGCCCTCTTTTGCCTACTGTAACATCTCCCTAGCTGGCCTCCCTCAGTATCAGCTGCATAGACTCCAATTTGTACAGAACCCAGCAAGCCACATTCTAACAGATGCCTCCTGCTTGAACCATGTCACTCCACTTCTTATCCATCTCCATTGGCTCCCCATAGCTTTCCAAATTCAATATTCAGAAAGATTCTCACTTTTGTCCATAAAGCAATTCACACCGGAGTACCACACCACCTTTCTAATCTTGTCCGCCTCTAAGCCCCCCAGTGTTCACTCAGGTCTATTCATTCCAATTGTATGTTCCTCCCTTCCCCTTCCCAGGCCTATCTAGAATCCACCCGTATCTCTGCCTTCTGCTTTCTCGACCATAAACTCTAACATTTCCTGTCTTTGAACCTCAGTATGGAACCCTCCTTCATCAGTTTCAAAGCAAGGTTAAAAACACATCTGTTTTGCACTGCCTTTGACCTCATACCCCCCCCCCCCCTCTCCCCTCCTGCCTCACTCCTGTAGTGATGTTCTACCCCTCCCTCATCTCAAGGCACCTCTCTTACATCTTCTATCTCTCTGCTCTATCCCTTTCCTGTTTGACCATTGACATTCTGTTTCCTTTCTAAGCACCAATTAAACTTGTGGTGATTCCTAATGTGGATCCTTGCATAGTGTAACTGTAGCTTCCTAAAGTCTAAGATCCTCACCTTTGAATGAATTCTAACAGCCCTAGTCCTAATACTGAATCACACCATCTGGTGATCAATGGATGCAAAGTGATCTCCCACTACAACATCAGAAACACTTTCACCATTGGTAAGTACCAAGTCCAGTATGGCCCCTTCACGTATGGGGTCTGTTACCAATTGCCTGAATAGTTCTCCCTGTAGTGAATCCAGGATCTCCTTACTTCTAGATGATACTGCAGCAGGAATGTAGCAATCAACATCTGGCATATTGAAATCTCCTATCAGTAGCACTTCCCCTTTCCTAGCAATGCTGCGTATGTCTTCAATTAACTCTCTGTCCACCTCTTCCTCTTGTGAGGGAGGTCTGTATATCACACCAATGCAAATAGATTTCTCTTTCCCTCTTTCTAGTTTAACCCACAATGCCTCCTCTCTCCCTTTTAAGCTCTGTAATTCCAAAGCTTTAATAGTAGTTTTTCCATATAGTGCCACTCCTCCTCCCCTTCTTCCTACCCTGTCCTTTCTGAATAAAGTATAGCCAGGTATAGTTACATCCCAAGCATGGTTTTCTGTGAACCATGTTTCTGTAACTGCCACTAAATCCAAGTCAGCCACTCCCACCAAAGCTTCAAAATCAGGGATCTTATTTCCCATGCTACGGGCATTTATACACACTGCTTTCCATATGTTACCCCTGTTACCCATTTCCATAAAGGTATTTAATGTATCACCTACCTGGGGGCTTTCAATTACCTGGGGGCTTTCTTCACCCATCCCCAATGAATCTAGTTTAAAGCCCTCTTCAGTAGATTAGTCAGTCTACTACCAAAGATGCGTTGACCTTTCTTGGACAGATGGATGCCATCTCTGCTCTGCAACCCTTGGAACAGCATCCCATGGTCTAGGAAACCAAACACTCTCGATGACAACATCCACGCAGCCATGCATTCATCTCCAGGATGCGAGCCTCTCTGCCTTGACCTTTACCCTCTACAGGGAGGATTGAAGAGAACACCACCTGTGCACCTAACTGCTTCACCCTCTGGCCCAGAGCCATGAAGTCACTTTTGATACGTTCCAAGGTATACCTGGCAGTATTATTTGTTCCAACATGGATTAGCAACATTGGGTAATAGTCAGTGGGCTTGATGAGTCTCAGCCAAATCTCTGTAACATCTTGGATTTTGGCACCAGGCAGACAGCATACCTCTCTGGACATCAAGTCTGGTCGGCAGATGAACGCCACAGTACCCCTCAGAAGAGAGTCTCCAACCACCACTACCCTTCGTTTCCTTCTGGTCACTGATTCTGCAGCTTTAGGGTACTTGAGCTCTGGTTCTTCCCTTTCCAGGGATGCTTTCACCTCTTCCACTTCCAGGGCTGCATAATGGTTCTTCAATTCAAGGGCTGGAGAAGTTGGATTGGTGATTTTGCAGGTCCTGGTGACTTATGTCCAACCATCAACATTCTGTTGGCACCTATCTTCTCCTGTGCTGGAGAGCTTGGTTGCTGCAAGAAGCATCTCATCAATGTACTTCTCACTGTCTTGAATGCTCCTCAGCCTCGCCACCTCCTCTCTGAGTTCCTCCACTTGTTTACTCAGAGCTTCAGCATGCAGGCACCCTGCACATGCAACGGTCCTTCAACTGGCATTAGGACCTCTGTCTGGACCGAGGCAGAAGCTGTAACAGGGGCAACAGCTTTAGCGATACGATTTTTCCCGGCCATTGTTCTGTTCGTGGAGCTTAGGAATCTGTTAAAGCAAAAGAGAGAGATCTACCAAGTACCAGCCGGTTTCCCAGCTGTCCTTTCAGAGAAAAAGCAGTTAAATCTCTTTAATTATATTCAAAATGTGCTGGTCCAATTCTCTGTGATTTTTTAAATTGGGAGGTGCCCTATAAAGCAAGACTGCTCACTAGGGGTGGGTGGGTGTCGGGGCGGGTAGGGAGGGAACTAACACTGAGGAGGTTACTAGAGTTCAGCAACCTACTGTGCTCAAGGAAAGTTCCACTAAAGCAGCAAAAAGAAAGCAACCTTGCTTTAAAAATATATAAAAAAAAACCCTTTTAAGAGCTCCCAGTCAGAGAGCTAGCAATTTAATATAAGAAAATAAACCCTCAAATCCTTGCTGTTGGTTGATCTGTAGAGCCCTTGTTAGGAAAGCCTCAACAGGGCAGGGCACTGAAGCCTCTTATGCAGGCCTCAGCTGCTCTCAGGTAATGAGGCCCACTAACTCCTGATTAGGTGTTAGCAGTTTCCAAAACTGAGGAGGTTACTAGAGTTCAGCAACCTACTGTGCTCAAGGAAAGTTCCACTAAGTCAGCCACTAAATTCCAGAGTTTGATTAAGCATTGACTGCAAACATATTTTCTCTCATTAGTCTTAAATGAGTTACACTGTAGCTTCATTGCATGTCCCCTAGTCTTTCTATATTTTGATGGCATAAGCAATCGATCTACATTTACCTGTTCCACTGCATTCATTAATTTATAGACCTCTATCCTATCTCTCTCAGCCGTCTCTTTTCCAGGTTGAAGAGCCTTAACCATTTTAGCATCTCCTCATAGAGGTATCCTTCCATCCCCTTTACCATTTTGGTGGCTCTTCTTTGTACTTTTTCTGATCCATAGTAATGTTTTGACAAGACTCCCCCAGAGAGTAGTCAAAATTGAGGGTTTGGCTACCTTGAAGGAGCCGAGGAGTGCACTTGCTCTATTCACTTTCTTAGTTATTGTCATTGATTATATTGCTGGTGCTGCACAAAGTAGGACAATTCTGGGGTAAGGTTGAAATCTGTGCCTTGTATGGCATTGTTGAAATTATTTATAATAAGGCCTTCTATAATGAGGATCATGGTTTGTATGGTAATTAGGCAAGGTGTCATGCCTTACCGACAGTTCTTTCATTGCTGAGCTGTCATCTTTCATCTGGGATACTATTTCCTTAACTTTTGAGATGAAGAGACTGTCTCCCAAACAAGGAGAACTAGTTATTTTATTGTGTAGGTCTTCTCTAAAGCCTGAAGCTTTATAGTAAACCAGATGGCTTGCCTGGCAGCAATAGTCAAAGCTGCTGCTCTGTAGAGGGACTCTTAAGTGTCATATTAGGAACACATGGGGAGATATATATAGACTCCTTGGAGGTTGATCTACAAGTAGTCTCGTCACATCTTAAGTTGATTAAGAAGCTAATTATGGTAGTAAAGGTGCTGCAGTTGATGAGCTACAATCTTCATGCCTAACATAGAACCTTGGTAAACCTTTCTACCCAATTTGTCTAACATTTTGGGGCTCATTCTGTGCCACAAACAGTGGGGATGTACGTCCAGGCAGGACATGCATCCCCACTGTGCAAACCCCTGCAACTCCCGGCACAAATGCTCCCCATACGAACAGCGCTGTCGTATGGGGAGTCTTAGACGGAGGCGGGAGGGGGGCATCTGGAGGCGGAACAAGGGCGAGGTATGGGCAGGCCGTGACCCTAGACTTATAGGGCCTATTCTGAGGTCGGCCCTGAACGTCCAGGGTTGGCCACATAGACAGGGGTCTTATTCCACCTCAGAGGTGGAATAAGGCCCCCTGGATGCCGGTGGACAGTAGCACTGGGCCAGGACAAAATGGTGAGGGGTGCAGAGGGCACCCTGCAGCCTGACCCTGGCCATGGGAAGCTGGATTGGGGGTCAGGCTGTGGGGAAAGGGCGTTGAGTCGGCAATCAGGGTTTGCGGCTCCATTATGGATCCAGGCTTAGTTAGCCGGGTATGTGGCTGGGCGTGCGGCAGATCGGAATCGAGGCCAGGTTTGCACTTCCAGGTCCTAGATCTGATTCTGATCTCACAGGAACATCTAGCCCCTGCGGGATCAGAATCAGGTCTAACTCTATTCGCCACAGTTCAGATCAGCCATACAGGGGCTGGACAATTGGTACAGAATAGGCCTTCACGTGTTTTCCCCCGGATGGGCTTGAGTGAGCCGTTTGATGAATTTATTATGTTGAATAGCTGCTTATGAAACTGTGGATTGATGAGGGGTATAGATCGGTTGTTTACGCCATCAAAAAGTAGAAAGACTAGAGGACATGCAATGAAGCTACAATGTAACCTATTTAGGACTAATAAGAGAAAATATTGTTTTACTCAATGCATAATCAAACTCTGGAATTCATTACCGGAGGATGTAATAAAAGCTGTTAGTGTAGCTGTGTTTATAAAAAGTTTGGACAAGTTCTTGGAGGAAAGGTACATAAACCATTATTAAAGAGGACCTGGGATATCCACTGCTTACCCCGGGACGAGCATCGTTGAACCTGTGTGCCTTTTTGGGAACCTGCCAGGTGCTTGTGACCTGGATTGGCCACTGTTGGAAACAGGATACTGGACTTGATGGACCTGGTCTGGCCCATAAAGGCATTTCTTATGTTCTTATATTCTTGTGTTCCCCTTCCCCTTCTCTCCTATGTCTTTGTCTTTTGTTGGTACCTACATGATTTTTGTCAGCATGGACATTATACTGCCCTCCCTTTCCTGTATGACCTGTATGACCTGTGTTACACTCACAATGCACCAAAATCTTCACAAGAAGCCAAAAAAATATCAAACCACAACCACAAACTCCTTAACTCCTGGCATTAAAGTGGCTAACCCCAGGAGAGAAAAATATTGATATGATTCTGGATATGATTGTATTAGAGCAGTTTATGGCAGCAGTGCCAAGAGAAATTCAAGCATTTCTGATCCAACAAAACTGTCAAACCACAGAGGAGGCAACTCTGGTGACTGAATGCTACATAGAAGCTGAGATAGCGCTTCAGCCAGGAGGGGGCGCTCCTAAGGTGAAAGCTGAAGCCAGTTTTGGTATATCAGAAATGAAACAAGGAAATAAAACAGGCTGTGTGAAAACTTATATGCTTGCTCAGAAAGAAAAGTGGTCCCAAAAGAAATGTTTTCATTGTGGAGAATTAGGACACTTACTGAGAGCATGTAAGGCTCGTACTGGGTTGGCTGGTACAAGTGTGAAACCTCTGGGAGAGGGATTTCTCCTGAGTGTGAATATACAGGGGATCCCTACCAATGCTTTACTTGATTCTGGGGCTGACCAAAGTATGATATCTCAGAGACTTTGGCAAGCTATTGAGGCTCAAGCAAAGAATGGTCAGGGAGGAGTGGAGTCTGACCCTGCCCAGCTGCCTTACATCACCTGCGGGTTTGGACGCTGCTTGCCGCTGTCTGCTCAGCCTATTTAAATCGGGCTGTACCGCGGGATTGCTGAGGAGTGGAGTCTGACCCTGCCCAGCTGCCTTACATCACCTGCGGGTTTGGACGCTGATTGCTGCTGACTGCTCAGCCTATTTAAATAGGGCTGTACCGCGAGACGCGTCCGCGTGCCAGAAGGGGCATGGCCAAAGGGGCAGGACACGCCCCTTTGGAGCCCCTTCGGAGCGTTTGAGGAGCTTTGAGATTGGGTGTGAGAGGTTCTCTCTCTTATGGGAAAAAGAAGGAAGAAGTGTGTGCCGGCTGCTGCTGCTATGAAGGCCTCAAAGACCGAGGGCCCTTTGGATAAGCATGTGATTCGTCAGGTGGTGGAAGATTGCAGCTTAGAACTTTCGGCTTCAGTGAGTACCTCCTCACCCCTAGCCTCTTCTCCTATTGGGGGTTTTACCCTTCCCCTCTCATCGTTGGATCAGGTTACGGTTCGAGAGGAGGTTTTGGGAGTTCCCTCTCTCCTTTCTGATACCGTTGGGGTTTCTGCTGGAGCGTCGGATCAGGCCTGCTCAGATATCAAACAGTTACCACTGCCTAAAGTGATCCATATCCCGTCGGTGCTGGGAAGTGCGGTTGTTTCTCTCCGCCCCTTCAGGAAGTGACCTTAAAGGATATATGGGCAGTTGTTACCCATACTGAATCTGCTCTAACAGGTACTCTGGGTCAAATTGAAGAATTTACTCGGGACTCAGTTGCAAAATTTGCTGAATATGATGCTCAATATGTGGTGCAGGATAAACGTTTGTTGCAGGTGGAGGAAGTAATAGGTTCTGTACAAGCAGTTTTGGCTGCTTCAGTTAAGGATAGTTTGTATTTTCATAGACAGCTAGAGGTGTTAGAGAATGCATCTCGGTCTAAAAACCTGAGGTGCTTAAATTTTCCAGTAACACACTATCTTTCCCCCCTTATTTTATTTCATAGGTATGTGAAAGAAGTGTTAAAATTTGAACAACCTGAAATTATTAAGGTTGCGAATTTGTACTATATTCCTAGGTTTAAAAAGAAAATAGAGGGAAATGTGGCGGGGGATGAACCTGTTCAATTGCTTTCACCTGTTAGCTTGGATATCTCAGAATTTCTTGAGTCCTCTTCTGATAATATCTTAGCTCGTGCAACTTTAGTAGTAACATTTGCTACAGAATTGGACAAGAACTCTGTATTGAAAGCATATTTCTCACAAAAAGATGTGTGTTTTTGTGGGCAGAAGAATACCATATTCCCAGATGTTTCTCGTATAACCCAGAATCGCCGTAAAGCTTTTTTGGAGCTGAAAGAACGTACCATGGCATTGGGGCTACCTTTTTTTTGAAGTTCCCATGCAAATGTGTAGTAGAACATCGTGGAAAACGTTATGGTTTTCTAGAATCAGCTCATTTGGAAGTTTTTCTAAAAAATCATGAGTCTGATATGGGATGATGGGTTTGTGTAAATAAGGGTTGTATGTTTCTTGTAAGGCATCAGGGGCTTGATTTCTTTTTTCCTTTAGATAATTTCTTTTTTTTTTCTTAGTGATTTCTCCTCTCCTCCATAAAGTGGACTGTTATGTAATATATGTGTCCTCCAGAATCCATGACTGAAGGAATGGTTTTTTTGGTATATTTTATGTACTGATTTGTTTCTTTCATATTTCCTGTTGCTTATTGTACTGAATAAGTTGAAATTCAATAAATATATAATTAAAAAAAATAAAAAAAGAATGGTGAGAGGAGACCTGAAGGTCATGTTCAGATCCGTTGCATCCATGGGGATGCTTCTTGTTACCCCGTGTATACACTGGTGATAAAGGGATTAGGGGTACAGAAGAGCATTCCTGTGGCTGTGGTACCAAAGCTTCCCCACAACCTAGTTCTAGGAAGGGATTGGCCCCAATTCAAGAAAGGGTTAGAAAAAGGCCTTGGGCAACAGGCAGGGGGAATGGTAACAGTGGTCCCTGGCCCTTTGTTTGGGAATCCCAGAAAACAGATTGAAAAATCCCTGAGAGGAGATCTCCAGAATAAACAGAAGTTTGTATTGCGATATTTTAAAGTTTCTGAAAAAGCTACAAGTCTTAGGAGGGCGTCCCCGCAAGCCGCGGGATATGATTTGTGGAGCGCGGTCAATGAAGTAGTGCCCAGACATGGCAAGGCTCTCATTGACACCGGCCTACAACTTGAGATACCCATTGGCTGTTATGGGTGAATAGCCTCTCGCTCAGGCCTAGCTTTAAAACATTTCCTGGATGTAGGTGCAGGAGTGATTGATCCTGACTATAGAGGAACGGTGAAAGTCTTGTTGTTTAATTTTGATAAAGAAGACTTCCATGTGCAGGTTGGAGACCGGATTGCCCAGCTTCTGTGTGAGAGGGTGGGGTTTCCCCCACAAGAAGAGGTCCCTATGTTGACGCCCACAGAACGAGGTGCCTGCGGGTTTGGATCCATCGGACAAACCAAGATGAAAGGCCTGACAGCTACCTTGGAAGAAGGAAGGGAGGAAGCTGAGGTGGAAGAGTTGGGTCCACAGGTAACAGAATGGGAAAAACATCAGGAGCCACAGGTGGGTGAAGAGTTGTCCTTGATCCAGAGGAAGGAGTTGGCCAATTTGTTACAGCGGTTTCCGGATGTCCTGACGCCGGTCCCTGGCGAAACCCGATTGGTTGCCCATGAAGTTATAACAACACCAGGGAAGGTGATTCACCAGCGGCCATACAGGTTACCAGAGACTAAGAAACAAGAAATAATTGAACAGGTACGTGAAATGGTAGAAATGGGAGTCATTGAGGAATCAAGAAGCCTGTGGTGCAGTCCAATAGTGTTTGTGCCAAAGCCAGATGGTACTTTACGATTCTGCATTGACTTCAGACAAGTAAATGCCATCTCGGTGTGTGATGCATACCCAATGCCCAGGATAGAAGAGCTATTGGATCGTTTGGGGCAAGCTCAATTCTTGACCACATTAGACATGACAAAAGGCTATTGGCAGATTCCCATGACCAGGGAATCGCACCCAAAGACCACCTTTAGCACCCCAATGGGGTTGTTTCAATTTAAAAGAATGCCCTTCAGACTCCATGGTGCCACCGCGACTTGCCAGAGGCTAGTAGATCAAGTCAGCGTCCGCACCAAGATTATGCTGCTGCATATATGGATGACATCGTAATCTACAGCCGCACCTGGGAAGAGCACCTTTCAAGAATTGAAGCTGTCCTACAGTCAATGAGGCAGGCGGGCCTCATACTGAACCCTAGTAAATGTACTTTTGCCAAGAGAGAGGTCAAATACCTAGGGCACATGATAGGTCGAGGAAAGGTCAAGCCCTTAATCAACAAGGTTGATAGCGTTAGGAATTTCCCCAGGCCAATAACCAAGAAACACCTGAGAAGTTTTCTGGGCCTGGTAGGATACTATAGGAGATTCCTACCTCGCTTTGCGGAGGAGAGTTCCCTATTCATGGACATGTTGAGAAAGAATTGTCCGAACTGCCTCAATTGGACCCCAGAAGCTGAGCGGACCTTCAACCTATTAAAAGAGAGGCTTTGCACAGCTCCAGTATTGTCTGGAGTGGACTTTGCACAACCTTTCATAATGCAAACTGATGCCTCAGAGGCAGGTTTAGGCGCGGTTCTTTCTCAGACGTGCAAAGGAGAGGAACACCCAGTAATGTTCCTGAGTAAAAAAATTATCACCGGCGGAGCGCAAATATTCCACCATTGAGAAGGAATTTCTTGCCATTAAGTGGGCAGTGGACGCGCTCAGATTCTACCTTACAGGGAGGAAGTTCTTACTCGTTACAGACCATGCACCCTTGAAGTAGCTGCAGCAAATGAAAAGCCACAATGCAAGATTAACTAGGTGGTACATGGCTCTGCAAGCGTTTGACTTCAAAGTGGAGCATCGAGCGGGTAGACTTCATCAGAATGTGGATGCGTTATCCCGAATTACAGACTGTTTGGAGGAACCCCAATCTCCTCCAACAGCCAGTAATATCTTAAGCAGGGGGTATGTGGCAAAGTCAACCATTTTGAGCATGGGAGAGGTGAAGAGCATAAGGAATTCACCTTAATCAGGGGGCCTCTGTTAGGTGTGCAGGGTCAAAAGGCCAGAGCCACAGTTCAAAGGCAGAACAAACCCAGCTGGAACAAGTTCCAGGAAATGCTTGACAGTGTAAGAAGGATAGATTGCAAGCACGAGGACAAAAACCCTCACTCTAAATGCACTGATTATTCTGATGTCAGAAGGCAGGGGGATTACAAACACCTGGGAGAGAAAGAGGTGGGGTTGGATCCCAGTGAGTATAAACCGTGGTTAAACTATGGAGAGAGCAGTAGCAGTAGGAGGAGGAGCTGGAAGAGGAGTGATTGCAGAGGACAGACTTCAGAGCAGCAAGGACGATGGAATGCTGGAGAAGCCAGAGCAGGTGCTAACCTCTGGAGACAGGCTGAGCTACCCATTGCTGAGAGAGGTGATTTCCCTGAATCATGTTTGCAACTAAGGTGGGAGCCAGGAAGGAGAGAAGCTTTCAGGCCACCAGAGAGGTTGTCAGCAGGGCACTCTCATCCAGTGGGTGAGTCAGAACCTATGGAATTGGGAGAACCAGTGATAGAGCCAGAGGTGGGAGAAGATATGTTGATGGATTGTTCTTTATGCCAAGCTCTAGACTTGAAGTGTCTGAAGAAAGGCCAACCTGGAATGAACTGTTCCTCTTGCTGAAGTAACCTCAGAGCTAAGCAGTGAGAAATTAAATTCCTGTGTGTTTTGAAAGGAGGAATTTACTGCAGCATAAGCTAATGAAGTAAGGCTGTGATTCATGCTTCTGTGTCAGCTGTGTTGAAACTCTACAACGGAGAGAAAGTTAATTAGCTGTTAGAGGTGTTTGTGCTTTGCTCCTGCTATAAGAGTCTTGAGGACACTGTGAATGCTTATTTCATAACCTAAGTTTGGTTCTTCACCTGGAAGTGCAGCCTAGAGAGAATTATGGCTGAGTGAAGATAATTTTGCCATAGAAGAAGTAAAGTTTGTTTTTCTATTGCTCTGATTGAAAAAGGACAATAAGAAAAGTGGCATCTGGTTATATGTGAAAAGGCTAGCTTCTAAAGCTGAAGAGGACTTTAAAAGCCAATATTGAGTTCTGTTTGTTTTGCCACCAACCTGCTGAACCTTAAGCAAAAATCCTATAATTTAAAATTCTGTAAATGGTACCAGGAACCTGATCTGTTCTATTGTGTTCAAAATTAATTCTTTTTCTGTCATAAGCCTTACCCTTGGTTTAACATGACTACAATCCTTCAACTTAAAACATAAGTATAACAGCTGATAGAAGAAGGTTCTCAACCACCACACCTTCAACAACTAGAAGACTAGTGGTTTTGGCGCTGTGCTTGTGACAACAGCATAACTCAGAAAGGAAAGGAATGCCATTCAATTCACAGGAGAGATCAGTAGACAGTGGGAGGCTGAAGAATACAGAAGAGTATACCAGGTAAGGGGGAGAGCAGAGGGCAGTGACAGAGAAAGAGAGGGACAGAAATGGCTAGGGAGAAGAGAGGGGCAGGTCATAGGCCAATTGAAAGTGGTGAGTTTTGAGAAGGGACTTGAACTGAGGAAATGAGGGCTCAGCATGTAGAGCAACAAGCAGGGAATTCCACAATGCAGGGGCAAGAAAGAAGAAGGTGGGGTGACGTGTCTGCTCCAGGTGTACTTGGGAAACTGATGGGAGAGCCAGATGGTGAGTGTAAAGGGACCGTAGAAGGCTGTGAGGAGCGTGAAAGTGAAGGAGATCAGCTAAGTATTGCAGGCTGCCGGAGTGAACTGCTCAGTGTTTTAGGGTGAGTAATTTATAGTTGAGGTGGAATTTAATAGGAAGCTAGTGAAGATGGATAAGGGTGGGTGTGAAGTGGTCACGGTGGGAGGAGTAGGTGAGTATCCTGGCTGCTGTGTTTTGGACAAGCTGGAGTCAGTGAAATTGATAATGTGGAAGACTTGAGAGTGCACTGTTACAGTAATCCAGCCTAGAGATTACCAGTGATAGCAGAAGGGTAGTGAGAGAGTGTGTATCAAGAGTGGAACGAAGAGCATGAATCTGGCGTAGGAAGAAAAAGGATCGTTGGATCAGGGAAGATAGATCAGAGTGGAACAATAAGAAGGAGTCCAGGACAACACCCAGATAGTGGAGGGACAAGACCAGGGGGACTGAAGGGTTCAGGAGGAGCGGGGCCAGTGTTGGATGGGGTATAGAGAGGGCAGACCAGATGGCAGCACATTTGGAGGAATTAAGATGAAGGTGATTAGTAGAAAGCCAGTTGGACACAGTTGACAGGCAGGCATTCAGGGTGTTCAGATCAGGGTGGTGGGTATTGGTGTGACAGAGAAGACAGATATCATCAGCATAGAAGTATGAGGAAATGACAGATTGAATTAGCAGAGCAAGGGGGGGGGGCAAGAAGATATTAAATAAAAAGGGTACCAGAACCGAGCCCTGGGGAACACCACAAGTCAGGGGCAGTGAGGGAGAGGAGGACCAGCCACATAGGACAGAAAAATAACAGAAGGAGAGGAAAGACCAAAATCATTGAAGTACAGTGTCCGAATCCCACAGTCAAAGAAACGAGAGAGCAGCAAGGAGTGATCCACCAAATCAAATGCTGAAGAGAGATCCAGGGAAACTGCAAGAGTAATGTTGCTGCGGTCATGTGCTGTGTGAACCTCAATGAGCAATGAAAGAATAATGGTCTCTGTGCTGTGGCCAGGGTGAAATACGGATTGGCGGGGATGCAAGAAATGGATAGAATCAAGGTGAGAGGACAGCTGTGTGAAGACTAGTTTTTCAAGGATTTTAGAAAGGAATGGAAGGTTAGAGATGGGGCACCATTTGGCCAAAACACCAGGAGAGAAGGTTTCTTGAGGATGGGACGGATGAGAGCGTGCTTCCATTGGGAGGGAAAAACACCGGAGGTGAGGCTGGAGTTGAAGATGGTGAGAATGAAGGGGAAAAAGACTTATGGTGGGCTCCAGAATCCAATTGGAGCGTATGGGGTCAGAGGGGCAAGTAGTCTTATGAGATGACTTCAAGGCCTTAACCAAAGCAGTCACAATAATGGGAGAGAAGGCATGCCACGAGTGAGACAGGGAGAGGGCAGAGGGGGAACCAGGGGAAGGAGGCAAGGCATCAGAGGTGGGACTGGTGGGAGTAGGTAAGGGCTTGACAGTGGCAGAGCAGTAGATTGGAAATGTAGAGCTTAGAGCAGCAATCTTCTCAGCAAAATGGTTAGCAAGAAGACATGGGTCAGGCAATGGGGGGCAGGAGAGGGAGGAGGGACCAGCTTGGGGTAAGGACAGGGAACGGAAAATGGAATAGAGCTGACTAGTGGAGTTAACGGCAGATGAAATCAAAGAAGTGTAGTATGACTTCCTGGCCATGCAGACCTGGATCCTATAGTAGCGACGACAGTTGACGGTAATGTGACAGACTGGCAGAGGTGGGTCGAGCACGCCAGAGGTGCTCGGCTCAATGCAGCTGGGCCCGGAGAAGGAGGAGATCTGGTGTGAACCAGGGATTACGACGGTGGGAGTGATGAGACAGATTGGGTTTAAGGGGAGCCAGGTGGTCAAGGTGGTACAAAGTGTCAAGTGCCAGGACTGCACTTGGGAGTCAGTAGAAAGGGAGACAAAATCAGAAAGGAACAAGGCATCACCAGGGAGGAATTGCAGGAGAGTGTTTGGGGTGATACGACATGTCAGAGAGACAGGCTGGGGGGGGGGGGGGGGGAAGCAGCCAAGAAGGACCCGTTGGGTAGGACAGAGAGAAAAAGATGCAGTAGTGGTCAGTCCAGGCAGTGGCATTGTCGAGATTAGGGAAGGTACTGCAGAGAAAGTGGAGGAAGTGAGTAGAAGATTGAGAGTATGACCCGCAGCAAAGGGCAATATGTTGGTGGAGAGAGAGGTCAGAGAGGAGGGAGGTGAAGGCCACATCCCTAGGCTGGGAGGATGAGTCGACGTGAATATTGAAATCACCCCAGATTGTAAGGTCAGTGTAGGTTGATGTGAGTTCCAAGAGGGAGAGTAGGAGAGTATTCCAGCTAGGAGCTTGCACTGAGGAGGGAACATAGAGAAGGAGAAAATAATTTGGTGAGAGGAGGCCCAAATGTAAGAGTTTGGGCCTCAGAGTAACTGAGTGCCAGGGAGGAGACTTCTTGAAAAGGAAGGGAGGAATGATGAAGGAACACAACCCCCCCCCCCCCCCCACTGGAACAGCGAGAGCGGGAAACGGCCAAGGCTGAGTAGCCAGAGGGGAGGCAATGGTGGAGAATGGGGTCCTCACTGGGGCACAACCAGATCTCAGTAAGGAATAGGCCATAAAGCGAGTATTGTAGTAGAAGGTCCTGAATGAGTTCAAGTTTGGAACGGCAGTTAACCAGGGCAAGGCTGAATGTAAGAAAGGCTGCTGTGAGACAGGAGAAGGGGACTGTCGGGTGGGTGGACAAAGGCAAACATGTAATGATATTAGCCATGACACGGGAGTGAGACAGCGGAGAAGCTGAAACAGCATTGGGACGCCACGACCAGAGGAAGGGGATGAGGGGCATGATCCCGGGGGTCAGCAGGAGGGAGGAGGCTGCCAGCAAGAGGAAGAGAAAGGCAGTGCAGTAGATGAAGGTGAAGAAGGGGCTGGCAGAGGGCTTACCATGTGAGAGACCCCCGAGAGGCAGTGAGGCAGGCAGAGTACAGCAATCACGTAAAAGTGCAGCAACAACGGACTCGGTGGTGTACAGGACCCTGCTTCTGGTGCCCTCGGAGTCGCCCCAAGGAGCGCGTCCTGCTCCTTGGGTGCACTCCATCAGCGTACGACCGTGGCACATGGCACCACGGCATGGGATGCCGCAGTAGGAGTGCTTTTAAAATGCAGAGTGCCTGAGGGAACGCGGCTGCATGCACACGGCCGTGTCACTTCCGGTGTCCGGAGACTGCGTGCACCAGGGGGGTGAGTACAGTTATAATCAGCAAGGTGGGGAATACCTGAGAGACAGAACACAGGTCAGCCGAACAGGAGTACCAGTAGCAGTAACTGCAGAAAACAGGACAGTGTCTTGGACGCTGCATAAGAGTGCTTTTAAAATGCAGAGTGCCTGAGGGAATGCACCGTCACTTCCGGTGTCCAGAGACTGCATGCACCAGGGGGGTGAGTACAGCTGTAATCAGCAAGGCGGGGAATACCTGAGGGGACAGAACACAGAGGTCAGCCAGACAGGAGTACCAGTAGCAGTTTTGTATCAGACTTTGTTATTGGGTGCTATGAAGACATTACATTGTTTTGCTCTGTGTTGAAAGACATTAATGTGGCTGGCTCTCTACTTGCTTTGCTTATATATTTATTCAACAGAGACTGGATAATAGTGGCTTTGTGTGGGTTAATGTATTTGACTCAACACTGCCGTGGAAGCTCCCACTACAATGTATGATTAAGATGTGTTTTATGGTTTTGTATTGTTTGATTCTTCTATGTTTCTGAACTGTGTTTAATATTAAAATTCCATAATGCAACGTAGTTTGTGAAGGACATGAACTGTGATTAGGGCATTTGAACTTGAATATGAATGTATTTGTAGCAGCACTATGAATATGCTATTGGATATGTTGAACTCGTCATAGTGCTCCTTGAATGTATTGTATTGTATTTGTGGTAGAACGCCACACATTGGATATTTTTTTCAACAGTGCTATACATTTGTTGGACATTTACAAGGGGACATAATAATGTTTTGAGTACCCTCACAGTGTCTGGATTTTGTGTTTGCATTACACATAGCATACGGTGGACATTGAACACAATGAATGACAGAGTTGGGTGTATTCAATATTAGGACGAAGATTAAGTGCAGATGTTTGTGACTCTGGGTCATTCTACTGAGACCCTATAGAGAGGATTTTCTCTTGACCTTTGAAGTTCCGAGTCTGTGCTGGTTAGAGTTGCCTGAATTCTGGTCAGACTCGCCCTCTGTGATACTTGAGCTGTGGTAGAGCATAGAGGAGTACTGAGGTCTGTTTTCCTCTCTTATAGGTAGAATGAGTAGAAAGAGCTCTGTCAGAGTGTTTTTGTATTTTTGTGATTAGGCTATGAGGATTATCAATTAAGAAATTTGTGGTCGTGGTTTGCTGTGCCACACCCACACACGTTTAGCATCATCAACACCTCTGATCCCTGCTCCAGTTCCCACCCCTTCTCTTTCTTTTTCCCCACCCCACACTTGTTTGGCAGCATTATCATCTCCAATTCCTGCTCCTGTCCCACCCATTCCTTTCCCTTTTCTCTGTCTCACCCATCCCCCCGCCTATGTCCCTCCTCACCCACACAGTCTCCCTCCCCACAACCCTGGTGTGTAGGATCTGCTTGTTGTGTGCAGCTCATGTACTCAACTAATGCTTCTCTGGTCAACATCAACTCAACATTGTCAGCCAGTTTGATGTTCTGCTGCCCTGTTGAAAGCGACGCCATAGCCTGCGGAGTCTTGTTCTCCAGCTTAGTGAGCAATGCATGCAGCCATCATGATGCATGGATCACTGCTGCGGCTTTAACCTTGCCCACCAAGTCTGTTATACCATGTTGCTTCTCTCTTCTCTCCAGTGTAGACTGCCCATTACAGCCCAATGAGCCCATGTGGTTGCCGATTTTCCTGGGCTGCTCTAGATGTTGCCAATACTGTCCTATCCTGTTCTCATTTGTTATCAGCTCCTTTTTTAGCTGTTTCATCACTTTCTGATACTTGTCATTCTGGCCATCAAAGCTGTTGTTTTCCTTAACCTTTCTCCTCCCTGTCCCAGCTGTGCTCCTCACCCCTTTGTTCTGATTCTGACTAGCTATCATTCTGCTTCTTTGTATTTGTGCCTTGCCATTTCTGGACGTCTGCTTGCGCTCGTTTTTTGCTGCCTTTCTCACTGTTTCCAGTCATCCTTCTTCAGTTGTCTTTACTTTCTTTGCTGGGTTTTCTTGTTATTATTTTTATTTTTAATTTATAAACTGGTGTCTGTTCCTTTAAATTCACTGTTATCTAGTGCTGTCTTCATTCTGAAGGCTGTGCCTTTAATTCCAGCTCCTCCCAACACTTGAGGATGATATCACACTGTGGGCCCTTTGAAGACATCCTCTTTGTGCCTGCTCCCTTCTAAGATGGTGCTGGTCTCGTGATCTAGATGGCTGTGCCCAAGACTTGTTTCCAGATCCTTCTGAACAGTACAATCGCCTCCAACTGAGGGAAATCATGGCCAGACAGTCCACTTCTTCTCTTCCTACTGATTTTTTTTGTTGTTTTAGGGAATTCAATGTCCTGTCAAAGGCCAGTGCTAGTGACAGGACCATGGCAGCAGGGACCGCCCGCTCAAATCGTGATGTTCTGCCGTGAGGAAGAAGGGAAGCTGCAACAGTTCTCTTACTGGCTCCCTCCCACTAGTTGATCATGAACTGTGGGCAGCTGGATTTCTCCTTGGGTCAATGAAAGTAGCCACATGGTTGTGGGCAGCGGGAGACAAAGTTTTCTCCCCTGCAGGCTGCCAGGTGCTGTGGAAAACTGTGATCGTGGACCACTGATGAAGATGAAGTCCTCGCCACTCATAGGCTGCCGGGTTCTGGGGAGAGCTGTTAAAAAAAATGGACTGTTGCCACCAGGCAGCTCTGCTAGAAGACGGGAGACCCATGGCACTGCCAAGTGTTGTGCTGCCTGATTCAACTGCTGGCACCCAGCCATTTTGCTGGACTCTCCAGCATTGATTGCTGCCCCAGGATGATCCTGTAAGCTGAAGCTGCTCAGTTTGTACTTCCTACTTGCCCCTCCCTTCTCCTTTATAATTGCTCCATCCCTCAGCTACCTATGCCCTCTGCTCCTGCCTGCTTGCCCCTTAGACCCCTCCTAACCCTCCTCCCCATCATCCTTTCTCTTGCCCTTGCCTGCATCCTGGCTGCTGTCAAGTTATGCAGCCCTTTCTTCTAGGTAGCTGGGCTGCCTGTCCTGTCTGCTCTGTTCCATTACTAATCGTGCAATCATAGTCAGAATAACTTGTAATTTTCTCATTGATATTAGCCTCCTCCCTATTTCCACAATTCTGCAGTATAAAGGGACAACATCTGCTTATCTCCAGTCATCTGGAACCACTCCCATCTCCAAAGGCTAATTGAACAGAATTTTCAGTGAAGCTGCCAGAGCCTCTCTGAGCTCTAATAAAATCCTAGAACGCGTTCCATATGGTCCCATCATTTTGTCCACTTTCAGTTTCACTGGTTCCATATGAACCTTTTCTTCCAAAAATGGAGAGTTATCGTTCCTCTACCATATGTACCCCTTCCAGCTATCAGTGGTCCTTCTTCCATCCTTTCCTCGGTGAACAATGAACAAAAGTCTTTTGTATTTGTGCTTTTATTTTGTGTAAATGGGGCTATGAACCATTTTGCCAGGCTTTTTCTCTCAGAGGAGAAAACAGTGTGTTTCTCAGTGTAGCAAATGGACTGAATCATTGCTATGGTATTTGCCTCCAGAAGTGGCCACACCGGTACATTCCAAGATGCTTGTCAGTGCAGCCCTAGAATAATCTGGTCAGAGGGCTTTGTTGCTAAGATGAAAAGCATCAGTCTGTCAGACTGAAAAAGGAGGAAGCAAGCCTCTTGTTTTGAGTTCCAGCTGGAAGTGAAGTGGTCTACACTGTATATTCCCTGTGGTGGCTCTTCTGACATTTCACTATGGGGGTCATTTTGGAAGCCCTATTCATGCTCTGGACATCTGAAAACAGGCACAGAGACCTTCAAAACCCAGAGAGTCCCAGAGTTATTTTAGAAGCCATGTCTGTAGATATCCCCAGCATAAGGATGTCCATGTCTGAATGGGGGCGTAATGGAGGCATGGCCAGGGCATTCACAGGAAACTGGACATCACTTCCTGATCTCAGAAATATCCTGGATGTCCAGAGTTGTGTTTAAGTTTAGACCTGCTCCAGGAAAGAATAAGCATCTGATAAGTGCTCATTTTGGCTGAAAAGCATCCAGAGGGTGTAGAGAAGATAGCACTCTCTCATCCCCAGTACTCGGCACAATCTCAATGATAGCAGCAGTGGGATTTGAGCCCTGGCTTCCTTGTTCCTAGCCCACTACTACTGACCATTAGGCTATATCTAGACACCTGGGTTCTCAAATACTATTCTTGGAATGTTTCTGTAAATATCCCCGCAGATATTCATATCAGGCACGATATGTCTGCACCTGGACATGCCTGTTTTGTTTTTTTGTTTTCAGTTGTTCTAGCTTAGACATCCCAGATTGCACTTGGACATACTTTCTAAAATGCCCCTTCCTGAAGGGTCTAGCAGTAGAGAGTATCCCTACTCTGAGGTAGTTAACTCTCACTCTGGATGTATTATTCATGGGAAGAGAAGGCTCTCTTCTGAGTTCCAGATGTGAATGAAAATCATCACAGGAGTGATACAAAGTTTGTGGCAGATTCCTATTCAAGCATACTTGGTTGTGTGTGGAAAGAGGATACAAAAAGAGAGAGTGAGATGTCCACAAGGCCAAAGGAGTTTAGAGAAGTGAAAAGGATTAAAAAGGAAAAATTCAAACATTGGGGAATACTTTTGGGGCATCAGAGAGCCCAGCACCAGTTCAAAGGAATTCTAATGTCCAAGAAAAGGAAGAAAGTTATCCCAGGAAAGCATCCCTGTGAAACTGTAGCTGAAACAGTTACAGCTAAATTGTTCTACTTTGCAAATGTGTTTTCCAGTAAAGATTTTAATTTTGGAACACCTAAGCTGTATTTGAAGTGTCTCCTTGGACTGTTTAACTATACGCCTAGATCCCTCAAAGAAGAATCTTTCTTCCCATTGGAGAATCCACACTAGGGTGTGCAATAGCTCTGTGGGACTTAACTCTGATATATTTCTATTTATAATTTAGGCTTATATAATGTCTTTATCCACCAAAATGTGGGCCAATTTAAGGTAAAAAGAACAAGCTCAATAAATATTGAAACAAAAAGAAATCTTCAGTCGGCAGTTGGGCCAGTCTCTTAGAAAATTTCACTGAAATGAAACTAAAAGGTTGCCTTCCATATAGCTACTATGGAAGAGCAACAAAAGTGGGTCACCCAGCTCCAGACACCACTGCTTCATCACCAAGAAACATGGTTGACTATGGTGGCTCAAAGAACACATACTGTAAGTCATATCTTTGTATTTCACAATACATTTGCAGGGACATTATAGGTAAAACTTAGTTCCTATCTGCAGTACCAGCTGCCACCACTTTAATTATACCCGGATGTTCAGCGCTGGAAATTTTCTGGTTTCCAGTGCCAAATATCCGAGCTTGCCAATGTTGCTATCTGTTTAGCGGTGATATTCAGCTACTAATTGGAAAAGTCCTTAGTGTTAGGATGACTATTCCAACTCAGGGCCGTACCAAGGGCTATGCGAGCAATGCGGCCGCACAGGGCACAAGCACAGAAGAGGGCACCAATATCATCACTAGGCTTCCAGGAAGGTCAAAAAGAGTGAATTATTGAATGTGGCTGGGTGGAGGGGGGCACAAGATTCGTTAGTCACACAGGGCACATATCTAGCTTAGTACAGTCCTTTTCCAGCTGGACAAACAGAGGGCCCGGACGTGTGGGATAGAATCGGGCCTAGTATGTTTTACGGCTTAGTTTATATTTCCACAAGAACACCTCTTCTCAAAGGTAAAGAGGAAGGGAGATTGAAAGTTGGGGAGCCAAACAATAAAATGCTGAAGAGAGGGTTGATTCTAGGCATGCCATCTGCTGGACTGAAATTACAAGTAAATGAAGTGATTGCTGTAACTAGACATTTAGCTAATGGTGTTTTGTCAAATACTACTACTTGAATGGGTACCAGCAAGACCTCAAAAGGAATTCCTAATAATTTGTGATGAATCCATAAAGTTTACGATAGCCCCAGAGTCCAAAAAGGCCATATTGGAGGTAGACTGATTTTTCTATTGGCCAATGATCATAAGAGAGACCCTACATAAGAACATAAGATATGCCATAATGGGTCAGACCAAGGTCCATCAAGCCCAGTATTCTGTTTCCAACAGTGGCCAATCTAGGTCATACGTACCTAGCAGTTTCCCCAAGGGACACAGGTTCCACAATGCTTGTATTGGTTCAAGCATTGATATCCTGGGTCCCTTCTTAATAATGGTTTATGGACCTTTCCTCCAGGAACTTGTCCAAACCTTTTTTAAACCCAGCTACACTAACAGCCTTTACTACATCCTCCGGTAACAAATTCCAGAGTTTGATTACACGTTGAGTGAAAAAATATTTTCTTTTATTAGTCTTAAATAGTTTACCCTGTAGCTTCATTGCATGTCCCCTAGTCTTTCTATATTCTGATAAGGTAAACAATCGATCTACGTTTACCCGTTCCACTCCGTTCATTAATTTATAGACTTCTATCATATCTCACCTCAGCCGTCTCTTTTCCAGGTTAAAGAGCCCCAACCTTTTTAGCCTTTCTTCATAGGAGTATCCTTCCATCCCCTTTACCATTTTGGTGGCTCTTCTCTGAACCTTTTCTAAAATCGCTATATCCTTTTTAAGATACGGCGACCAGAATTGCACACAATATTCAAGGTGCGGTCTCACCATGGAACGATATAGAGGCATTATAATATCTTTTGTTTTATTTTCCATTCCTTTCCTTATCATACCTAGCATTCTATTTGCTCTCTTGGCCGCCGCTGCACACTGGGCCGAGGGTTTTAACATGGTATCCACAATGACGCCTAAATCTTTTTCCTGGGTGGTGGTTCCTAATGTGGAACCTTGCATCGTGTAACCATAGTTTGGGTTGTTCTTCCCTAGGTGCATAACCTTGCACTTTTCCACATTAAATTTCATCTGCCATTTTGATGCCCAGTCTTCCAATTTATCAAGATCCTCTTGCAATTTTCCACAATCCTCTTGGGTTTTAACAACTTTAAATAGTTTTGTGTCATCTGCAAATTTGATAACCTCACTCATTATTCCACTTTCCAGGTCATGTAGGGACCCAATATCTTGCACATGAGTTCCACCTTTCTTGGATAATTCTGGATTAACTGTCCCTCAACACTATCCAGGGTGGTCCAGGGGCAGAGCTTGGCTGAAGTTAGAAGTTATCAGTTTAG
The DNA here is from genome assembly GCA_033557465.1 of Ichthyophis bannanicus. Classification (NCBI taxonomy): domain Eukaryota; kingdom Metazoa; phylum Chordata; class Amphibia; order Gymnophiona; family Ichthyophiidae; genus Ichthyophis; species Ichthyophis bannanicus. Next base: position 15,296,683 of record CM066036.1, on the reverse strand, counting down.
TGCTGATGTTCAGTGTGCTGGATAGCAAACAATATCATTGCTACCCAGATAGCATCAGCGGCTACCACTGAATTTGGATATTTAGTAATTATTATTTTATTTTATTTTTTTTATTTTATATACTGCACTATTTTGAAATCAGCACGGTTTACAGAAAACAAGAATAAATGCTTTACATAGAGCAGGTATCAAAGAACAGAACAATAAACGTCAGGTATTGCACTATTAACAATCCGGATATTGGCACTGAATATGTATAATTTTATACCTGCAGCAGCTAGCATTAAAATAATAAAAAGACAATCATTAAGGCTGAATATTAACCTCTTTCTGTTTTGAATGCTTCTTAGTCAAATTAGTGTCTCTTCCTTATTCTACTTCTCCATTCCCATACCTCCATCCCTACCTAGGATTTTATACCTATATTGTTCTCCAGAACGATCTCCGTGTATTCTTTCATAATAGACATAGAGTGCAGAATACAGTTTCTGAGCTGTGTGTGCCTGAAGATGTTTTGCTTATGCTGGTAATAGTCACATTAAATAAACTTTCCTCTTGGGAAATGAATAAAATCAATGCAAAGTACCCTATGAAGAAAAGCAGTAAATATATTTTAAATTCATTGCTAAGCACTGTTATCATGCTACTGAAATTCTAATCTGTGTTCCACAGTGTGACATTCGTAAATCTGTAATTGTTCATGTGCATAATTGTTCATGTGCAAATTTTTATTTTTAAAATCTTGTTTCTCATTCATTCCAAGAGCATTACAATGCATGCACTTTGCATTTTCAGGCGCCTAAATAGACTGACCGCGTGCTCAAAGATGCACATCCCTACCAAAAGCCCTTTGAGCCCAGCATTCTCTCTTCAACAGTGACCAATCCGGGAAATAAATAACTGGAAGATTTCAAAGATTACATTCACTACAAGTTGCTCACTTCCAGGGATTAGTGGTGATTTTCCCTGGCAGATAAGAGTTTGTTCTTCTAGGAACTTGTCTGCATGCTGAGATGACTTTTTTTTCATATTTTGATGTATTATTCAAAAGTCAGTCCCTGAGAGGAAGGGGTGGTCACATTTTACAGGTTTTCATATTATTGCATTGCTTCAGAAAGCCAGGACATCAGAGTATCATGAAAGAAGAAAAAAAATAGAGAAAGGATAACTATTACTGAATTTCTTGCTGAACAACAACAGTGAAATAATGAGAGTGGATAAAGGAAAGAGGCTATAGATGTCCTACTTCATGCTTTAGGCAACCCAGATAAGCAGGGCATAACATGATAAGTAGTTGTCAATCCCATTTCCTCTAAAAAACAATTTGTTAGTGACATTTTTTTTTGTGTTCCTGGAATGAGTTCTGGTCTTTAAACCTCAGAAGAGGCAAACATGGCTAAACAATTGAAAAAGCAAGCCATTTAGTGAGGCCAAGATGGCTGGAAGCTGTCTTCCTTGCTCTGTATCCAGGGAGAACAGTGTTGGCACTGCTCTCCACAGTGGTGACAGTAAAACACCTTAACTCAGTGTTGAGAAAAGAAAGGGAGGGACCACCTTCAGAGTACAGCTGGAACTAGAAGCTGTCTGCCTCCACCGTTAGAAATATGTGGAGAAATTACCTATCATTCCCCGTAGAGACATCCAGCAACCATCCCAGCCCAGCTTTTCAGTTTGGTGATAATATGCTCCTATCAGTTTTAATAGCCCCATGCTGGATTCAGGAGGTATTATGGATTGTACAGCAAGCATATTGTCATTAAATTAAATTTTCAGAACATTCCCCAGCTCATCACAAATACCACAGAGAGTAATCATAATCGGTTCTCAACACATGTGTAATTGCCTTCAGCTGGCGTTTTTTACAGTTGACATTGTTCAGCAGTGATAAGGTGATTGGTGATTTGAATACACAGCTTGTTTCATAGCTGCCGTAATTGAAATATGGTATGTGTGAATGGAAGATTACATTAAGACCTAGGATAATCACCTGACATGAGAGTAATTGAGTCTACAATCTGCCACTGAGTCTCTCAGGGAGGGCTGAAATGAAAAGAAGCCAGGAGTAGATTAGAGCACTGCTGGCTCCGCTCTGTGCTGGAGTGCCAGGCTGGCATTCCGGAACTGCGGGCTATATGTGGATTCTGTCTAGGGCACCATAAATGAAAAAAAGAAGAGGAAAAATCAGTTCAAAAGAAAAGCTAAACTTGTCTTCCGGGGGAGGGGAAAATGAGGTTTAGAAATGACTTTTGAAGCATTTCCTCCAATATTGTCTGTTTGTGTAGGCTAAAATATTAACAAGATTTTGGAGATGTTATCTTCCTCATGTGGCATAAACTAAAGACTTGAAATAAATCGCATCCCTTTTTCAGCACAAGGCTATTGTGTGGATATTAAGATACTGAAGTGTTGATAATGCTATTGAGAAAGCAGATACAAGAGTCTTTCCTATTAGAAAAGATGGTATCACAGGGAGCCTAATAACAAGACTGGAGTATGGAAATGGAGTATTTAATTTGTGTATATCTACTAACCGGTAAAAAGTGCAATCAGTTAGGAAGTGGTAAAATTATACAAGGATGGATGGCCTATAAAAATTAATATTAGGAAGATAACATTTAATATGAAATGGATTTTAAGGGCTTCTTGCCGAATATTATTTCTTAAAATTGTATGAACATGTACTGTAGACACTCTCTACTTGTCTTGAGTTTACTATCGCTCTCTCTCCCTCCCTCTCTCTCTCTGTATATATATATATATATATATATATATATATATACATACATAGATCTAGATAGATACATAGATTACAGTTTAAGAATAAATTTACTGGTAAATGTTTATTTGAAAAAAACAGAAGATTTAACCGGGCAGTATATATATATATTGCTTACTAGCCTATAAAATAAGAAATTAAGGGAAAATTAGGGGGCAGTAAAGTTTTGAAGTTACTGTTTGCTATTGCCCTTATTACCACACAGTAACTGCAAAGCCTCAGTATTAACTCTTAGGGTGTTCCCAGCATCTGCTCACTGAGTTAATGAAGAGAAAAACATTTACCGCATGTAAGTGCATGACAGAACATTGATGCACTATTGAGGTAGCGTTAGGTCATCTGCAGTATCTACTACTTATAGCAGTCAATGAGCAGAAATTGCCATGTGTTAACTGCAAGGCACAGTCCACATGTATTCTTCACTCTATTCCATGTTATGCAGTCAATGTGGTAATTAGCATGTGCTATGTGTTAGGCTACCACTTTAACAGTTAGGGGCATGTTTATTAAAGTGCAGTCTGCATGTTAAATGCAGTGGGCGTGCATAGCATCTGCCCTGTATTCACCACACAGGGCAAACATTTACTACATGAACCTGTATTCAGTGCCTCCACAGACAGTATTGGTAGACCCACATTTCCTGCTGAGGCATGAAATACAGGCCTCTGCAAAGGGTAGAAAAAAACAAAATTAGTACTTGCGAGTGTGGAAACACCCCTGATCCCTCGCCCCAACATGAACCCCTGCATCAGGGATCCCCTGTCCTAACATGGAACCCTCTTCAACCTAGTAGAGATCCCCCTAGTTCCAGCACTTACTCCCTCCCCAATTAGAACCCATGCCATGGATACTACCCCTCCCTCAAAAAAAAAAACATGGTAGGTACTCCCCCTGCCCAAATACCCTCTCAAGAGAAAATCCCAAAGACAGTTCCTCTCCCTGAAAAAACCTCCATTGCTGCTCAACAGCAACCCTCCCAAACCAACTCTGATCTTCCCCATCCACAACGCCTCCAGAGTTTTAACTGGGGGAATCTCTGATGGCCATCAAGGCAGAAAAGATCCTCCTCCACTTCTTCCCCAGCTGCAGAAGTTGACAAAATGGCAGTAGTAACCCCAAACACTAGTTTTGCAGTACTAGCAGAAGTACTATAAGTCTACCATTAGGTATTACTGACACCATTTTGACAACATCTGCAGTAAGAGCAGAAGTGGAGGGATACTGTTCTTGCCCTGATGACCACTAGAATACCATGAATCCCACAGTAAAACCCTGGGGGGGGGGGGGGAATCAAGATTAGAGAGATGATTGGGGTTGGTTTTGGGGGTTTGTTATCAGATATGGGTGGGGTTTTCTTGGTGGGAGGGTACCTGTCATGGGAAGATTTTGGGAATGCAGGGTAGATATCATGAGGATGACATTATCAGGGACAGTCTTTGCAGGGGTGGGGGAAGGGGGGCACCACCATGGTACCATATTTTTCATTTTCGTCATGGGCAGTGGCAACACTACCAAAGTGCCAAATGTTCAGCTGCCATGGTGGCAAAGGTTTAGCTGTCATGGTGCTTGAGGTGGAGTTAAGTGCAACTGTGCTATTGGCAGTCGTGACAGCTAGGGCACAGTGTATCCCATGCGCAAACCTTCATTGCCAACCCATTACAGATTCCTTCCATGACTGACCATGAACATTGCACTGAATAAAAGAGTACACAGTGACTTGAATAGGGCAAGTTTGAAGCTTACCATTCCTCATTCCCATATTTGAAAGCAAAACACCGAAAAGATAACAGAAAGAAAAGTAGGTTGGGACTATAATGCAGCATTTGCAGTGGAGGTGAGGAAAGTGTGATAAGGTCCAAATGGATTTCTTAAGAGCCCTTAACTGTTTAGTAACTGCTCAATATCCGTCCAATGTGGTTATCATACTGCCGACTTCTATTTAGTTTGGGCCATCTGAACAGCAACAGGATGAAACTAAAATGTATAATTTATCTGGATAACAGCTGAATATCGCTACTATCCACAGAATTTGAAATCCTGTCTAGCTCTAACCCCCCAATACCCTTTACTATCAAATAGTATCAGTCCATTCAGAGGGATTTTCAATATGAGGACCAAAAATCCAGAGATAAGCAAGATATGCATTCACCAACTGCCGATGAACTTATAACTTGCTATGAATATCATCCCATCTATGTTTAGGTGCCTAAGAATCCCATTTACTAATATGTACTAACATGTTAATGCACGTTAATCATATTAATGAGAGTTAACATAAAAGATGCATGTCCTGTGAGAATGTTTTCAAAAATATGCTCACTCTGATTACTGATTTGTTAGCCAAAATGGTGAATTAATCACTACAGGATGGTTAGTTACCTAACTTATTTAAAAGAGCAGATTTGGCCAGTTTTAAAAGAGGGATGTAGAACTGATGAGGTACCTAGCTACAGCCTTATATCAAATTTATTTCTTGATGTTTCTGCAGCTTTTGATTGTGTAGTTTATACAAAGCTTTTGCATAATTATGTTGTCTACGTTTATTAAAACTTGATATACCACCCTTTATATTAGCAGCAGGGCATTTTACAATAAATCATAGTTACTCACCTTTAGCAGGTGATCTCCGGGAACAGCAGGAATTTAGTCTTCACATAAGGGTATCGTCGGTACCGATGGAGCCTGCGTGGGAACGCTCCCCAGCGTCCAATAGGAAAGCTTTTGGGAGTATCCCACAGCGCCTGCACGCTGCCTTCCCGCCTTTCCCAACTATCCCTCTCCAGTTGAGTTTATAGCTGAGACAAAAGAGAGAGGGAAAGAGAGAAAGAGAGAGAGATAGAGAGATACAACTCCTAAGGGAGGTGGGCGGGTTGTGAAGACTAAATTTCTGCTGTTCCTGGAGATCCTATGCTATCTCCAGGAACAAGCAGGAATGTAGTATTCACATATGAGGACTCCCTAGCTGCAGATGCCAGGGAGATGGCCCCAGAAAGTTGTGTGCCCTTGTGAAAGGGCTCCACTTCCCCCCATGGATCTCTGGCATCCTACCAGGGATGGTGGGTAGGAGCTGATTAAGTCTGGAACAGCCTGATCAAACAAGGCATCCTGGCGGGTGTCCTTGTCTAAGCAGTAATGGGATGTGAAGGTATGAACCGAAGCCCAAGTAGCTGCTCGACAGATGTCGTTGATAGACACAGAGTGAAGATGAGCCATTGAGGCTGCCATGGCTCTCACATTGTGAGCTGTGACATGGCCTTCAAGAGGAAGGTTCTTACTCTCATAGGCAAAATATATACACTGTGCAATCCAGTTGGACAGTGTCCTTTTGGAGACTGGAAGTCCCAAATGACTAGGATCAAAAACGACAAAGAGTTGAGAGGATTTTCTATATTGCTGTGTCCTTTGCAAGTAAAAGGCCAAAGCTCTTTTACAGTCCAAAGTATGAAGGTTCCAATGAAAGGGCGAAACCACCTTTGGCATAAAGTGTGGATGAGTCCTAAGGACTACCTTATCATGATGGAACCTTGTATAAGGAGGATCAGCCACCAAGGCTTGCAATTCACTAATGTGACGTGCTGATGTGATTGCAATGAGAAAGATAACTTTCCAGGAAAGGAATTTCAAAGAGGTAGTGGCTAATGGTTCAAAGGGTGGTTTCATGAGCTGCCCAAGTACCAGATTCAAGTCCCATGCCACCGGTGGTGGCTTAATGGGAGGCTTTGTTAAAAGAAGGCCTCTCATAATCTCACTATAAGAGGATGAGAGGAAATAGGTTGTCCATTGAGAGGCTTGAAAAAAGCTGCAATAGCACTCAAATGGACTCTCACTGAATTAGTTTTAAGCCCTGCATTTGATAAATGAAGGAGGTACTCCAGTAATGATTCCAGAGGTATCACAAGAGGGTTAAGACCCTTCTGTGAGCACCATATGGTAAACCTTTTCCACTTAAATGCATAAGAGCGTCTTGTGGAAGGTTTCCTGGAAGAATGAAAGATATCCTTCACCTGCAGGGAAAGGTTAAGACCGTGAAGTTCTAGGCTTTCAGCAACCAGGCCCTGAGATGCAGAGACTGGGGATTGGGATGCCACAGCATCCCGTCCTCTTGAGAAAGGAGATCTGGAGCAGATCCTAACTCCAGAGGCGGAGCTTGAGAGAGATGTAGGAGCAGAGGGTACCACATTTGCCGTGGCCAATGTGAAGCTATGAGGATCATATGACCTCTGTCTCTTGAAGCTTGAACAGGGTTTTTGGAATTAGGGAAATGGGTGGAAAGGCATACAGGAAGTTCTGACCCCAATGGAGGAGGAAAGCATCCCTGGCCTGACGACCTCGAGACGGAATTCTGGAACAGAACCGGGGAAGTTTGGCATTCAGCGGATTTGCAAAGAGGTCTATGTCCGGGGTTCCCCAATTTTGAAAACGTTTGGCCACCTGGTCTGCATGGAGAGACCATTCGTGTGGAAGCATAACCCGACTGAGTCTGTCTGCCCAAGAGTTTTGAATGCCTGGAAGATACACCGCAAGGAGATGAATCTGATGCTCTCTGGCGAGGGCCCATAGTAACAAAGCTTCGTTGCAGAGCGACAGAGAGCCTGTCCCACCCTGCTTGTCCACATAGAACATGGCTACTTGAGTGTCCATTTGAACTAGGACTGTCTTGTAGCTGAGCTGGGTGTAAAATAATCGAAGAGCAAGGAAGAGTTCTCTGAGCTCTAGGAGATTGATATGGAGATAGACCTACTGTGGAGTCCTGGTACCCTGGGTAGAGAGGCCTTGCAAGTGGGCTCCCCAACCCACCTGTGAAGCATCTGTTGTTAGAGTGGCTTGGGGTAGGTGTTGCTGAAAAGGAGATCCCACCAAAAGGATTTTGGGTGACTGCCACCATTGGAGGGACAAAATAAGGCAATCTGAGTTTGCTATTTTGTCTGACAGGCAACCTGACGCCCACTGTTCCCTCTAAGCTGTGCGCGTGTGCGCGCGCACACACCTCGCTGAGCGAGCGCACACACCTCGCTGAGCGAGCGCACATACCTCGCTGAGCGAGCGCACATAGTTTACAACAGAGTGCACAAAAATTACGGCTTTGATTCTGATAGAAAACAACACAGACGTCTTAAAATTTAAAAGTTATGATTGTAATTACTAGAAATTTCCCGCTTCATTTAGTAATCGTCTATTTTCATTTAATTTGATTTATTTATTTATTTATTTAACATCTTTTATATACCGCACTATTTATAATCAGCGCGGTTTACATAGATTAAAATCAATGTGGTGTACATACTGTAGTCTGACGTGTAGTCAATTTTTAAAGTCTATAACTCCGAGTGTCGTTATGTGGCGCACAAAAATTTAACCTTCCTTCAAAAGCTGCACACAGCTGATATTTTATGCGCACACAGCCTACAGAAAATTAGAGGGAACATTGCTGACGCCTGAGTCCACTGAGTGGATAAGGTCCACTGGGCTGCCCTCATATGGAGGCGAGCATAAGGAACCATATGCACGGTGGATGCCATGTGGCCTAGCAACTGTAACATTTCCCGAGCAGTGAGGTGAGGTTTTAGCACTGCTTGGGAAGCTAACTGCACAATGCGAAGGCAGCGGGGCTGTGGAAGGTAGGCCCTTGTCTGTCTGGTATCCAGAAGAGCTCCTATAAACTCTAGGGATTGAGTGGGAGCAAGGTTGGACTTTAGGAAGTTTATGACAAGTCCCAAATACTGAAAGATGCACATTGTGCGAGACAGAGCAACCCTGGCCTCTGGCTTTGAAGAGGCTCGAATGAGCCAGTCATCTAAGTAAGGGAAGACGAATATTCCCAGGGTGTGGAGAAATGCTGCTACCACAGCCATGCATTTTGTGAACACCCTTGGTGCAGAGGCCAGGCCAAAAGGAAGAACCCTGTATTGGTAGTGCTTCCCTTGAAACAGGAATTGAAGGAACTTTCGGTGAGTTGGATGGATGAGAACATCAGTGTACGCATCCTTGAGATCTAGAGAACAAAGCCAATCCTGACTCTGAAGGTATGGCAGCAGAGTTCCTAGAGAAATCATTTTGAACTTCTCTCTGAACAGGAATTTGTTCAATTCTCTGAGGTCTAGAATGGGTCTGTGTCCTCCTGTTTTCTTTGGAATAAGGAAATAGGTGGAGTAAAACCCTGTACCCCGTTGGGGAATGGGTACCTCTTCTATTGCCCCTTGAGCAAGGAGCATAGTGACTTCTTGACCTAACCAGTCGTTGAGAGAGGTCTGAGAATTGAACTGTCTTACTATTGTAGGAGGGGGCATGCTAAGGAAATGAAGCTTGTACCCCTCTCTTACAATAAACAGAGTCCAATTTTCTGCTGTTATCTGACCGCATCTGGGGTCAAAATGACATAACCTTCCTGGGATGGTAGAGGGTTCTGGGCCGTTTAGGGCCAGGAAGGCAAAGTTCTCTAGACAGGAGTCAAAGCCCCTGTGGAGGCTGAGTCTGCTGAGCCGGTTGAGGCTTAACTGCTTTTTATTTCCTTTGTTGCCTAGGTTGTTGCTGCTGTCCCTTTTGGGCAGACTGACCTAAACGATGTCCCTGCTGGGTATAGGAGGGATAAAACATTTTCTTCTTGCTGAAGAATGGTTTCTTAGAGGGTCTTTTCCTCACAGGATCAGCTGTATATTTAGACAATCTATCCAAAGTGATATTGTCAGCATCTATCTCATTAGCTTTTTCCTGCCAATTCTTGCCAAAGAGATTCTCTCCTGTGCAAGGTATTTTCCCCCGTTTGTCTTGTACCCAGATTTCCAAGTCAGATGCCTGGAGCCAGGCAATTCTACGTGCACCTATGGCAATAGCAGAGGATCTGCTTATGCATTAAAAGCAGTCAAAGGTTGAACGATTCACAAACTTGGAAACATCCTGAGCATGTTTAACAAGAGCAAGATAATCTTGCCTTTTATCATCAGGAAGGAGAGGGCTCATAAGCTCTAAGTCTCCTGTGACCTCCTTAAGGAACATTCCCATATACAAGATATAGGAACTGATCCTAGCAGAAAGCAAGGAAGCCTGGAAGGATCGACGTCAAAAGGCGTCAAGAGTCCTACACTCACGTCCTGGAGGATTAGATGCATGTCTTTTTGCACTCTTTATCCGTCTCATGGCTGATTCCACCACCATGGAATGGTGTGGTAATTGAGTCTTCTGAAACCCAGGACAAGGAGGAACTCGATACATGATGTTCAGTCTTTGAGAGTGAGGAGATGTGGTCAGAGGTGTTTCCCACATCCTTAACATAAGATCATGCAAGATCTCATGAATAGGTAAGGTAGCTGCCTCCTTGGGAGCTTTAGGGTATTGTAGGATTTCTAATTCCTTTGCCCTAGGCTCTTTTTCAGGAGCCACTGTGATGGAAAGACCTCGGCCCACATCTCGGATAAAATCCTGAAAGGACATATCCTCTGGTGGAGACATCCTACGCTGAAGAGAAGAGGAATCCTCAGGAAGAAGTACTCTGGTATCGGCAGAGCTTTCAGAGTCTTCAGACTCATCCGAAGATTCAAAGTATCTCCGATCCGGGTGATCATGCAAGGCACGGTACCAGTACCGATCAAAGTCGTCATCAAAGTGGTCCGGTGCCGACTTGTCGATGCCGGATAGAGACGCATGACTCGGTCCCGGTAGAATACCTGTCGATGTTGATGCAGTTGGTGCCGGTACTGGAGTCGGTGCTGGTACCGGTTGAATTGTCTGAAGCGGTTTCAGGGGCATCGAGGCTGTGAGAAGAGCCGCCAGACTGCGTTCAATAGCCAAGAATCTCTGGTCTATCAACGCTGTCGATGCTTGGGTATCGGTGCCGGATGAAGCGGCTGGAACCCCAGAGCATGGCACCAGTAGTTCTGCCGAGGTTGAAGCCTCGAGAACATCCTGGAACCCCGTTAGTGCTTTGGAAGCCGAAGCCTCCCACTGGGGCAATTTTGCCGGTGAAAGTCCCTCAAGGGCAATGCGAGAGGTATCTCGATGTTTAGAAGGAGATCTACCCTTTGAGGACCGGCTAGATTTATGTTTAGTTACCTGAGATCCATGGGAAGAAAATGAAGCCCTGGAAGACGTCGATGCCACAGAGGCTGCATGGGAGGGAAAAAGGGTGCTAAGTTTAGCAGCTCGGTTTTGCCGGCCCCTTTTTGACATCATCCCACAGGCAACACACTCTGAAATAGAGTGGTCAGGACATAAACATTTGAGGCACCACTCATGGGTGTCGGTGACGGAGATGGTACCGCCACACTTAGAACATTTTTTAAAACCCGAAGCGGGTTTTTTCATTTTGAGGAGAAAATTGGGCCTAGTGTCCAAAATGGCGCGTGGCACCTGAGAAGAGAATTACTGGAGAAAGACTCCAGAAACAAAGTTTTTTGGGGTTTTTTTAAAAAAAGAAAAGAAGAACCGGCAGTAACGGTATAGCATCGAGGGAAGGCAGACACGACCACAAAAAAGAAGAATAAGAAGGGAAATTTTCTGCGGTGACAGGATGTGTGACCTGTCGGCTCCGCGGAAAATGAAGAACTGGAGAGGGACAGTTGGGAAAGGCGGGAAGGCAGCACGCAGGCGCTGTGGGATGCTCCCAAAACCTTTCCTATTGGACGCTGGGGAGCGTTCCCGCGCAGGCTCCGTCGGTACGATGATACCCATATGTGAAGACTACATTTCTGCTTGTTCCTGGAGATAATAAGATAAAAGAAAATTGAAAAGAACTCCATTGGGATGACAGGAAAGATCAGTATCCATACCTAAAGAATAGGTCATGATTGGTAACAGGAGGGAGAGAGGGGGTAATGCTGAAGGGAGGTTAATGGTATCAGGTAGAGGGTAGTCAAAGGCTTTCTGAAACTGAAACTGGAACTTGAATTTAGTATAGGATGGTTCTAATCAAAGGTCAGAGGGCATGGTGTTCCAGAGGGTAAGACCAAGGAAATAGAAAGCGGAATGACGGGTAAATTTGATTCTGACTTGCGAAGCAGAGGGGAGATGGAGGTGATTAGCATGAATGGAATGGAGTGCACGGTGTGGGATAATAAGGGGAGAAATATAATGGGGTATACCTGTATAAAGTGTTTCGTGAACCAGGGTAATAAGTTTATATTGAATAAGGCAAAGTACAGGGAGCCAGTGAAAGTGAATTAGAAGCAGAGTAACATGGTCAAAATGTGAGGCATATGCTACTATTCTCACAGCAGTGTTCTGTATATGTTGTATTTGTCACAGTTCATAGTTGTGAAGGTCAGTGAGACCAATATAGCAGCAATCCAGAGGTGTCACGATCAGAGATAAAAGCAGAGTAGTTAGAGAAGGGAAGGAAAGAAATGGGCAGAAAGCTCTGATATGACAAAGCAAGAGGACGGAATAGCGAACAATGGAGCTGATGTGGTCATGGAAAGTTAGAGAGGAATCAGGAACAGCACCAAGGTACCAGAAGGAGGATATCAATGAGATGGGGCTGCCTGAGAGTGTGGGGGAGAGTAATAGACATGCAGATGAACCAGTTAGCCAAATTGCTGAGGTCTTGTCTGAATTAAGTATGAGGTGATTTGATTTCAATAAACCAGCTACCTGGGTGAGGCAGGTGTTGAGGGGGTGTAAGATCTGGTAGCAGAGGGTCAGTATGCAGAATCAATATGATATCATGGGCATAATCATATGCTGAAATCCCATACTGCTGTATAAGAAGGATAAAAGGAGAGAGAAAGATGTTGAACAAAAGCGGAGCCAACACCGAACCCTGTGGCACTCCACAGTTGAGGGGATAGGAAATGGGGAAGGATGAGTCTGATATGATAGAAAAAGAATGATCAGATAGGAAGAAATGAAACAAGTGAAGAACAGTGCCACGTACGCCCACCTCATATATGTGAGAAAGTAGAACAGCATGGTCGTCCAGATCAAAACAAAGGAGATGTCAAGAGATACTGCAAGAGAACTATTACCCTTATCAAGGGACTCGTCGATTTCACTGAAGAGAGAGAGCAGGATGGTTTCAATACTGGGGCCAGGATGAAAATCAGACTGACAGGGGTTGAAGAGCATTAGAACTATCCAGTTGTATGATAAAGTTGAAGAAAGATGAGCTTTCCTATGATTTTAGATAAAAAGGAAAATTTGAAAACTGGGCTGGGGAAGTCTTGTCCAGGGAGTCATTCTTACGGATGGGGCAAATCAGGGTCTTCTTCCAAATGGAGGGAAAGGTACCTGAGGTGAGACTGTTGCAATTATGGTCATCATTATTGGCACTCTTACATTTTAGATATGTTGTGTACAATATCTTGAGAAAAAACTGGAAATATTCCAACTGTATGTCATTATAATATTTTAATAGTATGCTCAAAGGTATACAACAGCAAAAAAAGATGTCTGTGCAATTTAGGCTTAGTAATTTCTGAGAAAAAAACAAAAATAAAATACGATCTGGATAGGATTAATGGTACCCTTCACTAACATTTGGTTGCAGAACACTTGACAATGATGACAGCCTCCAAACGTTTCTTGTACCCATCTATAAGTTTCATACATCTGTCTGCTGGTAGTTTCTCCCACTCTCCAACTCATGACTATTTCCAGAATTGCTTTTACCAATGGCAGATTTCAGCTCTTTCCAAAGGTTCTCAATTAGATTGAGATCAGGACTCCTTGCTGTCCAGTTTAAAATAGTCAATTTGTTCCTTTTTAACCATTCTTTTGTACTTTTGGATATATGTTTTGGGTCATTGTCCTGCCAAAAGACCCATGACCTCTGACCCAGACCTAGCTCCAACATACCTTGGTAGTTCTCTGACTTCATGATTCCTTTAATATGTTCCAGGCCTCCAGTACCTGAGGCAGCAAAATAGCCACATAACATTATGGAACCTCCACCATATTTAATTGTAGGAAAAGTGTTTTTTTCTTTATAAGCTTCATTTCTTTGCCTGTAAATGTATCACTGGTCTGCATTGCCAAAAAGCTCAAGTTTAGTTTCATCTGTCCACAGCACATTTTCCCATAAGTATTGTGGTTTCTCAAGGTAGGTTTGTGCAAATATCAGGCATTCCTTTTTATGTCTCTGAGCAGTGGGATCCTCCTTGATTTTTTCCCATGAAGTCCTTCTTTGTTTAGTGTGCGGCATATAGGGTTAAATTAGACTTACCTGCTGACTGTTGTTCCTGGAGTAGATACAGTCTAGTCCCGGACCTCTGGGTTGTCCACCTTATTCAGCAGCTTGGAGACTGAGGAACCTCCTTCTTTTATGACATCACCAGTATATCCTGCCGGTAACCACCTCCATTTGCCAGTTTCCTATTGACAAAGCAGACTCACCGGAGCAACAAGTAAGCATGAACCGTAAATAACAGCTGTAAACCTTCACTTACTGAACTAGCTTAAAACATAGATGGGAGACTTCCCCCCCCCAAGGAAAACTTTAACATCAACCTTTAAACCAGCTGAGGCCCCCCCCCCCCCTCACCTGTTAAGAGGGCCTACCTCTAGGTATTACCCTCCCCGCCCGGGGTCAGCTAACCCCTATGAAAACAATCTTCTTACCTGTAAAAATCCGAGACCTTCCGCTGTCAGACCTTCAGGCTGTAATCCATATCAAAACCGTACTGGGGAGGGCTACAGGACTAGACTGTATCTACTCCAGGAACCAAACCAGCAGAAGAAGATGGGATCCGGAGGAATACAAGAGAAAGTGAAGCGGACCACCAGAAACCACGGCCTGACACAAAGGGTGGTAAAAAACTTTTATTTGGTAGAACCAACTAACAAGTTTCGGCCAGAGGCCTTCTTCAGGGGTCTAAAAACAAACATAAACATAAAATTATACATACATAATAAGAATTTAATAACATTAAAAAATACATGTGTATCGATATGTGTAAAACAACTCAACACATACATTACCACAAAGGGTAGGAAACAGCATATGAAATGTGGACCAAGCCACTCTTCCCAATCTGTATTGGATAAATTACAAAAATAAAATCAGATGAAAATTATTAAATCTGTACAGCTAAGATGCTGGCAAGCAAACTATAATGGATGCCTACTATGCAGAAAACCTATCAGATAGAAAGAAAATAAATGGCATTATTGCACATTTATAAAAAGTATACAAACACAACAGAACATAAAAACTTCTTACTGAAAACAGGACAGTATAAACAAAAAGCCAAAACAGACATAAATAGCAAAGCAACAGCTCTGTTGTATCTGATAGCCAATTAGCTCGAATAGCGACCAATATGGAAACAGGTCTAAAGAAAGTCTAAAAATGTTTATGAAGCAATAGTTAAAATTATGAATAAAAACAAAGCTCTATTAACCGAAGAGCACTAACTGAAAAAACATGCAAGGAATAAGAAACGTATAAATATCACAAACACACGTAGTCAAAAATTTTAGCTCCAATGAAAACCTCCATTTTTAAAGAGGCAATGAGCGTACAGCAATAATATGCATGATTCTGGAAGATTGAAGATAAAAGCTAATTTATAATAATGATAACTATGACAATGGAGAGAAGGAAAGCAACCATAAAAACTAATACATTAGAAAGAGAGATCAAGGGGGACATAAGGAGAAAGCCATGTTGTACTTATCAAAAGGACACAAACCATAACACAAGCCTACAACTAAAATGAAGATCTAACCACACAAAAAACACAAAAAGGACCGAAACAACGGACCAAAAAACAAACTTAGCCAGCATCGCTGCTATAGGCGAGGAATCGCCGCGCAAATGCACAAAGGACTTTTTAAAAAAAAGACTTTAAAAAAAGAACTTTAAAGAAAACCCCACATATACATACAGTGATTAACAGATAGAAGTAGACCAAATATAGCAGGCACACATTGTCAAAAAGTCTTGACACCAATAAAAACACTTCATTTTGAAAGAGGCATAAAGAATGCTCTCGATGTTAATCTTAAATTCAAGATGCAATCTAGTTGAATAGAAATACCATTCCTCGATATACTCATTAAAAAGTCTGGCACTGGTTTCAAGACTACCATTTTCGAAAACCTACTGATAAGAATAAATTACTCCGTTTTGACAGCTTCCATAGCAGCAATATAAAGAGAAACCTTCCAGTTTCCCAGTTTTTACGTCTTCGTAGATTATGTACAGATCATGATGACTTTAAGTCCAAATCCCATGATATGGCCGAGCGTTTGCAAGCCTAATGTTACAGTTTACATATTCTTTTTTAAGATGAGCAGTAATGGCTCTCATTGTGGATTTATCCTTAACATCACAGTGTTATGTACACCATTGCCGAATGCTCAATGTCCATGCGCTTGTGCGTTTTCATGTCGGTGTCCACAAAAGCGCTTTTTGACAATATAAACATTTTTAGTAGATTCCGTCAATTTATCAATCTTTTGATCTGTGTTCTGTATACTTGACTATTTTTAGTTCTAAGTATCATCATTTTTGGTTTACTGTTCTATAAAAAGCACAGCTTTGTCTTTATGCCTCTTTCAAAATGAAGTGTTTTTATTGGTGTCAAGACTTTTCGACAATATGTGCCTGCTATATTTGGTCTACTTCTATCTGTTAATCACTGTATGTATATGTGGGGTTTTCTTTAAAGTTCTTTTTTTAAAGCCTTTTTTAAAAAAAAGTCCTTTGTGCATTTGCGCGGCGATTCCTCGCCTATAGCAGCGATACTGGCTAAGTTTGGTTTTTGGTCCGTTGTTTTGGTCCTTTTTGTGTTTTTTGTGTGGTTAGCTCTTCATTTTAGTTGTAGGCTTGTGTTATGGTTTGTGTCCTTTTGATAAGTACAACATGGCTTTCTCCTTATGTCCCCCTTGGTCTCTATTTCTAATGTATTAGTTTTTATGGTTGCTTTCCTTCTCTCCATTGTCATAGTTATCATTATTATAAATTAGCTTTTATCTTCAATCTTCCAGAATCATGCATATTATTGCTGTACGCTCATTGCCCCTTTAAAAATGGAGGTTTTCATTGGAGCTAAGATTTTTGATTACGTGTGTTTGTGATATTTATACGTTTCTTATTCCATGCATGTTTTTTCAGTTAGTGCTCTTCGGTTAATAAAGCTTTGTTTTTATTCATAATTTTAACTATTGCTTCATAAATTTTTAGACTTTCTTTAGACCTGTTTCCATATTGGTCGCTATTCGAGCTAATTGGCTATCAGATACAACAGAGCTGTTGCTTTGCTATTTATGTCTGTTTTGTTTTTTTGTTTATACTGTCCCGTTTTCAGTAAGAAGTTTTTATGTTCTGTTGTGTATGTATACTTTTTATAAATGTGCAATAATGCCATTTATTTTTTTTCTATCTGATAGGTTTTCTGCATAGTAGGCATCCATTATAGTTTGCTTGCCAGCATCTTAGCTGTACAGATTTAATAATTTTCATCTGATTTTATTTTTGTAATTTATCCAATACAGATTGGGAAGAGTGGCTTGGTCCACATTTCATATGCTGTTTCCTACCCTTTGTGGTAATGTATATGTTGAGTTGTTTTACACATATTGATACACATGTATTTTTTAATGTTATTAAATTCGTATTATGTATGTATAATTTTACGTTTATGTTTGTTTTTAGACCCCTGAAGAAGGCCTCTAGCCGAAACTTGTTAGTTGGGTCTACCAAATAAAAGTTTTTTACTACCCTTTGTGTCAGGCCGTGGTTTATGGTGGTCCGCTTCTCTACTCCAGGAACAACAATTAGCAGGTAAGTCTAATTTAACCTTCCTGATCGTATCTCCAGTCTAGTCCCGGACCTCTAACCCCCCAGTACCCTTTACTATCAAATAGTATCAGTCCATTCAGAGGGATTTTCAATATGAGGACCAAAAATCCAGAGATAAGCAAGATATGCATTCACCAACTGCCGATGAACTTATAACTTGCTATGAATATCATCCCATCTATGTTTAGGTGCCTAAGAATCCCATTTACTAATATGTACTAACATGTTAATGCACGTTAATCATATTAATGAGAGTTAACATAAAAAATGCATGTCCTGTGAGAATGTTTTCAAAAATATGCTCACTCTGATTACTAATTTGTTAGCCAAAATGGTGAATTAATCACTACAGGATGGTCAGTTACCTAACTTATTTAAAAGAGCAGATTTGGCCAGTTTTAAAAGAGGGATGTAGAACTGATGAGGTACCTAGCTACAGCCTTATATCAAATTTATTTCTTGATGTTTCTGCAGCTTTTGATTGTGTAGTTTATACAAAGCTTTTGCATAATTATGTTGTCTACGTTTATTAAAACTTGATATACCACCCTTTATATTAGCAGCAGGGCATTTTACAATAAATCATAGTTACTCACATTTAACAGGTGATCTCCGGGAACAGCAGGAATTTAGTCTTCACATATGGGTATTGTCGGTACCAATGGAGCCTGCGCGGGAATGCTCCCAGCGTCCAATAGGAAAGCTTTTGGGAGTATCCCACAGCGCCTGCGTGCTGCCTTCCCTCCTTTCCCAACTGTCCCTCTCCAGTTGAGTTTATAGCTGAGACAAAAGAGAGAGGGAAAGAGAGAAAGAGAGAGAGATAGAGAGATACAACTCCTAGGGGAGGTGGGCGGGTTGTGAAGACTAAATTCCTGCTGTTCCTGGAGATCACCTGCTACAGGTGAGTAACTATGCTATCTCCAGGAACAAGCAGGAATGTAGTATTCACATATGGGGACTCCCTAGCTGCAGATGCCAGGGAGATGGCCCCAGAAAGTTGTGTGCCCTTGTGAAAGGGCTCCACTTCCCCCCATGGATCTCTGGCATCCTACCAGGGATGGTGGGTAGGAGCTGATTAAGTCTGGAACAGCCTGATCAAACAAGGCATCCCGGCGGGAGTCCTTGTCTAAGTAGTAATGGGATGTGAAGGTATGAACCGAAGCCCGAAACCCTTTGTGTCAGGCTGTGGTTTATGGTGGTCCGCTTCTCTACTCCAGGAACAACAATTAGCAGGTAAGTCAAATTTAACCTTCCTGATCGTATCTCCGGTCTAGTCCCGGACCTCTGGGTCTGTACAAGAGCAGTAAACTAACAGGAGGGATTGCCCTTTCCTGCCTGAAGGACCGCCGCTCCAAAACAAGCATCCCGGTTTGCTTGAATGTCCAGTCGATAATGCTTCACAAAGGATTTCCAGCGGTGGCACTAATCTAGCTTCCGCCCAGGACGCAGCATGTGCCCTAGTAGAGTGAGCCCGAAGCCCCTCAGGCACCGGTCTACCCTTCAACACGTACGTGGATGCAATTGCCTCTTTGATCCATCGGGCAATGGAGGCCTTTGAAGCCGACTCACTCTTCCTTGGCCCAGCGAAGAGAACAAAAAGCCTCTCTGACTTACGAAACTCTGACGTCTGACGCAGGTACTTTTTTAACGCCCGCCTGACATCTAAACAATTCAGCCTCTGCATGTCTGGACCCCCAGTGCCGCTCCTAAACACCTGCAAAGAAATTTCCTGACAAATGGAAACTGGCAAATGGAGGTGGTTACCGGCAGGATATACTGGTGATGTCATAAAAGAAGGAGGTTCCTCAGTCTCCAAGCTGCTGAATAAGATGGACAACCCAGAGGTCCGGGACTAGACTGGAGATGCGATCAGGAATGTGGGTTGAAACCATCACTCCAGATTGCTCCAGGTCAGCCTTAATCTTTTGGATGTAGTACATGGTGTTTTTACAACAGTTCTCACTAAGATTTGAAGACTTCTTGGATTAATTTTCCTCTTCCCATCCCATCCTGGGAGGTTCTTGACAGTTCCATGAGCAGAAAATTTCTTAATAACATTGCAAACTTTAGATAGAGGAATCCCAAGGTCTTTGGAGATCTTTGTACCCCTTTGCAGTTTGATGTTTGGTGATAATGGCTTTTCTTCACCTATCTTTTCTATGCAGATCACTAACAGGGCAGCATGCAATATTGCTGCTGTCCAGTTATCACTTGCTGCTGCCTCCCCTTCATTCTGGAATGCCCCCAACATGCTAACCGGACAGCGTCAGGGCACACAGGGGAGTTAGAAGGGGATTTGCAATGACACTAACCATGCAAGTGCTGTTGAATATCCCAGTTTAAGGCACTTACATGGTTTACTGGGCTGTAAACAGTGTAAATGCCTTTCAAAAATCTAGCTCTAATATTTTAACTTTGAGAGACTTCTAAATGTAGCAACCACCATACCCTGGTAGGTTAACTCCTCATTAGAAGGGTCCAGAATTTCAGTTAGATTCCTCATGTCCACCTGAAGAGAGGGATTAGAAGAAACATTCTTAATAGACCCAGGTATATGTATAATACATCTTCTCAATTCCTTACAGGGCATGGGGAGCCAAATGCAAACTTTCCATGAGATATTGCTTCATCACTTCATAAGCTGAAATCATGGAGCAATAAGGAAATTGTTAAAATCATAGTTTACCCTTTGATAATTTTCCAGTCTTTCCATTTTATTTTCTAAGATGTTCCTCTTCACCAAGACATAATTGAATGCTCCAATTCCAAAATCTTTTTGAATGTCCCTTGGCCACCCTGCTTGTTGACCTATCCACTTCTCCAAATCAGAGTTTAATCACTGTTTCTTTAGAGAACTTACACAGCTACATAAAAGTTTGATCATTCCTATGCTCCATTAAGGCCAGCATTACATGTCACCTATTTTCATAACTCCCAAATTAGATAGTGGACAAACTAAGCCACAAGCTCTGGACCTTCATGAATGGGGCCCTCAATTCTCTAATAGCCCAGAATTTATTCCAGAAATAGATCTCTTTGCTACTCAGGACAATACAAAATACCTAATGGGGGGGCATGGTTAGTCCAAGATGGCCATGTGAGGTGTTTGCTGTGGTGCACGTTATGCCTAAGAGAAAAGGGAAGACAAGGGCTTACACCGCGGAGCTCTTGCCACCTGTGTCTGGTCCCATGGATCAGTTTGTTTCATTTTATGAGGCCAAAAGACGGGAGATTCATCAGGGCGTTTCAGGGGAGATGCCAGAGGACTTTGCTCTCCCGCTTGAACTGGAAGTGACTCTGTCTCCCGATACGCAGACCCCACCTTCAACTTTTGTTGCCTCTGCTCCAGCACCGCCGGTCGGCGTTCTTTTGGGGTTGGAAGGCGGCACCCAGGTTCTGCTAGCGGGGAGAATGCCAGCAGAGAGCAATGGAGAGAATCCTTTGATGTCAACTATTTCTTTGGTACAAAGGGTGTTGGAGGCAACCCCAACTCTGCCTGGAGGGGATAAAGGATTGTATGGTGCAGTGGTGACTTTCCCTGAGGCTGTTCTTGAATCATTTTCTTTATCTCGTCCTAAGAGTCTTGAGAACATTTGGGAGGCCATTTCTGCACTTTCAGATGCGGTTGAATGACAGGTTATTGGGACTTTTGCTCAGATGGATGCAGTTAATATGAAGCTGGATAGCTATATGACTATAACAGATATTGCTCAGTGTAAAGCTGAAGCAAATGAGAGGATTTTGAATTCTGCTGTGGATACCAGTGTGGCATTGGTTAAAGACAACTTACTGCTTCGGGCTAAGGTGGAAGCTCTGAAAAATTCTGCTCAGGCTACCAACTTAAGTGTATTGAACTTCCCCAAGATAAAAGGAGTTTCTGCTACAGAGTTATTTAAGCAGCATTTGGATCAGAATTTGGCCATATCGACAGATTTGATGCCACCTATTGTGAAGGCTTATTATTTACCATCTGGTAGAAGATCTGAGAAGCCATCGGAAGGGATTCAGAAAATGGATGTCTTGAATGTTTCAGAATTACTGAATTTTCCTGAGTTATGTGACATTAAAGCTTCTACTTTGCTAGTCATGTTTGCTCTTGCATCTGATAGGGATTGGTTATTATGCTTATTCTATACTAAGCGGTCCCAGTAGTTCTATAGGAAAAAATGGTCAATTTTCCCAGACATTGCTAAAGAAACTCAGAAATGGCGAAAACAGTTTTTACTGTTGAAACTTGGTGTTTTGCGCTTGGGGGCCACCTTCCATCTTCGATTTCCATGCAAGTGTTTAGTGTCATTCTCAAAGATTTATTTTATTTTCTCCATCTGACCTTTCTTCATTTAATAATGATAGATTGTCTATAACTTCATCTCCCGCTGAGGGGGTAGATTAGGGGATTGCAAACTGCGTTGATATATAGGCTTTGGTCCCTTCACAGTCCTCAGTTTTTCTTATGTTCAGCTGTGGATGATTAATAGATGGGGATCTCTGGTCCCTGGGTTGTTATTTTCAATAATTCATGCTCCCATTGGGGACTATAGGCATTTATGCTTTACTGTGGGGTATGTTTACTAAACCGCGCAAATGTGCGGGGCACACTTGAGCGTGTGCTAAGGTACCTTAGCGCATGCTAATAGTGCATTTTTGGTTCCCCGCACTCGTGCGCGCCCCCTGCACAAGTGCGCTCCGCCTGCACAAGAGCGGGGTGCGCTGATGTGCGATAGAGGCGTGGAAAGGCATTTTGAGGGCGGAGGAAGGCTCCCGAGGGGCAGGGGACGGAGTCAATGGGTGGAGAGTGGGAGGGGAGAGGCTCCCCGCACAGGAGCGGGGCTGAATTTCGTCAAAAAAAATACTGCGAGTGAAACCCTCGCGTTAGAGCCGATTTAAAGGGAAGAGAAACCATTTCCGTCAGCAATGTACAGCAAAACCGGTGAAACCTAAAAAACGTGAGCAGTGTGATACATGTGCACAGAACAAAATAGCAAATAAAATCTTAAAATGACCACAAGAAAAATTGAATAAAATTATAATTCAGCTGGGAAACAGTGATATCACTGGGTAGCAATAAAAAACACTCCCAGGAAAGCTAAAAAAAAAAAGAAATGATTTTTGCAAAGGGTCTACGCTCCGTAGACTCTTTCAAAAATCACTTCATTTTAGTGGAGCTTTCCTGGGAGTGTTTTTTATGTTGCCCATTGCTATCACTGTTGCCCAGCTTGGTGTTGGCTTTTTGTCCACTTTTTTGGAGGTCATTTTTGAGCTTTATTTGCACTTTTGTCCCCATACAAGGTAAATGAGCCCACAGTAAAATTGTGCAGAGCAGGGTGTTTGACTCGTGCGGCCAGGTTTCCTATCTCCAGGAACTGCACTATCTCTGTAGCCACAGTGTGGTACAGCGGACACAGCCAGTGACTGTAGGACCAGAAGGCACAGGTTCAAATCCCAGCTGGGGCTCCTGCCAACCCAGTCCCCATAGTTTTACCCTCCACTAAAAAGTGATAGTACAGACACTCCTTTGTTGCAGAGAACATAAGCATGGTTCCAACACCTATATTTTACCCTACACCGCACACAAACCATAACAATGGGCATTACCTACTGCCGAGTCCCCCAAATTCAGTCCTGGAGTGCTACAACTCAATCAGGTCATATGCGTTTTCCCAGATAAGGACATGTCTGCATGTTGGCGGAAGGGTACAGGTGGCGGAGGGGGCAGTGGCTGCAAGCCACAGCACACAGTGGCTTAGGCATGTGCAGGCTGGCACCATCCACCGCAACAGACAGGCTCTGTCGGATGTACATTCATGGACTTGCCAGGGAATGCAGCATGTCTGTGACAACATGGTGGTGCAGTGCACACAGACAGTATCTGCAAGAACAGAAGGTCACAGGTTCAAAGGTCAGCTGGGGCTACTGCCAATCCTGTCCACATATTTTTCCTACACCTAAACCGTGATAGTAAGGACAAACCTTTATTGCTGAGAACATACGCATGGTTAATATGCCTATATTTTACCACACGAACACAGACACCATAAACAGCCTCATTACCTAGAGCAGAGTCTCCCAAATGCAGTCCTGGAGGGCCCCACACCATTCAGGTTCCATGCTGCCTCTAATAAAGATGCCTGTGCTGCATATCTATGCACCACCCCCATGGTATGCAGATGTAGCACATGCATATTTATGAGGGACAGCATGAAAACCCGAACAGGGTATGGAACACCAGGACTGGATTTGGGAAACTCTGCCGTAAAGCAGCAGCCAACAGGTCCAGACACACCCCCACACACCCCCACATGCCCCATTGGCCAATGCCCCCTGGAGAGGCAGGACATTGGGTCCTGCCTGTATCTCCCAATACTAGCAGTTGCATACCTTAGCAATGCCACCCTATACCTGGGTATATGGTACACCATGATAACTGGCAGATATCAATTCCTACGTTAAGCACATTTTGCTCCTTCGGCTCCACCATAACAATCATTCTGATGTCTGCGGTGTGTGCTGCAGGTCTGGTCTCTGACAGTGTTTACCGCCCTGGGTAGTGACCCCCAACAGTATTGCGTACCATATCCATGCCTGTACTGTGCCCAGGACTGGTGTGGTGGGTATGGCTGCTGAACCCCTCTATAGTAGCACAATGCTGGCATAGGTGTGGGGGTGGCTGTCTGTCTATCCAGTGTGTGGTGGCTGCAAACACCTTCCACAGCCCACACTGCCAGCAATGTTGCCAGTATTGGGCTGCCAATGTGCATAATGACGAGCAAGGTACCATGGGTATAGGCCGGACAAGGTAGCCTGGCCAGGGTGCATCTGCACAGGGCATAGGGCACTGACTTGGACATTTTAGTGCCTGGCCACCACCTACACAGACAGGGTGACCTCAGTATGTCCTGCTGAGAGATCACTCTCACCCTGACTGTGCAGTGACCACAGCATGGCTAGGCACCCCCATAGTGCCATGTAGTATTTCTCTCATGTGATAGATATGGGTTTCTTTTTGGGGCCCTGTCACTGATTTATCTGCTTGCTGTGTATGCTGACATCCCAGTTCTGGGTGCATGCACTGTGGACTAACTAGCATACTGGTTGCAGATGGTATGTGTCTTGGTGGAGCAGCTTGCAGGGTGCAGTGGATGATGACTTTGTGCAGGGGAATATCAGATAGTGGTGGGGTGCAGCTCACCATATCCAGGCCTAATGTCTGTCTGCTATTGTGTTATTGATGTGTATAGAGCTGCATTGACTGCCCTGTGGGGTGTCTGTTCCTCAGCAGGAAACTGGGTTGATGGACCCCTCTACTGCCACCTTTGCAGGGAGGTAGAATGTGGATCTATTGATAGATGACCCTGTTTGCCCACCCAGCCCTGGAGGAGGAGTGGTGGTGGTGGAGGCACATAGCACACCTGGGGGTCCATGGGGGCTATACCTGTCTGAAACAAACAGATATCCAAGGTGTTTGTGCAGAAACTACCTATCTCACACATTAACACTGCTTTGGACCTCCAGCATGGCCTCTTTTAGCCATAGAAGGTGTTGTGGACCTGGTCCTGGGCTCTTCATTGCACCCTCAGGGTGAGCACAGTACCCGCACAATGTGACGGTGTGTAGCTACTCTGTGCCAGTAAAACACATGGTCACTTCCCTCTACCAGGCTGAGGTGCTGTGGGGGTGCATTGCCCATCTTGTGTTAATCTGTGGACATCTGATTTGCATGTGCAGTGCATCATGGGTATGGGTGGGCTAACCCTATCCTGGTAACCACAGCAGACTGTCTGTGTGGTGACGTGCATGCTCTCTGCAGCCAGCCAGGGGCTTGCTAGCAGCTATAGTACTGTAGCCCAATGGTTACTTCACTGCCTCTGAAGCCAGAGGTCATGGGTTCAAACCCACAGTGGGGTTATTTGATAGGGTTGTTCAATGCATTATCTTTTTTTAATGTACATATTTTGATGCCAGCAAAAACACCCTCAGCGTACTGTACCCATAAGGTGCCTCTGAGGGTGCTTTATAGGGCGCCCTATAGGGCACCTTATGGTTCCTGTCCATATAAGGTGCACTATACATTATCCTGTGATGCAACCTATAGGGTGCCCTATAGGGGACATTTTAGGGTGCTGTGGCGGACAGTGCAATTTATAATGTGCCCAATGGAGTGCCTTATAGGGTGCCTTATACGGCACCTTCAATTACGGTATGTGAGGGCGTGTTTGCTGGCAGCAATTAATAACATAAAAATAAAGTGTTGCAGGACAAAATATGTACAATGCAAAGCTAATGCCACAGCCAGCCTTACGTATTAGGCACACTGGGGAGCAAACTCATGTATCATCAGTCAATGCCATTGTGCTCCACTGCTGCTCCTCCTTGCCTGTCAGCGCACCTACTTATGCTTTTCATTCCTTAAACTGCACAGTGCTGCCATAAAAAACAGTACACTAACCTTGTGGTACCTCATACGGCACCCTCTAAAGCGCCCTATAAGCAACATTCTAGGGTGCCTTGGATGACAGTGCACTTTAAAATGTGCCTTATAGGGCGCCTTATGTTAACAAGCTTTGAGAGTGCGTTTGCTAGTAGTGATAATTAAAATATGCATAAAATGCCTCCTAAAGCAATCTTCCCCATAACATGTTATGCCTCAGCCAGCCTTGTTCATTGGGCACTTTAGGGGATTGAATCCCTGAGCCATTGGTCAGTGTCTTAACCATTGTGCTGTGGCTCTGCTCTTTTTCCTGCACATCAGCGTGCCACTTATACAGCCCAGTATTATAATGCCTCCATAAACATCAACGTGCCGCCTTATGCCGCCCAGTATTTCTGTGCCTCATAAATTAATGTGTCAGCCAGCTGTCTTCATTGGGCACTGTGGGGGATTGAACCCCTTATCCCTGCATCCTTGGTCAGTGTCTTAACCATTGTGCTGTGGCTCTGTTCTTTTTCTTGTACTTCAGCGCGCCACTTATGCCTCCCGCGCAGCTATCTCATGCGCTAAGGTGCGGGGCACACATGGGCGCCACGCACCTTAGCGCATATGTAAATTCCGGCTTTTCTTTTTCAGGACGGAACGCCCACTCCTTATATGGCACCCGCACACTACCGCGGCCCGCACTTTACAGGGGTTTTAGTAAACATGCCCCTTTGTTTCTTCTGTGCTTATTTTATTTTATTTTATTTTTTTGCATTGTTGACATAATATGCTTTTTCTGTACAGGATTATTCTTGGTATGATATTTGTAAAAATTTCTAAATAAATGAAAAAAGAAAAGAAAATATCTAATGTTTTGTCGAAGAAGACCAACAGCACAGAGTCTTGCACAATGCTTTTTCAATCTCCTGGAGCCATTGTCTACTTTATGCATATCCAAAGTCATACAGAAAATAATTCAAGACCCAGTCATGTTGATTTTGTAATGATTTACTGGCCTCGCCAAATCTGGTTTCTATGGCTAATTTGACTTGCAATGGACCAGCCACTCTTTCTGGGGACATATCCTGAACTTGTCTATCATGAACGTCACCTTCTACACCCCAGTTTGAAATCTCAAACATTAACAGCATGGATACTGAAAGGCGCATAAAGTGGCATTTTAGAAAGGCCATCTAGAAACAAGATAGGACATCCTGAGCAAAACATCCATAATATTGAGGAGTTGCAGCAATG
This sequence comes from Ichthyophis bannanicus, assembly GCA_033557465.1. NCBI lineage: Eukaryota > Metazoa > Chordata > Amphibia > Gymnophiona > Ichthyophiidae > Ichthyophis > Ichthyophis bannanicus. Next base: position 15,269,506 of record CM066036.1, on the reverse strand, counting down.
AAGGTGAGTATGTGCAAGTGCCTTCTAAAATCGCTACATCTCCACCCAAAAATATACTCGTCCCCACAACCATTTCAAAAAGCAGGGCCATGCATATGGCAAGGCCAGGTACGACCATGGTTGCAGACAATTTTAGAAACGTGCACATGCTTGAAATACATAGCCACAGACATGGGTAGATAGATGTTCCCATGGAGATATTTCAGCATGAGGCATCTATTCTTTGCTGCATGCATGTCCCAGCCTGACATTTTAGACATGCAGACATGTGGCAACAAGAAGGCAAAATGAAAGATCTGTTCCTTTGTCCTGGTGAAAATTATTGTGGAAGTGAGAGCACATTTACTTTTTCTCCCTACTAATGTTGATTTCACAAAACGAGCAATTTTCTGTGTCCTATTTGTGGCCAGGAGCAGGTTTAGGCATGGATGTTTCAGCAGCCATGTTCAGACATGTGTGGGCCTTTCTGAAATTGCGTGGCAATGTACATCTTGTAAGATCACCCAGGTCATGTCTCCACCACACTCCCATGTAACATGGACATGTTCGCTCCATCAGTCGGGACTTCTTGTTGCAACCACAGCAATGTTGGCAATTTTCTGGACATATGTGTGGCTCTTTTCTGCACAAACCACTCATATAAAGAATATCAACTAATATTGGGACATCTTTTCCATTCATAAAGGTTTTAATCACAGCCCCAGTTTTCTTATCAGCATAGAAGGAACTTGTGAGACAGTCAAGTACATGCTTCATTGACGGAAGTTTGAGAGCTTCCTCAGTTTGAAGAGCTGCAAGGCTATTGTCATTGTGACACATGTCAATATTCCCTTGAATTGCAAACTTTCATTCATTCTCATTTACGGGCAACATTTCCATCCACAGAGGCTAGGTACCTCTATCTCAACCAGCAACTTTCACCTCCATAGAGGGTCGTGCAGCAGCAGCACTACTCAAGGCCTCCAAGAGTACAAGAGCCAAGTCCCATCAATTTCTAAGGGTGAGATTGCCAAACTGCCCAAGCTCAGCAAAGGAAAACTGTTCCAAATACATGCCACATAATGGTCAGCCACCATAACCAAAACAGTCATCCGCAGTATACAAATTCCAAATATCCAATGTTATTCTTCAGGAGGAGATAGGCCGCAGAGCGTAGCCAGACAGATCATGGTGTTTCCCACTATGGCACTGATATTCATTGGTAAGTACCCTTGACCGAAGCTGAGAGATACTCACAACATAGGTAGCAGCCACGATTCATTGGTTCGAGTATGTGCCCCTCTGTCATATCTGCAAGCCAGGCCACAGCAGCTCTCACTCTGCTGGCTATCGACCCGTATTACTATGATTCACTTCACAATTTTGGCAATGTGCAGCAATTACTGTTCTGATGTTGATAAGGAACACTCGGACCCACCATTTCCACCGCTACTCTCCAAGAATGATCCCGAGCATCTTTGTAAGATAAATCACACTCATGGATGCACACCGAAGCCACAGATATGAGGGCGGAAGGTGGAGCAACGCTCTTAAGTGCCCATCTTTCTGGAGCTCAGCAGCGCCCCCCCCCCCCCTAATAATTTCTAAATACATTTAGGGAAAGGGAATTGGATTTAGCACATACCTTTCTCAAAGGTTCAATGCAGGTTACATTTAGATACAACTGGTATTTTCCTATCCCCAGAGGGCCTATATTGTAAGTTTGTATCTGAGGTAATAGAAGGATAATGCTCACAATCACAAGGATTGGTAGTGGGACTGGAACCTGACTTCCCCTGCTGTTAGTTGTCTGCTCTAGCCATTACACTACTCTTCCCTCCTTTTTTCACATTTCACATTAAAATATCTACCATTGGTCTGATCTGTGATATGGTGAGAAGGGATAAGTAAAACTAAGAAAATGTAAGTTTAAGTCTAGAAATATATTCCCAGTTAAATAAAAAAGCAATGTTCATGATAATACATGATGATAACAATAATGCTGTTTATTTTAATAGTCTGATAGTGCTACCAGATGTATTCAGAAATGATAAGACCCTGCCCCCGGGAGCTTACAACCTAAGTGGGTACCTGGGCTAATAGTCCACTCAGCCTCTGAATAATATTCAACTAAGTGATTGTTCAGTGCTATATTAAAATATGATACAGAATGTGACATATGGATTGTCAAGTGTAAAATAAAATATATTATTTAGGCTTCAATTAGAGACATAACACATGCTTATGCTGATTCAGTTGACCTTGAGAATTTCTGCAGCTTTACTTCGTGTGTGAACTCTGTCTATATTCTGAAGATTTTAGAAAAAGAAATGAACAGTTCATCCACCATGGAATCAAAAGTCATTACTCCTCCCTAATGTTCGCTTTAATCCTGTCTATTAAATAAGATGTACTCTCTTACTCAGTATTAGCTTTAGGCCTTGAATCACCAAGACTTTTCTCCCAGTCACTGTTTATAGGTAAAAAAAAATAAATAAAAAAAAAGCATGTCAGGGTCTTACTGTTTTCCCTTAGTAAAGAAGAGGTTTAAAATCCAAAATGCCCTAAACTTATTCTCAGGAGACAATGTTGTTGTTGACTTATCCTAGATCAATCATCACTGAAGGTTCCCTGTCCTATTTGGCAATATTTGCTCAGTAACTAATAAAGATCAGCCTGCAGTTATTTATATTAGGTTATCATCTCTCCAGGGTGAAACTTAATCCATTTCCAATGTTTACCCCAACAAGACAACACCAGTTGCTCTGTCTGGAAATGAATTAAGTGCATACTTCTAAACATGGATTCTGACATTGTTCTTGTTACAAAAGCAATTTATTCCCCGAAAGGCTTATACTTCAAAGGTTATATAAAAAGGTTCAAATATTAGTGTTATCCATTTTTCAATTATTGGGATTCCTACCACTAGCTCTTGGACAGTGGTATCAGTAGTCTTATTACAGGTTTACAGTTTTGTGATAAAGAGACAGCAAATGTATTATAATAGACTGTAAACTGAGATTGCAGAAGGGTCGTCTAGGACATCCAAAAATCCAGGGGAGTGGCACCAGTGAAGGGAGCCACATGTAAGTGCCTTCTGAAATCACTTTGTCTCCACCCCGAAAGATGAACGTCCCATTAACCAGTTCTGGCAGATGACCTGTGCATGCCAGCCAGGGTATTTCAGAAGGGGGGGTGTCTATATTATGAGACATGCACATGTCGACTGGCCATTTCAGATCAGCAGACGTACCGCAGTGGAGAAGCAATATATTTGCTCTATAAATTAACATGCAGGTTTCTTTGGCCTAGAAAAATTAATTGTGGCAATGAGAGTGCATGTCACTCTTCCCCCTGCAACATTTGCTTCTATGAATCGAGCAGTCTTTTGTACCTTTATTGTGGTCAGGAGCAGGTATAGGTATGGGCACATCAACAGCCAGGATTAGATGTGCTTGTGGCATTCTGAAATTGCCCCATGATGTTCATATCTATTGCACCATCCAAGCCATTGCTCCACCATGCACCCATACTCATGGAGATTCTTGCTCCGGCGATGTCCATATGCCCGACTTTCTAAAATGGGTCTGAGGCCATCTCTGTGATTTGTATGTCTGATGCCTATTTTCTAACGTCCAAATCATGAATATAACCTCTAAAATGATACTCATAGCTTTTAAGTTGTAGTATTATCCATGATATTTCCTTCAAGAGAAACAAATATACTAAATAATTGCTACTTATGAAGTCTTAGGAGCATGTTTACTAAAGCGCCATGAGCAGCGCAGAGCAAATGCACAGTTAGCTGCATTTTTACTGCGATTGAGCATAGCGGCCAAGGTAGACACAAGGGGTGTGGCTACAGTAGGTTACTACCACTACGCTAGTTGAGTCAGTAGAACAGTGTTAGGGAACGCACAGCCACAGCATTTGCGCACAGTGAACATGTTCGCAATGCGCACCTTGCAAAGGAAAGCCACAAACGCATTATTAGGACGGCAGTGGGATATGGAACCACTGCGAACAGTATTAAATGTGCCCCAACCAATTGGCCAGTTCAGAATACAGAGGGATGACCAGGAATAGGCATAATCAGCTGTGCAGCTCAGAGCACAGGAGCTAAGTATGAGAGGGTAGGGCATTCAAATCAGAAAATCAAACACACGCAGAGAGCCTGTGCTGCGTCCCTAACTGTGGAAAATAGGATACAAAAGTGTCATGTGAAGATGCAGGGGGCCTTTTATGGGCTCAGAGAGGGTATTTACATTGTTCATCATGCGGGACACGTATATAATGCTCCTCACCCTGAGGCTTTCAGGGTGTCTGTTCACCTAGGCTGCAGGGAATGCAGGACAAGGTTTATGGTGTGTAAAGAGGAAAATATTTTTTTTCAGTTGCTTCTTTGATACAGATTGGACAGTACCAGAGCTATTGTGGAGTGTGCTTGTCTTCTCTTCCCCCCCCCCCCCAAGTGGGGAGAAGAGGTGGCTCCAGAGCCAACACCTCGTTCACATAGTCTGTAGGGTCAAGAAGCACCCCTATGGCCCACATATAAAATATAAACTCCTGTGGCCTGCTATCTATAATTTGGAGGGGAGGGGAGTACAAAGCTGTGCACTCAAAGAGGGCCACCATGATCCCACTTTTTGGGAGGAGCTCTGAGAGAACATCCAATGGAGGTGGCAAATCCTAAACAGCCCCCAGGCTCAGCATCCCAGGTGTCAGGGAACCGAAGGACCATCAGACTAGAGCAGGGGTCCCCAAACCTGTCCTGGAGGGCCGCAATCTTGGCAGGTTTTTGGGATAGCCCTAATGAATATGCATGAGGTATATATGCATTAAAGATATCCTCCCAACCTGACTGGTTTGTGGCCCTCCAGTACTGGATTGGGAGACCCTGCCTTACACCTCTGTCATTTAATATTGTGAGTGGGCAAGGTACAGATGTCCAAGACATCAAAAGGGTAGACAGAATTTGTCACATTGCTCTTCGATTCTCACCACCACCAAAAAGTTGTCTAATAGACAACATTGAAGTGATGGCTGTGCCATGATAGCAGGGAAAGAGGAATCAGCTAGTAAGCTGACTGCCCTGATCATTGGACCCTGGCACCTGGTTAGTTGGACTACTGGATGGGCTGGCCCTGGATCAGGATGCCCCCCACCCACACATATTGAGTAGATATGTGCAACTGGGGGGAAAAATATACTACTGAGGCAGAAAGATCAGGCAATATTACAACACCCCAATGCAGAGGTATGCTCAGTTGCCAAATGATGACTAGGACCTTTCTCTGAACCAGTGATCATTTCATGAATGGGTATTTATATAGGTGCCACATCCATCCGCACTACGTGAGTATCCTGTCAACCATGAGATTATACAAGGGGTGGTCTACAAGCACACCCCATGAAATGGTTACATTGGTCATTCTGCTATGCCTTGCATGTGTGTGTTCATGTATCATGCCCTGCCCCTTTGACAGGACAGATCCCACATGTAAAACATGAGAGTCAGTTCAATCATAGTGTATCAATGCAGTTCCACATACCAACCTAACATGATGTCCTTCTCCCACAGCAGCCTGACAGACCTTGTCAGACAAGTATGGCAGAGAGACTGCAGAGATCCAAGCAGACATAGGCATACCCTGACCCATTCTTATATGCAGCCAGACACTGCCCACAGATATGCCCATGGATTGGTGCACCCACATGGCTGCTCTGTGGCTCCACACATAGGGCCAGTGTGTACAAAAGAGAAGGGTCACAAGGTCAAGACCAGCCTGTGGTTCAGGAATGTTAGGTCCAGGTGTGTTAACTTTATCCTACCTTTCAAGGAATGGATCAGCATGTGCAACCCTCAACACTCTGTCCAGCAGGAGTCCACACACTCAGCTGCCTAAACTGAGTTGCTGCACTACCCATGGCTGGATGGCAAATGTCTATGATAGCACCAGCACACTGAGTGGGCATTGATAGTGCCTGAGCACAGCGGAGCATGCTAGTAGGGGCATCACCTTGTTGTGGCTGAAAGTGATCCTGTAGCTAGGAATTATCCTCTAGGTAATATATTTATTTATTTAGCTGCATTTATATCCCGCTTTTCACCGGGTCAAAGCGGTTGGGGGATACATTTAACATGAGGGGATATGAGACACATACACTAATACTTACAGGGAACATGGGCAATGGAGGGTTAAGTGGCTTGCCCAAGACCACAAGGAGTACCTGTGGGACTAGAAACCCCAGTCCTTCCGGCCCAAGGTTGCTGTCCTCTAGTGGGATTTGAACCACTGACCTTCCGGCCTGTAGTACCTTGCCCCAACCACTAGGCCACCCCAACCACTAGGCCACTCCTCCCACTAGACCACTCCTCCCTAATATACTTTCACACTGAGGATGTGTCTCCAGGGCGATGTGCACATGAGGGAATGGTTAGGATGACAGTTATAGTTGGGAATTCAATCATTAGGCATGTAGTTAGCTGGTTGATCGGTGAATTTAAGGATCGCCTGGTAACATGCATGCTTTGTGCAAAGGTAGCAGACTTCACGCGCCACCTAGACAAGTTTTCAGATAGTGTTGGGAAGGATTCTGCTGTCCTGGTACTTATTGGTACCAATGACATAGGAAATTGTTGGAGGGAGAATAAAAAGGATATGTTTGTTATTCGGAAGGTTGATCTATCTTGCACAACAAACATTCCAACATTAAATAATTTAAAATAATCACTTGCTCTTTAATTTGGATCAGATCTTTATTTAGTTATTATAGTTTTGTCTTTGATCTTAGTTTTATATCAGTTTGATATGACAACATAGTAGCATGGAGTATCAGGACTAAAAATATGATCTCTGGACATTTCCTGGAAACCCTTCATACATACACAGGCCTTTCCTTAATACATTTTATATGTCACCGTGGCTGACCATGCCCCCATTCCACCCCTTCTGGGGCCATTTTGAGATCCCTGTGCTAGTGCCGTGTACATGCATGATAGCATTGTGTTTCAGCATATGGTCCGGGACATTTTCAGCACATAAATGTCCCCGTCACATGTACAAACCCCTTATTCATATTCTGAAATGACCCCTCTAAGTGTTTTGTCTTGAATATTTATTTATTTTATTTACATTCTCTTATATACCGTGCTATTCTGCATCAGTGCGGTTTACATTGAACAAACTGAAATTACATTGAACAGGGCATTATAACTTGGAGATAACTATTTTACAGGGGACATGGGCTATGGAGGGTTAAGTGGCTTGCCCAAGACCACAAGGAGCACCTGTGGGACTAGAAACCACAGTCCTTCCAGCCCAAGGTTGCTGTCCTCTAGTGGGATTTGAACCCCCGACCTTCCAGCCTGAAGTACCTTGCCCCAACCACTAGGCCACTCCTCCATAAATTGTAATCTCTGATGAGAAGGGACTGTGTGTTACATCTTGTAGTGCTATACAAATGATTAGTAATAGTAGTAGTAGTAGATGAAGTAAATGACTGCTTCATGGAACAGCTGGTTCACAAACTGACACATAGAGATGCTATTTTAAATCTAGTCCTCAGTGGAACGCAAGATCTAATGTGAGAGGTAACTGTTTTGGGGACACTTGTCAATGGTGATCCTTAACATGATCATATTTTATTTAATAAATGGAAGGAGGATAGCAAGGATATTGACTGTACTAGCATTTAACTTTCAAAAGGGAGACTATAATAAAATGAGGAAAATGGTTAAGAAAAAACTAGAAGGAGAAATTGCAAAGGTTAAGAATTTATATCAGGCCTGGGTGTTATTTCAAAATACTATCTTGGAAGCCCAGACCAGATGTATTCCATGCTTTAAAAAAGGTAGAAGGAAGGCCAAATGATAGCCATCTTGGCTTAAAGGTGAGGAAGACCTCTAGCAGTTGTCAAAAAGTGTGCATTTGATGATCATGGGTTTGAGGATAGATCTGGAGGTATCTTTAATTTTAAAATAAATTAGGGATCGGGGGGTGGGTTGTTTCTTTTTCAAAGTGCATCAGGAGTTGCAGTGCGGAGTTAGTCTGTAGGAGGAACAGCATTAAAAAAGAAAAGATCAAGAATAGGGGTTGAGCTGGGGAGAAAATTTAGTTGTTTAAGGGGATCATTAAGGGGGCAATTTTTTTTCTACCAGGAACTTTAAAAGACAGCAGGCCTGAGCTGTGGCCCACTATCTCTGCTTTGCTGCAGCAGGGAACATCAAACATCACCAGCTGCAACAATGCAAACACAATTTGCTATGGAATTCACTGGCTTACTAAATCCTGTGATACATTCTCCTATAGGGTCAGTAAATAGTAGGATAAGTTAATGGGGGCTGGTGGAGGACTTTTTCTAAAATTACCCCAAGGCCACGGATTTCTCTTAAAGATTTTATTTGCAAGACTATCAGGCCAAACCCCTAAATTGGGTGCATGAGGGCATGACTTTGGGTGTGCCTATGTCTGCTTAGCTGTCTGTGGACTCTGTGCCATACTTGTCTGAAGGGGTCTGTTCTGCAGGTGTGTGAAGGGAGGTCTTTTGAGGTCTGTATGTTGCATAGATCTACTATGCTGCTGGTGCAACTGACACACATGTTGTAGTTCTGGGGTATGTGCAGTGAAAGGGGATGGTCATACTACCTGAATGCATACATTCCAGGCAGTGGGTGTCCTAGCAGAATGTCCAATGTACCGATTGCATGGTGTGTGCTTGTGTGTGATTCCTGTACTACTCTTACATGACGCAGACCTCAATGGGTAAACTGGATTCACCTGTGGCTCAGATGCTCTGGTCCGATTGCTTACTGAGTTCTGGAGGGGTCACCAGGGCATTCATGGATTCTAGGCATCCTTTGGCAGGTGAGAGAGCAGGGTGCTCATGTTTTTCTCCAATCCTGGCTGCTCTTATATTGCATATTATTCCTGACTCAGTGAACTCTTTGCACAACAGGCACATTTCCACTTGAAATGTACAAGTGTGGGCATCCTGATCCAGGGCCTTGCCCATCCAGTAGTCACACTAGCTGTGTCCCAGGGTACACCGCTGGTAGCAGGCAGCACCACCCAATCCCTCCCTCCCTCCTTGCAAGCGTGCCCCAGCCACCGCTGCAGTGCTGCTGGTGATTTTATTTCGGTAGCACACATGCAGCTAATCATACCTTGACACTCCTGCCCCCCTCCACCACGGGCTATTGGCACAGGTACTGTACCATAGACCTCAGAAGGGAGGGTGCAGGATGTGTTCTGCTGTGCCTGCTGTTGACGTACTTGGCATTCCACTGACAGTGGCAACTGCTATGTTGCACCTGTCACACAGCACAGGAACACAGCTTTCTCCAGCTGCAGGCTGCACCCGCACAGCCGCTGTGCTTCCACCCCCATCCTCGCACACCATTGAGATGGCAGCATGTTGGAAGTGGGGGTGGCAGATCTCCCTTCTGACTGAGGCAACATGAATGTGTGCTGCTGCTGCTGTCACAGCAGAGAAATGCTGGCCCTCACAAATGTTCTCCCTAGGCAGCCATCTTGTCTGCCTTGTGGACCCACCTGCCCCACAGCATCACCCATATGACACCCTCCTTTGCCACATGGGCACCATCAGCAAAGTGCCCTGTCATCATAGGGCTCTCTGCTGTTACTGCTAATGGAACACTACCATCAATTTCTTGGGATCCTCTGTGTGTGCATCACATTGCAGACATTTAAATAGGCTCTCTCAACTCTAAAGTACCCCTTTCCACAAGATTTTACTTGGCATTAGGGTTTCCAGCATTGAGGGCTTTAACGCATGATTGTGCGAACCAGCAGTAAGGGAGCACATGCTGTCAATGCCCACTCTCCGCCCCATTAATGCCCACTCTCTACCTCCTTTTCCCTTAACACTGCGGGCACCTCTAACACTCATTAATGTGGCATTATCAGCCCTTTACGTAGCGTTAAGAGTGCAAGGGTGCCAATAACAGCCATTATCGGCACCCTTGCTCCCTTAACACTCTTAAGTAAACATATCCCTTAGAGGGCTGCATGATCTGCCAGGAGCCACAAGGAGAGTCAGTGGGATTTGAACCTTAGCTACTAGGCTACTCCTCTTTTCGCTCAAATGTAGGATTTCAAGTTTTCACCTGAAAATTAATTTAAATGACAAAACTCAGAAGCCTAAATTTAGATCTGATATTAATTTTCTTAGAGTTTTTAGTCTAAGTTAGGTTCCTAGTACTGAAAATCAGTGGTAACCCATTAGTTCACAAACTCAAGACACATCTATTCCAGTGTCAATACAATTTGATGTAATTCCCAGGGGGCTACAAGCGGACACACTATGAAACATGGATACTGTTATGTAAAAATGTATATATGTAAATTCTGAATCCTCTCCTTAAGACCTTTTACTGTGTGCTGTGCTTTCCCTTCAAATCAATGTGTTTATACCCCAAATTTCCTGTCATGATTTGACAACCTCCAATCTGTAATCAAACCGCTTCTGATCGCTGGAAGTAGCGGTATACAAATGTATACTAAATAAATAAATAAATAAACAACTTTTTGTGGAGTTAGAGGTATGCCCGCAGAAAAGTCAAAATATATATGAACATCAGCAAAATATTGCTGCTATCCATATAACTTATTCATATAAGTGTACCACAGAAATAGAAGGCTTAGCATTACAAACATAAGTTATCCAGGGGTATTGAGCAGTAACACTTTTATGCATAGTGTGACTGAAATTAAGCAGAAAAATATGGGAAGAAATGATTCATATATCTTCATGCAGTCACTGAACCACTGAATGTCTACTTCTTGGATCCCAAATTTAGGGATCCTAATCCTAGTAAATTTTCCTAATGGTCAATTTAGAAGCCTAGCTCTTTAAGTTAGGGGCCTAAATCCTTTGACTATTGACATCTATACTGCTTTAAGATGGGTGAAATGCACCATTTTCTATACTGCTTTAAGTTACCTCAAGGTCAGGCTAGAATTGATGCTTTTAATGCCTTAAAAGCATCAGTTAATGATTTAATGATTTGTTCTGGAAGATAATAGGAATGAATTTCTTCCGTTTTATAACTGTAGTAGTATCCTTATTTATTTAGAGGCCTATTTACCATAATATGTTAAGGTTTTGCAATCAACACATGCTACCTACAAACGTTAAGGTGCATTGGCTGCAAAACCCCTGCGATAAATGTTGGGGATATTACCAACACTTTTTGGAGAGTAGCTGTAACAATGCAACAGGGCAAGGTTTATTGGTAAGACGTGTTAATGGTAAGATGGAATGCGGTGAGCTACACCTCTGGAGATGCACCTGCTTCATGTTATCTGCCATATTAGCAGCTAACACGCAGTAACAACCTCCGTCTTAACAGCAAAGCACACTCCCCTGCTATTCCCCATCCATTCCACATCTAGCATTTTGAATTGTTATGAACAGATTGCAATGTGATGGTTAGCATGTTCAAAGAGTAACTGTGCTGTGTTAACAATTCACACAGTGCCCCACTGTTAGAATGTGTTAAGAGTACATTAAATTCCTAACACATACTGTGACTTAGGAGTGAGGTTCATCACTTTCAGGGTATGGTTAAAACTAACCCATCTGCAGAAACTGCCTCCGAAAGAACCCTTTTAAATTGTCTTTAAGGAGATAATTGTGTAGAAGATTTTTTTCTTGCACAATGACAAGAAGGCAGGTGCTTTAATGCAACCCACGTATAGGCATGTTCTGGGGCAGAATTTGGGTGGAAGGCAAGCAGATTTTCAGTTTGCATGTCTATTTTATAAAATGCATGTTTACTTTATGTGCTATATATGCCTGGCCCTGAGCAGGTGTGAATGTGCTGAGGCTTCATTCTAGTACTATTACTGCCAGTTTACCTCTATTATTCTACAAAGACACATGTGTACTTATGTGACTTTATTAAATGTTAAAAATAGGCATCTAAATGGTGGCAGTGTGCTAACCTTGCTCCGAATGGCTCACTTTGCCAAACTTGGTTGCTTTGTTTTAGTTGCCTTGTTGTCTTATTCTACACCACCCCCCTCCAGCTTTATGGGGAAAAGGAAGGGGAAGGTCAAGGTTTACCCTGCAAGCGAATCCTCCTCTCAGCAGCAACCTATAACAACGTTTATGGTTGCTGAAGCCAAGAGTGCTGTGGGGGTAGCTGCTGGAGCTGGCGTTGAAGCAAAAGCCTCAGTCTGAGCTCCGAACAATGGATTCTGCCAGGTGGGCCTGTTCTGCAATGAAGTCCTGAGCAGCTACATCCCCCATGTCTCAGTCCAGAAGTGTTGAGCTTGATGCAGGGGGAGTGCCAGTATCAGGCTTGCATGCTATCTCATCGGAAGTCTCCGGCAAGCCACAGAAGGGAGTTCCCCTGGTTGCAGCAGTGACACAATGGTGTTGGAAGTGGCATCTGTCCCAGAAAACCCTTGCACACAACAGCCTAGGGGAGATTTTGGATCTTCCCTCCCGGGGATAGCTGGGCCTTGGTAAAGCCCATGGTGGTCACTTTGGATGCTATCTGGTCTACCACAGTCTTACTGGAGAAGTCGGTGTCCAAGCAGTTGGAGTGGAGGAGTCTACTCAAGCACTTCAGAATAAACTTCAAGTACATGACGAAGCCTGTTCTCATGCTGATGTGAAGGTGGATACATTAACTGCTCAGGTACAAACTCTTAATTTCCAGAGTGTGTCCTTAATGAAGGACTGCCCTGGCATTCATTTTAAGTTGGAAAAACTTGAAAATTCCTCCAAGCGACTGAACGTGGGATCTGATTGATTACTTTGACTGGGTTACCAGGGAGTTGGACTGAGGGAGAGCCCTAGATGTGGTGTATTTAGATTTCAGTAAAGCCTTTGACACCGTTCCTCAAAGGCGACTTATGAACAAATTGAGCACCCTAGAAATGGACCCTAAAGTTACTGCTTGGGTTGGAAATTGGTTGAGTGGGAGGCAACAAAGAGTACAGATAAATGGAGCTCACTCTGAGCAGAAGGAGGTTACCAGTGGTGTGCCACAGGGATCTGTCCTTGATCTGATTCTTTTTAACATCTTTGCTAGTGATAAAGCGGAAGGGCTATTGGGTAAGGTTTGCCTCTTTGTGGATGATACCAAAATCTGCAATAAAGTAGACACCCAGGAAAGTGTATATAACATGAGGAGGGATCTAGCTAAGCTTGAAGAATGGTCTAGAATTTGGCAGCTGAGATTTAATGTTAAAAAATGCAAGTCATGCATTTGGGATGCAGCAATCCAAGGGAGCGATATAGTATAGGGGGTGAAGTACTTTTCTCCACTAAAGAAGAGCGGGACCTAGGCAAGATTGTGTCTGATCATCTTAAAGTAGCTAAACAGGTAGAAAGGGCGACAGCAAAATCTAGAAGGATGCTTGGGTGCATAGGGAGAGAAATGGCCAGCAGAAGAAAGGAGATGATAGTGTCTCTGTATAAGTCTTTGATGTGACCTCATTTGGCATATTGTGTGCAATTCTGGAGACCGCACCTTCAAAAGGATATAAACAGAATGGAGTCAGTACAGATCGTGGCTACTAAAATGGTTAGTAGTCTTCATTATAAAGCATGTGAGGACAGACTTAAGAATCTTAATATGTATACCTTAGAGGGAAGGCGGGACAGAGACGTTGAGATGATTGAGACATTTAAATACCTCCTTGGCATAAATGCACAGGAGGAGAGCCTCTTTCAATTGAAAGCAAGTTCTGCTATGAGGGGACATGGGATGAGGGTGAAAGGGGATAGACTCAGGAGTGATATGTGGAAATATTTCTTTACGGAAAGAGTGGTGGATCCGTGGAATAGTCTCCCAGTGGAGGTGGTAGAGATGAGGACAGTATCTGAATTCAAAGAAGCATGGGACAAACAGAGAGGTTCTCTAAAGGAAAAAAGGGAACTGTTGTAGTGGTTGATATGGAACGACTGACTAGATAGGCCATGTGGTCTTTTTCTGTCGTCATGTTTCTATGTTTCTATAGCTTTTGGATGCCCTGGGGATGCCTGAGAATGCTCTCTCTCCTACTTCTAAAGTTTATTTCCTTCCATAGAGAAAAAGATTTAGCAGTATTGCAGTGGATGGGGAGCAGGAGGGCATCTCACTTGACACTTGCATTTTACTCATGTCTTGTAGGATTCAGCAGTTGAGGGGTCGCAGAGAGCAACCTTGCCGGTTACCTTCATTTTGGAGCCTGACTGGGCTTGGTTTCTGAGAATCTATTTTCGAAACAGAGATCACACAATCTAAGAGACGTCAATTTATTTTGATGCATGTTGAAGTGGTCTCCCTTGCTTTTCTTTCCTATTGAGATTTCCATGTAAATGGTTGTTAAAATCTGCTAATGCTAGATATGTATTTTTAGAGCCTAAACAATTATGTTCCTTCTCGGACTCCTGTAAATCTTCTGGTTCTTTGGTGGTTACAGTGCTATCCAGTTGAAGATCAGCTCTCCTTTAGGATGTTTGGATATATTGAGGTCACGCTGTCCAGTTTATTCTTTGTACCTTTGCTTTGTCTTATGCCTCTTTTTCTAGTGGATCTCTTTCTCTCCCTTGTGGGCTGATAGAGGGGAGTGCTATGTTGTACATTCTCTGGTTTAATTATGATTGTCTTTTTCTTTTTCTTTATTGCCTGCATGCCTCTGTTACCTTATTTAAGTGTGTATTTGCTCAATGTATATTTGGAAAATGCTATTAATAATAAAAAAGGCACCTAAGTGACCTTCACACATAGACAATCTGTTAAATATTTAAATAAAAGAGAACTGCCGTAGCTCTGATGAACTCAAGGGCCATATCTAAACCTTGAAGTCCCATGGAGGCTCCGGTGCTTATTAGTAACTCTGCCTAGGCACTCTGCTCATAGCCTAGTATCACCAATGTTCTTTATACCCTCATTTCAATGTACCTCTACCCTCCAAAAAGAAAAGCTGCATTGGACAGGCACCATTTTACAAATGGTGCCTTTAGGTTACAACCAGAAAGTGCATCACAAACCATAGTCACAGGTTCCTGCAGCACAAACCATAGTCACAGGTTTCTGCAACTTCAATGTTCTCAGACAATATAAGCAGGGTACAGTAGCCAGTTATTTCAAGCAGCATTGAAATATCTACTCCTCTCCAAACTGAAGGTCCTACATCTAGACTAGAGAAGAGCAATCTGATCACAAATGCCTGCATGCCTGTGGGGGATGGTTTCAGAAGAGACAAGCAGAAATGGATTAGAGGACCAGGTGTCTAGATGGCTAAGGTGCTTTTTCTTAGCTGTCAAAACCTAACTTAAGCCCTGCACCAGCTGCCTGACCTTTTGCACATGTCTATTGAGAACATCCCAGAGTGGTTTATAAGAAAAATCCCAGACATGGAGGGTTTCCTTTCAGAAGACCTGCTACTACTACTACTGCTACTATTTATCATATGTATAGTGCTACCAGGCATATGCAGCACTGTGCAAATAAACATAAAAGACAGTCTTTTATCCACAAAGCTAAGACTAACAAACATAATGCCACGGGGACTAGGGAATTCTACATGATTAGGTGATTTTCCCTCTAATGGGGGCCTCACCCTCTGCCCTTCCATGTATGTGCTTATACCATTTTGTGACAAAGTTGTGTGAAGGCTGACAGGAGCCCCATGAATTTAAAAAGAGACACGGTAGCAGCTTTATAAAAAATATAAAAATATATTTTTATTTACAGTAAATATAAACTAAGGAAACAGAGAGGTGAAAGGAAAGCAGAACTAAGACATTAAAACAGGGGAAAACATAAAGATCCCCAGAGATAGCACGAAGAAAAGTACAAGGAGGTAGAGGAGATATTCATAGGACTGTTATGCAAGCATGGAGAGGATACCCTCATGTTCAGGAGCGAATAAAGTCAGAAACATTAAATCTAGCATCTGTTCCTGAACATGGAGCATTCTTTTCATGCTTGATGCTTGAATGATTTTCAGAAGACTGTTCATGAGGAACTAGCTAAACTAAAAGTAGACAAAGTGATGGGACTGAATGGGATTCATCCAAGAATACTGAAGGAACTTGGGGACATTCTAGCGACTACACTAACTGACCTTTTCAATGCTTCTTTAGAGTCAGGAGTGGTCCCAGAGGACTGGAGAAAGGCACATGTGGTCCCTTTACACAAAAGTGGAAGTAAGGATGAGGTTGAAAACTAAAGGCCACTTAGTCTAACCTCTGTGGTGGGTAAATTATTGGAAACACTACTCAAAGAGAAAATAGTGAGGTTTCCAGGGTCCATTAGATTTGAGGATCCGAGGCAGCATGGGTTTATCAGAGGCAGGTCTTGTCAGACAAATCTGATTGATTTCTCTAACTGGGTGACCAGGGAGTTTGACCGAGGGAGAGCCCTAGATGTGGTGTACTTAGATTTCAAGCCTTTGACACCGTTCTACCCAGGCGACTTATTAATAAACTGAGCACACTAGGAATGGACCCTAAAGTGACTGACTGGGTTAGAAATTGATTGAGTGGAAGGCGACAAAGGGTACAGGTAAATGGAATTCACTCTGAGGAGAAGGATGTTGCCCGTGGTGTGTCGCAGGGATCTGTCCTTGGTCCAATTCTGTTTAACATCTTTGTTAGTGATATTGTGGAAAGGCCGTCAGGTAAGGTTTGCCTGTTTGGGGATGATACCAAAATCTTCAATAGAGTAGACACCCAGGAAGGAGTAGATAATATGAGGATGGATCTAGATAAGTTTGAGGAATGGTCAAGAATTTGGCAGCTGAGATTTAATGCTAAAAAATGTAGTGTCATGCATTTGGGCTGCAAAAATCCAAGGGAGTGGTACAGTGTTGGGGGCGAAGTACTTGTTTTGACGAAAGAAGAACAGGACATGGGAGTGATTGTTTCTGATAAAGTGGCTAAACAGATAAGGTAACAGTGAAAACCAGAAGGACGCTAGGGTGCATAAGGAGAGCTATGGCCAGCAGAAAAAAGGAAGTGATAGTGCCTCTATATAGGTCTCTGGTGAGACCTCATTTGGAGTATTGTGTGCAGTTTTGGAGACTGCACCTTCAAAAGGATATAAACAGGATGGAGTCAGTGCAGAGAGTGGCTACTAAAATGATTAGTGGTCTTCATTATAAAGCATATGAGGACAGACTTTAAGATCTTAATATGTGTATGTTAAAGGAAAGGCAAGACAGAGGAGATATGATAGAGACGTTTAAATACATCCATGGCATAAATGCACAAGAGGATAACCTCTTTCGATTTAAAGCAAGATCTGCTAGGAAGGGACATAGGATGAGGGTGAAAAGGGATAGAATCAGGAGTAATATGCAGAAATATGTCTTTACAGAAAGAGTGGTAGATGCATGGAATAGTCTCCCAGTGGAGGTAGTAGAGATGAGGGCAGTATTTGAATTAAAAAAAGCATGGGACCAGCACAGAAGATCTCTAAAGGAAAAATGGGGACTATTGTAGTTGATATGGAAGGACAGACTTGATAGGCCATGCAGACTTTTTCTGCAGTCATGTTCCTATGTTTCTATGACCCAGTCCACCAACCTTAGCATCTTTTTTTCTGCATTTAGTGAGAACCTCATATAGATGCTGAAAACTGCAACCCACTTTTCTAGCCATGGACAACACACCAGCAAGATACCAAGGGCAGCATGCGCTCATCTTAGGTATATATGCCAGCGCAAAACAGTTGCTTCTTCTGAGTCCTTGCTAGCACTGTATCCTAGTCCATCTTACATAGCTTTCATCTTCCAGTTATTATCCATGCTGCCTCTTGCTCTACAGGTCATCGGTGATTCCTCAGAAGTATCCCCCTCCCTCATTCCAGTTGTAGGATGTATCTGAATTCAAAAAAGCATGGGACAAACACAGAGGATCTATAAAGGAAAAAAATGGGACTGTTGTAGTTGTTGATATGGAAGGACAGACTCAGCCGCGAATTACCGCGGCGGCGCACAGGCGTGCACGAGCCAGCCGAGGGCTCGGCAAGGAGGGGGGGGCGGGGGGACGGCGAAAGGGGGGCGGGCAGTGAGACGCGAATAAAGAAGCGTGTTCGGGCCTGCTCGGCCTCTTTCGCCGTTCACCCTCCCCCGCTTCGCTAGCACGAGGAGCAGCGGACTGACCTGAGGAGCAACGGATCCGTCATTTCACCTCCCACGGCAGCGCTGTAAGAGAGGAGGACAGCATCGGACTGCGGAGCAGCCGACCTCGGGGACACAGAAGAGTCGACTCAAACGGAGCGACACAGAGCGGCAAGTACTGCGATCTTGAGTGCAGGGGGGGGGAGGGTGGGCAGATGCGACCCAAACGGAGCGGCACAGAGCGGCAAGTACAGGCGGCGGTGATCTTGAGTGCAGGGGGGGGGGGCAGATGCGAGTCGCATCCAGCGCTGGGAGAGAGGGCAGCAATCCGGCAAGATAAATCAACTTGATGGGGGGCAGCCAGCAATGGCGGACACACGTGGGGGTCTGCGGCCAGCAATGGCAGACACACGTGGGGGTCTGCGGCCAGCAATGGCGGACACACGTGGGGGGTCTGCGGCCCGAAGACCCACGGACATGAGGGGATTACGGCCGGAAGGCTCGTTGCACATAAGGGGATTACGGCCGGAAGGCTCAAGAGCGGCGGAGGGCGAGTACACCTAGGAAGATGGGGAGGGAAGGGAGACGAGAATGAAACAGCTATTAGAATGGAGGGTAATTCACGTGTGTACTATTGTTCGTACCTAGCAATGTAGGGGATAAGTGGAGCAGTGCTGCCATCTTCTGGTCACCAATATTATTTTAAGATGGGAAAATGTATTCTTTATAGATGAATTTTAAGACCAAAGCATGATATATGTTACAGTAAAAGAAGGATGCATGGAGGGGACACTATAGGTGAATTATAGAAATGTGGGGGGGCATTTAGGGTGACATGTATATTACATTTGGAATGTTGATACAGGTGAGAGTATTAAAGGAACAGTAGGTCTGTTACAACAAGGACACAGACAGTAACACAGATTTCCCATTACCCCCCTTCCCCCCCCCCAACTAGTAGATCTCACCCTAGGATAGAGATGCCAGGAAAAGAGACACGGAAAGCCAAAGCGCAGAGAGCATCACAAGCAGACAGCAGGGCGACGCCGAGGGCAACCAGTAGAGCTCGGGCAAGCAAGACGGTCGGCAAAAAAAGAACACAAGGAAAAAAGATGGACATAGCAAAACAACCAAGGCGCAGCAGCAGGACGAAGGCACCGCAACAGCAGCAAATCCCAGCTCCTGCGCAAGGACAGGAGCTTGACGACCTGCTCCAGATGATACGAGAGCAGGTTACCCAGCACGGCCTCTCCTCGGTCAAACAACGACTGGGGACCACAGGCTTGATAAGCGAGGCGCAGCCGTCAACGAGCATGGGCGTGTTAACACAGGCCACAACTGATGGTAAGTCTAAGGGGAACAGAGGTGCCATAGAGCTAGCAACGTCATCATCTGACGACTCTAGCGCAGACAGTGACAGTGACACGGCAATAGCAAATGTGATCAAATATGCATTGAGGAAAGCTAAGAGAAAGAAGACCTCAAAACACATGAATCCACTAAAGCAAGCATGGGCGGGGCAGACTCAGGAGGGGGGGCAGCACGCGAGCAACCAATCAGGGATGCCGCAGAGAACACTGCAAGATTGGCGCGACACCAGTCGCGATCCACGCTGTGGAGTCAGCTCCCTGGCTGTGGCAGTACCTAAAAAATTAAAGAAAAAAATCTGGAAGCGAGAATATATTGATATATTCTCCCTCCTGCTTAGGGACCAGGACGAGGACGCAAGCAATGCCAAAGATAAAGATAAAAGGAATGAGAGGGACAGGAAACCTAAAATCCCCAAATCCCTCAATAATTGGGTCTCGGCGTTCCACATCTTTATGAGTGTGATTATGGAGAAGGAACCGGACTCAGGCCCATACCTGACCAGGTACCTGGATACGATCACCAGGGCATATAAACAATATGGCGGATGGGCCTGGCTGAACTACGATGTGAAGTTCAGAAGAAGCATGGCCGAAGATCCCACCCTAGCTTGGCATCACCGAAATCTGGACTTGTGGTCCGAAGAAATGGCGCACAATAGGCCATGGTGTCAGGACGGGATGATGCAACCTCTCCCAGGCACCCAATGGCAACAGCCAAACCAAGGCATGCAAGGGAGGCCAGCTAATCAAGGGGCTAATCAATGGGCGGGGAGGCGGGCGTGCCGGCAGTACAACGCGGGGAGTTGTACCTGGCAGCCCTGCAAATTCAGACACATATGCTCAATATGTGGAAACGGGCACCCCGCTGTCACCTGCAGGGCACCAAGGGAGGCCAAACCGTACAGAGCCTTGCAACAGCGCTCGACGGAGGGGGCTGGCACCCACGCCCATCAAGCTTGACAACATGCGCCCATGGCTAAGAGCCTACCCAAAGCGGGACATGGCGAACAGCTTAGAGGTAGGCTTCTCTCAAGGTTTCCGCATCCCTTCCATAATAAGTAGAAAAGAAGCAATAACGCGGGTTATCAATAACCCCCCATCTGTGCGAAAACACAACGACATAGCGCGCAGAAAACTACACAAAGAAATAAGTCTAGGGAGGGTGGCAGGTCCTTTCCAGGCACCCCCATTCAAGGACCTAGTAATCTCACCCCTGGGGGTCATCCCAAAGAAAGAACCGGGGCACTACCGGTTAATTCATAACCTGTCATACCCAGAAGGGAGATCCGTTAATGACCATATTGACCCAGCATTATGCTCGGTCAAATATGCAACCATTGACCACGCAATTAAGCTGATTCGCACTAAAGGACGTCGCACGCAGTTGGCTAAAGCTGACATAGAGTCCGCCTTTCGGCTATTGCCGGTGCACCCAGAGTCCTTTCCACTGCTGGGTTTCGGGTTCAATGGGGAATTTTACTACGATAAATGTTTACCCATGGGATGTGCGATATCATGCGCATATTTCGAACAATTCAGTTCCTTCCTGCACTGGGTGGTGGAGGACATTGCAGGCCCTGACACAGTGGTCCACTATCTGGACGACTTCCTATTCATTGGTAAAGACCATGACGATTGCAAAAGGATCTTAAGCATCTTTGAGCAAACGGCAAGGTTGTTCGGGATCCCATTAGCAAGAGAAAAGACCGATGGCCCGACGGGAAACATCACTTTCTTAGGCTTACAGCTGGATGTGATAGCGCAGAGGTCTCGCCTCCCCATTGATAAAGTGACAAAGTTGGCAAAAGAACTGCAGTTACTTCACACTCAGCGTAAGGCCACCCTGCAACAATTTCAATCAATCCTAGGCCTGCTATGCTTTGCATGCAGGATAATGCCAATGGGGAGAGTTTTCTGCCGCCGCATGGCGTGGGTAACGAGAGGGATCAAGAAAAAGCATCACCGGATCAGAATGACCAAAGAAATACGGGAAGACCTTCGAGTCTGGATGCAATTCCTCCACACCTTCAATGGCCTTGCCTTCTGGCAAGCACCATCGGTGTCCAATGAGGAGCTAGAATTTTTCACCGACGCGTCGGGAGGGAACGGTTTTCGGCATCTACTATAAAGGGGCATGGTGTGCGGAAGCATGGCCCCGTGCATGGCAAGAGGAAGAGACCACCAAGGACATCACGTTCCTGGAGCTTTTCCCGATTATGGTTGCCTTAACGATCTGGGCCTCTAGCCTAGCCAATAGAGCCATCACCTTCCATATCGATAATCTAGCGGTGGTATGGGCGGTGAATGGGATGAGAGCTAAGACACCACGAGTAGTAACATTATTAAGAAAAATCGTTTCGCTATGCCTAGGGCATAACATAAGCATTAGAGCGGAACATATCACTGGCAAAAGCAATAACATTGCCGACGCTCTTTCTCGTTCCAAGATCAAGCTCTTCCACCAACTGGCGCCCGAGGCGGACGCAGTCAAGACAGCAGTCCCCGAACACATATGGGAATATGGCCCGCCGAGGTATGGGAGCTCATGCTCTGCTCCCTAGCAGAAAAGACCCGCAAGAAATACGTAACAGCATGGGAGATGTACCAATCCTTTTACAGCGAGGCTGGAATACATCAGGAAGACAGATTTGATGTGTCATCGCTTCTGAGATGGATTTTGCAGTGCAAAAGCATGGGGTGCACAAAAGGGGCGGTGCAGGCACGCCTATCCGCTTTATCATTTTTCGCAAAAGCCATAGGTAAGAAGAACCCGAATGCGGAGTTCGTCATTAGAAAGGTGATGAGAGGCTGGTCCTTAGGGCAGCCCAGAAGGGTTGACCAACGCCGCCTGATCACGCACCAGATGCTACAGCAACTAATGGGTATCACTGGCCAGGTGTGCTATGACAACTACGAGGCCAAGCTATTTAGGTGTGCCTTTTCCTGGGCCTTCTACGGAGCATTCCGAGTGGGCGAGATAGTCGCCCCCTCATCAGCAAAGAGGGGGAGGACATATGGCGGTCTTGAGGAACGAGACGTCACTATCAGTAAAGATGCCATAGTGTTGAACTTGCGCAGATCCAAGACGGATGCCGATGGCAAAGGGACACAAATCGTCCTGTCGGCGTTGCGTAAGGACCCGTCCTGTCCGCTGAGGAATGCTCTGGCCTATCAACAACTACGGGCACACACAAGCCAGCAGTGGTTTGTCCATGAAAACGGCGAACCACTGTCACGTTTCCAATTCATCAGAGTACTCAAGCAGACGATAGACAGAACCGGACAGGATGCGAGCTTTTACGGCTCGCACTCCTTTCGAATTGGAGCCGCTTCAACGGTGGCCAGCATAGGGATGTCCAGAGCCCAAATTATGAGTATCGGGCGATGGCGTTCGGACAGATTCAAGCTCTACATACGGCCAACGGATTAAAAAAAAAACAAAAAAAAAACCCAAACCTAATTGCGGTCCAGAAGGCAGAATTTGTATATGTCGGTTTAATGTTTACAAGCGTGATTACAGTGTTATGTATTATATTGGATATGGCTGCCCGAAGTGTGGATGTAACCATAATTTTGATCCAATGTAGGAACAAGTCCCGGCCGATGGCCCTGTGAAGCATGGATATGCGGCCATTCATTTGTTCACTGGGCACAAAAGCGAGCGAAAGACCGACCGCAGGGGTTGAACCTGGGACTCCCAAGCACAGAAGTGGCAGTAGTATGGCTCGGCCGACGCGGTATGTTGTGGGATCAGTTAGTACCATTCCTGCTACAAAGGAAGGGGCTGACACAGGGCCCAGCCATGATCGTGATACATCTAGGGGGCAACGACCTGGTGGCTATTCGCAGTGTCGAGCTCACCAAGAAGATGCAGAGCGACATGCTGATGCTGTCAAACAAATTCCCTGAGACACGAATGGCATGGTCACACATCATACCGCGGCGGGTATGGAGGGGCGAGAGATCGCACAGGGCGGTTGAAAGGACTCGACAAAAGTGAACAAGTGGATGGCCCGCTTCATGGGGATGATGGGAGGCGACAGCATCCCGCACGAACTCATAGAGGAAAGATGCCCAGGACTCTATCGGCCGGATGGTGTACACTTGTCCGACATAGGGATGGACATTTTTCTGTGCACATTACAGGATGCTGTTGAGCGACTTTGGAAAAAGAAGGTGTTGGCCACAGCTGCGTCTTAAAGGGTGGGGGCCCCGTCAACAAGCGAGGATTCGCAGTTGGCGGGGTTGGCAGGAGAAAACGCACCCGGTGAGAGAGAACACAGCCTAGGCTTTAAGTAAAGGGGGAGAGTTGCAGGAGGGACACCTGGACCTGCCCCCGGAGAGATAGATCAGGTCACCAGAACACGGCGCAGAGGGCCCCCAGGCCTCGCTTTGACGGCGGGCAAATGGGGTGAACCAAGAAAGTTAAACCTGCTTGAACGGCAGGCGTAACAGCTTTGAGACTAAAAGAGGTGAAGAAGAATAAAGACGGGGGAAAGCTTAAACGGCTACCTCATAAGGACAGTAAAAGGACTGCGGGATACTGGCTGTGTTTTTCTCGAGGGGCGGAAAGAAAGCAAATGTTAGTGTTTTGTTGAATGTATTGTGCATGCTGTGGCCAACAGTGTTGGACTGTTAATACCATTGTAAAAGAACCAATAAATGTATATAGTTCTGTTGAAAGAAAACCGGCAAAGCGTGTGGACTTATTGGAGGGAGAAAGGGAGCGGGAGGGAACAAGGGGGGAAGGGTGGGGGGGGGCAAAGCACGAGGCGACAATGCTCATTGCACGGCTGAGACTCAGCCGCGAATTACCGCGGCGGCGCACAGGCGCGCACGAGCCAGCCGAGGGCTCGGCAAGGAGGGGGGGGCGGGGGGACGGCGAAAGGGGGGCGGGCAGTGAGACGCGAATAAAGAAGCGTGTTCGGGCCTGCTCGGCCTCTTTCGCCGTTCACCCTCCCCCGCTTCGCTAGCACGAGGAGCAGCGGACACCCTCCCGACCCGCCCTATTGCCAAACGGGGGGAAATAGTCGCAGCATGCAAGGGAAGGCAGGAGAAACGCACCCGGTGAGAGAGAACACAGCCTAGGCTTTAAGTAAAGGGGGAGAGTTGCAGGAGGGACACCTGGACCTGCCCCCGGAGAGATAGATCGGGTCACCAGAACACGGCGCAGAGGGCCCCCAGGCCTCGCTTTGACGGCGGGCAAATGGGGTGAACCAAGAAAGTTAAACCTGCTTGAACGGCAGGCGTAACAGCTTTGAGACTAAAAGAGGTGAAGAAGAATAAAGACGGGGGAAAGCTTGAACGGCTACCTCATAAGGACAGTAAAAGGACTGCGGGATACTGGCTGTGTTTTTCTCGAGGGGCGGAAAGAAAGCAAATGTTAGTGTTTTGTTGAATGTATTGTGCATGCTGTGGCCAACAGTGTTGGACTGTTAATACCATTGTAAAAGAACCAATAAATGTATATAGTTCTGTTGAAAGAAAACCGGCAAAGCGTGTGGACTTATTGGAGGGAGAAAGGGAGCGGGAGGGAACAAGGGGGGAAGGGTGGGGGGGGGGCAAAGCACGAGGCGACAATGCTCGTTGCACGGCTGAGACTAGATAGGCCATGTGGTCTTTTTCTGTCATCATTTTTCTATGTTTCTATGTATGTTGACAGCATGGCAGCCTGGTCTTGGAAGAACACATCTATCTTGTCAAAGTTGAGCTCCAGTGTCTTAAATTGTTCTTTTACTTATATTCACTTTTGGCACCATTTAGGCATATATTTTATCCAAATGGCAGATGAAATTTAATGTGGACAAGTGCAAAGTTATGCATCTAGGATAGAAAAATGCAAACTATAGTTACACGATGCAAGGCTCCACATGGCAGCAGCAGCCAAGAGAACAAATAGAATGCTAGATATAATAAGGAAAGGAATGAAGAATAAAACAAAGGATATTATAATGCCTCTGTATTGTTCCATGGTGCGACCGCACCTTGAATATTGTGTGCAATTCCGGTTGCCGTATCTTAAAAAGGATATAGCGTTATTAGAAAAGGTACAGAGAAGAGCCACCAAAATGGTAAATGGGATGGAAGGATACCCCTATGAAGAGAGGCTAAAAAGGTTAGGGTCTTCAACCTGGAAAAGAGACGGCTGAGGTGAGATATGATAGAGGTCTATAAATGAATGAATGGAGTGGAACAGGTAAACGTAGATCAATTGTTTATGTTATCAGAATATAGAAAGACTAGGGGGCATGCAATGAAGCTACAGGGTAACCTATTTAAGACTAATAAGAGAAAATATTTTTTCACTCAAGGTGTAATCAAACTTTGGAATTTGCTACCGGAAGATGTAGTAAAAGCTGTTAGTGTAGCCGGGTTTAAAAAAGGTTTGGACAAGTTCCTGGAGGAAAAGTTCATAAACTATTATTAAAGTGGACCCAAAATATCCATTGCTTGCCCCAATACAAGCATTGTGGAACCTGTGTCTTTTGGGGAACCTGCCAGGTACTTGTGACCTAGATTGGACACTGTTGGAAACTGGATACTGGGCTTGATAGACCTTGGTCTGACCCAGTATGGCATATCATATGTTCTTATGTTCTAGTGCTCTTCACTGACAGCCCATTCTATATAAAATTACCCATTCGGGCAATTTTAGAACATAAGATATGTTATACTGAGTCAGATCAAAGATCTATCAAGCCCAGCATCCTGTTTCCAACACTGACCAATCCAGGTCACAAATTCCTATCATATTCCCAGAAGGTAGAAGATTCTATGTTGCTTATCCCAGGTTAAGCAGTGGATTTCCCCAGTACACTTTAAGAATGGTTTATGAACATTTCCTCCAAGGACTTGTCCAAGACTCTTTTAAACATAGCTACACCAACAGGTTTTCTTTAATTATATGCTTCGGAGACAAATTCCAATTAGTCTTAAATGTGTTACAGCATAGCCTCATTGCATGTCCCCTAGTTTTTCTACTTTTTGAAGGGGGAAACAACCTATCTACATTTATCCGTTCCACGCTTCTCGTTATTTTATAGACCTCTGTCCTATCTCCCTTCAGTTGTCTATTTCCCAAGCTGATGATCCCTCACCTTTTAAGCCTTTCCTCGTAAGGATATCGTTCCATCCCCTTTTCCATTTGTGCCATTCTTCTCTGTACCCTTTCTAATTCTGCTATATCCTCTTTAAGATCAGGGGACCAGATATCCTTCATTTTATTCTCCATTCCTTTCCTTATGATTCCTAGCATTCTATTTGCTTTCTTGTCCACCACTGCTCATTGAAAAAGCAAACACATACTGCTATTGAAAACGTATTCTGCTAATCCATATTGTTGCGCTCGAGCCCCTACCAGGCAGCCGCCTAGTAGGGACGGGTAGCCACCTCTTATCTTTCCTAAGCTTGTAGTTGTGTGAGGAATAATGAGCCAAGTGGTTTATCAAAACGCACAGGAATTTATTCAGCTTCCTTGCTGGTAAGTGGATACAAATTCTTCAAGCACATTTATTCTCCAGACAAAAGAAAAATAACGGATAACTTCTCCCATAAACAAATGTCCAAAACAGAGTAACAGCAAATTCAACCATACAAGCTTCTGCCCCAAGCTTTTACTGTTTAACATTTCTGCACATGAAGGAATATGCCCTTCTTTTTAAAATTCTTCAAACAGGCTGTCAGCTTATTCAAGGCCTTTGCAAACACCAACAGTTTCGGCTGTTCAACCCCAACTGAGTTACTGCCGATAAGCTTCGAAGGAAAGACTCTTAGGCCCTTTTAATTATATGACTCCTTCTCTCCTTTCTTTCAGCTTCAGAACTACCTTCACACCTATAGTAGCGTTCTTAAGGTTCAACTGTTTCTGGCTTATACTAATTCACCTTAGTGCATGCATCACATTCCATCTCTGAAACACTGGAAGTTACATCACCCTCTTTAGCTTCAACCTCCATGCTCTCAGTTGAGCTGTAGCAGGGTTCTGCTTGGAAACGCTCAGGAACTTTCTGTTTTAAAGTTTTCAACAGGTCAAACAACCTCTCCCACTTTCTTCCCCTCCCTTCTCTGGGCAGGTCTCCTATGGGGTGTTCTTGTTTAACCTTCCTGGTGAAACATTTCTTTCTACGCTGTGTTATCTGGGGTACAACAGTTTCATCAGAGTCAGAACAGGAAACCCACTTTGAAGGCCTTACTGCCTCCCCTCTCCTACCTTGGGGTCTTGGTGCATTATTCTCTTGGTTGGAACTTCGGCCAGTCAGGACTCCCTCTGCCTCAGAGTAGGGCAGAGACTTTTGGTAAAACTTTCCCGCTCTCTTGCCAGGGTAGGTGGTTCTCTCCCAAGAACCTTCCCTATGTCCTCTGTGGCTACTGTGCTGACTATCGTGGCTTCCTTTGTACCTTCTTTGGCTGCCTTTATAGCTGTTCCTTTCTCTGCTGCTCCCTTTGGCTGCAAAGCTCCTTTGTCCTTTGGCTACAGGGTTGTTCTCTCTGGACCTTCTGGAACTTGGACTGGAACATGAGCTGCAACTCCCACTTGGACCTGGACTGCAACTCCGACAGCAACTGCCACTGCAACTGCAACTGTGTCTCCAACCGTGTCTCCCCCTGTATCTCCAACCATGTCTCCCCCTGTATCTCCAACCGTGTCTATCTCTGGTGTTTGTTTGCTCCAATTTAAACATTGAGCAGGGCAACTCCCTTCCTGGCCCTGCTCATCTGTACCTCCCACTCCTATCTATGGTTGACCTGGAGTGTGGGCGTGGCTTACAACTAGGTCTGCCCTCTAGGTTTCTCTCCGGGCTTCTGCTGTGGACTATGTGATCCTGTGTACCCATCCCCCGCAAAGAGGAAAAATTCTTCTTCTCTTCACTTTTTCCTGGCTGGGCTGCACTCTCTTTACCACAATATCCATATCAACAAAGGTTCTCAATAAAGCTCAGAGGAGAGGTGACATCATTGTTTAATTCAACAGGGGTCTCAAAAAGCATGGCAACATAAATATAATTGCTCTGCAAACCCCTCAGTATTTATTTAGCTGTATTTATATCCCGCTTTTCACCGGGTCAAAGCGGTCAATTGGGGGATACATTTAACACGAGGGGATATGAGACACATACGCTAATACTTACAGGGAACATGGGCAATGGAGGGTTAAGTGGCTTGCCCAAGACCACAAGGAGTGCCTATAGGACTAGAAATCCCAGTCCCTCCGGCCTGAGATTGCTGTCCCCAGGTGGGACTTGAACTCCTGGCCCTTCGGCCTGAAGTACCTTGTCCTAACCACTAGACCACTCCTCTCCCACATCACTTGCCACCATTATCCTCTCAATTTCAAAAGTACAAAAACGATTACAAAAAAACTCAAGAGACATAAAGGTATCTTCTTAGTGTATCACTCAACTCTACCAATCAGATGATGCCTCAATGCCCCGATCCTGGCAGCGTTTCACATGTTATGCTGCTTCAGGAGGAGAATATTACTTCAGACATAGCTTTCACTGCAACAAACATTTATGTTGGAAGGTGGAATAAAGTCGGAAAACATTTCATCTCCCATGAAGCTCCACTCTTAGCTTTTTCAATATTTTTAGTGTACTGTATTCTAGGTAGGTTTCCATTTTTGCCATAAGAGAAAAAAAAAGTGTATATTGTTACCATTAAGTATAATGGGATCTTTATGGCTATGGCAGTGGTCTGGTTTGAATATACTTGAAGACAAATGAAAGTCATTCATGTATCAGAATGAGTAGATGCTTGTGGATTAGTCTGAATGCAGAGTCAAGGATGGTAATGGAGTTTCTGTTGTGAGTCTCTCTCCTTCATACCACAGATAGCATTTATTGAGCCACAGGAAATATTTGTTCTAACTGTACTGAATATCACTGTTTACAATTATTGCTATTCAGAAAAAAATTCAACTCCTGGGCATATTTGTCACTCCTTATACCCTCTGTTTCCCCACTGTAGAACCCAAAAGCACAGGGGGGGGGGGGACCTCCCATTGCAGTAAAAGAAATCTGAAGCCTGAATAAAATGAGCCAGAATTAACTTCCTTTTTAAAATATCTAAATAAAATGTAGAGTGCCATACCATACTGATAGCAGCACAGATCTTGCCAAAAGTGAATGTTTGCTTTCCTTTCATTTTATCATCTTTTTGTGAAGAAGAAAGCCAGACCTTTTACTTGGCCTTGTAAATTGAATGCTCTTATCCAAACATATTTCACTGTGTTTTTAGGAAACTGCACAATGAACTTTCCATCATGATAGATACTGTGTCCCATGGAGCTAGTTTGGATTGATTTTGACCCATCGTGCATCTTTATTTTCTTATGCAATGTGAAAGTAGAAAAACACTTCAGACAATCAGGATAATCTGACCAAAGAGATACTTTCAATTTTATTGTCCCCAAGTTTTCCATCTGCAAATATCCAAGGTAACTTTTCAATGAAAGATAACACTGGTCAACAAATGTTTACAAAAGTCATGTTACTGAAACAAAAATAGTCATTTCTTCGCAATTTTTATATGCTGAACACGAATATGACAGTGAAATTGCAAAGTTGGCGCTTGTTTTTTTGTAATCTACAAGAATTAATGTTTACATCACGAAATGCATGTCAATAGTAAATATAATAGGCCTTCGGTTAATACCTGTAAAAAAACAAGTCATAGACTACTTCTTAGATTTTTTCACCTGTCTCTTGTACAGCTGTTCGGGAGCTTCTCTGGGGAGTGTCCAGCAGTAGTCAGCCAGCATTGTAGTGGACCATTTTCCCTGGTATCTTTGCTCCATCATTGCGATATCCTGGTGAAAACGTTCGCCCTGTTCATCACTAACCATACCACAGTTGTCAGGAAAGAAATCGAGATGGGAATCAAGGAAATGGATCTTTAGAGACATATTGCAGCCAAGTTTCTGATACTGCATCAGAATGTCTTCTACTAGTTCCTTGTAGTTTTCTGCCCTAACATTCCCGAGAAAGTTTGTTGACACTAGGCGAAAAACATTCCATGCTTGTTTCACATCACCCTGCAGCAAGTTGTTGAACCAGTCATCTTTGAAGAGCTCTCGAATCTGAGGACCCACAAAAACTCCCTCTTTAATCTTTGCTTCACTGAGTTGAGGGAATTTTTCACGCAGGTATCAGAAAGCTGGCAAAGTACGGTCCATGACTTTCACAAAGTTTTTCATCAAACCTAGTTTGATGTGAAGGGGTGGTAGCAGGATTTTGTGAGCCTCAACCAGAGCTGGGTGCTGGATATTCTTCTCTCCATCTGTTACATTTTGTCTGCGATTCCATTCCTTCCGCAAGTAGTGCCAAGCCCTTGCTCGGCTATCCCACTCACATAAGAAACACATGTATTTTATATATCCCTGCTGCAGTCCCATTAAAAGGGCAACTACCTTCAAGTCACCACAGAGGTGCCAGCTGTACTTGTTATAGTTAATGGAAGTCAGTAGATGCTTTAAGTTATCGTATGTCTCTTTCATGTGGACGTCATGCGCTACTGGAATAGATGGAAGACGGCTTCCATTGTTCAAAAGCACAGCCTTCAGACTCAGTTTCGAAGAGTCTATAAATAGTCTCCAGTCTTGTGGGTCATGAGTGATTTTTAAGGCATTCATGAAGCTTTCAATATTGGAACAGAATACCAGATTACTTTCCTTTCCGACTGCGTATTTTACTTTCAGATGGCTTCAGCAGCTGTCTGGCAGTAGTATTGCATTGCATCAGAAAATGATGCAATCAACTCTGGATGATGTGTGCATGCTGGTATTATGCAATGTGATGCAATATTACATCATTCAAGGCTTATTTGGGATGTTTTTGATGTCCTACTGGATAAATTTACACAGTGAAACGCCAAAAATGAACTACATGCAATATCTTCAAAACGAGAGCCAATACAATTTTTTTTAATGTTATATTCTTGTTCAGCTCACCAAGATACGACAGATTAGGGCCTTTTAAAGTCAGTAACGATTTCAATGTTGACCAGTGTAATAGCTTGAAAAATTGATAACTTATCTGAACATATTTATACTGTGAATAACTCTGACACATACACATCCATAAATTTGGAAAGATGAAAACATATGCTGTCATATTTTATTTACAATTTTAAATTACTCTCACCAGCTCTGTTTAAAACTTTCTTGAAAAATACTGTAACTCAGCAGTCAACACTTCCTTCCACTGCCACATAGCAGCTCTGACTTGTCTGGTGACAAGAACAAAGTGTGATTGTTTGAGCATAAAACACCTTGAAATCATTAAGTTAGTGTCATGTAAACATGTGCTGGAATGACGTCTGTCATGCATGGAATATTAGACAGCTGTATTATACTAGACACAACAGGCAATGTGCAGGACAGTTAAAGATAAAGCAGGTCACACATTTCACCAACAATCTGAAAAGCTCTGAGCTTGAACATTGTAATTTAATTCCGATGTACTAACTGAGCTAGTTTAATATTTAACATAGTTTTAATATTTTACATGAAAAAGTAAACTCACATTTTGAATAGGATCCCTATGTAAAAAAAAAGGGATAGTAACTTGGGCTATAACAGTATAAGATTTGCCATATTGGATCACACCTAAGGTCCATCAAGCCCAGAATCCTGTTTCAAAACCTTTTTTAAACCTAGCTACACTAACAGTCTTTGCTACGTCCTCTAGTAACAAACTGTTTATGCATTGAGTGAAAAAATATTTTCTCTTATTAGTCTTAAATGGGTTATTTTGTAGCTTCATTGTGTGTCACCTAGGGGCATGTTTACTAAACATTCCTAACGTGCGGGGCCGCGCTAGTGTGCCTGTGCCATATAAGGAGTGGGCGGTTCAGGCAGAAAATAGAAAAAAAACGGTAGTAAGCAACCGGACGTGTGCGCGTCGCGCTAATGTGCGGGGGTCGACATTAGCGCGTGGAAAGGCAAAGTGGCGCGCTGCTGAGTATACAAAGCAACAGAGCCGTGGTACAACGGTGAAGACACTGACCAATGGTGCAGGGGCCATGGGTTCAATCCCCCAGTGTGTGCAACGACAAAGGTCAGCTGAGGCAGTAACTGTAATGATTAACATTGTTTTAGGAGGCAAATTAATTTGGAACGGCATAAGGCGGCGCACAGTTATTTTTGGGCGGCAGAAGGCGGCGCACAGTGCTTTTTGGGCAGCAGAAGGCGGCGCACTGGTCCCCTTGGGCGGCAGAAGGCGGCGCGCTGATAGGCACAAGGCGGCGCGCTGATGCACAAGCACAGGAACAGAGCCACAGCACAATGGTTAAAACACTGACCAATGGTGCAGGGATCAGGGGTTCAACTCCTCACAATGCCCAGTGAAAAATGCCTGCTGAGGCAGTATGTATTATGTTGTGGAGTGCTGTAGGAGGCTGTATAATTATATTTTGTTATCACTACTAGCAAACGCACTCTCCCAGCATGTTAACATACGGCGGCCCATAAGGCACATGTTACAGTGCACTGTTCGCCAAGGCACCCTTGAATGACCCCTATAGGGCAGCATGTATGTTGCGACACAGGATAATGTATAGTGCACCCTATAGGGATGGCAACCATAAGGTGGCCTACAGGGCGCCCTATGAAGCACCCTCAGAGGCACCTAATGGGTATAGTAAGCTGAGGGTGGTCTTGCCGGCATAGACATATGTACAGTAAATAAAAATAAAGCTGTGGACAGCCCTACCAAAGGGCCCCACTGTGGGTTTGAACCCATGACCTCTGGCTGCACAGGCAGTGATGTAACCATTGCGCTACAGCTCCATAGCTGTAAGCAGGGCCCTGGCTGGCTGCAGATAGCCTACACGTCACCTCACAGACAGTCTGCTGGTGTCAACAGGATAGGGTTAGGCCACCCGTACCCATGATGCACTGCACATGCAAATTAGCTGTCCGCAGATGGATACAAGATGGGGAATGCACCCCCACAGCACCTCGGCCCTGTTGGGGGAAGTGACCGGGTGCACCCACACAGCACCTTGGCCTAGTAGGGGGCACTGACCGGGTGTTTTACTGGCACAGAGTAGCCACACACCGTTACATCGTGCGGGTACTGTGCTCACCCTGAGTGTGCAATGAGGTGGCCAGGACCAGGTCAACAACACCTGCCATGGCTGATGGAGGCCAAGCGGGCGTTCCAAAGCAGTGTTAATGTGTAAGATAGCTAGTTTCTGCACAAACACCATGGATATCCCTGTCTGCTGCCATCAGGCAACCCCCCCCCCCGGTGGCAAACATGGTCCCCATCAAGGGATCCACACTCTACCTCCCTGCAAAGGTGGCAGTAGAGGGCAACATCAACCCCAGTCCTGCTGAGGAACACCACCACCCCCAGGCAGGCAGGCAGCTCCATACACAGCCATAACACAATAGCAGACAGACATAAGCCCAGGGTATGGTAAGCTGCACCCCACCACCAGATATTCCCCTGCAGCAAGCCAACAGCCACTGCACCCTGCAAGCCATTATAGCAAGACATTTACCAGCTACAAACAGTCTGCTGGTTAGTCCATAGTGCATGTTCCCAATGGAGATGCATGCACCCAGAACTGGGCTGTCTGCATACACAGCAAGCAGATAGATCAGTGACTGGGCCCCAAAGAGAAACCTATATCTATCACATGAGAGAACTACTATACAGCACTATGGGGGGGCCTAGCCATGCTGTGGTCACTGCACAGTCAGGGTGAGCGTGATCCCCCAGAAGGACATGCTTTGGCCACCCTGTCTGTGTAGGTGGTGGCCGGACACTACAATATCCCAGCCAATGTCCCTGCCAGGGCCCTATGCCCAGTGCAGATGCATCCTGGCCACGCCACCCTGCCCTGGCTATACCCATGGTACCTTGCACCTCATTATGCACATTGACTGGCCAATACTGGCAACAGTGCTGGCAGTGCGGGCTGTTGAAGGGGCTTGCAGCCAACACCCACTGTATAGACAGACACACACTTCCACACCTCTGCCATCATGGTGCTACGATTGAGGGGGTAAGTAGCCTTGCCCACCAAACCGGTCCTGAGCACGGCAAGGCATGGATATGGTACGCATTACAGCTGGTGGTCACTCCCCAGGGTGGTAAGCACCGTCAGAGGCCAGGCCTGGAGCATGCCCCGCAAACACCTAACAGATTGTTTGGATGGGGCAACTAGCAGTATGTACGTAACGTATGGATAACTGCCTGCCTGTGCTCCTAGCAAACGTCTCCGAGCTGTGTACCGTATACCTCAGGTGTAGGGTGACATTGGTAAGTTATGCAAGTGCTCGTTTTGGGTGCTGCATGCACGGTCCAATGTTCTGCCTTTCCAGGAGACATTGGCCAATGGGGCCTGTGGGTGTGGGTGTGTCTGCCCTTGATGGCTGCTGCTTTACGGCACAGGTTCCCAACTCCAGTCCAGGTTTGCATCACACTGTTCGGGTTTTCCTGCTATCCCTCATGAATATGCATGGGCTACATCTACATGCCATGGGGGTGGTGCATAGATATACAGCACAGGCATTTGTATGAGTGTCAGCATGGAACCTGACTGGTGTGTGGCCCACCAGGACTGCATTTGGGTGATTCTGCTCTAGGTACTGCCCCTGTTCATGGTGTCTGTGCTCAGTGGGGTAAAAGATAGATGTCTTACCATTGCATATGTCCCCGCCATGAAAGGTGTGTCCTTACTATCACTGTTTAGTTGTGGGAAAAATATGTGGGCAGGATTGGCAGTAGCCCCAGCTGGGCTTTGAACCTGTGACCTTCTGTTCTTGTATGCACTGTCTGTGTGCACTGCACCACTGTGTAGCCACAGATTGGTTGGATTCCCTGGACTGTCCATGACTGTGGATCCGGCAGGACCTGTCTGTTGCAGTGGACTGTGCCAGCCTGCACATGGCTAGGCCTCTGTCTTCTGTGGTTAGCAGCCACTGCCCCCTGCACCACATGTACTTGTCCGCCAACATGCTGGCATGAACTTCTCTCAGAAAAGCAGTTGACCTGATTGCAATGTGGCAGTATGGGACTGCATTTGGGGGACTTGGCTGTAGGTAATGCCCATTGTTGTGGTGTGTGTGCGGTGTTGGGTAAAATATGGGTGTTTTCCCCATGCATACAGGGGTGTCTGCGCTATCTTTATTTAGTGGTGGGTAAAATATAGGGACTGGGCTGGCAGGTGCCCCAGCTGGGTTTTGAATCTCTGCCCTCTGGTCCTAGAGGTAATGACTCTGTCCGCTATACCACACTTTGGCCACAGAGACTGTGCAGCCCCTGGAGGCAGTAAGCCTGGCAGGATGGAGTCACAAACCCTGCTCTACGCAATTCTACTGTGGGCATATGCACCCTGTCTGGTGACAAACGTGCACATAAACCCCGGAAATGACCACGGGAAATGTGGGACAAAATATCACCACGCTGGGCAACAGTGATATTAATGGGCAACCATAGCAAACACTCCCAGGAAAGCTCCAAAACGTGGAAATGTTTTTTGGAAGAGTCTCCTCTCAGTAGACCCTTCCAAACTTCATTTCTTTTTTCTGGAGCTTTGCTGGGTGTGATTTCTGTATTTGCCCATCACTATAACTGTTCCCCAGCTGACTTACTATTTTTAATAGTTCTGTTGTGGTCATTTTCTATTTTTATTTTCACTTTTGTGCTGTGCACATATATCACACTGCTCACGTTTTGCTGGTTTCCCCGGTTTTCCTGTACATTGCTGACGGAAATGGTTTCTCTTCCCTTTAAATGCTTTTTACATGCAAATTCGGGCCCGATACTGTGCGGGGAGCCTCTCCCCTCCCACTCTCCACCCATTGACCCCGTCCCTCCGCCCCTCCGGAGCCTTCCTCCGCCCTCCTTTCGCCGTTCCACGCCTCTATCGGACATTTGCGGGCCCTCACTTGTACGGGGCCCGTTAGTGAGCCGCGTACCTGTGCGGGGGTGACACGCACGTGTGCGGGGCATTTAAACGCGTTTCTGCGCATTTCAGTGCCGCGTTGCCGTGCGCTATTTTGCGGCACGCTATTTTGCGGATTTTAGTAAACATGCCCCCTAGACTTTCTTCTTTTTGATGGCGTAAACAACCAATCTACATTTACCCATTCCATTCACTAATTTATAGACCTCTATCAAAGCTCCCCTCTGCCGTCTCTTTTCCAAGTCCTAACCTTGTGAACCGTTCCTCATAGGTTATCCTTTCATCCCCTTTACCATTTTGGTGGCGCTTCTCTGTATCTTTTCTAATTCTGCTATATCCTTTTTAAGATATGGCATCCAGAATTGCACGGAATATTCAAGGTGAGGTCATGCCATGGAACAATGCAGAGGCATTATAATATCCTTTGTTTTTTTTCTCCATTCCTTTCCTTATGATACCGAGCATTCTATTTATTTTCTTGGCCACTGCTGCACACTGGGCAGAGGGTATCAACATGTTATCGACAATGATGCCTACATCTTTTTCCTGGGTGGTAGTTCCTAATATGGAACCTTGTATCATGTAACCATAATTTCAGTTGTTCTTTCCTAGGTGCATAACTTTGTTCTTGTCCATATTAAATTTCATTTGCCATTTGGACGTACAGTCTTCCAATTTATCAAGGTCCTCTTGTAATTTTTCACAATCCTCTTGTGTTTTAACATCTTTGAATAATTTTGTGTCATCTGCAAATTTGATCACCTCACTCATTATTCCCATTTCCAGGTCATTTAAAAATATATTAAAAAGCAGTGGGCCTAGCACAGATCCCTGGGGTACTCCACTATTCACCTTTCTCCATTGAGAAAACTGGCCTTTTAGCCCTACTCTCTGCTTTCTATTTTTTAACTAGTTCTGATCCACAATAGTACACTGACTCCAATCTCATGCCTTTTTAATTTGGCCAAGAGTCTCTCATGAGGAACCTTGTAAAAGGCTTTCTGAAAATCCAGATACACAATGAGCCTGATCTGTGGCATCCAGACATTCCCGGACAGGACGGGTTCCATTGTACCTGATTCTGCACTGCAGGAGCAAGAAGCTCCCATGGAATGCAAGATCAAGCAATGGGACGGCCTGGAGTCCCGGAGGCAGCACAGCCAAGACCCCCTGCTCCTCATGATGTGCCAACAGCCCGATGCCCCCTCAGACTGTTTTTCCCACTACCCTACCCTTGGCGAGTCTGCCGGGGCTAGGATTAGGCTTCGGGGCAGTACCTGCAGTGGCTCCATTGTGTTGTGGGAGGCTGCCAGGCCGGGCCTCTGAGCAGGAATAAGCTATGTGTCCCCCTGGTGCTCCCTGAATGTACAGAACCATGACCTGAATTGGCCCTGTATGTCTAGGTGCCTGGCCCGCCCTCTCTCTGCCCCCATTTCAATCTCCCCACACACAGCCTTTGTGCGTGTGGGGAGACTGTATCTCCGAATTTGGGCAGAATGGCTAGCAAGGCTGCACGTCCCACTGGAATATACAGCCCCACTAGTCGTCTTACAGAATCAGGCCCTATATCAACCAGCTCACCTTGGTCTACCTGTTTATTCGCACCTTCAAAAAAATATAACAGATTAGTAAGAAAGACTTTCCTTGGCTAAATCCATGTTGGCTTTCTCTCATAAACACCATGGCTATCTACATGTTCAGCAATTTTATTTTTTATAATGGTTTCTACCATTTTGCCCAGTACTGACACAAGCTCACCAGTCTGTAGTTTCCTGGATCACTCCAGGAACCCTTTTTAAAAATTGATGTTACGTTGACCATTCTCCAGTCTTCAGGTACTACAGATGATTTTAATGATAGTTCACAGATTACTAATAGTAGGTCTATAATCTCAAATTGCAGTTCTTTCAACACCCTTGGATGTACAGTATGCCATCTGCTCCAGGTGATTTACTACTCTTCAGTTTATCAAATACTTGTAATACATCTTCCTGGTTTGGCAATATTTCTTTCAATTCTTCTGAAATATTACCTTTAAATACCATTTCAGGCATGGGTAAATTCCCTGCATCATTCATTCAATCTTTCAGCTAAGGCCTTGTCCTCCCTTAGGGCCCCTTTAACCCCTCTATCTTCCGATGGACCAACTGACTCTTTCACAGGATTTTTGCTACGAATGTATTTGAAAAAAAAATTATTATGCGTTTTTGCTTCTCAAGAGTTTCTCATTAAGAACCTTGTCAAACACTTTCTGAATATCTGGATGTTCAAGATATTTTAACAAAAGGTTAATTGAATATGAAGTCTTTTGTAAAATACATAGAAGGATGTGCCAGAATACATGTATATTTTCTGGCACACATGAAGGAATTACAAGCCTAGATTTTGCTCCTTAGACAGTCATATTAATTGAATATAACAGTAAATTGAGCCCTCGGAAGCAATCACCAGTATGATTTTACTTTCAATTATTATACTTTCAATTTTTATATTTTTTGTTCAAACTTTATCTTTATTATCTTGAAAACTATATTAGTTTTGTCAGGTCAATAAAAAGTCAATTTTATTGTATTATATAGCCAATCATAAACTCCTTGTTTGTTTTATATCTACTTGCCCTTATTCTAAATCCAGTAGTTCTTATCAATGTAGTTGCCATGTTCTATCTCAGTCATGTCATTTCTCATACAAGAGAAGAATGTTTTGGACTATGCATACATTTCTGCTTGACCATTTTCAGGGAAATATGTAGTCAGTACTCATCTGGCAGTCCTTTTCACTAGCTCATGATCTGTAAATTGGCTCCACCAGTTCACAAAGTCTACCAATGTGTTCCATCATTCTCTTCAGTGATTTTACAATTATAAATTGACTGAGCCCTTCCCCTTGCTGCGTGTCCCTGCAATCTGCTAGACTAAAACAAAGCACCAGAATGGGGCGGTGGAGGATCACCTTTCAGTGAAAATGGCAACAACACTAGAATTATCTGCATGGAAGAAAGACCTGGCAATCTACTTCCGTATCTTGCCACAACAAAACAAATTGGGGAGGAGCTAAATACTTTTCAGAGTAAAGCCAACATTTATGATGTGGTTGGATCAAAGCCTTCGGGACGTGTGACTGCTGATGTAGCTGTGCATGAAATGAGAGGCAGAAGTTGCAACGACGTCTTACATATTGGGACATGGGATGTACAAAACATGAACCAAGGGAAATTGGAGGTGGTCAAGAATGAAATACTTGATCTATTGGGTGTCAGGGAACTGAAATGGGCTGGCATCGAGCACGTTGTATCTGATGATCACATGGTCTACTATGCTGGAAATGAAAGACAAGGAAGAAATGGTGTTGCGTTTATAAATCAAGAAGAAACTTGCAAGAACTGTAATGAAATAGATTGCACTCAGTGAACGTTTCATTTCTATTTGTCTACGAGGAATGTCTATCAACACAACTGTAATTAAGGTGTATGCCACAGCAACAACTGCAGAAGAGGATGAAGCTGATGAGTTCTACGAATAAGTACAAGCTGAAAATGCCAGAACATTCAAACGGGATATCCTGATAGTCATGTGTAACTAGAATGCAAATGCTGGCAACAAAGAAGAAGGCAAAGTGGTTGGAAAATATTTATTTATTTAATTGAATTTAACATACCATTTTTCTATGAGGCAAAACAGTTTACATGGAACAGAACAGAACAGTTTACATGGAACCAGTTGATAACAGTACAGGTAAGTTATAAAACAAAGTAGATAACTATATAAAAATGCCAGTTTGGGCAACTATATACAGACAGCTATAAAGAAATAGCTGGTAGTTGGTACTACCAGCTACTTGGCAACAGAAATGAAGCTGGAGAAAGTCTGATTGAATTCTGCAAGACCAACAATCTATTCATCTCAAACACCTTCTTCCAGCAACATAAGCAGCAACTATACATATGGACTTCATCCAATGGATTGTACAAAAATCAAATTGACTAGATCTGTAGAAGTCAACAATGGAAAAGCTCTATAACAATCAACAAAGAAAACCAGGAGCTGACTGTGGTACAGATCACCAACTACTAGTATGCAAACTCAAGCTAAAGTTTAAAGAGAGCAAGTTACTCATGAATGCAGCAAAATATGACTGAGAATATGCCACCAGAATTTAAAGACTGCCTGCAAAATCAATTTGCTGCTTTAGATACAAATTCCAGAGCTCCAGAAAAGTTATGGGATGACATCAAGAAGGTTGTGTTTGAAGAAAGTGAGAAGTCTCTACAAAAGGTGAAAAAGCAAAAATGGCCAAAATGGATGACTAAAGAAACTCTGAAAATTGCCCAGAAAGGCAGAGAAGCTAAGCCCGAGGAGAAAGAGAGGCAATCACAGAACTCAACAGAGATTTCCAACATGTAGCAAGAAAAGAGAAGGAGAAGTACTACAATGATGCATGCAAAGAAATAGAAGCAGAAACTATTAGAGGAAGAACAAGATTGGCTTTCTTAAAGCTACAAGAGTTAAATAAAAAATTATAGCCTCAAACTGAAATACTGCAAGATGATCAAGGATCCATCCATGTTGAATGATGCTGAGAAGATCAAGAAAAGGGGGAAAGAATATACAGAGTCATTATACTATAAAGATCAAGTCGACCAAGAACTGTTTCAACCTGATCAGGAACCATTGGTGATGAAAGAAGAAGTTGAAGCATCATTAAAAGCCTTATCAAAAAACAAAGCACCGGGCATTAATGACATTCCCATTGAAGTATTGCAACAATTGGATGCAGCCGTTACCATATTAACAAGACTTTGCCAGGAAATTTTGAAGACATGATCATGGCCAACTGACTGGAAACAATCAGTGTTTATATCAATACTAAAGAAAGGTGATGCAACTGACTATGGAAATTATTGCACAATTGTTCAGTTTCCTCATGCCAGCAAGATCCTACTCAAATTATTAAGCAGAGACTACAACCATACCTGGAATGGGTCCCAGGAAAGGGTGAGGAACAAGAGACATTATCCTTGAAAAGACAAAAGAATACCAAAAGAATATCTATATATGTTTTATTGACTGCAGCAAGGCTTTTGACTGTGTAAACCATGAGAAACTCTGGGCCTCATTAAGAAGCATGGGTATACCAGAACACCTGATAGTTCTCTTGCACAGCCTTTACATTAATCAAGCAGCAGTAATTCAAATTCAAATGGAATAAGAAGAAATAGAATGGTTTAAAATCATTAAAGGAATAAGATAAGGCTGCGTACTTTCCCTCTACCTGTTCAATTTATATGCAGAACAAATCATCAGAGAAGAAGAACTGTATGAAGACAACCAAGGTGTGAAGATTGATGGAAGACTCATCAACAAAGTTCGCTATGCAGGTGATACCACATTACTGGCTGAAAGTGAAGATTATCTGAACAATTTGCTTCTCAAGATCAAGAAACAGAGTCTTAAAATGAGCCTGCACCTTAATGTAAAGAAGACAAAGATCCTGACAATTGGCAAAATCAATAAGTTCATCCCTAATGGAGAAAGGGTGTTCCAACAAATTACCTCTGCATTCTCAGTGTGCCCCTCTGGTGACTCCGCCCACCCCAGAAGTGACGCCGCTTTCCAACAGGTAACCGGCTCCCCAAGCTGTATAAATTCACAGTGCCAGAGGCGCCTGTTGCTGCGGGGGCACGCGACAAGGGTGCGCACCGTGCTCCTTAGGTACGCTCCTTGGGGTAGCTCTGGCAGAGTAGGCCACAGTCACAACCGGAAAGTCTTCATCTGGGCATCCCTTGCCCTCCTCTGCCTCATTTCACTCTTCTCCACCTGCCATCACCTCGCTCTATCCCACTTGTCTGGCCATTCTCTCTCTACTCCTACTGAACGTCTCATACAATAACGCTTATGGTCCCTTCTGCTGATCCTATCCCGGTTGTTTGGGGAAACTGCCCTCTCCCTCTTTTTCACCCACGATCCCAATGCCCTGGCAACCTGTGCCCTTGTATCCCTGTTCCTCATTGCCCTGCCCCTCTTCATTAACCTACCCTACCACGTCCTCCTCCTCTTAAACTGGGATTTCTTAACTGTCATTCCCTGGGATCTAAAACCTTACTAATCCAGGACCTTGCTATATGCGAGGCTCTGGACCTCTTACTTATTACTGAAACATGGCTTAAAGTGGGGGAAGATGCTATCCTTGCTCGCTCTCTTTCCCCTGGTTTCTCTGTGATCTCTGTTCCCCGTTTATGCCATACTGGTGGTGGCATCACAGCTCTTATTCGCTCCCCTCTCTCTTTTCAACAAGTCTCCTCTCTTTTGCTTCATTATCCAGAAGCCCTTCTCCTCTGTCTCCATACCTCCCCTCCTCTGCACATTCTGCTCCTCTACTCCCTGCCAGCAATCTGCCCTCATCTTTGGGACTCACTTCTTCTGACCTTATCCGATCTCTCTGTACACTATCCTCACCTAATTGTTGCAGGTGACCTTAATCTACACCTTGACACCCCCTCCTCCTCTAGAGTACATTCATTTATCTCCCTCCTTCAAGATCTATCCCTCACTCAACATATCACCCTTCCAACCCACTCTGCTGATCATACCTTTGACCTTGCCATTTCCCCTTCTACTGGATAACTTTTGTACAACTCCTTTACCATGGACTAATCATTATTGTATAACTTTCCGCTGTGTCTGTCTATTCTCTGCCTCTCCCTCCTCCACAAGCTCATCCACCATTCCCCCCCTACCCCTGTGTGTTACAAGTGCCAGACTACTCCCTGAACTCTTCAGCACTTCCCTGCAGCCATTACTCTTCTACCTGCTGAGTTCTCCTTCCTTTCTCCTGACTCACAGGTCTCATGTTGGACTTCCTGTCTCTCCACAGCCCTCGATCATCTAGCTCCATCCTGACCTTGTCCCCCTCGTTCCCGTCCTTCACAACCCTGGTTTCACGCTGGCCTCCACCTTCTCCGCTCTCAGCTGCGCCAGGCGGTGCGGCTGTGTAGGAGATCTTCTTCCTCATCTTTGCTACAGTCTTTCAAACAACACCATTCCCACTACCGGTCTCAAGTCCACCTTGCCAAGCAAACCTACTTCTCTATCTCGATTACCGCTGCTCCAAATAAGACTTGCCATCTTTACACAGTCCTCAAATCTCTTACATCACTCCAGAATACATCCCGCCCTCTACCTCCTCCAGTCACTCCCAGCCCTCTACAACTGGCCTCCTTTTTTGATACTAAAATTCTGGATCTTTGTTCATCACTACCGTATTGCCCCCTCCCCCAATCTCCTTCCCCCTCCCCCTTTTCCCCCTCCCACCCCCTCGCTTTCGCACATTTGGGGTTCTTTCCACCCACTTACCACTACTGAGCTCATCAAATCTATTTCATCTTCAAACAAAACTACTTGCTCTCTTGATCCCATCCCCTCAGCCTGGCTCCTCGCTCTTTCACTTGCTCTTCCTCCCACTATCCTCACCATGATCAATACTATCCTCTCCACTGGAACTTTCCCTCGCCCTTGGAAACACGCACTCATATGCTCCATTCTCAAGAACTCCTCCCTCGATCCTCTCGTTCCTGCTCACTACCGGCCTGTCTCTCACCTTTCTTTCCTCTCTAAAATCCTTGAGAAGGCAGTCTTTGCACAACTCTCTCACCACTTGGACACTATTAATTTTCTCCATCCTCATCAATCAGGTTTCCGCCTGGGTCACAGCATAGAGACAGTCCTTCTTGCCTTCCTCAATGACCTTCACGTTGCACATGACCGTGTAATATCTCAGTGGCGGTATCCCTAGACCTTTCTGCGGCTTTTGGCCTTGTAGATCACTCTCTTCTTCTCTCCTGTCTCCATGATGTTGGCCTTCGTGATGCTGTCTATCGCTGGTTTCACTCCTATCTTTCCTCCCGGTCCTATTCCGTTCTCTCTCACTCCTCTTCCACTTCTTCCTCTGATCCTGTCCCTATGCACTGTGGTGTTCCACAAGGCTCTGCTCTTGCACCTCTTCTAATCAATGTCTTCCTAGCACCCCTTGCCCTTCTCATTCAGCAATCTGGGATACCGGCTTTCTATTATGCAGATGACCTTGTTCTTCTTCATCACACCTCTCCTCTTCATCCAGATCTTTCCCCCCTTAACTCATGTCTTCTCTCTGTTACCAGCTGGCTTTCCACTAACTGCCTGCACTTAAATCTCTCCAAGACTCTTGCTATCTGGTTCCCCCATATTTGTCCCTGTTGACAATTAGCCCCA
This sequence comes from Ichthyophis bannanicus, assembly GCA_033557465.1. Lineage (NCBI taxonomy): Eukaryota > Metazoa > Chordata > Amphibia > Gymnophiona > Ichthyophiidae > Ichthyophis > Ichthyophis bannanicus. Next base: position 15,224,905 of record CM066036.1, on the reverse strand, counting down.
TCTTTTGCCAGATCCTCTATCCCACTAGTATCCTGCTTTCAGTACCTTGGTGTTCTTATTGACTCAAATCTCTCTTTCCATGATCACATCTCCCATTCACAAAAACTTATTTTTTCTACCTTCATCAAATCTGCGTTGATCGCCCATTTCTCACTACCCAAGCCCTCACCACTCTTGTACTCTCCCTTGTCATTTCCCGGCTTTATTTCTGTAACTCTGTCCTTGCCGGTATCCCTCAATTCCAGTTATATAGGCTTCAGCGCATTCAAAACACGGCTGCCCGCTTGCTCACCCACACTACCCGTTTCGACCATGTAACTCCTCTCTTTCTGCACCTCCACTGACTACCTTCTGACCACCACATTCGCTTCAAGCTCCTTACCCTTGTGCACCAAATCCTCTATACCAGTGGTTCTTAACCTGGGTTCGATTGAACCCTAGAGGTTCGGTGAGTCAGTCTCAGGGGTTTGGCGGAGGTCAAGACACAAGACACGCACCCGACTCATATGATTCATGATGACACGCTCCGCTTGGCCATCATTGGCTGCAGGTGATCACGCTACATTGCTTGGCCAATCTGTGCTGCAGGGAATTTGGTGCACTCAGTAGTCGACTTGTGACTGTCGTGATGGTATGTCGTGTGATTTCTTTCTTAATATTTTAAACCATACTAACTATGTCGAGCAAAAAAAGAAAGTGGTCGGACGAATATGTACAACATGGATTCGCATATATAACAGAACGTGATGGGAGTCAACGTCCTATCTGCATGATTTGCCATGCCAAGTTAAACAATTCTAGTCTAGTACCGGCAAAACTAAAGGAACACTTCCTTAACCTGCATGGAGATGGGGAATACAAGAACACAATGCTTGCTGAATTCAAGGTGAAGACAGCCAGATTTGATGAAAAGGCTACTCTGCCTGCTCTCGGCTTTGTACCCATCAACAAACCGATCCTCACAGCATCGTACGAAGTTGCTTACCTGATCGCAAAGCAGGGAAAACCATACACCTTTGGTGAAACACTCATAAAACCAGCTGTGTTGAAGTGATGTTAATGCACGATTCATTTTGTGAACCAGTAAAATATATAGCTATGTCTTGAATTTGAAAAAAAATCATATTTTATTTTTCAATAAAGAAGGGTTCGGTGAATGTGCATATGAAACTGGTGGGGTTCAGTACCTCCAACAAGATTAAGAACCACTGCTCTATACGAACACTCCTCAGTATCTGGCAGACCTCATCCAATCTCACACTCCCAGTCGTGCCCTCCGGTCAATCCACATAAACCGTCTTCATCTCCCTTCCCCTTCCCGAACTCACCTGCACTCTAATCATTCTTCAGCTTTTTTCTTCCTTGGCCCCGCACTCTGGAACTCACTCCCCTCTTCCCTCAGATTTGAGCAGAACTACCACACCTTCAAAGCATGCCTGAAGACTTATTTGTTCTCTTCTGCCTTTGACATTCCCATGCCTTCTGTGTGATATCTTCCCATTGTCATTCAGTGTCTCTATTTCTCTAATCTGGTACACATGGCTAACTCTTTACTGTCCTGTTTATATTGTAACTTCCATTCCTTTTCCTGACGTCAGGCTCACCAGTCTGTAAGTTTCTGGATCACCCCTGGAACCCTTTTTAAAAATTAGCATTGCATTGGCCATTCTCCAATCTTCAGGTACTACAGAGATTTTAATGATAGTTCACAGATTACTAATAGTAGGTCTGCAATCTCATCTTTCAGTTCTTTCAACAACTTTGGATGCATGCCAACCAGTCTAGGTGATTTACTACTCTTCTGTTTATCAAATAGTTGCAATACATCTTCCTGGTTTAACAATATTTCAATTTTTCCAATATATCACTCCACTCTCTCTATATATATATCAATATATATATAGAGAGTGGAGGAGTGGCCTAGTGGTTGGGGCAAGGTACTTCAGGCCAGAAGGTCAGGGGTTCAAATCCCATTAGAGGACAGCAACCTTGGGCCAGAAGGACTGGGGTTTCCAGTCCCACAGGTGCTCCTTGTGGTCTTGGGCAAGCCGCTTAACCCTCCATAGCCCATGTTCTCTGTAAAATAGTTATCTACAAGTTATAATGTCCTGTTCAATGTAATTTCAGTTTGTTCAATGTAAACCACACTGATGCAGAATAGCACAGTATATAAGAGAATGTAAATAAATAAATATAAATAAATCACATTTAAATGTAATTTCTGGCATGAATAACTTCCCTACGTCTTCTTCAATAAAGACTGTCCTAGGCCCCTATTCTCTCCGATGCCCCCATTCCTTTCATCTCCACTCTTCATTACCTTGGTGTTACCATAGACTACTTCATGTCCTTCTGGGAACACCTCTCCACACTCATCTGCCGTTCTTTCTTTGCTCTGCGTCAAATCTGAACCATTCGACCCTTCCTGCCTGTTTCCACTCTCACTGCTCTGCTTCCTTTACACAAAAGTGGAAGTAAGGATGTGGTTGAAAACTACAGGCCAGTTAATTTAACTTTGGTGGTGAGTAAATTATTGGAAACGCTGCTGAAAGAGAAAATAGTGATGTTTCTGAAGTCCAGCAGATTACAGGATCCGAGGCAGCATGGATTCACCAGAGGCAGGTCTTGTCAGACAAACGTGATTGATATCTTTGACTGGGTGACCAGGGAGTTGGACCAAGGGAGAGTCCTAGATGTGGTGTATTTAGATTTCAGTAAAGCCTTTGACACCGTTCCTCACAGGCGACTTATAAACAAACTGAGCACCCTAGGAATGGACCCTAAACTTACTGCTTGGGTTAGAAATTGGTTGAGTGGGAGGCGACAAAGGGTACAGGTAAATGGAACTCACTATGAGTAGAAGGAAGTTACCAGTGGTGTACCCCAGGGATCTGTCCTTGGTCCGATTCTTTTCAACATCTTTGTTACTGATATAGCGGAAGGGCTGTCCGGTAAGGTTTGCCTCTTTGCAGATGATACCAAAATCTGCAATAGAGTAGACACACAGGAAGGTATAAATAACATGAGGAGGGATCTAGCTAAGCTTGAAGAATAGTCTAGAATTTGGCAGATGAGATTTAATTTAAAAAATGCAAGCAATCCAAGGGAGCAATATAGTATAGGGGGTGAAGTACTTTTGTCCACTAAAGAAGAGTGGGATCTTGGTGGTGTTGTGTCTGATGATCTTAAAGTAGCTAAACAGGTAGAAAAGGCAACAGCAAAAGCTAGAAGGATGCTTGGGTACATAGGGAGAGGAATGGCTAGCAGAAAAAAAGGAGGTGATAGTGCCTCTGTATATGTATTTGGTGCGACCTCATTTGGAATATTGTGTGCAATTCTGGAGACCACACCTTCAAAAGGATGTAAACAGGAAGGAGTCAGTGCAGAGAGTAGTTACTAAAATGGCTAGTGATGTTCATTATAAAGCATATGAGGACAGACTTAAGGATCTTAATATGTACACCTTAGAGGAAAGGCGGGATAGAGATGATATGATTGAGACGTTTAAATTCCTCCGGGGCATAAATGCATAGGGGGAGAGCCTCTTTCGATTGAAAGCAAGTTCTGCTATGAGGGGACATGAGATGAGGGTGAAAGGGGATAGACTCAGGAGTGATATGTGGAAATATTTCTTTACGGAAAGAGTGGTGGATCCATGGAATAGCCTCCGAGTGGAGGTGGTAGAGCTGAGGACGGTATCTGAATTCAAAAAAGCATGGGACAAACACAGAAGATCTCTAAAGGAAAAAAGGGGACTGTTGTAGTTGTTGATATCGAAGGGCTAGATAGGCATGTGGTCTTTTTATGTCATCATTTTTCTACGTTTCTGTTTCTTTCTCTTGTCACATCACAATTCGACTACTGTAATGCTGCTCTGGCCAGACTTCCCCAGTTTCAAATCAACCACCTCCAGCTCCTCCAGAACACTGCCTCTTGCATAAATACTTGTACCTCTCTCATAGATCACATCACACCCACACTCATCCATCTCCACTGGCTCGTCATTCAGTTCCATATTCAGTACAAGATACTCATCCTGATTAACAGGGTCATCCACATTGGCTCCTCTCAGTACCTCTCCGACCGCATTCATCTCCATGGCTCCCATTGCACTCTCCGATCGCTCCATGTCAATAGGTTGTACCTCCCCTCCGCTTCACAAGTACGCCTACTCACACTCTGCCTTCTTTTTCTGGGCTACGCCCTCTGGAAAGTCCTCCCCCTGCCCTTTTCCTTGAGTTCTCTTTTCACAAATTCAAAGTCATGTTGAAGACTCATCAGTTCTCCCTCTCCTTTGACCTCTCACCACCCACTGCATAATCTCTCCTCCCCTCCCCAATGCCCTCTCTCTGCTCCCCTTACTTCTCTGCTCTCTCTGTATTACTGCATCTCTCCTACCCTATCATATATTTGACATTCCTATCCTTATTTTGGTTTCAGCAGCCACTTTTCATTGTATACCACTCTATTTCTCATTTAGAGGAGTGGTATTTCAAATATGATAATAAAGATAGATAAAGAAAGAATGTATTCAATCTTTCCACTATGACCTTATCATCCCTTAGTGCCCCTTTTACCCCTCCATCATCCAGTGCTCTAACTGACTCTCTCACAGGTTTTTTGCTACAAATGTACTTGAAAAGGTTTTTATTATGCATTTTTGCTTCCACGGCAAGCTTCTTTTGAAATTCTCTCTTTGCCTGCCTTATCAATGCCATGCATCTAACTTGCCAGTACTTATGTTGTTTCCTGTTGTTGTCATTTGATTCCTTTTTCCATTTCCTGAAAGATGCTCTTTTGGCTACAACAGCCTCTCTAATCTCGCTTTTGAACCATGTTGTCAGTTTTTTGGCCTTCTTTCCACTTTCTCAAAATGTGGAATACATCTGCTCTGGGCTTCCAAGATAATATTCTTAAACAACGTCCATGCTTGATGTAAATCTTTAACCTTTGCAGCTCCTCCTCTTAGTTTTTTCTTAACTATTTTCCTACTTACTGTGGATTTCCTTGCCATCCTTCTTCCATTTATTAAATCAAACATAATCATGCTGTGATCACTATTGCCAAGTGGCCCAACACTTTTATCTCTTCGAACTAGGTCCAGAATAGCTTACCCTCTTGTCGGTTCATAAACCAGTGACTCTAAGAAGTAGTCACTTATTTCATCTAGAAACTTTATCTCCCTAGCATGTCCTGCAATGACATTGACTCAGTCAATACTGGGGTAATTGAAATCACTCATTATTACTGTGTTTTAACGTTTGTTAACTGCCCTGATTTCTCCTAGCATTTCATCATCCATCTGTTCATTCTGGCCAGGCAGTCGGTATTGCACCCCCACTGCCATCTCCTTCTCCTTTTTACATGGGATTTCTGTCCATAGAGATTCTACAGTGTATTTTGTTTCCTGCAAAACTTTAATCCTGTGTGACTGTATTCTCTCCCTCACATAGAGTGCAACCCCTCTACCAATTTGATCTACCTTATCATTGTGATGTAGTTTGTACGCAGGTATCAGTGTCCCATTGATTGTCCTCCTTCTACTAGGTCTCTGAGATGCCAATCATATCAAACCTTTCATTTAATGCTATATATTCTAGCTTTTCCATCTTATTTTTTAGACTTTTAGATGCCAATTCTGATTGGGGCATGTCCATCCCATCTGGGCATCCAAAATCTGGATGGGCCGGATTTGCAACTGTGGGAGCAGAATCAGGGCAAAAAGCTTGTACGGGCCAGACATGCCCTGATTCTGTCACAGCAAATGTACAACTCCCACCCCATCTAGCTCTCCCAAAGCTCCTGCATGGAGCCTTGGTGCCGTGGTGTCCTGTCGCCATGGCACCAGGATGCCATGCAGAAGTCCCGCTGCCCTGCACAGCTCCAAAACAGCTGTACCCCACCACCCAACACCCAAGGTGGCCTGCTAAGGCTGGGATTGGGTGGCAGGGACCCTCCTGCCCTGCTCACCTGGTTGGGAAGGGGTCCTGCCACAATGGCTGCCGATGTCAGGGGGACTTATTCCACCTCTGAGGTGGAATATGTCCCCATCTATCTCCTCAAGCCCGGACACACAGGGTCATGACTAGAATTGGCTCTGTATGTCTGGGTCATGGACCTACCTCTGCCCCACCCACGCTCCTCCTCCAGCCTACCTCCTCCCACCCCCATCCAGAGCTCCCCACATATCTCCTCTGTACACAGGGAACACTGAGATCAGCATCAGGCCCAAGCATTTGGTAGGGGATGAACGTACAAACCAGACCAGGGCCGGCCCGTCCATTGAGCAAGAATGTTTTTTGCACAGGGCCCCGCGTTTCAGGGGGCCCCGCGCAAAGAACATTCTGCTTTTTTTTTTATTACATTTAAAAACAAAAACCTGGCTCTAGCTGCTGCCGCTGCCGCGTCCGTCGCAGCAGCGGCAGAATGGCGTGTCCCGCGGGGCCCCTTCTCCTCTTCGAGCCCTCTGCAAGGGCTTTCAGATTCGCGAAGGGAGAGTTGTGCTCCCTCGCATCTCTGTAAAGCCCGCAGGGGCTAATGGGAAATTTCCCATCAGCCCCTTTAGACGCGAGGGGCTGATGGGAAATTTCCCATTAGCCCCTGCGGGCTTTACAGAGACGCGAGGGAGCACTCTCCCTTCGCGAATCTGAAAGCCCTTGCAGAGGGCTCGACGTGGAGAGGGGGCCCCGCGGGACACGCCATTCTGCCGCTGCTGCGACGGACGCGGCAGCAGCTAGAGCCAGGTTTTTGTTTTTAAATTTGCCGGAAGGGAAGGGAAGGGAAGGGGGGGGGGCTGATGGAGGCTGTCTGGAAATGGGGTGATGGGGGGTTAGGACTGGAAATTTGCAAGGGGGGGGGTTAGGACTGGAAATGTGCAAGGGGGGTTAGGACTGGAAATGTGCAAGGGGGGGGTTAGGACTGGAAATGTGCAAGGGGGGGGGTTAGGAATGGAAATGTGCAAGGGGGGGGGTTAGGACTGGAAATGGGCTGGGACTGATGGAGGCAGACTTGAAAAGTGCAGGAGGCGGGTTTACGAAAGCAAATGGGCTTGGGGTGATGGAGGCTGACGGGGAATGGGCTGGGGGGGGGGTAGGACTGGAAATGGGCTGGGGGGGGTTAAGACTGCTAATGGGCTGGGGCTGATGGAGGCTGACTGGAAATGGGCTGGGGGGGTTAAGACTGGTAATGGGCTGGGGGGGTTAAGACTGGTAATGGGCTGGGGGTTGATGGAGGCTGACTGGAAATGGGGTGATGGGGGGTTAGGACTGGAAATGGGCTGGGGGGGTTAAGACTGGTAATGGGCTGTGGGCTGATGGGGGCTGTCTGGAAATAGGGTGATGGGGGTTAGGATTGCTAATGGGCTATGGGGGGGGTTAGGACTGCTAATGGGCTATGGGGGCGCTAGGACAGGAAAAGGGCTGATGGGGAGGGGTTAGGACTTGAGGTGGGCTGATGTGGTTAGGACTAGTAATGGGCTGTGGGCTGATGGGGGGGGGGTTAGGACTGGCAATGGGCTATGGGGGGCTGACTGGAAATGGGCTGATGGGGTTAAGACTGGAAGTGGGCTGATGGGGGGTTAGGACTGGTAATGGGTTATAGGGGGGGCTTAAACTGAAAATGGGTTGATGGGGGGCTAGGACTGGTAATGGGTTGGGGGATTGCTATGACTGGAAATGGACTGAGTGGACGGGGAGGCTTGAACTGCAAATAGCTGATGGGGAGGGAGCTTGGAATGGAAATGGGCTGTGAGGGAAGGGAGCTAGAACTGAAAATGGGCTGATGGAGCAGCTAGGATAGGACTGGAAATGGGCTGTTGGGGGGAGCTAAGATTGGAAATGGGCTGTGGTGGGGGCTTGAATTGAAATGGACTCATGGAGGGGCTAGAACTGGAAGTAGGCTCATGGGGGGGCTTGGACTGGAATTGGGCTGAGTGGAGGGGAGCTAGGATTTGACATGGGCTGATGGTGTGGCTAGGAAATGACTAGAAATGGGCTGATGGGGGGCTAGGATTGGAAATGAGCTGATGAAGGGACTCAGACTGAAAATGGATGGGGGAGCTAGGACTGGAAATGGGTTGATGGGGGGCTAGGACTGGAAATGGGCTGATGCAGGGACTAGAAGGGAATGGATGCTGGGTGAGACTGGAACTAGAAGGGAGCTGATGTTGGGGGAGGATTAGAATGGGATGGGGCTGGGAGAGTAAAATGGAGAGGGGAAAAATATTTTGTGTGGGAGGGATGAAAAATCTACAATTGGCCGGGTATTGGGAGAGTAAGTGGGGATTGAGGATGGAGGGGTAAAATTTGTGTGGATGAAATAAGAATGAGGAAAGAGCAAAAGGATAAAGATTAGTATGTTAAAGCAGATGTAGAGAGAGAGGATGGAAAGAAAACTAGAAGAGAGAAGAAAGGACAAATGGACAGCAGACGATGGAGAGTTAGCAGAAAACATGAAGAAACCAGAAGAAAGTGGCTGGAGCAATTGCAACTGAAAAAAAATGCACAAAAGGTAGAAATATATCTCTTTATTTTGAATTTATTAACTGGAATATGAAAGTTCTGGGAAATGTGCATCATTAACGTCTGCGCTTTGTTTGGTACAAGAGGAAATTGATTTATAGTTTTATTTCTACAGTGTTGTTGTACATTCCAAGTTTGGCTTTTGGGGTTCCCAGTTTAAATTATTGCCTTCCTGTTTCTAAATTGCGATTCCTTGTTTGGTGATGGTCTATGTTCTGCATGTGTAACTGAGCTGAGGTATTCTGTTTATGTAATTCCTATTTGACATTGCCACTTGTTCTCTTTCCCCAGTATTCTCTGAAATGTACTGGTTTAATATTTGCAGTGTTTCCTTTTGATAGGTAGGGACTGGTGCTTTGTGAGTCCTGGTAATGCTGTCAGGATACAGCGGGTTTGCTATGGGTTCTAAATGGGCAGCGTTTGTAGTAGTTCCTAATGTGCCTGGCGGTTGGCACTGGATTATAGTAATGTAGAAATCTTTTAGTCTTTCTTTATCCATACACTCATTAAGAGACATGTTTACTAAAAGTTAGTGTATGGTAACATTATGCAAATATTTATGCAAATAAGGCCACTTATGCAAATGAGGCCCCGCACCGAGTCTCCGCACATGGCCCCGCACCCCCCTTGGGCCGCCCCTGAACCAGACATACATCTCTACTACATGCTATGCAGAATTACCCCCTTAGTATTTGCAAACAGGCATTTTAAAGGTTGTATTTTATTCATATTAATCTGGTCATCAATTGATATGGGTAATTTGGAATCTTTCAGTTCTGCACTTAAGGACATCTGGGTTACTTTTATCTTTATTGGAACCTCTTTGTCATGGTGCCATAACTTCCCTCTTTTGCTACTATCCTTCAAGAATGCATTCTTGTGAACCATGTGCTCTTGGGCTACTGTCAGCTTTCCCCTGTAACTCGTGGGGTTTTTTTGAAGTTACACGAGAACTACAGGCTACTGGCTATCCAGTGTTACAAATGGTGGGCATCCAGTTTTTGGATGACCTCATGGGATTTAAAAAGGCAGTGAAAACCTTTTTGTTCCCTCGAGGTGGATGACTGAGATTCTGTGGGTGGTTTTAAAGGTGTTCCTGCTACTGCTGCTATGACATTTTTAATTTGCTAGTATGTTATGTATTTTTATAATGGTTTGAGTTATTTGTAGATTGTGTTTTTATATATCCTGCTTTGTAAAGGTAGATAAAATATCCAATAAATAGCATTGTTGAATACATGCGGGTATTGATTTTTCCACTGTAGAGGAAGTCTCTAACTATAAGACAGACCTTGTGTAATAAAATAGTGTGCCTCCCTAAAGTAGTGTCACAATTTTATAAAATACTTTTATAGAAAAGTGGTAAGAAAATCACTAGTGCTGAGAAAGTATGCAAGAGAAATTTGAGCTGTTCTCTTGAAGTGAAATTAAAGTCCCAAAAAATTATATTTTGTAGCCCATAGGGCTGTATGGACTCTGTGTAAAGTGGCAAAGTTGACTGCATCTGCTGATAATACATGTTAGCATTGCTCATGTCTGCTTTCTTTCCCACATTCTATTTTATTGTGCCAACTTGAAAGTGTTTTGCCATTAGGTATGGCATAGAATAAATGAAATTCTAGGTTTGGGTGAAGTTTCCTTTCAAAATTGTTGCATAGTCATCCTTAGCTGTGTCATCAGATCTTAAGAGCAGGCTGTACCAAGGACTGTGCGAGTGGTGCGGCTTCACAGGATGCAAATATTGAAGGGGTCTGATGTCATCCCTGGATCTCCAAGAAACCTGACAAGAGCATGATCCTGCATGCAACTGGGTTTGTGAATCACACAAGGAGCATTTCTAACTTGGTATGATCCTTCTTAAGAGGAGTCAAAGACGTTATTAGACATTTTGGTGCCATTGGCAAAATGGCCCTCCCGATCAGCAACTCCGGCCCGATCAGCAACTCCGGCCCAATTCGGGGCTGTGGGAGGGGAGGAGCAGCAGGCCGGCATAAGAGAGAGCCGCCGCCAGGCGGGCCCGCGCCTGGTCGGGCCCGCACCTGAGGGCCCTTTGGCGTGGCCCTTAGGCGGGGCTGAACACAGGGCAAGAAGCGATTTCGTGGGTGAATACAGAGGCTCACCGAAATGAAACGCCGCCGCTAGGAGACAACCCTTTTCCACTATTACAACCATCATTACTAGCTCCTCCGGTTGGGGCTGAACACAGTCCTTGGAGAAACCTGTAACCTAATGAAAATCAGCAGTTATTAACAAGACCACCTCTTTACTAAACAGACTCCCCTCGCCACCACCGGCAGCTCTCCCCTCTCACAGACTGCTTCAACGCAGTTTCAACTTGGCTCCAAACACAGAACCTTCGCATCCAACATAAAAAAACGGAGGTGCTATTCATCACCAGAGACACCTACTTTACCCCCCCATCCCATGTCAGTGTCAATGAAGCTGATCTGCAAACCAAAAATGCAATAAAATATTTGGGAGTTACTTTGGATCAACATCTTAACATGAAAAGCCACATAAGCAACATAGTCAAAGCCGTCTACTTCAAAATACGCTCTCTCAAGCACCTACGCTCCCTATTGGACCCAGATGACTTCCGAACCATATATCAAGCGCTGATACTGCCGCACTTTGATTTTGCAAATGCCATCTTACATGGTCTCCCCCAATCCACACTAACCCCCTTACAGTTGGCCATGAACACCGCAGCTAGGATCCTTTACGGAGCATCCAGATACGACCACGTGACCCCCATTCTCAAACAGCTGCACTGGCTACCAATCAATGGGAGAATCACCTTCAAAACCCTTCTATTAGCTTTCAAGGCAATCAAAGGTATTTCAGCCTCCTCACTCACTCATCTTATCCACTTTGTCCCTCTCAACAGATCCAGAAGATCAACAGCTGTAAACTTGCTTGCAATACCAAAGGCTTCAACAAAGTACAACATGACAACCACAAACAGGGCTTTCAGCTTTTACGTACCCAAATGCTGGAATGCTCTACCCCCTGACATTAGGGCCATAGCCAACCTATATCAGTTCAGAAAGGCCCTCAAAACCCACTTGTTCCTCCAACACTTACCTGACAGCAATTGATCCTAGATATACCTTCCAGGAATTGACCCAATTTAGTTAGAAAAGACCTACATGCATCATCTGACTTTTATCTATCCTTCCAATGTAAATAGATTATGTATATAGTTAACCCTGTTTTCCAAGTTTATACTCCTGTTCGATGTAAACCTGACAGCTTGTTGTTATGGTCGTTAAGTTATAATGTAAACCGCACTGATGCTAAATAGCGCGGTATATAAGAAATTGTAATAAATAAATAATAAATAAATAAACTATCCTCAATAGCTGTAACAATTATACTCAGGTTAAGTTTATGGCTTGGTGGAAGAGAATTTACCTGACCTCCAAATATGAATCAGTAGCTGCAGAGAGATACAATCACTTGAAAAAATATGATAAAGTTCAGAACCGCTTAATGTGTGTAATTACAACACAGCACTGGAAACTATGCTATATATACAGGTAGCATGTCCGATGATATATCACCTTCCTGCCCCTAATTGGGAGCTGTACATGTTATCTTTATTATGTTTAGAAAAGCAAATAAATAAATGGAACTTAAACCACCTCTGGAGATGTTGTTGACTTTCCATGAATAACACAGTTTGCACATTTTTATGCAAGCTACATTATTCAATTAGCATAATAATGAGCTGCTTCATATATATTTGCATGAAAAACAACTCATTTTCACAATGTGTTCAGCCAGGTTTTCACACATTATGGTGGCATAATGAGCAGTAGGTGCAATTAACATGCATTATTGACTTGTAGAGGGGAGTTTTATGAGGAAGCACCTACTTTAAGGGTGAAAGTAGATGCCTACTTAGGTGCTATTTCATAAAGAAAAGTAGGGACCTCCTTTCTTTGTAAAATGCTAGTGTAAGTGGCAAAGATTGCACCTTTAAGTTAAAGTGCAGACATTTACACCAGCCCTAGAGCTGATGTAAATATCTGTGCCTATAATTTTCAAGTATGCAGGCAAAACATTTTTTATGTATGTATGTGCTTATTTATTTTGCCACTTATATATTGCAGATCTTGTACATACATACCTGGCAGCTCCATCCATCCTCCACCTAAACTCTACCTATGTGCATGTCAACTGGCAAAGTACATGTAATAAAATCGACATACATGTGCTATTATAAGAGGTAATTTATGCTCATTAGTGCCCAAATACCAGCACAAATGACTAAAGTAGACTCCTTTTAGGAGTGTACTTTATCACCTAAAGTAGGAGATTCCTTATAAAACCTCCCCAAGCTCATTTTCTAAGCCATGTTATGGCAATAGTGTATGCTAAAGGTAATTAATGCACATTAAGAAAGTAATTTTATAAGGAGGTTCCTACTTTAAGGATGAAAGTAGATACCTAAATGGGGCTATTTTAGTCATTACTGTAGGCACTGGTTTCTCACAAAAAAGCCTTCGCGATAACAATATGTGTACTGATTTGATGGGATATATATGGATGTAGTTTGGGTGGAGTGTGGGTAGATCGTACAAGTATACACATAGATTATAAAATATTATAATGTAAATGCATACTTGCAAAACACAGGTGCAAGCATTTATACCAGCTCTAGGGCTGATGTAAATGGCATGCCTCAACTTAACAAGTGATTTCTACCACTAACCGAGGCAGGCGGACCCGATGCTTCGGGCCCCATTTCCCCCTCCTCCCCTCCCACTCCTCCAACCCTACAAAATACACCACACAATATGTCATGGAACTCAACTGGTTGTGACTTTATTAACCTTAACAATTCAACCATAATCCAACATCACAAACATTCCAACTCGATTAGCAGAGCCCGGCCGCACCAGCCATACCTCAGCAAAGTGCCTTGCCACTGCCAATGCCATAACTTGCCACCCGGCAAGTTTCCTACCCCTTTCCCCGACTTCGCCATGCCATTAGCAAAAGTCGGCCAGGGTTAACCGGGTCAGGGGCACCCCGCCCCCACCCAAGAATAGCCTGAGGTTCCGGGCCCCGGAAACCTCCGGGATTCTGCCATACCCCCCAAGCTGCAACACCCTATTCCCCACCCCCAAAACATTCCTGGGTGGGTGGGAGGGAAGCCGGCACCCGAGCAGCCTCCGCTGAGAATGACCACGCGGAGGCTGCCGGGCTGTTGTCCCGCCCCCCCACGCCGCAAACACGTCAATTGATTGGCTCCCCAGCGACTGCATCCACTGGGAGCCAATGAATTTAAATTCCCCTCACGTGCGCCCATCTGTGGCCGCGCGCAGGGTCCCCGCACCAGGCCCGCGCCCGGTTAAGATCGGCCGCCGGGACCCTGCCCGCGGCCTTGCCACTAACCGAGGCAGACGGACCCGGTGCTTTGGGCCCCATTTCCCCCTCCTCCCCTTTACCCCCTCCCCCACTCCCCCAACCCTACAAAATACACCACACAATATGTCATGGAACTCAACTGGTCGCAGCTTTATTAACCTCAACAATTCAACCATAATCCAACATCACAAACATTCCAACTCGATTAGCGGAGCCCGGCCACACCAGCCATACCTCAGCAAAGTGCTTTGCCACCGCCAATGCCATAACTTGCCACCCGGCAAGTTTACTACCCCTTTCCCTGACTTCGCCATGCCATTAGCAAAAGTCGGCCAGATTAACCAGATCAGGGGCACCCCGCCCCCGCCCAAGAGTCGCCTGAGGCTCCGGGCCCCGGAAACCTCTGGCATCCCACCACCGGCACAGGCTATAACCTTGTTCCTGTGCCGCCCCCCCAAACCCCAAGCTGCGATCAGCGAGGATCACTAACCACCGCATATTCCAAGGCCTCCTGCCAGTCGTTAAGGAGCAAATCCATCCCGACTGGCGACAAATGCACCCCGTCACTCCTGTAAAGCCCCGCACACCCCACCTCCACCCAAGGATGCATGATCTGGTAGCCCCCCTGCTCGCAGACCCAACGGCCTATCTGCCGATTGATTTTTATTAAGCCCCGTGACCAGCGCCGCTGGCTCCAACAGTCAGGCCTTGGAACGATGTCGGGCCACATCAAAATAACACCTGGAAACATCCGCAACACCCCCCCCCCAAATCCTCCTGCGCCACCCTGATCAGTTGCCGGCAGGACCAGGACACTAGGTCATTGCCTCCCAGATGTACAATCAGGACTGCCGGTGGACGCGATCTTCTCCCATGGTGCTGTAGCAAAGGCAGCAGCTGCAACCAGCGGAGCCCCGCTCACCCAGCCATGAGCCAGTCACTAGCGCCGAGTCAATCCCAAGATTCGCTCCCATCGGCCGTGTCGTTGCTCACCGTCCCACCCAGTGGACAAAGGACTGACCAACAATCCAGCAAGCAGCAGGCTCCGCTCCCCCATCTGTAACATAAACAAATAAAATCCCCCAGTCCCCACAACCCCCAGCCCTTCACAGCCGCACATAGCCCCAAAACACCCGAGAGCGCCATCTACCGATGCTCTGTATAACCTGCTCAGGCAACCCAGCCGCCGCCACACTAGTAGCCGCCCCGATGCGAAAGGAATGCGGGGCAAATTGCAGAGGGTCCTCACACACATAACGCAACGCCAACCTTAACACAGCCGTCACCTGAAAACGGGTCAACACGCGCACGCTCTCGTGAATAAAGAACCCCCCCTCAGGGCAGGCCGCAGCCACAGGTACTGCCGCACTGCCACCACCGGGCATGTGACCAGGTCACGATCCTCCTTCAAAAACACACACACACCTTTCCCCCGCTGATCCGTCTTAGATTTCGCCAAAAGGATCCGCAACTGCCCCGCTGCAACCTGGACATGGTGCTGTTGAAGCCCGCCAGCACCCCGAATCCGTCCCGAGTTCGCCACCAGCTCACCGATTCTGAAAGCCCCAAAAAAGGCAAGGCAAAATACTGCCCGAAACAAAGTGGCCTCATACCAGAACGCCACCACCCGCGGGAGAGCCCCGAGGAGCTTTACCAACAATTCATGCGTTATAGGCCATCGCGTATCCCGTGGCGTCGGCCATGCATGCTCCCAAACCAGCAGCAGCCGGCATGTTTAACTCCCCACTGCAGACGAGCCCCACCCCACCGCACTAGCCCCACCCCACCACACTAGCCCCACCCCACCGCACTAGCCCCACCGCACGAGCCCCACCCCACCGCACTAGCCCCACCTTTAGCCGCCACTACATATCGTCCCATCAGCTCTTCCGGCACCCTCCCCGAATGCCACCCCTGTGCCAATAAGAATTCCACCACTCTGTCACAGCCCCGCTGATAAGCAAACCAGGTTCCTGATGACACCGAACTCCGCAGCAAATTCAGCATCTCCCCAGGCCAATGCTCCATAAGTGCTCTGGGACCACGGATTCTTCCTTGTCCGCTTCTGGGGCCAAGGCCCGAAACCGCTCCCACTGGAAACGAGAAAGAGCATCAGCGATCTCGTTAATACATCCAGGTACATGCCGAGCCTTCACCACCACATTCAACCGTAAACATGTTAAAAGCACCTCCCTCATCATTCCCGCTACCTGCAAACATCTGGGAGAGTAGCGATTGACCACGCTGACTACGGCCTCGTTGTCACACCACCATACCACCCTACGGTTACGAAGCCTCCCCGGCCACAACTCCAAAACCACCAGTATCGGAAACAGCTCCAAAAAGGTGATATTAGCGGTCAACCCTGATACCTGCCAAGACTGCGGCCATCTGTCTGCACACCAGGCCCCACCAAAGTACACTCCCAGCCCCCCCCCCCCGCGGCATCCGTATAAAGCTGTAGATCCGCCTCCATCAAGACCGAGGTCCCGTTGAAATCCTCCAAAAATCGACTCCAGACCCGCAAATCCGCCCTCATTGACTCCGTAACCCTAATCCTATGGTGCGGTTTCCGCACCCACGCTGTGGCAGCCGCCAAACTCCGGGAAAACACTCTGCCCATCGGGGTCACTTGGCATGCAAAATTCAAGGACCCCAGTAAGGCCTGCAACTCCCGTAAGGTCAGCTTAGAAGAAGCCACTGCATTAGCTATGAGAATCCGCAAACTGTCAATCTTTTCCCATGGCAGGCGAGCCACCATCTCCATCGAGTCCAGCTCAACCCCTAAGAAGGTTATTCTCGTCGACGGACCCTCCATCTTACCCCCTGCCAATGGAACGCCGAAATCGTGCACTATTGCAGTAAACCCCGCTAACAGGTCCTGGCACACATCCATCTGAGCAGCACCCACGAACAGAAATCGTCCAGGTAATGAACCACATTAGTCGAGCCACTCTTTTGCAGCAGCACCCACTGCAGGAAGGTACTGAACATCTCAAAATATGCACAAGAGACAGAGCAGCCCATCGGCATGCATTTATCAAAATAATGACCCCCTTGAAAACGGAATCCCAAAGGAAAAGGAAAGGATGGATGCACCGGCAACAAGCGAAAAGCCGACTCAATGTCCACCTTGGCCATCAATGCCGCCCGACCCGCCTCCCTCACCATCCCCGCTGCCCAATCAAACAATGCGTACCATACCGTGCACAACTCGCGCGGAATGTGGTCATTCACCGATGCCCCCATTGGGCATGACAAGTTATGAATTAGCCAGAACTTTCCAGGCTCCTTCTTGGGTACCATCCCCAGTGGGGAAATCACCATGTTTGGGAATGGCGGATCGCTGAACGGGCCCGCAATTCTACCCAACCCCAATTCTCCTACTAATTTGTCACGCACCACTGCGGCAAAACGCCGCACCAAAGGCGAATTCCTCGCATGAGGAGCCGCAACCACACCCCTAACCGGAATAACAAAACCAAACTGAAAACCGCTCCCCAACACAACCCTGTCTCGCCGTTTCGGATACCGCAGCAACCACTCCTGCAGCGCTCCCAACCGAATTGGAGTCGGCGCTCAAACTCCCACCTCATTGAAGCTTGGGGGCTGCCCTCGAGGCGCCGTTGGGCCCTTTCTTAACACACCTCGTCGCGGAGTGCCCTCCGCCACAAATGGAGCAGTAGTGCTTGAACTTGCAGTCCGGAAAAGGGGCAGGTCGACCTATTGAACCGCCAACACACGTCACTGACCCTTCCCGCCCCCGCTTTCTGCAGACTGACCGCCCCCGGGCGAAAGGAACGAATCGCCCCAGCCGCCAGCAAAGCCCCACCTCTCCCCCCACCCCCCCCCCACCTGAAGCCGACCTAACCGACATTTGGGTCAGCCAGAGGTTAATATCTTGCGTGCCCCATGATAACAATCTATTCTCTTCCATCTTGTCCCTGAACTTTTCATCATAGTTTAGCCATGCCCAACCCTCGTATGTCTGAGATGCCTCCAATATAGAGTCAGCGTAAGCCAAGAGCATACTGTAATGCTCCGGCGAGTGATGTCCCCATACACTAGCTAGGCGCAGAAATGATCTAGTCCAGTTCACAACATTGCGCGCAACCCTCTTAACGCGCCCTGCCTTCTCGTCTTCCTTCCTCTTTTTCCGACTCTCACCCAAGCGCTTCCTCCCTTCCAAAAGCCAAAATATATCTAAGTATCGCCGCATGCGTATTTTCCGACAAAGCCATCTCGGCACCCCTTCCCACAGCTCCGGAAATGCAACCACCGAAGGTACCCCCCCTCCCACACTAGGCCCCGATCCGCACTCACCATCCCCCCCTTGTCGCGGCAGACCCACCCCCAGATGCTGAGGACGAATCGCCCGAGGAGGAAGAGGAGGACGACCCCGAGCTATGGCGCCGCCGACAAGACCGCCACATTTTCTTCCGGGCCCCCCCACCCGACTTCCCGCGCCCCTCCTGCCCCGCCCCCCCTACCAAAGACGCCCGACCACTCACCAACCGCAGGACCCTCCACCGCAGTGGCAGCATTAGTCACGACGTCCCCCTGGCCTACCATTTCTCTGGTCCGCGCCGTTTCGCCACTCTTCTCACCGGATGCTTATGCCGCAGTACCTTGCCGTGCCGCTCCTCCAGCACCAGGACTCGACCAGATCACCGGACCACCAGCCCCAGGCCTCAAATAAGGCTGCACCATCGCCGGTCCCTGTGGAGACATAGTAGAAAAAATAGGGGGGGGGAACTGCCGGCGACCCTGCCGGGGACCAGGGCCCTCCCCACTCTGCCCTCGACATGCCCTGCCCCCCCCAGCCAATGCTCGCAAGGCGAAGGCGAAGGCCCCCCAGCTCCCATACAGTCCCCATAAACTAGCGGCAAAACTGCAGGGAAGAGGTTACCCCGACCCCAGTGTGCCCACCCTGGCTGAACCCCCCCTTGCCCCAGAACCCCCACTCCACCCCCACCACACCCCCTGACCCGCCCCCCTGGACCACCACCCCCCCCCGACCCCCAGCATCCCATTCCCCAATCAATCCTACCCCCCCCCCCCGGGCTGCACCCCACTAGCCCGCCGGGCTCTCAGAGGGCCAGGCACAGACGCCCTGCCCCCCCTCCCTCCAGCTCCCCCCCTACCCACCTTCTTTGCCCCTTTGGCCCCACCCCGCCCACCACCAGCTCCACGTGCGCGTAAGGCCTCCCCCCCCCGAGGCCCCGCACCCCCTACCCGACGCCGGACGCCCAGCCCCCCTTTCCGCCGCCCCCCCCATGCTCCTTCTCCTGCTCCCTTTGTGCAGGCATGGCACGACACCCCAAGGCCCTGCCCTGCCCCTTTGCCCATCCCACACCGCCCCTGCGCGAAGGCATAAGGCCCTTGAACTCACTCTTGCAGTATGCGGTGTGAACACACTTACTGGGAGCTATCGCAGTGCAAGAGCCCCGGTTTCGATTGCCTTTTTTTTTTTTATATATCAGCCCCCACTCCCTAACCCCAACCCCACACGGAGCACCCCAAGTCCGGGAGTCCCCCAGCTGCCTAACAGGGACTGACCCCACTTCCAGCTGCTGGGTCCCTGCAAGGGGCCCTCGCTGCAGCCACCGACCCTCAACCCAAACACTTGCCTGCCAAGCGAATCAACATCTCCCGGCACCTAAAACTGCACTGTCTTCCCCACCGCGCCGCCGCTGTGGTTCCGCTGCCGGCCATCCACCACCGGGCCAGAAAACCGTCGCCGTGATGCCACCCAGGCCCTGATTCCAACGCCGCGATCTCTCCGCAAGCCGGCACCCGAGCAGCCTCCGCCGAGAATGACCATGCGGAGGCTGCCGGGCTGTAGTCCCTCCCCCCCACGCCGCCAACTCGTCAATTGATTGGCTCTCCAGCGACTGCATCCGCTGGGAGCCAATGAATTTAAATTCCCCTCCCACGCGCCCATCTGTGGCCGCGCGCAGGGTCCCCGCACCGGGCTGCGCGCCCGGTTAAGATCGGCCGCCGGGACACTGCCCGCGGCCTCGCCACTTACACTTTTATTTCATCAAGAAAAGTAGGCACCTACTTTGAAGTAGATGTCTTAAGGGGCACAAGTCAAAATGATGGTGTGCTCCTAGCTGCATTTGATTAAGCTGCTTGCAGTTTTCTTTTCTTGCTTACTATTTTCCTTTATGGCTCCTAAACGAAAAGGGAAGATAGTATCTAAACCCCCTAAAAGTGCTAATCAGGACCCTCATCAGCAGACAATAAATGATCATCTATGAACTTCCTCTGGAAGAGGCTCTTGCTGAAGGGCCTGTTGGTGGAGAATTATCTTTATTTGAGGATTGGCATATGCTGGGGAAAGAGGAGAGACCAGAATGGGTAGCAGCTCTCAGTATTGGTTAGCTGCAGGAGGACACAGCTACTTTGATTCATTGTCGCAAACCAAGACCAGTGCAAACAATTGCTAGGATAACAGCACAAGGGGATCTCTATATAAAAGCAACTGGAATGAGCTCTGAAGGAGCCCTAGCCTCTAAGGCTTGCAAGAAATCAAGGGACTATGAAGAAGCAGGATTATCTGCTGGATAGGATACTCGGGAGATCACCCTACAAGCTCTCTGGGGTATGTTATTGAAACTAGATACTTCATTAATGTAATGCTCTCAAAACATAAATTCCTTGGGGAAAACAATTGGAGTGTCATGATGATCTTGCAAAAGACCATCAGGAAAGGACTGGAGTTTTGAGGCAGAAGGCAAAGGAATCTAAGGTGCTTGTGGATGCTTTGGGTAAAGATAAAATTGTACTCCACTGAAAATTAGAACAAATAGACAATCGGACTTGTCCAGTGTTTCCTAAACATGTCCTGGGGCACCTCAGCCAATCAGGTTTTCAGGATATCCACTATGAATATTCATTAATAAATTTGCATGCCCTCTCATGCATATCCACTATGAATAGTCATGAATACAATTTGAATACCCTCTTATGCATATTCATTGTGGATATCCTGGAAGCCTGACTGGCTGGGGAGCTCCCAGGACAGGTTTAGGAACCACTGGACTAACCATTGAAATTGAGTATACTAAAATTTCCAAAAGTACAGTACCTTCTATGCTGTCATTGGCTATTTATAAACACTATTTGATTGAGATAGTGGGTGTGGCTGAAAATAAGATACCATATGGCAATAAGATTTATTTTCACCTGTGCAGAGATGCCAGGAGATAGATAAAAGTATGAATTTGGATATTTCTGAGCTTTTGGAAACATCAATTACAGAGATCCAGGAGAGGGCTACACTTGTAAATTTGGTATGTGAGCAATACAAGAATATGCTTCTGGGGATCTTACTGGGCAGACTAGATGGACCATACCGGTCTTTATCTGCCGTCATTTACTATGTTACTATGTATGTATGTGACTATATTTCCAAAAAGCAAATTAACTTTTTATGAGATGTGGCTCATTCCACACAGGAAAGACATAAATTGTTTCTTGCTATACACCAAGAAACTTTGGCACTAGGCACTTTTTGCTTCCTCAAAATACTTCAGATGTGATGGATAATGGGTGAATTGCTACTAATGCCTGAAGAATGAATGCTTGCCATTTTCCCCTTATTAGTAATAATTTGTCATTTTCTTTTAAGGGTTCCACAACAACTTTCTATTGCCTCGCACCACACATTATCTTTTATTTTTGTTCACTAATGGAATTAAAGTTGATTTCAAATGTTTCTTTTAATAGATTATTTTTATTCTACCCTCCATTGTTAATTTTTCTATAAGCAAGGGGTTACTTGTATGATATGTTAAAATTTCATAAATGTAAAATTGCAAAAAAGTAGTTGCTGCCTTATAAATCACATGGACTGGATGATATACATCCAAGGGTGTCGACAGAAGTGACATATGAGATTGCAGACCTACTATTAGTAATCTGTGAACTATCATTAAAATTATCTGTATATCATAAAGACTGGAGAATGGTCAATGTAACACCAATTTTTAAAAAGAATTCCAGGAGTGATGCAGGAAACTACAGACTGGTGAGCCTGATGTCAGTACTGAGCAAAATGGAAGAAACCATTATAAAGAATAAAATTACTGAACATGTACTGTAGATGGTAATGGCTTAATGGGAGAAAACCAACATGGATTTAGCCAAAGAAAGTCTTGTCTTACTAATGTGTTCTTTTTTTTTGAAGGTGTGAATGAGGTAGACGAAGATGAGGCAGTCGATACAGTGTATCTGGGTTTTCAGAAAGCCTTTGACAACTTCTTGAGCGTGCAGTCCTCCTCCATTGTCTTGAATTTCTTTCCTCTCAAGCCCTGCTGGATCCACTTTAATCTGACTTTTGTCTCTTACATTCTACTGAGATAGCACTTACCAAAGTCTCCAGAGACTTATTCCAGGCTAAATCCAAGGTCATTTACTCTATCCTTCTTGACCTTTCTGCTGCTTTTGGCACTGATGACCACTACCTTATCCTAGACACATTGTTCTCACTTGGTTTTAGGGGCTCTTTGCAGTCCTGGTTCTCTTCTAATCTCTTGGATTTTGGAGATGTGCACTTTATTGGGAGGAGATAGTTTGAGTGTCATTGATGTTTTCCCTGACAAAGCTGAAATGTCAAAACTATGGCCCATAGTCAGGATTTAGAAAGTGCAATCTAATACAGCATATGCTCTACATGTTTGATGGAGTCTGAAGGAGTTTGATGGACTTTGATGATTTCACCTTCTGTTATGTATGTTCAAATGAATCCAGATCCGGAGTCCAGAGTTTAGAGTTGTGGATACAGCACACACTTTACATGATTGGTGAAGCTTTGGTGGTTTTACCTCTTGCTGTATTTGTTTGAATGAATTCAGCGTTTGGAGTTTGGAGTCCGGAGTCTACAATTCAATAGTTCACCAGTCTGGAGTCCGGAGTCTACAGTTCAGTAATTTAGCAGTGGAGGTTTCCAATTGGTGGTCCTGTTTTCAAAGTTGTGTCCAATGGTTAGAAGTATAAAGATCAAATGTGCACTTGATCTCCTTTTTATGCTCCAAGCTTTGGGCAAGGTATAGTGGTGACTGCCACTTGAAAAAGGAAGATTTAAATATTGAAGATAACAGATTGGACTATGAAAAGAGATATGAGGATTGGACTGTCATCATAATAATAGTTTTGCTATTCCCTTAATATGTTTTAGTATGACCTTGCTGTATCATTGCATTTTATATGATGAGTATATTTAATAACATCTATTAATTAATATTTCACAAATATATTAATAGGAATATATAGAGGATATTTAGTTTTTGATACTGTAGATTTAATATGCAGTAAATGTGAAGGTTCATGCAAAATATGATCAAAATTAGGATTTAATTAGAGGGTTTTTATAAAATATTATGTAAACATATTTAAGGGGGTTTATATGTAGAAATATTTTTGTCTGAAGATGCATAGTGCTGTAGGTGTGAATGTGAATGAATGGGTGTATATGTGATTGGTTTATAAAATATTTGTTTATGTTCTTTAATTGCTACATCTCATAAAGTTAATATAAAATACATTAATGTAATAAAAAGGTTTTGTTTTGTTTTTTACCTCTAGAGGTGTATTGGTTACTTTTTATTTATTGGTGTTATTAGGTTGGTAACCAGCCTGGTGAGTTGATTTAGTTCTCTTCTTATCTCTCCCATCGCTCTTTCAGTGTTTGTTCTGGTGGTTCCTCCTCTACTGCTGTCCCATTCTCAGATGGTGCACCCCAAGGGTCTGTTCTGGTTCTTCTTCTTTTTTCTCTCTCTACCTAATCCCTTGGTGCCCTCATCTCCTCCCATGGATTTCAGTAACATTTTTATGATGACACTTCTCAGATCTATCTTTCTATACCTGATATTTCCCCAATACTCCAGGCCCACATTTCCTGCCCATCTAACATCACCATCTGGCTGTCTCTCCGCTGTCTGAAATTAAACATGGCCAAAACCAAACTTCTAATTTTTCCCCCTAAACCTCCCTGCTCCCTTTCTCCTTTCTCTGCCTCTGTAGATAACACTTTTCTACTTCCTGCTTCCTCAGCCCATAACCTTGGGTTCATCATTGACTCCTCCCTTTCCTTCTCCTCACATATCCAACAGATAGTAAAAACCTGTTGTTTCTTTCTCTATAACTAACAAGATTTGCCTCTTCCTTTCTGAACACACTACTAAAACACTTGTCCACTCACTAATTACTTCCCGTCTCGACTATTGCAACCTCCTTCTTGCTGGGTCTCCCTCTGAGTCACCTCTGAGTCACCTCTATCCCCTTCAATCTGTTCAGACCTCTGCTGCCAACCTCAATATACTCATATAATCCCTCTTATCAAATCACTTCATTGGCTTCCCTTCCATTTCCATATCCAATTCAAACTTCTCCTTTTGACCTATAAATACATTCATTCTTCTGCTCCTCAACACCTTTCCTCTCTCATCTCTCCCTATACCCCTCCTCATGAATTTCACTCTTCTACTGGCTTGTTTATCTCTTTGCACTTTTCTTCCACTGCAAACTCCAGGCTTTGTTCCTTTCATCTTGCTGCTCCTTATGCCTGGAACAAATTACCTGAGTCTGAAAATCAGGCTTCATTTCTGCCTCTTGTAAAATCCATGCTAAAGGCTCATCTCTTTGAGGCTGCTTTTGGATCCTGACCCTTTGTTTTCCTTGTGTCTTGTTACCCTTCCCTTTTCTACCCTTATTCTTATTTTTGTCTTGTCCGTCTTGTTGTTGTTAAGTACCATTGAGTCAATGTTGACTCATGATGACCCTCTGGATAGTAGTCCTAAACTGTGGTCTTCAGTCAGGCGGCTCATTGTTGACAGAGTGGCACCCATAGCTGCTGTTATTGTATAGATCCGTCTCATTGCTTGACTTCCTCTTTTGCGCTGTCTTCTACCTTGCTAACCATGATGTATTTTTCTAATGAATTCTCTCTTTGCATGATGTGTCCAAAGTATGAAAGTTGAAGTCTTGTCATCTGAACTTCTAAAGAAAGCTTAGGTTTGATCTCCTCTAGTACTGACTGGTTTGTTCTTCGGGCAGTCCATGGTATACACAGTATTTGTTGCCAGCATCATAATTCAAAGGTATCAATTTTCTTCCTGTCTATCTTTTTCACAGTCCAACTTTCACATCCATATGATGTTATTGAAAATACCATGGCTTAAGTAAGTTTAATCTTAATTAGATTGTAAGCTCTGATGAGCAGGGACTGTCTTTATATGTGTCTGTACAGCGCTGTGTATGCCTTATAGAGCAGTAGTTGTGTACTATTGTGGATCAGGAACTGATTAAAAGATAGAAAGCTGAGAGTAGGGCAAAATGGTCAATTCTCTCAGTGGAGAAAGCTGAATAGTGGTATACCCCAGGGATCTGTGCTGGGACTGCTGTTTTTTAACATATTAATAAATGACCTAGAAATGTGAATAAAGAATGGGGTGATCAAATTTGCAGATGACACAAAATTATTCCAAGTTATTAAAACACAAGAGAATTGTAAACAATTGCAAGAGGACCTTGATAAATTGGGAGACTGGACGTCCAAATGGCAAGTGAAATTTAATGTGGACAAGCACAAAGTTATGCACTTAGGGGGTTATTCTGAAAGGAGAATAGGCAGTTAAACGCGCAGGATAGATGTCCACCTCCCGAAAACTTGCAGCACTATATTCTGTAGCCCCGTGGCCTTGCACGTATATTGCACAAGTACGGGGATTATAGAAGATGGGTGGGGAAGGGCAGAGCAGGGGCATAGTTAGCCGCTGAGATGTAGAAAGGGTATTCAGGAAGGTCCCCGAACATCCTCCGACGTCCCCATTGACATACAGATTATTCCTGTCAGACCATGGAATAAGGGCAGGACTTAGAGCAGAATCAATTCTGCCCACCAGTGGTTGCCATAGGGAGAATGGGATGTGTCAGGGCTGTTGTGAGGTGGTGTGCATGCTGCCATGGAGAGCATGATGGATTCCAGAGGTGAGGGATGTGTTTCTGTGTGCAAACCTATAGAACCACCCCCACAGGGACATAACGCTGTGCCAGGCACATGATGTCGGCTATGCTGATATCTGCTGATGTGGTCATACTGCAAGCAGAGGAGTGGCCACACAGTCGGTGAGCCTCTGCAATGTCTAATGTCTCAGAATGCTCTGGGCATGGGGACGTATATCTCCCTGATCCCAAAACAGTGGGTGCATCTATACCCGCAGTTTCTGAATTAGGTTGATATCAACTCTGTTTCCAGTTTATATATGGCTGTAGGCCAATCGGGCTCTTAGGGAAGAACAACCCAAACTATGGATACACAATGCAAGGTTACACATTAGGAACCACCGCCCAGCAAAAGGATTAGGTGTCATTGTGGATAATATGTTGAAACCCTCTGCCCAGTGTGCAGCAGCATCCAAGAAAGCAAATAGAATTCTAGGAATGGTTCACCGCCGCTGCCTTGACTTCCTCTCCTCTCATGCCCTCCTGGATCCTTTACAATCTGGCTTTCATCCTTTACACTCTACTGAAACGGCTCTTGCCAAAGTCTCCAGTGACTTGTTCCTGGCAAAATCCAAGGGCCTTTACTCTGTCCTCATCCTTCTTGACCTCTCTGCTGCTTTTGACACTGTTGACCACAAACCTCTCCTTGATACCCTGTCCTCACTTTGTTTTAAGGGCTTTGTACTATCCTGGTTCTCCTCCTATCTCTCCCATCGTTCTTTCAGTGTTAGTTATGGTGGCTCCTCCTCTGCTGCTATCCCGTTCTCGGTTGGTGCATCCCAAGGATCTGTCTTGGGTCCACTCCTTTTCTCTCTCTATACCCAGTCCCTTGGTGCACTCATCTCTTCCCATGGCTTTCAGTACCATCTTTATGCCGATGACTCCCAGATCTACCTCTATACACCTGAAATCTTTCTGGCAATCCAGACCCAGATTTCTGCCTGCCTTTCTGACATTGCTGCTTGGATGTCTCTTGCCACTTGAAATTGAACATGACCAGGACTGAGCTTCTTATTTTTCCCCCTAAAACCTCCTCTCCTCTTCCTCCTTTCTCGGTCTCTGTGGATAACTCTCTACTCCTCTCTATTTTCTCAGCTCACAACCTTGGGGTTGTCTTTGACTTCTCTCTCTCCTTCTCCACACACATCCATCTGATAGCTAAGACCTGCCATTTCTTTCTCTATAACATCAACAAAATCCACCCATTCCTTTCTGAACACATTACTAAGACACTTATCCACTCCTTAATCACCTCCCATCTTGACTACTGTAACCTATTCCTTGCTGTCTCCCTTTGAATCATCTCTCTCCCCTTCAATTTGTTCAACACTCTGTTGTGCAGTTAATCTTCCACCAGCCTTGTCATGCCCATATTACCCCTCTTCTCAAGTCACATCCATTTCAAACTTCTGCTGACCTATAAATGCATTCACTCTGCAGCTCCTCACTTTCTTTCTTCTCTTATCTCTCCTTACACCCCCCTCCCTCGGGAACTCCACTCTTCTGGTACATTGCGTCTATCTGTGCCCTTCTCTTCTATTGCTAATGCCAGACTTCGCTCCTTTCACCTTGGTGCACTTCACGCCTGGAACAAACTACCTGTGTCTGTATGCCAGGCACCTTCTCTGACCCTTTTCAAATCCAGGCTGAAAAATCACCTCTTCGCTGCTGCTTTTGGATCTTGACTCACCTGATCTCCTTGTTTCTTTACCATCCCCCCTTGTTTTATCCCTGTCTACACCTTCTGTGTTTTCTGTCTTGACAAGATTGTGAGCTCTGATGAGCAAGGACTGTCTCTTATATGTCTGTGCAGCGCTGTATACGTCTTGTAGCATTATACAAATTCTCAGTAGAGGTAGTAGCAGTAATAAGAAAAGGAATGAAGAACAAAACCACGGATATAAAACTAAGGATATTATAATGCCTCTGTATTGTTCCATGGTGTGACCGCACCTTGAATATTGTGTGCAATTCTGGTCACCATATCTTAAAAAGAATATAGCAGAATTAGAAAAGTTACAGAGAAGAGCCACCAAACTAGTAAAGGGAAAGGATCTTGGTCTAACCTAGTATGGCATTTCTTATGTTCTTATGTTCTCCACATGTATACCTGAGACAATCGAGAGTTAAGTGACTTTCCCAAGATCAAAGGGAATGTCAGTGAGAGAAGCCAAATTTGAATGTTGGTTTCCCTGGTTGTTAGCCCACTACTGTCATCATTAGTATCATTTTTCTGAGAATATTCCACGTATTTTCTGAGAATATTCCACCTCGATTTTCAGTCAGATCCTTCCATGATACATAGCCATAGACAGTCAGATAACAGTAACCCCGATAACAACTCTCTCTTTTGTTTTGTTTTTTTGGGGAGGGGGTGCACTTAAAACTGAGAATTCGAAAGTGTAAAAACAAGACCCAAAGGGTGTTACAATTTGTTTAATATGATCTGCGACGTCCAAAAGCAAAAGGTCTGCTACTCATTATTTATGCATGGCATGACCTTTGATTGGAAAACACGGCAGACAATTTACCATACAAAAAGAGAGTTATATTAAACTATTTCTTGCAAATATAAGACGATGGGAGCCTTGTGGTCTGTCTATAAAATCTAATGTTTAGAATTATTACAGCTACAGATCTGATGAAGAAACAGAATACAGAGAATTCTAGTTAATACAGCATATTTCCCAGCTTTTTATAGTCTAATTTTCAGTGGTTCCCTGCAGAATGAATGCAGTTTGAAAGGCAATTTTATAAAGCACTTTGCAGAAGACTATTATCTGCTAATTATTAGAAATTGCATGTTGCTGTTAATTGCATAAATAAATAGTTTTACCTGAAATCCATTACAAATTGTTTGTCTTTACAGCATATATGATTTTAATGTTCTAGTATAAAACATTTAAGCAATTAAATTTAAACCAAATGTGTTTTAAACCAATTTTCTTTCATTAAGGATAATGTGAAAATAAAATTCAAAAAGCATATTTTTCTATGAAATAAGGAATAGCTGTGGGTATAAATAATCAAAGACTATGACGCCCAAAGTAAATATATGCTTGGATATAGAAGGCAAATATATCACAGCACCTTTCAGTTCATTGTCAGTTGTTAGTGCTGTGTCAAAATCCAGCCTTACAACTGCCCGTAATGGTGGATATTTGAAATCGTGGACCACCTTTTTGGTTGGAGAGGCCATATACACCAATCTCTGTCCCTGTCCCTAAGCTGTCTAATTGCTGATACTGTGTTGGGCAAAATATTTGTCGGCCCATGGCCCCAGTGACCCACCACATTCCACTGTTTATGATAAGGTTGCCACTGTCCGACAGGTTTGCTAATTGGGAATTTTGTTCGATGAGCAGCTTTCCTTTCACCCCAGGGAACTGGGCAGTTGTGGTGCCTTTCCCTCATGTGAGTTTGTGGAGTATGTGTATTAAACTGCATGTTATCAATTGCAGTTTCTTTAGCGTGAATAAACTTGAGATTGCTGGAAGGTTATTTAGAATTTAGGAGGAGGCTGAAGCATTTTATTTCATGCAGGCCTTCAAATAGAGGGATATTTGATGTAGTCTCTTGATTAAGGAGGTCATTTTAGAAGGGCTAAACTTGATTTGGATGTGCCAATTATGCAAGGCACAGGCACATGCAAATTGCCATTTTGGGAAACTAGTGACATAGATATGCCAGCTGTAGACACATCCATATACAGCTATTTCCGAGTGGGGCATTCTAGAGGCATACCGGGGGAGGGGGAGAGGACGAGTCCAAAATCTGCACATCCAGAATGTACTTTGGAAGTGCCCAGATATGTGCAGAATGTTGCCCCTACACGTACCATGCTAGACATGCAATAAAGGTGGAATAAGCAGAGGACTTTGCTGTCTGCTTGATCTGGATACATGATTGGTGATTCGAGGCTGGCGTTTGAACCCCTGGCCTGACTGTTGTCTGTGTGCATGTAGGTTTTCCTTCAGCAACCCTCCCTGTACCTTGTCTACCCAGTGTCTGACTGCATCCTGAACCTTCCCAGACCCAATCCTATCCATCCCAAATCTGAAACCCCAGGGTACCAAACCCTCTCCCACACTGTATCTGCTGACTCTATGCCCAAGTGTCCTGTGAGCTGTAAACTAAATCCCAAATTGTTGTGTGTCTGCGTGTATTGGTGCTCTGTGTTTCTGTTGTGTTACCATACAAAAAGAGAGCTATATTAAACTATACCATTTCTGTCTGTGTGGTTCCCTGCCCTGTGCTTGTGCTGTTTTGCTAGCCCCTGTGTGGATGTGTGGCTGTGGGTATGTGTGTGTCTTGAATGGGTGAGTGTCTGTGCAAATGAGAGTGAATAGATGTGCAAGGACATCACTGGTGGTGGGGTGCACCAGGGTGCTGGTGATGGGGTGTACTAAGGTGCTGGTGATGGGGCACATTAGGATGCTGCTGGTGGGGATTAGTTGGCATGGAAGAAATGAACACTTTCTTTGTGCTGGTAATGCTGCATGAGGCCTTCAGGAAGAGCAGGAAGACAGCAAGGAGGAATCCATATCACAGGGTCTATAGTCCCAGAATAATTTATATGGACCTGACTGATGAGCAGTATCTCATCAGGTTCCACTTTGATAAGGCAGCCAACCACTATATCTGCCAGGAGCTAGAGCTGCTCCTCAACTCAACCACACACAGGAGGCAGTCCATGCCTGTCCGCCTCAAGATAATCACTGCCCTCGCCTCATTAGCAAGGGCAGTTCCCATTCTGTGTTGGCAGCCAGTGCAGGTCTCAGCCAATCTTGCAGCTCCTGAGAGTCTCCTAACCCACACAGTGGACTAGGTAGCTTTCCTACAAACAGTGCAGCAGAAACAACAAACAAAGCTACAGTTCTATGAGGCGGAAAGATTCCCATCAATGCTTGGGCTGACAGACTGCACACATGTGGCCCTCAGGCCCCCATGAGGGAGGGAGGGAGCCAATCTTCTGGAATAGAAATGCATTCCATTCCCTCAACATGCAAGTTATTTGTGACGTGCTGGGTAAAATAGCAGATGTCTTTCCAAGATTTCCAGGTTCATGTCATGATGCCTACATCCGCACCCATTCGAGAATTTTAGCGATTTGAGAGCAGTGGAACATGTGGTGGGTAATTGCTTGGTAAGATGTCTCTTGCCCCCCTTCCCCCCCCACCTCAGCTAGCCACCTCCAGGTGCCTGGGAGCCGTGCCACCTATCTGACTGAGACCCAGCCTTCACTGTGTTCCAAGAAAAAAGGACAGGCTGACAGGTAACTAACCAGCCTTTTGTTCCCTTTCTCCTATCCATCCAGATGATAGAGGTTACTCCTTGAGGTCATGACTCCTAACCCACATAGCGGTACTGCATTCACAGGCATATGAGTGCTACAAAAAGAACTACAGGCTCACAAAGACTATGACAGAAAGAACTTTTGGCCAGTTGATTAGCTGCTTCTGGTGTCTGAATTGGTCAGGAGGAGACTTTCTGTATAGCCCTGCAAGGGTATGGGAGATATTTATGCCTGCTATTTGCTGCACAATTATGCATTGTGGCAAAGACAACCCCTGACAGACTTAGAGAACATAGCATAGGAGGAGACAGATGCAGAATCAGAGGTACCAGGGCATAGAGACGCAGGAGGGGCATATCAACAGGGCTTTGCAGCAATAAATGACTTCATAAACGGACAGTTCATGTGAGTGAGTGTTTATTGCCAAAGCACAG
Source organism: Ichthyophis bannanicus (assembly GCA_033557465.1). Taxonomy (NCBI): domain Eukaryota; kingdom Metazoa; phylum Chordata; class Amphibia; order Gymnophiona; family Ichthyophiidae; genus Ichthyophis; species Ichthyophis bannanicus. The sequence continues at coordinate 15,193,271 of CM066036.1, read as the reverse complement.
GGAAATGTCCCAACACTACATGACACCATATAGAATGGACCTGCAGCCAACACCAGAGAGGGAGCAAAAAGACCTTTGTGGCCTGCAAACCCTTAATGGATATTCTATGGGCACCACGAGGGTGCTACTGGGCATGTGCAGGGCCGGCCCGTCCATTGAGCAAGAATGTTTTTTGCACAGGGCCCCGCGTTTCAGGGGGCCGCGCGCAAAGAACATTCTGCTTTTTTTTTTATTACATTTAAAAACAAAAACCTGGCTCTAGCTGCTGCCGCTGCCGCGTCCGTCGCAGCAGCGGCAGAATGGCGTGTCCCGCGGGGCCCCTTCTCCTCTTCGAGCCCTCTGCAAGGGCTTTCAGATTCGCGAAGGGAGAGTTGTGCTCCCTCGCGTCTCTGTAAAGCCCGCAGGGGCTAATGGGAAATTTCCCATCAGCCCCTTTAAAAGCGAGGGGCTGATGGGAAATTTCCCATTAGCCCCTGCGGGCTTTACAGAGACGCGAGGGAGCACTCTCCCTTCGCGAATCTGAAAGCCCTTGCAGAGGGCTCGACGTGGAGAGGGGGCCCCGCGGGACACGCCATTCTGCCGCTGCTGCGACGGACGCGGCAGAAGCTAGAGCCAGGTTTTTGTTTTTAAATTTGCCGGAAGGGAAGGGAAGGGAAGGGAAGGGAAGGGGGGGGGGCTGATGGAGGCTGTCTGGAAATGGGGTGATGGGGGGTTAGGACTGGAAATGTGCAAGGGGGGGGGGGTTAGGACTGGAAATGTGCAAGGGGGGGGGTTAGGACTGGAAATGGGCTGGGACTGATGGAGGCTGACTTGAAATGGGCTGATGGGGGGTTAGGACTGGAAATGGGCTGGGGGGGGTTAGGACTGGAAATGGGCTGGAGGGGGGGTTAGGACTGGAAATGGGCTGGGGCTGAGGGAGGCTGACTGGAAATGGGCTGGGGAGGGGTTAGGACTGGAAATGGGCTGGGGGGGGTTAAGACTGCTAATGGGCTGGGGCTGATGGAGGCTGACTGGAAATGGGCTGGGGGGGTTAAGACTGGTAATGGGCTGGGGGGGTTAAGACTGGTAATGGGCTGGGGGTTGATGGAGGCTGACTGGAAATGGGGTGATGGGGGGTTAGGACTGGAAATGGGCTGGGGGGGGGGTTAAGACTGGTAATGGGCTGTGGGCTGATGGGGGCTGTCTGGAAATAGGGTGATGGGGTTAGGATTGCTAATGGGCTATGGGGGGGGGTTAGGACTGCTAATGGGCTATGGGGGCGCTAGGACAGGAAAAGGGCTGATGGGGAGGGGTTAGGACTTGAGGTGGGCTGATGTGGTTAGGACTAGTAATGGGCTGTGGGCTGATGGGGGGGGGGGGTTAGGACTGGCAATGGGCTATGGGGGGCTGACTGGAAATGGGCTGATGGGGTTAAGACTGGAAGTGGGCTGATGGGGGTTAGGACTGGTAATGGGGTATAGGGGGGGGCTTAAACTGAAAATGGGTTGATGGGGGGCTAGGACTGGTAATGGGTTGGGGGATTGCTATGACTGGAAATGGACTGAGTGGACGGGGAGGCTTGAACTGCAAATAGCTGATGGGGAGGGAGCTTGGAATGGAAATGGGCTGTGAGGGAAGGGAGCTAGAACTGAAAATGGGCTGATGGAGCAGCTAGGATAGGACTGGAAATGGGCTGTTGGGGGGAGCTAAGATTGGAAATGGGCTGTGGTGGGGGCTTGAATTGAAATGGACTCATGGAGGGGCTAGAACTGGAAGTAGGCTCATGGGGGGGCTTGGACTGGAATTGGGCTGAGTGGAGGGGAGCTAGGATTTGACATGGGCTGATGGTGTGGCTAGGAAATGACTAGAAATGGGCTGATGGGGGGCTAGGATTGGAAATGAGCTGATGAAGGGACTCAGACTGAAAATGGATGGGGGAGCTAGGACTGGAAATGGGTTGATGGGGGGCTAGGACTGGAAATGGGCTGATGCAGGGACTAGAAGGGAATGGATGCTGGGTGAGACTGGAACTAGAAGGGAGCTGATGTTGGGGGAGGATTAGAATGGGATGGGGCTGGGAGAGTAAAATGGAGAGGGGAAAAATATTTTGTGTGGGAGGGATGAAAAATCTACAATTGGCCGGGTATTGGGAGAGTAAGTGGGGATTGAGGATGGAGGGGTAAAATTTGTGTGGATGAAATAAGAATGAGGAAAGAGCAAAAGGATAAAGATTAGTATGTTAAAGCAGATGTAGAGAGAGAGGATGGAAAGAAAACTAGAAGAGAGAAGAAAGGACAAATGGACAGCAGACGATGGAGAGTTAGCAGAAAACATGAAGAAACCAGAAGAAAGTGGCTGGAGCAATTGCAACTGAAAAAAAATGCACAAAAGGTAGAAATATATCTCTTTATTTTGAATTTATTAACTGGAATATGAAAGTTCTGGGAAATGTGCATCATTAACGTCTGCGCTTTGTTTGGTACAAGAGGAAATTGATTTATAGTTTTATTTCTACAGTGTTGTTGTACATTCCAAGTTTGGCTTTTGGGGTTCCCAGTTTAAATTATTGCCTTCCTGTTTCTAAATTGCGATTCCTTGTTTGGTGATGGTCTATGTTCTGCATGTGTAACTGAGCTGAGGTATTCTGTTTATGTAATTCCTATTTGACATTGCCACTTGTTCTCTTTCCCCAGTATTCTCTGAAATGTACTGGTTTAATATTTGCAGTGTTTCCTTTTGATAGGTAGGGACTGGTGCTTTGTGAGTCCTGGTAATGCTGTCAGGATACAGCGGGTTTGCTATGGGTTCTAAATGGGCAGCGTTTGTAGTAGTTCCTAATGTGCCTGGCGGTTGGCACTGGATTATAGTAATGTAGAAATCTTTTAGTCTTTCTTTATCCATACACTCATTAAGAGACATGTTTACTAAAAGTTAGTGTATGGTAACATTATGCAAATATTTATGCAAATAAGGCCACTTATGCAAATGAGGCCCCGCACCGAGTCTCCGCACATGGCCCCGCACCCCCCTTGGGCCGCCCCTGGGCATGTGCAGTGGTGGCACAAATTCATGGATTGCTGTGCAACCATAATGGCTGCTGACATGTGTCATAGTAGAGAGTTGTACCTTTCATCTGACTTATGCCTGCACTCGACTCGGTGTGCAATGAGGCCTGATGTCATGAGCACTATGCTAGCATTCCATGGGGGAGGGGGGGAGGGAGGTAGCTGACTTGTGGTGGCCATGAATGAGACAGTGCAAAACCTCACAGTTAATTAATCCCAGGCTAGAGCATCAGGGGACATTGTGGAAAGCACAGGCACAATGCTTTCATGATAGTATACCACACTCTAAATGTATCAGTATAAGTTACATATTACAACTAAGTTTGGGAAGGTATTTGTTCTGTGGATGGTTACTGGCACCATCCACGAAAACCAACCTGTATGTGTGCTGCTCAAATGCATATGTGTGCTACAGTGTCATGGAGAGCTGTGAGGGCTATTAGTGGCCCTGTGCTGGGTGTGACCTAAAAAATGGGTTGCAGAGGGGTCTATAGGGCACTGTGTGATCATGGCAATAGTTATCTGTGAGCATGGAATCATGTGGTTGGGAAGGCTTGGTGGGAATGAATGGCTAAAGATGCCCATCAGCCTGACAGGAGCCATCCCGAGGCCTGTGCCCTGACTAGTTTTTTTGGGGGTTGTGAGATTTGTAGCATGGGGTAGTGTTCAATCAGCCATGTCTTTTTGTTCCTTGTGGAAAACTGCTGGGTACCTTGTGGAAAACAGCGTGGGTACCTTGTGGCATGTATCTTCCCACAGAGGTACCCACGCTGTGATTGCACATCCAGAACATTCCATACAAGCTATTGCTATTAAATTTGGTGCCACCTGCTTGAGGGAGTTCCTTCTACAGTACTTCCTTTTCTATCCTACTTGCCCTTGGATGCTCATAGATTATCCAGAGTTCTTGATGGATTTTTCACAGAAGCATCCCTTGAACCAGTAACCCTTGCATCCTCAGGCGTGTATCCTGCTGTTGCAGCGATTCAGATTTCAGGGTGGCTGTTGTGATGCAGCCACTTGAGCACCCTCCATCTTTGACAGCTGCTCTGTGCATCCAGAGCTCAGTGTGTGCGCAGGGCTGCTGCCTGCTGATCAGCATGGACACAGACATGTGCACAGTGTTATTATTGCACTGGCAACATAATTTAATAAGATAATGTTCTTACTGTGGACCTATGTGTACCAGCAGACAACCTCTCGCCTTCTATGACAACTTCACAATGGGTGTTCACAATAGCATAATTAGGGGAGGAGATATGATATACACAGCACTATGTATGCCTCTGTCACTCAAACAATGAGATGTCATCTATGGTACTCTGCAGACAACAACCATGCAAACACACTGAGCACTGTACAGAACAAGCTGCTGGCATGGGCAGAGGGTAAGCAGTTAACAAGGGGCACATTAGCTAGCTTCTGGTTTGGATGACACAACCAGCTGGATGTGTCATTCAAGGCTACAGATTCAGGGCCACCTGTGGAAACAATGGAACAAAGACTACAGAGTGGCTTTTCTGGATGTAAAGTCTTGTATGGGGCCATTGCAGGACATATGCGAGGATATTGTTCACACAGGTCCCCGCGTTTCAGGGGTCCCCATGCCAACTTCTTGCTGCATATGCTGTCTGACATACTGAGAGTGTGTCCTGACTCCCAACCGTTTGCAGGGCCAGCTCGCATATGGCCGTGCACCTGCCTGATCGGCTTCAGAGGGAGCCGGAGAGGACGGAAGACGCAGCTAACCTCTGCACAGCCGCCGGAGTGAAGAGCGGCATTTTCCTTCACTCTGGTGGCATGCTGAGTGCAGGGAGGTATTTAAACGGGGGCATTTCCTGTCTTGCGCAAAACCGCTCTTCACTCCGGTGGCTATGCAGAGGTGAGCTGGGGCTCCAGTCTCCACGGCTCCCTCTGAAACCAGTCAGGCAGATACAGGGCTCTTCGGGGGGAGGGGTCTAGGACTTAAAATGGGCTGATGGGGGGCTTGGACAGCAAATGGACTGATGGGAGGGCTAGGAAAAGACTGGAAATGGTTGATGGGAGGCTGAAGGGGAGCTAGAATTGCAAATGGGCTTATGGAGGAGATAGGATAGGATAGGACTGTAAATGTGCTGATGACGGGTTAGGACTTGAAATAGGCTGATTGCAGGAGGCTAGGACTGAAAATAGGCTGAATGGGGGGCTTGGACTGGAAATGGGCTGATGGGGGGTCTTGGATAGGACTGTAAATGGCTGATTGGTGGCTAGGACTGCAAATGGGCTGATGGAAGGGCTAAGATAGGACTTGAAATGGCTGATGGGGGGCTAGGCCTGGAAATAGGTTGATGGGGGGTTAGGACTGAAAATGGGGTAATTGGGGAGGGGATTAGGACTAGAAATAGACTGAATGGGAGAGACTAGGATTGAAAATAGGCTGATTAGGGGGGGCTTGGATTGGAAATGGGTTGATGGGGGGGCTCAGATAAGACTGGAAATGGCTGATTGGGGGCTAGGACTGGAAATGGACTGATGGAGGGGCTAGGATAGGACTGGAAATGGCTGATGGGCGGCTAGGACTGGAAATGGCTGATGGGAGGTTAGGACTGGAAATGTGCTGATTTGCGAGGCTAGGATAGGAATGGAAATGGCTGAGATGGGGCTAGAACTGGAAATAAGCTGATTGGGGGAGGTTAGTACTGGAAATGTGCTGATTGGGGAGGCTTGGCTGGAAAGGGCTGATGGGAGGGGCTAGGATAGGACTAGAAATGGGCTGATGTGAGTGCTAGGAATTAAAATGGGCTAATCTGGGGGCTAGGATAGGATGGGAAATGGCTAATGTGGGGCTAGGACTGAAAATGAGCTAATTAGGGGAGGCTAGGACTGGAAATAGGCTGATGGGGGAGGGGGGCTTGGATAGGACTGGAAATAACTGTTGGGGCTAGGACTGGAAATGGGCTGATGGGGAGGCTTGGACTGCAAATGGACTTATGGGAGGCTAGAATAGGACTGGAAATGACTGAATGGTGGCTGAGACTGCAAATGGGCCAATTAGGGGAGGCTAGAGCTCCAAATGAGCTGATGGGGTCTAGGTTAGGATTAGGATTTTAAATGGGCCAATGGGGGGGCTAGGACCGGAAATGGGCTGATTGGTGGGGGGCATGGATTTGAAATGGGCTGATGGGGGCCTAGGATAGGACTGGAAATGGCTGATGGGGGGAGGCTAGGACTGGAAATAGGCTGATAAGGGGGGCATGGATTGGAAATGGGCTGTTGGGAGGCTAGGACTGGAAATGGGCTGATGAGGGGCTTGTACTGCAAATGAATTGTGTGTGGGGGGGGCTAGGATACGACTGGAAATGACTGAATGATGGCTGGAACTGCAAATGGGCCGATTAGGGGAATCTAAGACTGGAAATGGGCTAATGGGGGGTCTAGGATAGGACTGGAAATGGGCTGATTGATGGGGGCTTGGATTTGAAATGGGCTGATGGGGGCTATGATAGGACTGGAAATGGCTGATGATGGCTAGGATTGGAAATAGGCTGATGGGGGGCTTAGACTGGAAATGGGCTGTTGGGGGTCTAGGATAGGATTGGAAATTACTGATGAGGGTCTGGGACTGCAAATCGGCTGATTAGGGGAGATTAGGACTGGAAATGAGCTGATGGGGGGCTAGAATATGACTGGAAATGGGCTGATGGGGGGCTTGGACTGCAAATGAACTGATGGGAGGCTATTATAGGACTGGAAATAACTGAATGATAGCTGGGACTGCAAATGGGCCGATTAGGGGAAGCTAGGACTGCAAATGGGCTGATGGGGAGCTAGAATATGACTGGAAATAAGCTGATGGGGGTAGCACTGGAAATGAGCTAATGGGGAGAGGTAGCACTGGAAATGACTGATTGGTGGGGGCTTGGATTTGAAATGGGCTGATGGGGGCTATGATAGGACTGGAAATAGCTGATGGGAGGCTAGTACTGCAAATAGGCTGATGGGGGTAGAGGCTTGGACTGGAAATGGGCTCTTAGGGGGGTCTAGGATAGGTTTGGAAATGGCTGATAAAGGTCTGGGACTGCAAATCAGTTGAATATGGGAGACTAGGATGAAATGAGCTGATGGGGGACTGGAATAGGACTGGAAATGTGCTGATAGAGGGGCTAGGAGGGGACTGGAAATGGGTTGATGAAGGGGCTAGGATTGGACTGGAAATGGCTGATGGGGGGCTAGGACTGGAAATGGACTGATGCGGGTGGATGGAAGAATGGGACTAGAAGGGAGCGGATATTGGGAGGGGCTAGAACTAGAAGGGAGCTGATGTTGGGAGAGGACTAGAAGAGGATGGGGCTGAGGGAATGAGGATGGAGAGGGGAAAATATATTTTGTGTAGAATGGAAGAAAAATCTACAATTGGCTAGGTATTGGGAGAGCAAGTGGGGATTGAGGATGGAAGGGTGAAATTTGAGTGGATGAAAAAGGAATAAAGAAAGAAATGGAGGAAAGAGCGAAAGGGGAAAGATCAGTATGTTAAAGCAGAAGTCGAGAGAGAATGGAAAAAAAAAATAAAAGAGAGAAGAAAGAATAAATGGACAACAGACAATGGAGAGTTAGCAGAAGACATGAAGAAACCAGAAGAAAGTGACTAGAGCAATTGCAACTGAAAAATAAAATGGTCAAACAACAAAAGGTAGAAAAATTATTTTTTTATTTTTAATTTATTAGCTGGAATATATGTCAGCTGGGAAATGTGCATCACTAATTACTGTGTATTTTGTTTAGTACAAGAGGAAATTAATTTGTAGTTTTATTTCTCCAGTGTTGTTGTACATTTCAAGTTTGGCTTTTGGGGTTCCCAATTTAATTATTGCCTTCCTATTTCTAAATTGTGATCTCTTGTTCTTTGTTTGGTGGCGATTTATGTTCTGCATGTGTATCCAAACTGCAGTATTCTGTTTATGTAGTTTCTATTTGACAGTGCCACTTGTTCTCTTTCCCCAATAGAAGATGTATTGGCATTCTCTGAGATGTATTAATTTAATATTTGCAGTGTTGCCTTTTGATAAGTAGAGTTTGGTGCTTTGTGAATCCTGGTAGTGCTGTTATGATATGGCGGGTTTGCTATGGATTCTAAATTGGCAGGGTTATAGTACTTCCTAATGTGCCTAACAGTAGGCACTGGACTATAGTAATGTAGAGATCTGGTAGTCTTTCTTTATCCTCATTGCCATGCAAATGGTATTCAGACACTCATTAAGAGGCATGTTTATTAAAGTTGATGTGCATTCACATTTTTTTTTTCGGAGGCAATGGAGGGTTAAGTGCCTTGTCCAATGCCACAAGGAGTGCTAGTGGGAATCAAACCCACTGCAAGGCAGCTGGACCTCATGATCATGTACCTTGAGGGTTCAGAGTGGATATGTGTGCTTTGGATGCAGATCTCCAGCAGCCTGGGGCCATCCATCTCCCCTCTAGGCACCCTTGCTGGCAAGGAGAGAGGTCCACAAGGGAGCACAACTCCTCGCAGAAATACAAACTGGACAAAGGAGTGTGAGGAGTAGAAACAAAAGTCCTTCTAAAGGTAAAAGCACAACACAGAAACACAAATTGGACAAAGGAGAGCAAGGGTTCAATATGCTAACCCTATGAGAGGGCAGGGTATGTATTTTTGTTACAGGAAAAAGGTAAATGATCAGTCCTTTATGCAGACTCTGTCCACTGAAAGCACATTGTTGGGGAATAGAATATGTCATGGCCAAATGAGGATGCACATGGGTCTAGATAGAGGTGAGCCAAGGATGATGCAGGGCCATGTGCAGAGACACATTGCTGGGCCACATTTCATATCCACTGAACCTCATTTGCATAACTTTAATTTATTTTATTTTAAAATGTATATGTTGCTCATCTAAATTTTTAGGCGGCTTTCAAAGTAGCCCTCCACAAGCCTCTTTTTTCTCCTAACAACGACTTAGGGGCATGTTTACTAAATATTAATGTGCGTTAAGTGCCACTTTGCCAATTGAAATAAATGGGTGTTCCTGCACTTAACGCCAATTAACATTTAGTAAACATGCCCCTAAACTTAATGGAGTAGAGGAGTAGCCTAATTTTTAGAGCACTGTCTTGGGGATCAAACCCAGTGCAGTGAAGCCCATAGGATTAGAGGGTAAATTATGCTCTGGTGACTTCACTGATCCTACACTTTTGATGTAGTTGATCATCAGCTGTTGCCTTCATGCCTAGCTGGCATTAGCAGACAGGTTCTAACTTGATTGACTTCACTGCTGCTCACTAATTGTACTTAGCAGACTGTGACCAAATTTTGCTCTTCCACCTCTCACCCACTTACCTGCAGAGTCCCTCAAAGGACTCAGTTCTCAGCCTCTTACCCAAACTGATTTAATCCTTTGGTTTCATCAATTATTATTATGTCAATGACGTCCATTTGGTGGCCCATTCTGATCCTAAATCACTAGACCTTTCATCACTAAATTCCTATCTGGTTGCAATTGAACACTGGCTTAAATATAAGCTAAACTTAATACTTAAAAATCTGTTGCTGTTTGGATTACTGGCACAGACAGCCAGTCAGACTGCACGCCTGTGCAGCAGGCTCTTCGATTATGTTTCAGAAATCATTAAAGATTCTGGGCTGTCATTTTGACCCAGCACTGACTTTAAATACTCAAATTTCAGCAGTAGCACACACCTGCTACTTATCTCTGAGACAGATCATACACTTGTTTATGCAATGGTCCTCTAACGGATTAATTACTGCAGTTCACTATACATTGGCCTTACTGCTATGTCCCTTAAGAGACTTCAGCTTCTTCAAAATACTACTATAAGACAACTTCACAAGAAACATAAGTATGATCATACAACTCCACTATTTATTTTAGAGCACTGGCTTCCTATTACTTTCCGTGATAGATTTTAAATACTGCTGCTCGCATTCAAAGTTTCAGGAAAGGGATGCCCAGAATACATCTTTGCAGAGCTGGCCCAACCAACAGGGAAACTAGGTCATTGCCTAGGGTGGCTCTGGGTGTGTGTGTGTGTGTGGGGAGGGTGCAAATAGCAATGCATTCACAGCTAAACAATTGATTCTGACAGCTGAAGGGAGGGGCATAAAGCTGAAGATTTGCCTAAGTGCCAAAATATTGAACCAACTCTGGGGCCAGCCCTGTTCTTTGATATGCTTATTCCATACATTCCACCGAGAGCTTTACATTCACTGAATGAGGACCTTCTTGTTGTTCCTAGTCTCTCGTCAGTTCGATACGAGATAACATGCCAATCAGCTGTCTTTTGTCAGGCTCCAGCACTCCAGAATGCCTTGACACATTATCTTAGGCTAGAAACATCTCACACAAAGAAAGGCCTAAAAGCCTAGAAGCCTTCCTACTTCGAACAGGCCTTTGTCAATCTTTTGGAATGAGGGAGGATTTACAGATGTTGTCATTCTTTCCCCCCTCTCATCTCATATGTTGTAGATTTGTTTTATCTCTGCACTAGTTTGTATTATATATATATTTTTTTTTTTGTTCTCCACCTTGCTGTGTTTTCAAAAGGCAATTAATCAAACAAACATAACCATAACCATATGCAGACACCTATTTTAAGCCTGCTTTATAAAGACAGCTAGGTGCGTATTTGTCTTTATAAACTAGTAACTAGGGTTGCCAACTTGCCAATTTTCAGCCAGCCTGGCTGGTTTTTCTGTGGCCAGGCTGGCTGCTGGCAGAGATCGAAGACCGGCCCTCGAAAAGCCGTTTTTTTTTGCTCTGGTCGCGAGAGCAGAAAACTGGTTTTTCATCTGCGTTCCCTGGTCCCCTGTGCAGCTGCTGCTCCTGCTTCTTACAGAGCAGTGGCTGCAATAAAGCTAATTTAAAAACAAAAGGAAACCTGTCCAGAGCCCTCTGGCCCTATGAAAGCCCTGCCGCAGCATCCCGCCCCCTGTAGCGTCACTTCTTTTTGAGTGTGGTTCTATAGCAGGGGTTTCACAGGGCCAGAGGGGTTCGCACAGATTTCATTTGGTTTTTAAATTAATTTTATTGCAATCATTGCTCTGTAAGAAGCAGGAGCAGTGGCTGCAAGGGGAAGGTGAGACTGAACTGGAGGAGGGGCCGGAGGGCCCCGCACAGGTTTCATTATGTTTTTAAATTAGTTTTATTGCAGTCACCACTCTATAAGAAGCAGGAGCCGCGGCTGCAAGGGGAGAAGGGACTGACACAGAGGGAAAGTGAGGGCTGGAAAGGAGGTGAAAAAGAGGTTGGAGAAGGTGGCAGGAAGGGACTGATAGGGTGAAACAGTTGGCTGGAAGCTAAAAGAATGAGGGAACAAGGTAGCAGGAAAGGACGGACAGGGTAAGGAGTTGGCTGGAAGCTGAAAGTGGGGGGAAGGAAGAAGGTGGCAGGAAGGTAGCTGACAGAGAATGTAAGGAGGGTGCTCGAAGGGAGCTGACACCTGCGGATGGGACTGGTAGGTGACTGGGTAATGAGAAGGAGGCTGGAAGGGAGGGGGCACTGGGACTGGAAGGGAGCAGAAATGTGGGGATGGCACTGGAAGGAGGATAGGCAGAGGGTAGGGTGACTGGAGGGAGCTGACGCGGGGATGGCACTGGGAGTGGAAGTGAGCTGATACCTGGGATGGTATTTGAAGTAGAAGGGACTGGAGAGTGAGGGAGGAAGGGGACTAGAAGGGAATGGACACCACTGGCAGTCCTGGAAATGCAAGGGGGTTGACTTTGGAATGTAATGGGAGGGGAGGACTGTAAAGGGGGATGATACTGGGCAGGGTTACTGGGACTGGAAACAGGTTGATGGAAGGAAGTGAAGAAAACAAAAGAAGAGACAAGAATTGGCAGATGGACTATAGACCATAGAAAAAGAGCTAAGAGAAGACAGGAAAACAGAAGCCTCAGATCGGGACCAGCATGATCAGAGAATAAAATGGTCAGAAGATAGAAAAAATGATTTTATTTTCAATTTAATGATTGGACTTTGTGTTACCTTTATATTTTGCACAGTATGGGGAACTGCATTTCTTAATTATCTGATGTTGCACTGCATCCGGAGTCTGGCTTCTTGGGGTTTAAGAAGAATGTATCCTTGGGGTTCGGAAGAATGTATCCTTGAAGGATACTACCAAAAGCAGAGAGGTTCCACAAAAGAGTAAAGTAGCCCAAATGCCCTCAAGTATGGAGCAGACAGAGCTTAAAGATCCCAATTTACCCATGTCTAACAATAGCCAAATTAACAAGAATAAAATACATTCTCTAAAATGCTTGTATGCAAATGCTAGAAGTCTAAAGAATAAAATGGGAGAGTTAGAATATATAGCACTAAATGAAAGGTTAGATATGATTGGAATATCAGAGACATGGTGGAAGGAGGACAACCAGTGGGACACTGTGATACCTGGGTACAAACTATATCGTAATGATAGAGCTGATCAAATTGGTGGAGGGGTTACGCTCTATGTTAGAGAGGGCATTGACTCAGAAAGGATTAAAGTTTTGCAGGAAACAAAATCTGCTGAAGAATCTATATGGATTGAAATTCCATATAAAAGGGGGAAGGCAATGGCAGTGGGGGTGTACTATCGAGCACCTGGCCAGAATGACCAAATGGATGATGAAATGCTCAAAGAAATCAAGGAAGCTAACAAATGTTACAGCGCAGTAATAATAATGGGTGATTTCAATTACCCCGGTATCGACTGGGTCAGTGTCACGTCAGAACATGCTAGGGAGATAAAGTTCCTAGATGAAATAAATGACTGCTTCTTGGAGCAGCTGGTTCATGAAGCGACCAGAGGGGAAGCCATATTAGACCTAGTCCTTAGTGGAACACCAGATCTAGTGCAAGAGATAAGGGTGTTGGGGCCACTTGGCAATAGTGATCATAGCATGATCACCTTTGATTTAATTAGTGGAGGAGGGATAGTAAGGAAATCCACAGTACTACCTTTTAACTTTCGAAAGGGAGACTATGATAAAATGAGGAAAACAGTTAAGAAAAAACTAAAAGAAGCAGTTGCGAAGGTTAAAGACGTACATCAAGCTTGGGTGTTGTTGAAAAATACTATCTTGGAAGCCCAGATCAGCTGTATTCCACGCTTTAAGAAAAGTGGAAGGAAGTCCAAAAAACTGCCAGCATGGTTTAAAGGTGAGGTCAGAGAGGCTGTTGTTGCCAAAAAAGCATCTTTCAGGAAATGGAAAAAAGAGCCAAACGACAAAACCTGGAAACAGCACAAGCACTGGCAAGTCAAATGCAAGGCATTGATAAGGCAGGCAAAGAGAGAATTTGAGAAGAAGCTTGCTGCAGAAGCAAAAACGCAAAATAAAGACCTTTTCAAGTACATTCGTAGCAAAAAACCTGTGAGAGAGTCAGTTGGTCCATTAGATGATAAAGGGGTTAAAGGAGCACTAAGAGGTGACAAAGCGATAGCGGAGAGACTGAATAAATTCTTTGCTTCGGTCTTTACTGAGGAAGATGTAGGGATGTTACCCATGACTGAAGTGGTATTTAAAGGTGCGGAAGAATTGAAGGAAATATCGATACATCGGGAAGATGTCTTACAACTATTAGATAAACTGAAGAGTAGCAAATCACCTGGGCCGGATGGTATACATCCAAGGGTGTTGAAAGAACTGAAATATGAGATTGCAGAACTGCTATCAGTAATCTGTGAACTATCATTAAAATCATCTCTAATACCTGAAGATTGGAGGATCGCCAATGTAACACCAATTTTTAAAAAGGGTTCCAGGGGTGATCCGGGAAACTACAGACCGGTGAGCCTGACGTCAGTACCGGGAAAAATGGTAGAAACCATCATAAAGAATAAAATTACTCAGCATGTAGATAGTCACAACCTAATGGGAGACAGCCAACATGGCTTTAGACAAGGAAGATCTTGTCTTACTAATCTGTTATGTTTTTTTGAAGGAGTGAATAAACAGGTGGACAAAGGTGAGTCGGTTGATATTGTGTATCTGGACTTTCAGAAAGCCTTTGACAAGGTCCCTCATGAGAGACTTTTGGCAAAACTAAAGAGTCATGGGATAGGAGGCAGTGTACTATTGTGGATCAGGAACTGGTTAAAAGATAGAAAGCAGAGGGTAGGGCTAAATGGCCAATTTTCCCAATGGAGAAAGGTGAATAGTGGTGTACCCCAGGGATCTGTGCTGGGTCCGCTGCTTTTTGACATATTCATAAATGACCTGGAAAGTGGAATAACAAGTGAGGTTATCAAATTTGCAGATGACACAAAACTATTTAAAGCTGTTAAAACCCAAGAGGATTGTGAAAAATTGCAAGAGGATCTTGATAAATTGGAAGACTGGGCATCAAAATGGCAGATGAAATTTAATGTGGACAAGTGCAAGGTTATGCACCTAGGGAAGAACACCCAAACTATGGTTACACGATGCAAGGTTCCACATTAGGAACCACCACCCAGGAAAAAGATTTAGGCGTCATTGTGGATACCATGTTAAAACCCTCGGCCCAGTGTGCAGCGGCGGCCAAGAGAGCAAATAGAATGCTAGGTATGATAAGGAAAGGAATGGAAAATAAAACACAAGATATTATAATGCCTCTATATCGTTCCATGGTAAGACCGCACCTTGAATACTGTGTGCAATTCTGGTCGCCGTATCTTAAAAAGGATATAGCAATTTTAGAAAAGGTACAGAGAAGAGCCACCAAAATGGTAAAGCGGATGGAAGGATACTCCTATGAAGAAAGGCTAAAAAGGTTAGGGCTCTTTAACCTGGAAAAGAGACGGCTGAGGGGAGATATGATAGAAGTCTATAAATTAATGAACGGAGTGGAACGGGTAAACGTAGATCGATTGTTTACCTTATCAGAATATAGAAAGACTAGGGGACATGCAATGAAGCTACAGGGTAAACTATTTAAGACTAATAAAAGAAAATATTTTTTCACTCAACGTGTAATCAAACTCTGGAATTTGTTACCGGAGGATGTAGTAAAGGCTGTTAGTGTAGCTGGGTTTAAAAAAGGTTTGGACAAGTTCCTGGAGGAAAGGTCCATAAACCATTATTAAGAAGTGACCGAAGATATCAATGCTTGACCCAGTACAAGCATTGTGGAACTTGTGTCTCTTGGGGAAACTGCTAGGTACATATGACCTAGATTGGCCACTGTTGGAAACAGAATACTGGGCTTGAAGGACCTTGGTCTGACCCAGTATGGCATATCTTATGTTCTTATGTTCTCGTTTTGTTTTGTGCTCATTTATTGATGAAGACCTGTCTGTATTGTGTGTGTATGTGT
Organism: Ichthyophis bannanicus; assembly: GCA_033557465.1. NCBI lineage: Eukaryota > Metazoa > Chordata > Amphibia > Gymnophiona > Ichthyophiidae > Ichthyophis > Ichthyophis bannanicus. Next base: position 15,177,937 of record CM066036.1, on the reverse strand, counting down.
GCACACCCAATGCTGCGTATTCTGTCAGTATAGAATTTCTGTTTAAGAATGTGTAGAAGTCTTGCTTGTTCAGTTTGCACATTGCCCTCTCTGAAATTTTTTTGGGGACAGGGTGTGGAGCAAGGGTGGGGTGGAGGCAGGACAGGGGGTGGGACAGGGGATGGGGAAAGGGTGGGATGGGGGTGGGCATGGGAGGAGCATGACTAGCCACAGTTGGCGGGCTTTTCTCTTTCAGAAAGTTGGCAACCCTACTAGTAGCATAAATGGCAGGGATTGTGCCCTTCAAAGCAGACGGAAGCATTGTCTAACCTACTAGATCTAGTTTGCTCAAATAAGTGATAATTGCGTAACCTGCTACTAGTGTTACTGTTGTATGATCAGATGTTATCAGCTTAACCTCCTATTTACAATTACCTCTGAGATATGTTGTATAATCTACGAACCAGCCAGTCCCAGTTAGCTTTGACTCAATATACCTGTGTAATCTGCAGTTAGCCAATATCAACAGTTATCTGTTAAGCTGCAGTCTCTACTACCCGTGTAATCTGCAACTGAAGCAAAACTATCACAACCAGGCAGCTTAGCTGACCCACCACCGCCAACCAACATCCCAGCCCAAATCCACACCTCAACATAGATCACAAAATGGCCCTATCCTGCACCATCTCAATTGCCCTCTACCTCCTTGCTACAGGACTAGGCAATGTCACTGGCCTATATACTAACAACAATCACATACCAACTATCCACAGTTATAGAAAGAGGTGGCCAGATGCCCCATTCTATGAATCACTAGAAACCACTCAAACACACCACCACCACCTCCTGCATGTATCAATACAGCATAGTAAAAAGAAAAAACAGCGACTCCCACGTCTCTTGAAATGTGCCCTGGTAAATGCCCGATCTGTACGTAAAAAATGGCCAATCATCTCAGATACGATAACACTACACAACCTTGACCTGCTACTGATCACCGAGACATGGCTTTCCTGTGATGACAACGTGATACTCAACCAGCTCCTGCCCGCTAACTTCTCTGTCCATACATGTCACAGATCAGGCAAAAGGGGTGGCGGTGTCCTCGCCATCACCAGATCTGACCTTCATTTCAACATAAAAGATGCAACCAGCTCGCCGCTCCTAGACTCAATCTCGATAGCGAATAAGTGTTCCTCCATCAATCTACTTTACAGAGCTCCATCACCCGATCCAGATGCACTAACAACGATAATCGACACGGCCGCAAACTCCCAGAGCCCACATGCAACAAGCTGGGTACTAGGAGATTTCAACCTCCCCTCCCTGCAAGACACTCACTCAAAGGCGTTTCTCGAAGCCCTGAAGGATCTAGGATATAGCCAATTAATCAAGGAACCTACCCACACAAAAGGAGGCATGCTTGATCTAATATTCACCACAGACCCAACCAGCAGAGGAACAACCATCCCTGAACTATCTATTACCGCTGTCCCATGGTCTGATCACTCATTAATCCTATTCCAAATTCCTCAACCAAGCCAAGGCCAAAAGGTAGATAACTCAACAATTGGTCAATCCAACAATCCGCCAAGAAGATTCCAACCATTCAACAAAGAACTTATCCTGGAATCAACAATCCCACTAATAACCTCAACAACACACAACCCAGACGAACTAGTCTCCAACTGGAATGAGATACTCAGCTCAATAGCTGTTCGCCCAGCAATAAACAGACCTCAAGGGAAACGACACACAGCAACATGGTACTCTACTGAGCTGAAAGCCTCACTCGCGACACTAAGAAAACTTGAGAGACGATGGCGCCGCTCACGCTCAGAAGTAGACCAAAGTGCATACAACCTACAGCTCACAGCGCACCGTACCGCAGTAACTGAAACCATGAAACGTTACCACGCTGACACCTTAAAGAGATCCCTCAACAAACCTCGTGACCTGTTTGCCCTTGTTAAGCGACTTACAACAGAACCTGCATCAGAACAAGCAAATGGAATCCATCCTCAAATATATGCAGATTATCTACAAACCAAACTATGTCAGATAAACAACAACTCTGCGTCCAATACTATCCTTCAGCCTTACAACCAAACATCACTCACTACCTTCATGACCCCATCCAAACAATGCATCGAAAACACCATAGCAGCTATCAACACGACTACAGCACAATCTGATCCATGCCCAGCATTCTGGATCAAAGAACTACGAACAGACCTCAGTCCCATCATAGCCAGACTCATGCAACAATCGTTCATAACAGGTGATTTCCCACGCACCCTCAAACACACATCAATAAGACCTCTACTAAAAAACAACAAACTCGACCAACAGAAACCGGAATCCTACAGACCTATAGCAAGCATACCGATGCTAGCAAAAATAATGGAAAAGGAAGTTCAGAGACAAATACAAGACCACATTGACTCCAATGCACCACTGGATCCATGCCAACACGGATTCAGAGAAGCACACGGGGTTGAGACCCTTCTTACCACACTCTTCAGCAGCATAATATCAGGCATCAACAATACCCGCCAAGGCTTTGTCCTTGTCTTCCTTGACATCGCGGCGGCGTTTGATTCTGTGAACCATGAACGCCTCTTAGAACGCCTCAAAGAAAAAGGAATCTCCGGTAAAGCGCTCGAGTGGTGCAGGTCCTACCTCTCTGACAGATGGCAGCAGGTTCGATCCAAAGACACATCATCAGAACCATTCCACCAAAGCCAAGGTGTCCCACAAGGATCCTCCCTCTCTGCCTTGCTGTTCAATATATACATGCAACCTCTCTGCAACCTTATCCGATCCTTCAACGTGAACTGCATGATATACGCAGATGACGTGCTATTATACATGCCTTTTGCAACAGAAAACCCAGACCTCTCACCAATAACATGCTGCATAAATGAAATATCCAACTGGCTACAATCCCAAAACCTCCGGATTCAACACAAGAAGACGGAGGTCATGTTCATTACAAGAAATCGTAACTTCACTGCGCCTACAGTACTAAAGGTGAAGGAAGCTGACCTCCAGATCAAATCCGCGATCAGATACCTTGGCGTCACACTAGACCAGAACCTAAATATGCAGGCGCATATAAGTAACACTGTAAGGGCAGTATACCATAAAATCAGATCCCTCAGATACCTACGATCGCTGCTGCAACCTGACGATTTCAGGACCATCTTTCAAGCACTAATAATTCCGCATTTCGATTATGCGAATGCAATACTGCAAGGACTCCCCCAAACCACTCTGAACCCACTGCAAATGGCAATGAACACCGCAGCAAGAGTACTACACGGAGCATCCAGGAAAGACCATGTCACACCCATTATGAAACAGCTCCACTGGCTCCCGATTCAAGGTAGGATTACATTCAAGACCTTGCTACTCACCTTCAAAGCCACCAACGGTCTCTCGTCAACATCACTATCAGAGATAGTCCAGAAGACACCCACAATAGGGACAGAAGGTCAGTAGCACAAAACACCTTGATAGTCCCAAGATCAATGACTCAATGCACCAAGTCAACATCCAGCAGGGCATTCAAACTTTATGCACCAATGATCTGGAACAGCCTCCCTCACAACATCCGAACAATCCCAGACATATTCCAATTCAGGAAGGCTGTGAAACACTACCTCTTTCTCCAACATTACCCGGAAACCAATGAAAGCTCAGCACCAATTACCGAAACCTCACAAATCTCCTCTGTCTGAAACCATAAGAACACATGACCAGCCTGTAAATTGTATATATTGTTATTGTATATAGTTACCCTGTTATCCAAGTTGATTCTCCTGTTCATATGTAAACACAAAGTACTATTGGAAATGTGTATGTTCGTTGTTTATTGTAAACCGCACTGATGCTGAATAGCGCGGTATAAAAGAGACTTTAAATAAATAAATAAATAAATAAATAAATTTAGACATGCTCTATAGCAGGTATAAATGAGTGCACGTGAAATACATAAGTATGTATGCAAATTAAGGTAGTTTATAATCAATGTGCTTACTCACAAACTCCACCCGACCACCCCTCCCCAACTATACCTACTGGCAAAGGGCATATGTTCATATGAACATGCATACTTTTCCGCCAGCTGATCTGTAACATGAGACATTTATGCAAGCATCTGACCATTTACACATGATAATGAGTTTATAAAATTACCCCCATAATGCAGTTCTTTAAGAAGCCATGATTTAGAAATTAAATACCATCTAATTTTTACAAAGCCAACAGCATTAATACAGAATTACTTATTTATTTTCATAGTTTCTAAAAAAACACTTACGAAAGCATGAAATATGTATGATTTTAAAATGGGGCCTCCTCTACTGCAAGGCAGACAGATTATCCTCAAGCACTCAACCAATCTGACAAAAGCTGCCCTTTACCAAATTTTATTCTAATATTAATAACAGCTTCACTTTGTTTCATGGTGAAATGATCTCATGGATTACGCTGTTACTAGACCTAACCAGAAAATTCAAGATAGGATTTCTTTGAGCAATTGTTCTGGTATTTTCCATTCCACAAATCATATAGAAGGTTAATAAACCCTACAACATGCTTATTATATCAAATACGTCAAAATGATATCTAGCAGGTACCTTAGAGATCAATACGTGCACATTGTATCTCACAACCAGTGAACATCACATGAGTGCACTTGTGGCTTTTGAATGAGGATGTATTACTTTAATTTTAGACCAGTGAGTTGGTCTCTTGCCATAATGTAAGTTATGCTCACGGCTAAAGACATTACCTGTGTAATTTTTCTAGTACTGAGGTAGCTGTTATTTTTGACCAATTTAACTGCGCTTAACTATTGTAGATGTGCCAGAAATTAGTTTATCATGCATGCTGGACAGAGTTTGCGTGAAAAGTATTCTGTTTTTATGCCTCAAAACTACTAAAGCTTCATAATGTATGAAAAAGGGTTAATGAAAGGGTTAATAAAAATGGTTGTGTAATTTTTCTGTTATATGTGAAGGATAGATTCAAAACAAGATGCCTAGGCTAACAAGGTACAGTGCATACTGTAGATGTATGTTTTGCCTATTTTATAAAGGTAATTACCAAAAGACAAATATCTATTTTATAATGGCAGCATATGCTCCTCCATCCTCCTGACACCTGTCCTGACTGTTATGCATAGTGAATTTTACATTACCTGGTTCCACTCATTACTTGCACTATGTATACTACTCACCCAAATTGTTTACGTGCAATGTATGCTAACTGCAACCTACACCTCTGTATTTATTTTATTTACATTTTTTTTCTTCTATACCGCACTATTTGCGATCAGCGCGGTTTATACTCATATAGTCACATGTTACTTAAAGCCCGTGCTTATGTCTGTATGTTCTTATGTTCCATGGAAACCTTAACTTTCATTTAACCTGTCAACTGCCTTGATACTTTGATAAGGCACTATATAAAAGAAACATATAAACATAGAGTACATGACGGCAGAAAAAGACCACATGGCCTGTCTAGTCTGCCCTTCCATATCAACTACAATGGTCCCCTTTTTACCTTTAAAGATCCTCTGTGTTTGTCCAATGCTTTAGAATTCAGATACTGTCCTCCTGTCCACCACCTCCACTGGGAGACTATTCCATACATCTACCACTCTTTCCGTAAAGAAATATTTCTGCATATTACTCCTGAGTCTAACCCCTTTCACTCTCATTCAATGTCCCCTCGTAACAGATCTTGTCTTCAATTAAAAGAGACATTCCTGTGCATTTATACCACGGTGGTAATTAAATGTCTCTGTCATATCACTCCTATCTCACCTTTCCTCTAAAGTATACATATTAAGATCTTTGAATCTGTCCTCATATGCTTCATAACGAAGACCACTAACCATTTTAGTAGCCATCCTCTGTACTGGCTCCAACCTGCTTATATCCTTTTGAAGGTGCGATCTCCAGAATTTCACACAATACTCCAAATGAGGTTGCCCAAAATACTTATACAGAGGCATTATCACCTCCTTTTTTCTGCTGGCCATTTCTCTCCGTATGCACCCAAGCATCTTTCTAGCTTTCATCATTGCCTTTTCTGTTTAGTTACTTTGAGATCATCAGACACCATCATGCCTATGTCCCGTTCTTTTGTGGACATCACCCCTATATTGTACCGCCCGTTGGATTGTTGCAGCCCAAATGCATGACCCTACATTTTTAGCATTAAATTTCAGCTGCCAAATTTTAGATCATTCTTCAAGCTTAGCTAGATCCCTCCTCATACTAGCTACACCTTACTGGGTGCCTCCTCTGGTGCAGGTTTTGGTATCATCTGCAGAGGCAAATCTTACCTGACAGCCGTTCCACAATATCACTAACAAAGATGTTGAAAAGAATGGGACCAAGGACAGATCCTTGCGGCACTCCACTGGTAACCTCCTTCTCCTCAGAGTGAGCTCCATTTACCTGTACCCTTTGTCGCCTCCCTCTCAACCAATTTCTAAACCAAGCAGTAACTTTAGGGTCCAACCCAAGGGTGCTTAGTTTGCTTATAGGTCGCCTGTGCGGAACAGTGTCAAATGCTTTACTGAAATCTAAATATACCACATCTGGGGCTCTCCCTCAGTCCAATGGCTAATGTTTAAAATGGCCACATTCACTCCATGTTCCATTTTCACAATGGTGAAGACAAAAGAGCTGCCTGAGACCATTAGAAAAGTAATTATCACTAAACATCAAACTTCAAAGTGTACAAGGTCATCTCCAAAGACCTTGGGATTCCTGTGTCTACAGTTTGCAATGTTATTAAGAAGTTTTCTGATCATGGAACTATCAAGAACCTCCCAGGATGTGTTGAGAAGAGAAAATTAATCCAAGAAGTTTTTGAAGGTTAGTGCAAATTGTTGGAAAAACACCACATACAATATCCATAGAGCTTAAGGCTGACCTGGAGCAATCTGGAGTGGTGGTTTCAACTTGCACCATATGCCACGGACTAAGCAAAGACAGACTTCAAGGGCAAAGGCCAAGGAGGACCCCACTGCTCAAAGACAAACATAAAAAGAGATGCCTGATCTTTGCCCAAACTCATCTTGAGAAACCACAGTCCTTCTGAGAAAATGTTCTGTGGACAGATGAAACCAAACATGAGCTCTTTGGCAATGCAAACCAGGGGTACATTTACAGGTGAAGAAATGAAGTTTATAAGGAAAAAAATACTCTTCCCACAGTTAAATATGGTAGAGGTTCCAAAATGTTGTGGAGCTATTTTGCTGCCTCAGGAACTGTAGGCCTGGAATGCATAAAAGAAATCATGAAATCAGATGACTACCAAGGTATTTTTGAGCAAAATGTGCTACTTAGGGGTATGTTTACTAAACCCTCTTAACGTGCATGCCGCGTTAGTCTGCAGGATGCTATAAAAGGAGTGGGTGGTCTGATCAAAAATTAGCAAAACGGGATTAGCGCGCACTGCGCTGCACGCTCCTGTGCGCCGCGCACATTAGCGCACGACGAACGCGCGTAGGAAGCATAAGCAGGCGCGCTGATGTGCAAACAGAGGAGCAGGGCTGCAGTACAATGGTAAAGACACTGACAGATGGTGCAGGGATCATGGGTTCAATCCCCTACTGTGCCCAATGAATAAGGCTGGCTGAGGCACTACCATTTATGTGTAATATTGCATTATGAGGCTTTTAAATTTTATTTTAATTACTGCTGCTAGCAAATGCACTCTCTCAAAGCGCTGTAACATAAGGTGCTGCATAAGGCACCCCATAAGGTACCCCAGAGGGCACATTTTAAAGTGCACTGTCCGCCACGGCACCCTACAATGTTGCTTAAAGGGTGGCCTATAGGGCGCCATTTAGGGTGCCCTATGAGGCACAGCAAGGTCATAGCACTGTTTGTGATGGCAGCACTGTGCATTTAAACGCATGGAAATCTTAAGTAGGTGCGCTGACTTGCAAGGAGGAACAGCAGTGAAGCACAATGGTTAAGGCACTATACTGATAATACAGGGGTCATGAGTTTGATCCCCAGTGTGCCTAATACATAAAGCTAGCTAAGGCATCAACCTTGACATGTAAGTATTGTTTCCTGCAGCACTTTATTTGTATTTTATTAATTGCTGCCAGCAAACACACCCTCATGTGCCGTAACCTAAGGTGCTGCATAAGGCACCCTATAAGGCACTCCATAGGGCACATTATAAAGTGCACTATCTGCCACGGCACCCTATAATGTCCCCTATAGGGCACCCTATCAGTAGCTCCATAGGATACTGTATAGTGCACCTTATATGGACGGTAACCATAAGGTGCCCTATAGGGCGCCCTATAAAGCACCCTCTGAGGCACCTTATGGGTACAGTACACTGAGGGTGTTTTTGCTGGCAGCACTAATGTACATTAAAAATAGATAATGCTTTGGACAGCCCTATTAAATAACCCCACTGTGGGTTTGAACCCATGACCTCTGGCTCCACTGGCAGTGAAGTAACCATTGGGCTACAGCTCTTTAGCTGCTATCAGATCCCTGGCTGGCTGCAGAAGGACTGCAAGTCACCACACAAACAGTCTGCTGTGGTCACCAGGATAGGGTTAACCCACCCATACCCATGATGCACTGCACATGCAAATCAGCAGTCTACAGATGATCACAAGATGGGGTATGCACCCCCACAGCACCTCGGCCTGGTAGGGGGAACTGACCGTGTGTGATACTGGCACAGAGTAGCTACACACCGTCACATTGTGCAGGTACTGCACTCACCCTGAGGGTGAGGTGGGGCGCCCAGCACCAGGTCCACAGCAGTGATAGGCCATGCTGCAGGTCCCCAGCAGTGCTAATGTGTGGGATAGGTAGTTTCTGCATACACACCTTGCATATATTGGCATGTTTCAGTCAGGTGTAGCCCCTATGGACCCCTAGGAGGATTATGTACTACCACCCTCATCCTCCTCTTCTTCCTCCTCCTCCAGGGTTGAGGGTGGTAAACAGAGTCTCCCACCAACAGATCCACATTCTACCTCCCTGCAATGGTGGCAGTAAAGGGGACCATCAACCTCAGTCCTGCTGTGGAACAGACACCCTACAGGGCAGTCAATGCAGCTCTGTTCACATCCATAACACAATAGCAGACAGACATTAGGCCTGGAAATGCTAAGCTGCACCCCACCACTATCTGATATTCTCCTGCAGCAAGCCTTCAGCCGCTGCACCCTGTAAGGCGCTCCATCAAGACACATACCAGCTGCAGACAGTCTGCTAGCTAGTCCATAGTGCATGTTCCTGGTGGAAATGCGTGCACCCAGAACTTGGATGTCAGCATACTCAACAAGCAGATAATTCAGTGACTAGGCCCCAAAAAGAAACCCATAAATATCACATGAGAGAAACACTATATAGCACTATGGGGTGCCTAGCCATGCTGTGGTCACTGCACAGTCAGGGTGAGAGTGATCTCCCAGCAGGACATGCTGTGGCCACCCTGTCTGTGCAGGTAGTAGCCGGGCACTACAATGTCCCAGCCAGTGCCCTATGCCCTGTGCAGATGCATCCTGGCCAGGCCACCCTGTCCGGGCTATACCCATGGTACCTTGCTCCTCATTATGCACATTGGCAGGCCAATACTGGCAACAGTGCTGGCAGTGTGGGCTGTGGAGGGTGTTTGCAGCCACCACACACTGGATAGACAGACACACACTCCCACACCTATGCCAGCATTGTGCTACTATAGAGGAGTTTAGCAGCCCTGGCCACCACACCAGTCCTGGGCACAGTGCAGGCATGGATATGGTACGCAATACTGTTGGGGGTCACTCCCCAGGGTGGTAAACACTGTCAGAGACCAGATCTGCAGCACACTCCTCAGACATCAGAAAGGTTGCTATGATTTAGCTCAATCAGCAAAATGTGTTTAACGTAGGAATTGCTATCTGCCAGTAATCATAGCAAACCTTTGATAGCTGTGTACCGTATTCCCAGGTGTAGGGTGGCATTGCTAAGGTATGCAAGTGCTAGTATTGGGAGATGCACGCAGGGCCCAATGTCCTGCCTCTCCAGGAGGCATTGGCTAATGGAGCCTGTGGGTTTGGGTGTGTCTGCCCCTGTTGGCTGCTGCTTTACGGCAGAGGTTCCCAAATCCAGTCCTGGTGTTGCAAACACTGTTCGGGTTTTCATGCTGTCCCTCATGAATATGCATAAGATACATCTGCATACCATGGGGGTGGTGCATACATATGCAGCACAGGCATCTTTATTAGAGGCAGTATGGAACCTGAATGGTGTTTGGCCCTCCAGGACTGCATTTGGGAGACTCTGCTCTAGGTAATGCACCTGTTTATGGTGTCTTTGCTCTCTAGGGTAAAATGTAGCTGTTCTGGGCATGTTTACGTCATCTGCAATAAACGTTCTGTCTGTATTAGCACGTTGTAGTAGTGGGTAAAATATGGGGACTGGGTTGGCAGGCACCATAGCTGGGACTTGAACCTGTGACCTTCTGCCTCCAAACACACTGGTTGTGTGCACTGCACCACTGTGTTGCCACAGAGATGTTGCATTCCCTGATGATACCATGACTGTTTGTCCGGCAGGGCCTGTCTGTTGCAGTGCATGGCACCCACCTACACAGGGCTAGGCCATGGTCTGCTCTGGGCAGCTGCCACTGCCCCCTCCACCACCAGTACCCCTCCGCCACCATGCTGACATGGCCTTATATTGGAGACAGCATAAAACCTGAATGATTTGTGGCCCTCCAGGACTGCATTTGGGGGACTCTGCTCTAGGTAATGCGCATGTTTCTGGTATCTGTGCTCGGTGGGGTAAAATATAGGCATTTGAACCATGCGTATGTTCTCTGCAAAAAAGGTTTGTCCTTACTATCACAGTTTAGTAGCGGATTGGATTGGCAGTAGCCCCAGCTGGGACTTGAACTTTTGACCTTCTGCTCCTGAACACACTGGCTGTGTTCATCGCACCACACTGTGCTCACAGAAACAGTGCAGTCCCTGGAGATACCATGGTTGTTTGTCAGACAGAGCCTGTCTGTTTCAGTGCATGGTACCCACCTACACAGGGCTAGGCCATGGTCTGCTCTGGGCAGCTGGGAGAAAAAGAAGAGCACTACTCTCGCAGACCAGGAGGGGAACACAGGAAGCAAGATTTGTAGGTTGGTGAAGACTGCTTTATTAGAAAACGCCCCTACGCGTTTTGGCAAACGCCTTCCTCAGGGGACATACAGCAGAACTGCACCAGAAGGTGTCTCTTTAAGACAATTGTGTCAAGCTACTATGCACTAGCATGGTAAAAACTATTAGATAATCTCTTTAAAATAGTTGTGCGAGACTGCTGAATTGTTAGAGATCATGATTTGTTGCGATAGATCTCTAACAATTCAGTTCCTGTTGGATTATATCTTTGAAACGCTGCAGACTACGATTACCCTTCTGGCACTAATCTTTGGTTGGAACCGATGTGTACAGCAGTCTCGCACAACTATTTTAAAGAGATTATCTAATAGTTTTTACCATGCTAGTGCATAGCAGCTTGACACAATTGTCTTAAAGAGACACCTTCTGGTGCAGTTCTGCTGTATGTCCCCTGAGGAAGGCGTTTGCCGAAATGCGTAGGGGCGTTTTCTAATAAAGCAGTCTTCACCAACCTACAACTCTTGCTTCCTGTGTTCTCCTCCCCTGCTCTGGGCAGCTGCCACTGCCCCCCTCCACCACCAGTACCCCTCTGCCACCATGCTGACATGCCCTTCTGCTGGTGGTGCTGGTGGTGTGCAGTCTCAAGCCATCCAGTGTGCAGGTAGGCGGCTGCCTATGGTGCGTGTTCTGGGGTAGGGGTGCCTGCATAGGCGTCCACGCTTCCCCCCAACACCGCCTGCCAATGTTCTGTGCCATTGGGGGTACCTGCTGGGTACTATCCCCTGTGACACTGTGATAAACACTCTCATGCCCATGTTGGGCCCTCATCAGTTGCTGTCTGGCTGCTGTTCAGTTTCAGCATTCCTAAGTGCCACCTAGGCATCTGCCTGGTCCGCACTGTGCCCCAGCTGCACCACAGCATGTGCCGCCTGCAGCCCTCTGTATCCCTTTCCCAGCATCTGTCCAGTTGCCCATTCTGACATGCCCGCCCTGCTGTTGTGGAACATGTGCATGCCATAGGTAACCTGTCCAATGGAGAGGGAAACCCTGATCAGTGCTATTTCACTGTGGGATCATTCACCTTGTATGGGGACGGAGCGTACACCCTTCCAACATTCATATTTATTTTTTGGGGCCTTCTTGGGAGTGTTTTTTGATGTTCCCCATTACTATCACTATTGCCCAGCTTGATTATGATTTTTTTCTAATTTGTTGGGGTCATTTTCAATGTTTATTTGCACTTTTGTTCCGTGCACATGTATCACACTTATCACTTTTTTGTTGGTTTCCCTAGTTTTGCTGTACATTGCTGACAGAAATTGTTTCTTTTCCCTTTAAATCAGCTTTAACGCGAGGTTTTCACTTGCGGTATTTTTGGCCTCGAATTTCACATCATTAGTGTGCGGGGAGCCTCTCCCCTCCCACTCTCCACCCATTGACCCCTTCTCTCCGCCCCTGGGGAGCCTTCCTCCGCCCTCCGGGAGCCTTTCCACGCCTTCAGCGCTTGTTTGCGCCGCTGCGCGCGTGAGCGCACACTAAAGCACATTTTTGCCCCGTAAAGCATCATTAGCGTGCGCTAAGGTACCTTAGCATGCGCTCATGCGCGCCGCGCACGTTAAGAAGGTTTAGTAAACATACCCCTTAGTGTCAGAAAGCTAGGTCTGGGTCAAAGTCCATGTATCCTCCAGGAGGACAATGACCTAAAACATACATCAAAAAGTTCAAAATTATGGTTAAAAGAGAACAAAAACTATTTTAAACTGGCCAGTAATGAATCTAATGAGTCCTTATCTCAATCCAATCAAGAAGCTTTGGAAAAAGCTGAAATCTGACATTGGTTAAAGGAATCCTGGAAATATTCATGAGCCGAAATAAATAACAGTTGAAGAGTGGAAGAAACTACCAGCAGACAAATGTATGAAACTTAGCGATGGCTACAAAAAAACGTTTGGAGGCTGTCATCCCTGCCAAGGGATGTGAAACCAAATATTAGTGAAGGGTGGCATTAATCCTGTCCAGGTCATATTTTTTTTTCTCAGAAATTATTATGTCTAAGTTGCACAGACATCCTTTTTTTGTTGTATATTTTTTAACGTACTATGAAAATATTATGATGACATACAGTTGGAATATTTCCAATTATTTCTCAAGATATTGTATACAACATACCTAAAATGCCATGATGCCAATAATATTGACCACAACTGTAAATTTCATCTGCCTTATGGACGTCCAGTCTTCCAATTTATCTAGGACCTCTTGCAATTTTCACAATCCTCTTGTGTTTTAATAACTTTGAATAATTTTATGTCATCTTCAGATTTGATCACCTCACTCATTATTCCCATTTCCAGGTCATTTATGGGGATGTTAAAAAGCAGCCTACTCTTCACCTTTCTCCATTGAGAAAATTGCCTATTTAGCCCTATTCTCTTCTTTCTACCTTTTATCCAGTTCCTGCTCCACAATAGTACACTGCCTCCTATCCCATGACTTTTGAATTTTGTCAAGAGTCTTTCATGAGGGACCTTGTCAAAGGCTTTCTGAAAATCCAGATATACTACATTGACTGGCTTATCTTTGTTTACCTGTTTAGTCACAACTTCAAAAAATAACAGATTAGTAAGCCATAACTTTCCTTGGCTAAATCCATCTTGTTTTCCTCCCATTAAAACATATTTAGTAATTTTTTTCTTTATAATGATTTCTACCATTTTGTCCACTCCTTGTGGCCTTGGGAAAGTCACTTAACCCTCCATTGCCTCAGAAGAAAGGCCTGGCAATCTACTTCCAGTGACACTTCCAAGAAAACCCAGGAGCTTCTGGGTCGCCAGGAGTCAGGACTGACTCGAAGGCACACATTGCATTTGATGTCAAGCTCACTGGTCTGTGATTTCCCAGATCACCCCGGAACACTTTTTAAAAATTGCCATTACATTGGCCATTCTCCAAGTTTCAGATACTACAGATGATTTTAATGATAGTCCACAGATTACACAGTTCACAGCATTTTCATGGCAGCATGGAGGCAGTGGGGGTGGCAGACCTACCTTCAGACTGCAGCAGCATGTATAAGTGCTGCTGCTGTCACTGCTGGGTCATACCAGCCTCAAATCCGTTCTCCCTAGACAGCCACCTTGTCACCCTACTGGATGCAGCCCCACAGCAGCACCCCTGTGATACCTTCTTTGCTACATTGGCACCATCAACATACTGCCCTGTCATCATAGGGCACTCTGCTGTTGCTGCTAATGGAGCACTACTATCAATTCTTGGGATCCCCTGTGTGTGCATCACATTGCAGACATTTAAATAGGCTCTCTCACCTTTAAAGTACCCCTTTTCCTTGAGGTTTTGTGGCAGTCACCTCAGGATGAAAGGAATTTAGCCCCTGGCTAGTAAATATGCCCATGCAACAAATTGCATGGACAAATGGCCAGAGAAGGGCTGTGCTGTAATCCAAGGCCATTTGTGCCATCTGTAGCCCACAGGAGGGGCTGCCCCCTTTCCCTTTCTCTTCTTTGTTCTCTTTGTTAAGTTTCTGGTTTCGATTCTGGTGCTGTAGAGCAGTGGTCCTCAACCCAGTCCTCTGGGGCCCACAGGCCAGTCAGGTTTTCAGGATACCCACAATGAATATGCATGAGATAGATCTGCATACAATGGAAGCAGTACATGCAGATCTATCTCATGCATATTCATTGTGGGTATCCTGAAAACCTGACTGGCCTGTGGGCCCCAGAGGACTGTGTTGAGGACCACTGCTGTAGAGGGAAGGGATAGCCCCTTACCTAAGAGAATATGATTGGGCAGGTACCCAAGGGAGCACCAGTCAGAAACCTGAACGTAGGTATGAACTGATGGTATGAACTGAGTATATAAAGATTGTACAGCCCCTGACTCGAGGCTCAGAATTTTTGGAAATGATTCCTCTGGGTCTGTGCCAATGTTCCCTCTAATTTTCTGTAGGCTGTGTGCGCATAAAATATCAGCTGTGCAGCTTTTGAAGGAAGGTTAAATTTTTGTGCGCCACATATAACGACACTCAGAGTTATATACTTTAAAATTTGACTACACATCAGAATACAGTATGTACACCACATTGATTTTAATCAAATTAAATGAAAATAGACGATTACTAAATGAAGTGGAAAATTTCTAGTAATTACAATCACAACTTTTAAATTTTAAGATGTCTGTTGTTTTCTATCAGAATCAGAACCATAATTTTTGTGCGCTCTGTTGTAAAGTATGTGCGCTCGCTCAGTGAGGTGTGTGCGCGCGCACATGCGTACAGCTTAGAGGGAACAGTGGTCTGTGCTAGCACAATAAACTGGCTTGTATTCCCATGAGACTCCGGGTGGCCTTTCCTGACTCTTTCGCCACAGCATTTCTCTGGTTCCCTGACCGGTAAATGCAGTAAAGTTTCGCGTAAAGGTTCGGCATTTACCGCCTCTGGGTTTGGACCGGTCGAAACCGGGGAGTGCCGAACGCAGGGAGAAATCTCAGGCAACACCAGGCGGTTGTTCTGGGGAGAATTTCCTTCTTGCCTCGCCAGAGCCGCCGGTTCCTTCCAGCCGACACCCTTGAACCCGTGCGGAGTTCGGGAACCAACCCTGTCCTGTTACCTGTACCGGATCCGGTGAGTACTTAGGGGATATAGTTAGACTGTATGGTTGGGTCATTTATGAGAACATGATCACTTCTCTGGTCGGTCCGAGTAAGCTGCTTTTGTGACTGAAACCACCGACCTTTTGTTAGTAAGTTACTGGGATTGATGGGAAGTGTCTGTATGGTTGCTTGTGTATGTATGAGAGGTATTGAGAATAAATACAGAGTAATTGTGGACTTCTGAGTAGCACATTTCCTGGCCGGGCGACTGCGCCCAGGTCGCAAAAAGGAGGAAGCATGTGGTGTTTTCCTCTCCTTCTTTGTTTCTAGGACTGGACCGACCCCTTACCTCCAGTCCGCCTACCCGCTCCTTTTGTTTGAAGTCTGTGGGTCATTATAGGTGGGTCCGAGTCCACTTTGACGCGTCTGAAATGTATGATCAAAAACTTTAAAAAGGGTTTCTCTGGGGATTATGGTGTAAAAATGTGTGTCCCTAGATTGCAAGTGTTATGTGAGAGGGAGTGGCCAATTCTGTCTACCTCATGGCCCACCTCAGGGACTCTGGATGTCAGTATTGTGTCTTTAGTACATCAAATTGTACGCCAAGAGCATCCAGATCAATTCCCATATATAGATTCCTGGTTAGAGGTCTTCCAGAAATGACCCCTTTGGATAACTAAGTGTTATGAGGAACATTGTAGGATTCTAGTTTCAAAAACGATAGGGAGTATAAACCCTAACCCGATACTCCGCCCTCCGGTTTATCAGTCCCCTTAACAACCGGAGCCCCAGCCCCTCCCTCAAGGTTTCCTGTATCGAAACAGTGCCCCTGTCCCACCACCATATAGGGAGCCTGTGGAACAGGCTGTGGGTGATTCTCCCGCTACCCTGCCAGGCATAGGTGCCTCCTCCACCAGCCACCCTATGTACCCTGCTCTTCAGTCCTCTCCTGAGGACAGGGACCCCCTCCACCAGCCCCACCTCGTCTGACTCCACATATGTGGATGTTGGGAACACCCAAGAATCGTTTGCCAGCATGGGGTCATCCTCCGTTACCTCCAGAACTCGGCTAAAACAATCAGAGAAGTCTAGTCCAGCATACGGCTTAAGGAATCTACCCGGTCGAGACGCTAAGGCTATGCCCTTGTGTGAGGTCCAGGGACTCCCCACGCTGAACGAGCAACAGGAAGTAATCTTGGGCCCTCCAAGTCTAGTCTATATACCCTTTTCCACCACCGACTTGCTTAACTGGAAGACCCACTATGCCTCCTATACAGAGAAGCCTCAGGACCTCACTGACCTTATGGCCACTATTATGCAGACTCACCAATGTTGTCTACCCTTTTTAACGCTGAAGAGCGGTCCCGAATAGTAGTGGCTTCCATTAAATGGTTAGAAGAAAATCCTCCTGCCGGGGCCCTTAATGCGCAACAGGCCGCGGCCCAGGATTTCCCTGGCGAAGACTCTCACTGGGACCCGAACAATGCAATTGGCGCAGCCTCACTAGCCCGTTTTCGCCAGGCCCTGATGGAGGGCCTGAAGAAAGGCGGCCAGAAAGCTATGAACATCGGAAAGGTTTCTGAGGTTCTGCAGTGACCCGATGAGAGCCCCGCCGCTTTCTATGAGCGCTTGTCAGAAGCATATCGTCTCTATACTCCATACGATCCAATGGCCCTCGAGAACCAACAAATGGTAAATGCCGCTTTTGTGGGACAGTCCCAGGGGGATATCAAAGCTACAGAAGCTGGAAGGATTCACAGGCATGAACGCTACACAGTTAATGGAAGTTGCGCAGAAGGTATTTGTGAATCGTGACCAGGAACAGAGAAGGGAGAGTGATCGGAAGATGAAGAAAAAGGCCGATTTCCTCGCTGCCACTCTCGTTGAGCATCGCTGGGGAGGGCCACCTGCTGGAAGGATGAAGGGAAGAGGTAGGGGTCATCTTCCTCATTTTCCTGCTATGCGACCCCCCCCCTTAGGTGCAAATCAGTGCGCCTATTGCAAGGAAGAAGGACATTGGAAGAATGAATGTGCGAACTGTGGGGCCCCACGGAATGGAGGGCGAGGAGCTCTTGCATCAAGGAGAAGAGGGGCACAAAACGGCGCTGAATCTCAACATCAACACCAGTGAAGGGAAGATATGGCATTTGAGGGCCTGGCTGAGGTAGAAAAATACTACACAGATGACTACTAGGCCAGACTGGGCTCCAAGTTTCTGCTAGGTCCCCAGGAGCCTATGGTCAGTTTGAAAATTGGGGACCAATCTATGGACTTTATGGTGGACACGGGGGCCGAACATTCTGTGGTGGCAAGGCCCGTGGTGCCCCCATCTTCCCGTTCAGTCACTATTGTGGGGGCCACCGGTGCTCGGGCCACCAGATCCTTCCTGCAAACCCGTACCTGTGAACTAGGAGGACAGAGGATATCCCACCAATTTCTGTACATGCCGGAATGTCCTGTCCCCCTCCTGGGCCGGGACTTGCTTACCAAACTTCAAGCATAGATATCCTTTACTGAAGGGGGACACATGGAAGTGACACTGAAAGGGAAGCCCGCCGGCATACTGGTTCTGTCCTTCCCCCGAGAAGAGGAGTGGTGAGACTACAGTACCTCCCCGTCTAGGCCCCCGGACCCCAGTATCCCACCCAAAGTGCGAGGGTTAATAACATCGATAGGGAAGCCCATAAAGTATGGTCGTGAGATCCTGACCCTGTTAGATGCCATTTGGGCCCCGAAGCAAGTTGCTGTAATGGACTGTCGGGGCCACCAAAGAGAGGGGGAGGGGAGGTTGCTAAGGGAAACCGGATGGCTGACACCGCTGCCCGGAGAGCTGCCTTCTCCGAAGTCTCACTGAGGGATCATTGCCCTGTTCAGGCCCCTTTGTTTCCAGTGCCTCTTAGCCACTAGGTGCCCCGCTACGCCCCGGCTGAACTGGATTACTTTTGCTGTAAGGAAGGGGGAGTTCTGAATGACCAAGGCTGGATAATCCTACCCCCGTACGGAAGGAACCCTCCGCCTGCCCCACTGTTATCCCCGAATCCCTGGGCCTCGCTTTTGTTAAAGCCTTCCATCAGGCTACTCATTTTGGAAAAAACGCCATGGAAAAGGCTTTAAGACCCCATTTTTACATCTCCATGCTTGGGCCTTTGGCCACTTCAGTAACCCAGCGGTGCCTGACCTGTGCAAAGAACAATCCGCGACAGGGTTCCCTGCCCCCTCCAGGAATTCAGTCTGTAGGTACAGCTCCAATGGAAAATATTCAAGTAGACTTCACTGAGATGCCTCGGGCAAATGGCTACCACTATTTGTTAGTTCTGGTCTGTACCTTTTCAGGGTGGGTGGAGGCATTTCCCACTAGAACTGAAAAAGCAAGGGAAGTCACCAAGGCCCTCCTTCATGAAATTATTCCCCGGTTTGGTATGCCACTTGTCATGGGCTCAGACAATGGCCCATCTTTTGTGTCTCAGGTTACCCAGCAGCTGGCCCATGCCCTACAGATTAACTGGAAGTTGCATGCAGCCTACTGCCCCCAAAGTTCAGGAAAGGTGGCACGCATGAACTGTACATTGAAAGCCCAGCTCTCAAAACTCTGCCAGGAATCTCGTCTGAAGTGGCCCCAAGTTCTACCCATAGCACTCCTCAGGATACGCTCCTCCCCAACCAAAGCACTAGGGGTATCCCCATTTGAAATCTTGTATGGGAGGCCACCCCCCATTGTCCAGGGTATAAAGGGGGACATGGACCAGATTGGGTCGGAAATTACTAGGCAGGAACTGTTAGCTTTAAATTCTGTTTCGCAGAGTTGTCGCGTTCTCCCGCCCGGGCCAGTGGCCGATGAGCAAGAGGGCTCGCCTTAATTGCCCTTCTGAATACTGTCTCCAATATGGCTGCCAGCATGGACTGCTGGGATATGTAGTTTCAGCTATTCTTTTGAGCAAGCAGTGTGACCACACGGTTTGTTTGGCAAAAACAGAGAAATTTATTTTTCAGGGTTTCCCCCTCGCATCAAATTCGTTGCACTAAACACAGGTAAGGATAATTTCTCCCAAAGGCAAAGGATAAATAAACTCCAACAGGCTTAACTCAAACAGACAGGAATTTCTTCTTCACATTGTCAACTCTTAGCTTCTTTCTGGTAACTACCTTCTAAAGCTAAGGCTGTTGACCATATCAAAGTAACTTAAACTTTCAACAAGTTTCTTTTCTTTCACAGTTTCCATAGAAAAAAGGTTATACCTGTTTTTAAACTTCCAGCAAGTTTCTTTTCTTTCACACCATATAGAAACAAGCTTATAATTGCTTTAAACAAACCACTCCTTCACATGGGCTTGAGCTTAGCACATGTTCAGTTTGTTTGCCTTGCAATAAGTACTATAACAAAAAATAAGAGCATTGCATTTCTTCAGTATCACTTTCACAGGGGCTTTCACGCAATTCTATTTCCATTTCATGCGTAGACTCACTAGAGCTATCTTCCTGTGGACGGGTATCATAGGATTTATGATTTACACCCTGCAGCAGCTCATCCAGCTTTAGCAGCAAGCGTTCTCTCTGATCTGTAGCAACGGGCTTTAAAGACGGAGTTTCTCTCTCCCTTATCAGCCTTTCAATATCTCTCATTGCTGAGTCACGGCAGTCACTGGCACACTTCTTATTTCGGTCTGAAGTTTGCTTTACAGCTTTCTGGCTAACACAGCGTCTGGCACTTTTTCTTAGCTCTCTAACCACTTCTTCAGAAAGAGCTTTGCTAGGAACTTCAGGCAACTTATTCTCTCTACCCCCAGGGCTCAACTGGCTTCCCGAGCTGTTTCCCCACCTGGGAATTGACTCCTCCAGCTTCCTTTCTCTGAGGTACCTTGAGACACGTTTCTGCCTTGATTCCAGGGCTCTCTGCTGCTCAGCTCCCAGTTGCTTCGGACTCTCTTGCTGCGTGCTTTCCTGCAAGTTCTGCCGTGTCTGCTGCTGCCTGCTTTGCTTCTCACCTTCCCCCCTTCTATCAAACACTGAAGCAGTTTTAAACTGGTGCTTCTTAGGCACCACGCCTTTCTCCCTGCACACGTGAGAGCTGTTAGGGCTCAACCTAGCTCTAACGTCATTAAGTGGGCGTGGCTTAGTACTAGCTGTAGTCTGCCTCGGAGGCTTGTGGTTACTATGGGAACTCTGCTGATCTCTGCTTTTAAAGGCACAGGTCTCACTTTCTTCCCATTCCATCCCTTCTATACAGCCCTCCTTACCACACATTCCCCCCCTTAAGATATTACGGGCTTGGGTGATATCCTCATCACAGCACGTAATTCTAGCTGCAGCATCACTATCCTTCTCTTCGCATGTGACTCTAGACAACGCATCTGCGTTCTGATGTAGCCTGCCAGCTCTGTGTTATATACGGAAATCAAATGCTTGAACCCCATGTACCATCGCGTTAATCTGGCATTATGATCCTTCATCTGGCCAAGCCACTTCAATGGGGCATGATTGGTCATCAAGAGTAATTTTCTGCCCGCCAGGTAGAATTTTAGAGATTCCACAGCCCACTTTATTGCCAGGCACTCTCTCTCGATGTCTGAGTAATTTTTCTCAGCCGGGGACAGCTTCCGACTAAGAAAAAGCACTGGATGCTCGACGCCTTCATACTTCTGGGAGAGCACCACTCCCAACCCGGTCTCGGAGGCATCTGTCTGCAGAATAAATGGTAGACCATATTCCACCCCACGCAATACTGGGGCTACACACAGCTCTTCTTTTAACCTCTCAAAAGCTGTGTCTGCTTCCAGGGTCCACCTCAGTTGATTCGGCATATTTTTCTTGAGCATATCTGACAAAGGTGCGCTCTTTTCAGCCAAGTGTGATATAAATCGCCAGTAATATCCCACCAAGCCAAGGAAACTGCGCAGTTGCTTCTTGCTGGCAGGCCGAGGAAAAGCCTTCACACTTTCGACCTTATTCAGTAAGGGCTTCACTGTACCGTGTCCAACCAAGTGACCCAGGTACTTCACCTCTTGGCTGCCGAACACGCACTTTGCCGTATTTAGGGTCAGGCCTGCATCCCTCATTGCCTGCAACACTGCTCATATCCTGGATAGATGTTGATCCCATCTGACACTATAAATAATAACATCATCCATATACGCCGTAGCGTATTCCTGATGAGGTCGGAGTACCAGGTCGACGAGGCGTTGACAAGTGGCAGCGGCTCCATGTAGGCCAAATGGCATTCGCTTGAACTGGAATAGGCCTACTGGCGTACTAAAGGCGGTTTTCTGGCGGGATTCCCTGGTCAGAGGAATCTGCCAGGAGCCTTTCGTCATATCTAGGGTCGTGAGATACCTGGCCTGGCCTAATCGATCGAGGAGCTCCTCTATCCGAGGCATGGGGTACGTATCAAACTTTGAGATGGCATTGACTCTCTTGAAGTCAATGCAGAATCTAAGGGATCCGTCAGCCTTCGGAACCAGCACGATCGGGCTGTTCCACGGACTCTTTGATTCTTCAATCACTCCTAGATCAAGCATCTCTTTTACTTGATCTATCACTTCCTGCCTCTTGGCTTCTGGCAGTCTGTACGGGCGCTGTCGTACCACTTCACCTGGTGGTGTTAAGATTTCATGCGCAACGAGCCTTGTTTCCCCCGGTACAGGCGTCAGGACATCAGAAAAACCCTTAATTAGCTGCTCCAATTTCTGCTTCTGTGTCCATGAGAGGCCTTCCCCCATCCCTGGCTCAGGATTCTTCCTGAAATCGCTCAATTGGGGTCCTAGGTCGTCTTCTATCTTCTCCTCCACCGTCGCTGCCAGTCCTTGCAAGTCTGCATACCCCATAGAACCGAAACCTTGGGTTCCTCGCACTGTGTCCGAAACCATGGGTACCTCCTCAAAAGGAGGAAACCCAACTCTTTCACAAATAAGCTGGGCTATGCGGTCGCCCACACTTACTTGGAAGTCTTCGATCCAAAGTTGAACAGCAGAATCTTGACCGCACCTCTATAGTCCGGATCTACGATGCCGGCTCCAACATCGATGAAATGTTTCACTGCTAAGCCAGAGTGGGGTGCGATGCGTCCATAACAGCCGGCTGATGCGTCCATCTGGAGGGCGGTATTTAATAATGCTTTGCCATGCTTAGGGACGATCACATCTTCCGCACAATACAAATCAAATCCGGCTGCTTGTGAGGTGGCTCTTTTCGGTGCTCGTGCTTCTGGACTCATTTTGCAATACCGTAATACAAATATGGGTTTCTTGGCGGGTTCCTCCTTAGGCAGGTGCAGGATAGATTTTAGAATCTTCCCGAACAAGGGGCTAGGAACGGCTGCTGGCTTAACTACTTGCTGGTATGGGATTTCAGGTGGGGCGCTTGCAACCACCATCCCCTCCCTCTTACGTAAGCATTGTTGCATGCCCTTCTGTAACTGGGGCCAGTCTCTCCCCAGCACTACTTCCTGGGGTAGACGGGGCACTACGGCCACTGGGATCCCTTTCTCTATCCCTAGCCCTTTTACGAGGACGCGATAAATGGGATATGTGGACGCCGTCCCATGCACACACCTAATCCTCACTGTGCCATTGGGTGAACGGGGTGTTTCCTTACCTTGGGCCCTTATCTTCTGCCAAAGGTTTTTGGACAACATGGACTGGTCAGAGCCTGAGTCTAACAAAGCCCTTGCTGGTATCCCTTGCACTGTGACTGATAGCAGAAAACCTTCTCTAGCTTTTCCCGGGTCATCTATTATCAGTGCTGTCCTCATCTTACATTCACGCTGTAAGTGACCCTCACTTCCGCATTTGAAACATGTTCTTTTTACATATTTCTTCCTATCAATAGGTACACAGACATCTTTAACAACATTCTTTGGCTTCCCTTCCCTTTCTGATACAGCATATGGGACTTTCACAGAAACAAAACCCGTCTCTTGAGTGACCGCGTCCGCTTCAAGAAACCGCTCAGCGAGCACAATTGCCTCCTGAGTGCTTCTGCAACCCTGCAATATCAGGAAGTTACGAATCCTTTCTGGTATAGCTGCCAAGAATTGTTCAAGTATGATGTTATCCAGTATCGTTTCTAAGGTTTTACCTTCTGGTTCCAACCACTTGGTAACCAGACTCTTTAGTCGATGGTACAACGCTCTAGGTGTCTCACCGGAACCCAGTCTGGCATTTCGCAACAGACGGTGATACACCGAGGGTGTTAAACCTAATCTATCTTTTATGGCTCTCTTTACTTCGTCGTAGTTATTGGCAAAAGCCAATGGTACAGCTTGGTAGGCGGCTAAAGCCTCACCGGTAAGTGATAATTCTAACCGTACCGCCCATTGGTATTTTGGCCAATTAGCTACATGAGCTACACGCTCAAACGCTTCCAAGAAGTCATCAATATTGTCGTCATCCGTTAACTGTCCAAACCTCAATGTCTCTTTGGACCATGGTCCAAAAGCTCTGGCTAGACCCAGTCCTGCTAAACCTGTAGGAGGAGGGATGGGCTCTGATGTCTTCTTCGTCTCCTTCATCCAAGCCTCCATCAACTCCATCAATGGCTTTTGCTGTGCCTCTAGTCTGGTGGCTGCTCGCTCTTGGATCTCCAATGACAGGTCTTTCTGCCGCTTAAACTGAGAAGCGATCCAAGTGAGGACCTCCGTCACTTCCACCGTCATCGTGCTCTCTGCAATGACAAAAGAGAGAAACAAACCACCCAAGTGCGGTACAAAACACGGTGCAGTACTCTTTGTCACTGGCTTCAGCACCACCCCTCCCAGTAGCAGTATCCTAACTAACCCCATTAAGATACTCTTTACCTGGTACTGGTGGTGCTTCTCGCTTATCTCAATGTAGGGTCTCCGCGGAACCACCAACTCTCCGTCTCAGTCGCACTCAACCTCCAACCGAAGTCTTCCGGCAGACTTGAGGAATGCGCTGTTGCTGTCTTAATCCTTGCGCATGCATGCTTAGTGCAGAATCCGTAGCAACTACGCCACTCTGTCGCGTCCTCCCGCCCGGGCCAGTGGCCGATGAGCAAGAGGGCTCGCCTTAATTGCCCTTCTGAATACTGTCCCCAATATGGCTGCCAGCATGGACTGCTGGGATATGTAGTTTCAGCTATTCTTTTGAGCAAGCAGTGTGACCACACGGTTTGTTTGGCAAAAACAGAGAAATTTATTTTTCAGGGTTTCCCCCTCGCATCAAATTCGTTGCACTAAACACAGGTAAGGATAATTTCTCCCAAAGGCAAAGGATAAATAAACTCCAACAGGCTTAACTCAAACAGACAGGAATTTCTTCTTTACATTGTCAACTCTTAGCTTCTTTCTGGTAACTACCTTCTAAAGCTAAGGCTGCTGACCATATCAAAGTAACTTAAACTTTCAACAAGTTTCTTTTCTTTCACAGCTTCCATAGAAAAGAGGTTATACCTGTTTTTAAACTTCCAGCAAGTTTCTTTTCTTTCACACCATATAGAAACAAGCTTATAATTGCTTTAAACAAACCACTCCTTCACATGGGCTTGAGCTTAGCACATGTTCAGTTCATTTGCCTTGCAATAAGAGCATTGCATTTCTTCAGTATCACTTTCACAGGGGCTTTCACACAATTCTATTTCCATTTCATGCGTAGACTCACTAGAGCTATCTTCCTGTGGACGGGTATCATCGGATTTATGATTTACACCCTGCAGCAGCTCATCCAGCTTTAGCAGCAAGTGTTCTCTCTGATCTGTAGCAACGGGCTTTAAAGACGGAGTTTCTCTCTCCCTTATCAGCCTTTCAATATCTCTCACTGCTGAGTCACGGCAGTCACTGGCACACTTCTTATTTCGGTCTGAAGTTTGCTTTACAGCTTTCTGGCTAACACAGCGCCTGGCACTTTTTCTTAGCTCTCTAACCACTTCTTCAGAAAGAGCTTTGCTAGGAACTTCAGGCAACTTATTCTCTCTACCCCAGGGCTCAACTGGCTTCCCGAGCTGTTTCCCCACCTGGGAATTGACTCCTCCAGCTTCCTTTCTCTGAGGTACCTTGAGACACGTTTCTGCCTTGATTCCAGGGCTCTCTGCTGCTCAGTTCCCAGCTGCTTCGGACTCTCTTGCTGCGTGCTTTCCTGCAAGTTCTTCTGTGTCTGCTGCTGCCTGCTTTGCTTCTCTCTTCCCCCTTCTATCAAACACTGATGCAGTTTTAAACTGGTGCTTCTTAGGCACCACGCCTTTCTCCCTGCACACATGAGAGCTGTTAGGGCTCAACCTAGCTCTAACGTCATTAAGTGGGCGTGGCTTAGTACTAGCTGTAGTCTGCCTCGGAGGCTTGTGGTTACTATGGAAACTCTGTTGATCTCTGCTTTTAAAGACACAGGTCTCACTTTCTTCCAATTCCATCCCTTCTATACAGCTCTCCTTACCACAGAGTCTCCACACTTGGGTTCAGGACCGCTTGCCTGTCTCGCTAACCGAACCCCTGCACACATTCCTGCCTGGTACCTGGGTGTGGGTTAAGGAGTGGAAAAAGGACCCTCTTTCCCCCCAGTGGAGGGGGCCTTACATTGTCTTACTCTCAACACCCACTGCAGTAAAGGTGGCAGAACTCGCTCCATGGATACATCACAGTAGACTGAAACCAGCAGCGGACGAGAAAGGCGACCCTTGGACCTCTGAAGAACATCCTGGGTTTCCTTTAAGTTTCACCTTGTGCCAGCATCGGATTGACCCCGTTGGAACCTCCAGCCCTACTCCTGTCACTACCGGAAGCTGACAGGTCTACGTACAGCGGAAGCTGAGGAAAGAAGGAGAAGGACTTACTTGTTTTAAACCTTAACGGTAGATCAGATCACTGTAGCTGAAAATGTTTAACATATGTGTGTTTATTGTCCTTGCAGTAGCCCTGGGTTCTTCCATTGCAGTCCTGCCTTCCTGCGCCCCTTGTTTAAAGGTAACTAAAATTGGTCAGAAAGTCACCCAGACCATTGTGTACCATTCCTATTACGCCTGTAACTCCCGAAATACTGACTTAACCATTTGCAACGTACCAGGGAAAAATGCAATATGTTATGACCCCCGGTCTAGCCCCACCTATCAGGTTATCGAGATTCGTTCTCTCTCAGCTGATGGCCGTCTTCTGAACTCCACTAAGATGTCCTCCCCTACTATCCTGACCTCCCTTTTCTTTGATGCCTGCGCTGCCATAAATGCCAAAAAGTATCCCAGGGCATGGTGCGGCTCTATTAGTTGGGAGCACACATACACACACAATGAAAAATAAATGTTTCCAGCCGTAGCACAGAGGGCCCCATCTTGTACGGGACCGGGAGCCTGTGATCATAATTTTTGTCCTACCTGGAGCTGTGTTTATTATGCATCCTGGCCCAAAGCACCGACAGGGCACACCCGGGATTCCCGCAAGGCAGTTCTGACCAGGTTACCTGCCATGTCCGACTGTCAGACACGTACCTGTAACCCCCTCAATCTGACCCTTATGAAACCCAGTGTCTGGGCCACCGGATCCACCTTTGGCCTCCAGATAGAGGGTCAGGGTACCGACCCTGGCACCCTTATACATATCCGTCTAGTCACAAAGTCCCACACCTCCCAGGCCGCCTTGGTCTTCCACTCCTTCTATGAGGAACTAAGGACCCAAATAGAGGTGCCCACCGCCACGCAGAACCTTTTCATCGAATTGGCCGAGACAGTGGCCACAAGTCTTAATGTATCCAATTGTTTCTTCTGTGGCGGGACAAACATGGGTGACCAGTGGCCATGGGAAGCCCAGGAGTTGAACTACTCAACCCCCTACAATCACTCAACACTAAACCGTACAACCAGTGAGTGGGTATTGAAGACCTCTATTGTAGGCCATACCTGTATTGCCCGAGCAGGAGCTGTTTACCACCCAGGTGGGAGAGCTGGCCTGCCTGGGGCAGCAGTCCTATAACACCACCACAAAACAAACTACCTGGTGGTCGGGTACTAACTTATCCGCACCACAGAATCCGTTTGTGAATTTTTCTCACCTGGCTGGTGTCTGGGCCAATCTGGAAGCTACCAGCACATGGGAGGGCCCCTCAAGGCCTCTACTGGATTTGCAGGCCCCGGGCATATGCCCAGCTGCCCAGAACCTGGGCTGGGGCATGTGTACTCGGCACGATCTGACTCTCCTTCTTTGTCATTCCTATCCCTCAGGGAGAAACATTGGGTATCCCTGTTATGAGGCCCGCAATAGGTGCTCTCCCAGGAGCATCGACCTCCTATGCATAGGTAACTGGAAGGAGAATGAATGGCCACCTGAACGTATCATACAGTATTATGGCCCTGCCACATGGGCCGAGGATGGAACCTATGGCTACCGCACTCCCATTTATATGCTGAATCGTATTATCCGTTTGCAAGCTGTTGTAGAGATTATTACTAACGAAACCAGCAAAGCACTAACCCTTTTAGTGAAACAGAATAACCAAATGTGGGCAGCGGTCTACCAGAATCACCTGGCCTTGGATTATCCGTTGGCCACGGAAGGAGGAATATGTGGAAAATTTAATTTGACAAATTGCTGTCTACAGATTGATGATCATGGCCAGGTAATTGAGGAGATCGCTGATCGGATGCGGAAGATAGCACATGTACCTGTCCAGACGTGGAATGGGATTAGCCTGGATGGATGGTTTGGGTCTGTATTCTCTGGAATGGGGGGTCTGAAAACACTTGTATTCCTGGTACTATTGTTTTTTGTAGGTTGTATGCTTTTACCCTGCCGCCTACCAATTTGCATCCGTATTTTCCACTCAGTCATGGACACGGCAGTAGAACGGAAGACGGCTGCCCATGTCATGGCCATGTGGAATTATCATGCCCTTCCACAGGAGGGGGATGGGGCTGTCCTATCTAAGATGATTTGATTCCACCCACTTCCGCTGGTGGAAAAATCAAAGGGGGGAATGTGGCAGTCACCTCAGGATGAAAGGAATTCAGCCCCTGGCTAGTAAATATGTCCATGCAACAAATTGCATGGACAAATGGCCAGAGAAGGGCTGTGCTGTAATCCAAGGCCATTTGTGCCATCTGTAGCCCACAGGAGGGGCTGCCCCCTTTCCCTTTCTCTTCTTTGTTCTTTGTTCTCTTTGTTAAGTTCCTGGTTTCGATTCCGGTGCTTTAGGGGGAAGGGATAGCCCCTTACCTAAGGGAATATGATTGGGCAGGCACCCAAGGGAGCACCAGTCAGAAACCTGAACGTAGGTATGAACTGATGGTATGAAATGAGTATATAAAGATTGTACAGCCCCTGACTCGAGGCTCAGTCTTTTTGGAAATGATTACTCTGGGTCTGTGCTAGCACAATAAACTGGCTTCTATTCCCATGAGACTCCGGGTGTCCTTTCCTGACTCTTTCACCGCAGCAGTTTTACTTGGTGTTAGGGTTTCCAGTGCTAAGGGCTATAATGTGCGATTGTATAAGCCAGCAGTAAGAGAGCACACACTGTCAATGACTACTCTCCGCCCCATTAACACTCACTCTCCACCTCCTTTTCTGTTAATACTATGGGCCCCTCTAACGCTCGTTAATGCGGTGTTATCGGCCCTTTCCGGAACATTATGGGTGCAAGGATGCCAATGACAGGTATTAACGGCACACTTTCTTCCTTAACGTTCTTTAGTAAACGTACCCTTAGAACTTGATTTAAGTAAAAAGTGCCCTGTGTGACTTTAAAAAACATAGAATTTTAAAACAGACAGAGCTTTTATCATTTTAAACCCAAAGAGTTCCCTTTAAAACAAAATTCTGAAAAATTGTTGTTGTTGTTGTTAAGTGCCGTCGAGTTGGAGTCGACTCATGGCGACCCTCTGGATAGCTATCCTAAATTGTGTTCGGTCTTCAGTCAGGCGGCTCATTGTTGACAGACTAGTACCCGTAGCTGCTGTTATTTTATCGATCCATCTCATTGCTGGCCTTCCTCTTTTGCGTTGACCTTCTATCTTGCCAAGCATGATGTCTTTCTCTAATGATCTCTCTCTTTGCATGATGTGTCCAAAGTATGAAAGTTGAAGTCTTGTCATCTGAGCTTCTAAAGAAAGCTTAGGTTTGATCTCCTCTAGTACCGACTGGTTTTTTCTTCGGGCAGTCCATAGTATACACAATATTCGCCGCCAGCACCATAATTCAAAGGCATCAATTTTCTTCCTGTCTGTCTTTTTCACTGTCCAGCTTTCACATCCATATGATGTTATTGAAAATACCATAGCTTGAACAAGTCGAATCTTTGTATGGAGAAAGACATCTCTGCTCTTGAGAATCTTATCTAGGTCTTTCATAGCCATTCTGCCAAGAGCAATGCATTGTTTGATTTCTTGACTGCTTGTTGCTTCTTTATTGATAGTTGATCCAAGTAGGTTAAAGTTGTTCACAATTTCAATTTCTTCTCCTTCAACGATGAACCTGTTGATTATGCCTCTGAAAAATTACCAGCAGGTAAATACTTACAATTGCAGAATCCTTCCCAGAAAGAGCAGCTTTTTTCAGTAGTGATGGTCAGCCACTAACACATATTCTTTTAAGCTGAACCTTTCACTTTAGGTCCCAAATTCTCATCTCATTCTCACTGCAACACAGCACAAAATTATGGTCTCTCCACAGCCCTGTTTCATTATCTCTCCGCAAAGCCTTTCAGCCACACTCTTCTCTGTTTTGGAGAAAAATAATAGTCACCTACTATTCCCTGAGAAAAGCAATAGTTCCAGAAGCAACTCCTTCCATTTTACAGTTAAATTGTAACTTTTACAGAAAGCACCAGCAGCACAGATAAAAGACTACTACTAATACATTTTTTAAACTTATTTTACATGGGGCCTCCAGAAAGTAGAGTAAACAAACCGCACAATCACTTTACAGGCTACAGGAGTGCCTGATAACATGTTCTCCCTCCACCTCTAAATATGCTGATATTGTAGCAGCTGATAAGCATGCAATAAATAATACCAGGAGTCAGTTCAAAGATCCAAGCCAATTTATTGTGCACAGGCTCAGAGAGACAAGCTTCAAAAAGACTGAGCAATGGAGAACAGGAACAACTTCCTTATATACAAGATTCACAGTTTGATATAGGCAAACTTTCTATTGGTCCCAACGCCCCCTGCATCTCTCCAATCGGGGACCCTCTCTGGGTCACCCTGTTCCCCCTTCTCAGGCTATTCTAACAAAGGCTCAGTTTCTAGACATAAACACATCCCTACTACAAGGTCATCTCTAGGCTCAGAGAATGTGAGAATGCAAAACACTGGAACATATCTATCATCAGCATAAAAGAATTGAATAAGGATTAACACAAACTTATCAAAAGCAGTTTAGAGCGGTTTAAGGCAGATCCTCAGACCTTCACTGACTCTGATCTTTCTCAGCACTACTATTTCTAAGTGGGGGTGGGGACTCACACCTAGCTTGCAGGCCTCTCATACATGTACCGGCTATGTGGAAACTGCTAGGTACATATGACCTAGATTGGCCACTGTTGGAAACAGAATATTGGGCTTGATGGACCTTGGTCTGACCCAGTATGGCATATCTTATGATCTTATGATTATATAGACCATAGCCTACCACAATATACCTTGTACATCAGTTCAAAACAAGTGGCCTCTGTGTTTCCTTGCCCTGGGGGACATTCGGGCGCAGCTGGAACAGTCCTCGACATCGTGTGAAGCTCCGAGGCATCTGAGGCAATGCTGGTGAGTGTCTGTAGTGTTCATTTTGCGATTGCACTGTAGGCATTTTTTAAAACCCGGTTTGGGCATTACTGTAACTGTAACTGTAACTGAGAGCTGAAATTCCGTCTTGAGGCAGAGGCGGAAGAAGAAAGACTGACCTGGCTAGGGGCGGGCCGGGGAGGTGGGACCACCTCACACATGATCAGAAGCTTCTGAGCTATAGAGAGCACTTCTGTCATGGCGCCGTCGGATGACGTCACCAGGTGTGGCTGACACATCCTGCTTGTCCTATGAGAACTTGTCTGGGCATGCCCTGAGTTGCCCCATATCTGTGTCCATCAAAAAGATATTTATTTTAACTGTGAGTTACTGTCGTGAGGGCATCCCCTGGTGACCATTCGAAGTATGGGCATGCTCCACGATAGAAATTATTTAGGGAGCGTGATGAAATGTAAGGTCCACGAATGGCGAAATGGTCTTACTTATTTCCAGCTTCCTATGAGAGCTCAATAATCAAACCAAGTGTAGGGAAAACGAGGCTTTATTCCCCGTCTGTGCAAGGGTTCAAATAAGACATTGAGAAATCAAAAGAATGTCCTTTGTTTCAAAAGGTACCAGTATTAACAAGCTGACTAATTGTTAATCTCCACAATTAGTGCAAGGGTTAATCAGAGGAATTCACTTCATTCCAACACAATAAGAATTAAACAAACTTCTTCTCAGTTATACAGTGGCTACAGATTCTAGGCTCGTGGCCATGCACAAACCACAATCCATTTCTTCTGGTGGAGGAATGGGAACAGCATTTATATATTCAATTTCCATGGATTCTGCTCCACTACATTCATCATCAGAGTAGTCACTGTCCCTGTCTGCTACAGGTCTACGTGAAGTGTCCCTAGGCTCTTGCCTCCAATAAGACTGTGTTTTAAGTTCTCTGGGAATTTTCTGAAACCACCCTGGTTTCTTCTTCCTTGCAAACTGAGTATTTGTTTTAGCAGTGCCTCTAGGAGTTAAGCATTCAGTATCATGAATAAAGCTTTCATACCTGGAGCCTCTGTGGTTTGAATCCGTGAAGCTTCCTCTCCCAGCAACGTTTCTCCTGCAACAGGTTCTCTGCCAATAAGCTCTAGGCAGGGCTGTGCTTTCTGGCAGCTTGGTAAAACCTGGTGAGGATTCAACTTTATGCTTCGGTAAGAACTTAGCTTTGTCAGAAACTGCTTTTCCTTTGGTGCCTGGTAAAACTTGACTAGTATTTCCAAGAGACTGCAGGCTTTCCTCCAAACCTATCTCTCTGGTTCTCTGGATACGTCTCTCTGCCTTTGAATCAGGAACGTTGTGGGAATAGGGAGTGGCACACACTCTAGCCTTAGTGCTTTCTCCAGCAGACTCCCTCTGAACAGCTGCTTGCTTAGCCTGGCCCTTCTGAACTCCGCCTTTGTGAACTCTGTTCCTTTGGGCTTGCTCAGGTAGGATTCTTTCTCCAAGTCCTTCTCCTTCTCTTAGAGCTGCTCCTTCCCTCAGAGCTGTTCCTTCTCTCTGTCCTCTCCTTTGAGGTGTTCCTCTCAGTAGAGATGTTCCTCCTTTCTGGATCCGGTTCCAGTTCTGCCCTTCCTCTGGAGCTGTTCCTCTCAATAGAGGTGTTCCTCAATAGAGGTGTTCCCCCTTTGCTAGCATTCAGCTTCTGCTTATAAAGGAATCTTTCCTTTGAAACTCCCGGGCTCATTCCCAGGTGCAAATCATTAGCTCTCTTAGGCTCATTATCTCCTGTATGATCACTCCTGCCCCCTCTAGCTGTGCCTTGAGGTAACTGCACATCTAGATTTCTCTGAGAAACAGGGTTTCTTTTCAAGTTTGCATCTTTATTGATATCCACTTCATGACAGTTACATTAAGACCTCCCAACCAAATCCCAATAATGGTGACCTCCCCCAGAATACTCTCCTCACAGCCAGATTGGAACCTTCTCCATCCCCCAGGGTTACTGGAGTCATTGGTGAATAATGGGAGCAGGATCAAGACCCACTCCCTCCTGTTCAGCATGCAATAGCTTTTCAAAATGACATTGCTGACCCCTAGTGGTAATCGTATGGTACTGCCATTAGGGATGGAAAAGGTTCTGATCCGGCCACAAGGGTGGGTTCTTGCAGGAGAGGCCTTTAGGGGAAGAGGGGGGCTTCTGACTGCCTTGGGCAGGATGTATCTCAGGGGAGTGAAAGGGGAGATTGGAAGGTTGCCATGAGTGGGGGTTGTACATACCAGGTTGGGAGTCAGTTGGGGGGGATCCTGGGATCAGGGATGCAGGTTGGAATTGGCCTGGATCTGGGCATTATTGGTGCAGTGATTTTATGAGGCTGCTCCCATATACAAGTGGGAGGGGGTTTCCACAGCTTTTTTCCCATGTGCAGCTTCCTAAAATCCCTGTTCCTGCTAGACATACATGGGCATACATTTGCAGTCCTGTATCTATTTTACAAGGGGCTCTATGTTTAGCAGAACCTCTTGTAAAACACTGTTCTAATTCTCCACGTTCTGTGATTTTATTTATTTATTTATTTATTGAACAGTTTTATTATACTGCCTTTCAGAGAAATCAAAGCGGTTTACATCAAACAAGACCATTGCATTGTAACTTGTCTTAACTGGTAACTTTGCATATACATGGTCATGGTAATTCTCTCCTAATTCATTCTGAAATGCCCCGTCACCAATTGAAGTGCCAATTCTGTCCCTGCTCTACCTTTTCTGCACTGCTGAGAATGCCTATGCGTATAGGGGCATGTTTGCTAAAGAGCGCTACCTGATAGTATGGGGTTTAGGGCATAACTTGGGTGCTACACTAAAAAATAGCATGGGCACATGCACCAGACATCACAGGCTACTCAGATTGTAGACAATGGTGTAGGGATTGGGCAGCCATAGGATGAACAGAGGCATTGATGGCGAGTCACGGTTAGCATGGGAGTTCGTAGCTTGTGCTAACTGTGCTTGCTGAGCATAGCATGGGTGACCTTAATGCCACCCAAATGGATGGTGCTAAGTGCGCCCACCTGCTGGCTTGTCTGTCACAGCATCTTGGGCTCACACTAAATGCAGGAGAAAAGATGCACAGGCACCCTGAAGTTCGTGCGAGCTCCCTGCGCTGCTAATTTGGGCAACACATGAGTTACCGGCACAGGCTTACTAAATATGCCCCATATTGCATTAAAAATAGTTGCTATGAGGATAACTTTGTAAGGAATCACCTACTTTAGGCCTGAGAGTAAGTGCCAGGCACTATTTTATAAAGAAAAGCAGGTGCCTACTTCTCTCTATAAATAACGAGCATATGGGGTCGAAAGTGTGTGTTAATTTAAAGTGCAATCACTTACACCAGCTAAAAAAACAAATCCAAAGGATATTACAGAATGAAAATGTCATTTCTGGATTGCTATTCACATTTGCTCCAATGTCATCACATAATTTTGCTCTTTATTTTTGCGGCAATTACTGCAATATCTGTGTTTAAAAAAATAAATTAAAATAAGAGCAATATATAGCAAAATACCTCTTTCATGTTTCCACAGTGCTTAGAACCCACAGAGGGCCTTCTTCATTAAGCATTTTTCCCATAGAAACAAAATGGGGGAGATCCCTAAGTAAATAGGCCCAAATGAGGTTTTGGATGACTGTGTCAAAGTAATCTGGCAGTAGTTCTTTATTTCACAGCAAAAGGTTTTTCATATTAAGAAACAAGAGACAAAGAGGCCTAATCCATACAGGAACTAACTAAAATTCCAGTCTCTCTCATTACTAGGGAAATTTTCACTCTTTTTGATCCTAGTTTTGCACACAGTTTTATGCCCTAGTTCCTTGACATACAGGAAACTGCTTTGTCCTACAATTCAAGGGAAAAGGTCTTTTTAATTTTACCAGTCTAGGCAAGTCTTTTCAAGGCAATTCAAGGATTCCAGACAGTAGTTCTTCAGCTCAGCATTTCCTTTTTTCCTCCTGTGACAAAGTTCTATAACTTTTAGAAATCTCCAGCTGTTGTCCTCAATTATCTACTTGTGTGAATATACCAGTCCCCTTATTACTTTGTTACTGTAAATATAGAGCAGCTCTGAATCTCAGATCAATGTCCATACCCAGGATGGCCCTGTCAAAGATCTAAAATCATTAAATAAACTGGCATATCTACCTATAATGTTGATATCTGATTTAATTTTGTGTTATCACTAAGAAATGCTATCTAGTATAAAGAATATGTGTTTCTTTGTCTTGGTTAGTCATGAGCATACTGTTCTGGCGAAACCATTCAGACTTTGGATTTAATTTCTTATTTATACTTTAAGTCACTTGATTGCAAATTAAGGACTTCATTTTGTAAAGGACTTTGTTTATCTATCTTACACATTTGTTCACCATGAGTCTTTATCCAAGGCACATTTTAAAAGAAATGTGGAGATCGGAATTAAGATGTCGGGGTCACAACAGTCACAGTTTCGGCCTCTTCTGAAATAGAGAATAAAGAGGTGCAAGAGTGAACATGTTTGTGCCGATACATGAAGCCAGAGAGCCATTTGGCAAAGGTGCACCTAGAAAAAAAAATCAGTGGGGTAAACATGGCTGCCATACATGTGAAAGTGCCGAATTCTACAACTTACACATGCCAGTGCCAGAACTTACATGTGTATGGCAAGTTATTTTTCACATCTAAATGTTGCCAATTAAGACTACATGCCCTTATATTTATCAAATTTAACTTTAGAGGGGAAAAACACAAGGGGAATTAAGGACGATAACCCCCTTTATCCTTCCTGCAAAAGGCTGGCCATACTGAGCAGTATTCTAAAACCTAAATGCGCCAGAGAGCAGATGTAAATTCTGTTTGCAATTTTGGTCATATACATGTATTCATATGAAATGTGGAATACATATATAGATTTTTGACATACCCAGGCCACTCCATAACCACACCCCTGGCACGCACTCTTGTAACTTCTACATAATAAGCACAATCACGTATAAATTCAGCCCTTTCTAAAATGGCCATTGCCACAAGGATGCCATTCCCATTGTAAATGCCTGATTTTATACATGAAAATGACAATAAGGCTTCAAATATAACCCCCTTAATCTTCCTGAGTTCAAAGCTGAAACTAGGTTGGGGTCATTAGGGCATTGCCCCATGTATCATATTTTTGAGGGTTCTGACCTCTCGTCTTGGGACAGGATGGGGAGTGGAGTTTTTGTCTTTCATGTGGCTTGCCCTAGGCAACACAATACCTAGTTCCTGTGCTGTCTACATGGAAGTGAAGAGACTCTCTTAATTTAGTCACTGATATAATTGTGTATTGGTGGCTAAAATCAGCTGTGCCAGTAAACAGCTGATGCTGACAAATCTGACTGTGCCTAGGGCAATGAAGAGGAACAGAGTAAGGAATAATGAAGGCTGTCAATGCTGACAGAGTAAATTGCACTACTATTACTACTACAAACATAGAAACAGAGAAAAATAATCCCTCCTCATGTTATCTACACCTTCCTGGACATCTACCCTATTGCACATTTTGATATCATCCACAAAGAGGCAAACCTTACATGAAAGCCCTTCTGCAATATTACTTACAAAAATGTTGGAGAATCGGTCCAAGTACAGATCCCTGCAGATCCATTTATTTATACCCTTTGTTGCCTCTCACTCAACCAGTTTTTAACCATTCAGTCACTTTAGGATCCATTCCTAGGATGCTCAATTTATTTAAAAGTCACCTATGCCAAACCATGTCAAAGGCTTTACTGAAATCTAAATACCCCACATCTAGTACTATATCTCAG
This sequence comes from Ichthyophis bannanicus, assembly GCA_033557465.1. Taxonomy (NCBI): domain Eukaryota; kingdom Metazoa; phylum Chordata; class Amphibia; order Gymnophiona; family Ichthyophiidae; genus Ichthyophis; species Ichthyophis bannanicus. Next base: position 15,140,703 of record CM066036.1, on the reverse strand, counting down.
TGCAACTCTGTGGCCACCCAGTCAAAGAAATTAATTAGATTTGTCTGACAAGACCTGTCTCTAATAAAACCATGCTGCCTCATATCCTACAATCCATTGAATTCCAGAAACCTCACTATCCTCTGTTTTAACAGTGTTTCCATTAATTTACTCATCACAGAGGTCATATTAACTAGCCTTAGGGGTATGTTTACTAAACCGAGCTAACGGTTAACTCAGGCTATCTGCCACTAGGTCCCATATTATTCAATGGGACCTAGTTGCAGATAGCCCGGGTTAATCGTTAGCCCAGTTTAGTAAACATACACCTTAGTCTTTAACCTCATCCTTACTTTTCCTTTTGTGTAGAAGTACCACATGTGCCCTTCTACAGTCTTCTGGGACTACTCTTGAATCTAAAGAAACATTGAAAAGGTCAGACAGTGGAACTGCTAGAATTTCCCTAAGTTCCTTCATTACTCTTGGATGTATCCCATCTGGCCATATCGCTTTGACTACTTTTAGTTTGGGTAGCTCCTCACAAACACATTCTTCTGAGAATCATTCAAAATCTGCCTCACATCTCTTCCTATTTAAGGGTATTTTCTGAGGTCCTGCTCCCGGTCCTTCATCTGTGGACACAACACAAATATTTGTTAAGCAATTCTGATTTATCCTCATCAGCTTCTACATATTCTTCCCTTTTACATTTGAGTCTGAAAATATCACTTTTGCACTTCCTCCTCTCACTAACATATCTGAAAAAAGGTTTGTCCCTCCATTTTACTGCATTGGCTTTTTTTTTCTTCCATTTGCATTTTTGCTTTTCTGACTACCTTCCTAGTTTCTCTTAGTTTTCCTAAATATTGATGTTTCTCTTCCTCTTTCTGTGATCTCTTGTACAGTATTTTATGAAGACCATCCTATTTTCCTCACCTTTTCAGCTACTTCTTTGGAGAACCATAGTAGCCTCCTTTTTCTTTTACATATATTTACTTTCCTAACAAAAAGGTTTGTTGTCCTTAAAATATCCCCTTTCAGTTTTGCCCACTGCTTTTCTACATCTCCCAGCTCTTCCCATCTAGAAAATGACTCCTTTAGGTTATGTCCTATCTTGATAAAGTTAATTTTCTTAAAGTCTAGGACCTTACTTTTGAATAAGTTATCTCCGTGCTTGTCCTAATATTGGACCACACCACATTTTATAGCGCTACTAGGCAAACCCCAACTTTTTCATTTATTTTATGGTTTATCTTCTATCAAAGTGGGTCCATGAACAAGTTCACCATGACCTTTATCTGTAACAGGGGTGTTATCTTCATCTGAAATAGCTACACTGTATCTCTAACATAAGAACATAAGAGATGCTAAACAGGGCCAGACCAAGGTTCCATCTAGCCCAGTATTCTGTTTCCAGTAGTGGACAATCCAGGTCACAAGTACCTTTCAGTTTTCCCAAAGGTACACAGATTCCATGCTGCTTGTCCCAGAGGTAAATAGTGGATTTCCCTGGGCCTCTTTAATAATGGTTTATGGACTTCTTTGTTTAGTGCGCAGCATATGGGGTGGGTTGAAATCAGTACTCCATATTGTTCCAGGTCAGCCTTAACCCTTTGAAGGCCTACTTTAAAATTGTAATCCACATTCTGCAGCCGGGTTAATTTTTGCATATTTCAGGAAAATTGTACCCATCTTATTCAATATGTTATAATAATGATTTTCCTTCTGCTATGGTCATGTATTATATACCATTTGATAGGAATATTTAGTCAGAATTTTGGATCCTGAGCGTTTTGGGCTCGGCCTGGAAAGGGTTAAGCTCTTTTGATGCTGTACATGATGTTTTTCCAACAGTTCGCACTAACATTTGAAGACTTCTTGGATTAATTTTCCTCTTTCCACCACGTCCTGGGAGTTTCTTGACATTTCCATGAGCAGAAAACTTCTTAATAACATTGCAAACTGTAGACGCAGGAATCCCAAAGTCTTTGAGATGGCCTTGTGCCCTCTTGAAGTTTGTTGTTTGGCTTTTCTGATGGTTTCAGGCATCTGTCTTGTCTTCACCATTGTGAAAATGGAACAAGGAGTGAATGTGGCCATTTTAAACACTAGAGCCATGGTTAATTGGTTGCTTCAAGTCATATAAGTACTGACAATTGATCACAGGTTGTGATAAGGAAGCTTATCATAGCTCAGGAAGGAGCTATAAAAAAGGTGCAGTGACTCTGAAAAAGCAACCTGTCAGTTCTGGTAGAAATAAGAAAACAGAATTTTCCCATAAAAGACTACCAGTCCCAGAATGCACCAGGTTTCCAACAGCCATTAGAGGAGCTGAAGTGGGGAAACGTGTGTTCAATCAGGAGGGCTATGAGGTAATCCCTAAGCACTCATCTCAAAGGGCAGGGCCTGATTCAGCACAGCTGCGCTGTATTAGGGGGGAGCACGCATCTAGGCAGAATAAAGGTAGAGTTTATTCTACAGAGAATTATCCTCATTATCCTGAGAAGCAGCTTGAGCTTGATCATCAGTTTCATCTGAAGGATCATCAGAAGCAGAAGCCAAACCGGACGGACAGAGAGGGAAAGAAACCCTTTGGAAGAAAGAGGAGAAAAGCCTTTGAGAGGTCTAGAAGAGTCAAGAGCAGTATGTATACTGGGAGGCATTCCAAGGGCCAGCATACACCATTGGACTGGGGAAAGCCAGAGGAATGGTGCTGCAGAGCTAGGAATCTCCAGACGGTACCTGTGAGAGAGACGGCTTCATGTGGAAGGGATCCTAAGACCTGTGCCAGAAGGTATGTGAAGAGAGATCCAGTGTCCAGGGATCTGGATTGGAAGGCTGGACATAAGAACTGGACTGCATACTGGCCAGGCTATATAGAGAGGAACTCTAACAGCAATGGAAGCTCAGGTATGAACACTGATCTATGCCCTAGCTATAACCTTGAAAGACAGCAGGGAAACAAGTATTCTCCTGAAAGTGCTCCATTGAGAGATTCATCTGTGCCAATCCATGATATTGAACCCATGCTTGTTGAAGAAGGGGGAATGATTGCAGATGAAGAATGTGTTTATATGGACTGCTCTCTGTCCAAACTCCTTTGGTGATTTTCTGTTATAAAGTACAGCAACCATCACAAAGAAATACAAACTTGTTCTTTAATCTACTCAGAAAAGCTCCTGAAGCAGGATTTGACCCACACAGTAGAAAGCAAGCCAGCTAAGGGGTTTCAGCTGGATAACTGCTAGCAATTGAGCCTTACCTAATTGCTTGTGAGCTAGGAGAGAATCACTTCTGAATCTATGTGGGAAGTTATCAGAAGTTAACCTGAAAAGAACAGTTTTTTTCTTTCTTTGTGGCTTTTCGTTTGTTGTTTGATATATGCTAAGAAAACATTAGCTAATGCCTGACAAGTTTGAATGTTGTTTTCCTGATTTTGATTTTGTTTTTCCAAGTTAAACACTGGAAGCAAGTAACCTGATTTATGTGCTACCAAGCATATCTGTGTTGGGAGAAATAACCCCCATAAATAAATATCTTATTGGCTTTACCCAAAAGCACAACTAAATTATTGTCAGCAGCTGTGTCTGGTGTGAAGGAACTGCATTGTTCCCACAATCCCTTGCAAATCATATAGATATATGCACTTGCCAAGACTGTGAGGATTCTCACCCAGGCAGCCGTCTGACAAATGTCGTAGTTTTTCGGATTGCTTTTGCACAAAGGGGATTTACTTACTGAGGATTACAACTAAAGTTCAAGTTTAAAGCTGGAAAAAAAGATTTTCCCTCAACTGCACTTTGGAGGAGAAGTGGTGGTTCCAGGAAGCTGTCCCAGGAGGAAAAGAGCTGGATTCATCACTGACACAAGGTAATAAGTACCTGGGCATGTCTAGTGGTGGATGGGAGTAAGGCACAGGGGTAATTGAAAAATAAAAAAAAGTAGAAAAAAAACACACCTGTTTGGAAGGTGGTGCACTTTGTTTTTTTTTTTTGTTTCTTGCAGGGATCAAGATGGATCCGAGGGAGATGGCTAGCTGGATGGCAGCCCAGTTTAGCAGGCAACAGGAGCTAGCACAGAAGGCTCAGGACACTGCTATGAAAGCCTTAATGGAACAGCAGAGGCCAGTGCTTGATCTGGTGCAAGCCCTAGTTCAGCTGCAGAACCAAAGTGGAACAGATGCAAGACCAGCAGTAAATACTGGTACACCACATGTGGACAGTGTGGGACTCAATCAGGGGATTGGGGCATTTAGTTTTGGGAAGCTAACTCCAGATGATAATGTTGATGATTTTCTAGAGTCTTTTGAAAGAGTGGCACAAGCTTTAGCATGGCCAGAGACCCAGTGGGCAGTAAGGCTGGCAGCCTCATTAACTGGAGAGGCGCTTGCAGCTTACAGAGCAATGCCAGTAGCCCAGGCTTTGAATTATAAGGATGTAAAGGCTGCTATTAGAGATCGCCTAGGGTTGTCTATTTCAGAGTATAGGCGAATGTTTAGAGCTGTTACATTGAGAGTGGGTGAAACACCCAGGGCTCTGAGTCAGAGAATCAGAGGTATAGCTGTAAAATGGTTGGAGCCTGAGCAAAAGACGGTAGAAATGTTATTAGACATTATAATGCTTGAACAATTTATGTCTGCGGTCCCTAAAGATTTGCACACTTTCCTTATACAGCAAAATTGCCAAAATCTTGGAGAGGCAACCATGCTAGCAGAGAGATTCTTGGAAGCCACGCAGGCTTGCCATAGAATGGGTGGCCCTCTGAAGATTGGTACTGAGGCAAGATGTGCTGTATCAGAAAAGAAAATAATTAAAAATGTTTCTGAAAATGAGTGTACTGTATCAAACCAGATGACACAGTGGAATAGAATGAAATGTTTCAAATGTGGAAAATGGGGACATTTAGAAAAGAGATGCCAGAAACACACTAGCTTAGTGGGTGTGGATTTAAAACAGCCCAAAGAAGGATTTCTTTTGATGGTTGATGTGCAAGGAATTACCACAAATGCTTTGTTAGACTCTGGGGCAGACCAGAGTATGATGTCAAAAAGGCTTTGGAAGAGGATAGAGGCCCAAGAAGGATTTGTGCCTAAAACCCCTGAAAGCCAAGTTCACATCAGATGCATTCATGGTGCTGCAACATCATATCCCACCTATAGGCTAAAGGTTAAGTGCCTGGGGGAACAAGAGGAAGTCCTGTTAGCAGTAGTGCCTAGGCTACCCTTTGATTTGGTTCTAGGAAGGGACTGGCCAAGATTTAAGCAGGGTCTAGTGGAAGGGCTAGGAAAGAAGGAGGGAGAAGGAGTAATGGAAATAGCTCCCGGGCCTTTCTTTGGAAGTCCTCAGTCCCTAGCTAAAAAGATGGTTAAGCTTCCAGAAGGCCAAACTATGGGTAATAAGAGGGGCCTTGTATCCACCCGCTCGCAGGCTAAGGTAGAGAGCCAGCAGAAGGAGGAGGGGGAGCAGGCAGAGTTATTAGGAGACTTACCCTCTCATGATGATTTAATAACTCCATCATCTGGTAAAGTAAGAAAGTTGAAAGCACAAAAGCGGCGTGAGAGACTTTGCAGAGCACAGGGAAGGGCTGAGATGTTAGCTGGTCAAAGTTTACCCTGGGTGCCAGCTGAGTTAGTGGCAAAGTTTCCTAACTTTCCACAAGAGCAGCGAGTGGATCAAGCTCTCACCCGAGCTTTTAAGTATGCTCATGAGGTCAGGGAGGAGTTGCCCAGATTCAGACTAGATAATGAAATATTATATAGAGAGAGTCAGGACCCCAGGAATGGGACCATACGTAAACAATTGGTGGTACCCACAACTTTCAAAGGGCTAGTACTTAGATTAGCACATGATCATCCAGTTGGAGGTCATAAAGGGATGCAAGGAACGCTGGATCAAATACTTATGCGTTTTTACTGGCCAGGTATCTTCAAAGAAACTGCCCAGTTTTGTGCTGCATGTCCAGCGTGTCAGCAAGTTACAGCGGCTCACCCACCGGTGGTGCCATTGATTCCCATGCCAATTATCACAGACCCAATTGGTCGCATTGCCATGGATATTGTAGGCCCATTAGTCAAAACGCCCCGAGGTTTCCAATACATCCTAGTTATGGTAGATCAGGCAACAAAGTTTCCCTGGGCCATACCATTGAGGAATGTGTCTGCAAAAACAATAGCTTTAGAGCTAGTAAAATTGTTTTGTGAAGTGGGATTCCCAAGAGAGGTGTTGACTGACCGAGGGTCCAATTTTGTATCCAAATATTTGGCCCAGGTCTGGGATGCCTTTGGCATTCATCACGTGAAAACCTCAGCCTACCATCCACAATCAAACGGTTTGGTGGAGAGATTCAACCAAACTCTCAAACAAATGTTGAGAAGGGGGTTAGCAGGAGAGGTAAAAGAATGGGATATGTTATTGCCCTTTGCCTTATATGCTTGCAGGGAAAGAATTCAGGTGTCCCTAGGTGTAACTCCCTATGAATTGATGTATGGTAGGGCTCCACGGGTTTGTTAGATATTTTGAGGGAACAATGGATTGATCCTGAACCAGGAAGTCAGGAAGTGCCACAGTTTCTACGTGACTTGAGAGCACGTTTGAAAAGGACCTCGCAGGTTGCTGAGAGGAACCTGCAGGACAGTCAAGTGCGCCAGAAAGGGTGGTATGATAGGAAGGCCAAAAGCCGCCAATTAAGCATTGGTGAAAAGGTTTTGGTTCAAGTAGCAGATGCAGCCCCAAAATTTGAAGTACAGTGGAAAGGGCCATGGAAGGTTGTTAAACAAGTGAGCCCAGTGTCTTATATGGTAGAAAATGCAAGAGGGCTTAGGCAGACCTACCATATTAATGTACTTAAGTCTTGGAAGGAGAGGCCTGTAAATAATAATGACCCTGAAGCCAGTCAGGAAGTAAGTGAGCTTCAAAAAGATAACACTCTCGTATGTATTACGGACTGTAGGAAAGAAGTTTCACCAGTTAAACCAGTCCGTAATAACTTAAGCAGGGGGGTATGTGATAAGGAAGCTTATCATAGCTCAGGAAGGAGCTATAGAAAAGGTGAAGTGACTCTGAACAAGCAACCTGTCAGTTCTGGTAGAAATAAGAAAACAGAATTTTCCCATAAAAGACTACCAGTCCCAGAATACACCAGGTTTCCAACAGCCATTAGAGGAGCTGAAGTGGGGAAACGTGTGTTCAATCAGGAGGGCTATGAGGTAATCCCTAAGCACTCATCTCAAAGGGCAGGGCCTGATTCAGCACAGCTGCGCTGTCTTAGGGGGGAGCACTCATCTAGGCAGAATAAAGGTAGAGTTTATTCTACAGAGAATTATCCTCATTATCCTGAGAAGCAGCTTGAGCTTGATCATCAGTTTCATCTGAAGGATCATCAGAAGCAGAAGCCAAACCGGACGGACAGAGAGGGAAAGAAACCCTTTGGAAGAAAGAGGAGAAAAGCCTTTGAGAGGTCTAGAAGAGTCAAGAGCAGTACGTATACTGGGAGGCATTCCAAGGGCCAGCATACACCATTGGACTGTGGAAAGCCAGAGGAATGGTGCTGCAGAGCTAGGAATCTTCAGACGGTACCTGTGAGAGAGATGGCTGCACGTGGAAGGGATCCTAAGACCTGTGCCAGAAGGTATGTGAAGAGAGATCCAGTGTCCAGGGATCTGGATTGGAAGGCTGGACATAAGAACTGGACTACATACTGGCCAGGCTATATAGAGAGGAACTCTAACAGCAATGGAAGCTCAGGTATGAACACTGATCTATGCCCTAGCTATAACCTTGAAAGACAGCAGGGAAACAAGTATTCTCCTGAAAGTGCTCCATTGAGAGATTCATCTGTGCCAATCCATGCTATTGAACCCATGCTTGTTGAAGAAGGGGGAATGATTGCAGATGAAGAATGTGTTTATATGGACTGCTCTCTGTCCAAACTCCTTTGGTGATTTTCTGTTATAAAGTACAGCAACCATCACAAAGAAATACAAACTTGTTCTTTAATCTACTCAGAAAAGCTCCTGAAGCAGGATTTGACCCACACAGTAGAAAGCAAGCCAGCTAAGGGGTTTCAGCTGGATAACTGCTAGCAATTGAGCCTTACCTAATTGCTTGTGAGCTAGGAGAGAATCACTTCTGAATCTATGTGGGAAGTTATCAGAAGTTAACCTGAAAAGAACAGTTTTTTTCTTTCTTTGTGGCTTTTCGTTTGTTGTTTGATATATGCTAAGAAAACATTAGCTAATGCCTGACAAGTTTGAATGTTGTTTTCCTGATTTTGATTTTGTTTTTCCAAGTTAAACACTGGAAGCAAGTAACCTGATTTATGTGCTACCAAGCATATCTGTGTTGGGAGAAATAACCCCCATAAATAAATATCTTATTGGCTTTACCCAAAAGCACAACTAAATTATTGTCAGCAGCTGTGTCTGGTGTGAAGGAACTGCATTGTTCCCACAATCCCTTGCAAATCATAAAGATATATGCACTTGCCAAGACTGTGAGGATTCTCACCCAGGCAGCCGTCTGACAAGGTGCATCTAATTTTACTGCAATGTGAATGTGATCCTTCTGATCAAATTGATTTGAATTGTTTATAAGGGAGCCAAAAATCAAGTCCTCAACAAAAAAGACATGAAAGTCCAAAACTCAAGAGAAATCCAAATTGCAAAAAAGTAGGATCAAAGCTAATCTACACCCATTATCCTTATAACTCATGAAAATGAGTAATTAAGCTTCATAGCAATTTTTTCTTGGATTTTTTATGTTGGATTGTTTATCTTGAAATGAAAACGTTTCTTGTGACAAGCTCTCCCATTTTCTCTATTTAAAAGGCACACTATGCCCATACCTCGAAAACAGCATGAAGATAATGCATACAGCGAAACCCATGCTTCAATTTAACTTATTCCAGAGAAGATTTTGTTTGAAGAATGAACAAACCACATCAGGAACAGCAACATCGGCATCTGTGTGAAAGTCACTATCAGCGAAGAATCAGCCAGCATTAATTCTCCTGTGACTATAGTTATCAGCCAAAAACAGCTCAGAAATCACTATAGTCTGTTGGTGGTCACAAGGACCTTATAAATCTGGAAATCCATGTGACACAGAATCGTGTTTCGGGCCCTTGATAACTCAGGGCTCTTCTTCAAGCAAATTGAATGTCCAAAGAACCTCCCAATAGATGATTATCCAAAATCTGTTGGAATTGAAAAATGTGAGGGCCATTATATCAATCATATCAATCCATAAATAGGCATTAGCCCATTCATTTAAAAGTCACTTTGATTTTGGCCATTCACATATCTTGTGGAGTTAAGTAGATATTAAAGTAAACTCCACCAATCAATTTCTGAATTTAATCCATGAGGTGTCACCGTATGAAGTTTAAATATCTATGGGCATGTTTACTAAAGCGTGGTAGTCAGGAGTACATGGTTTAATGTGCAAATAGCAGAAATCCCGGCCATGTGCAAATAGCACACGTCCTGGCCCCTGGCCACGTGGTAGCCATAGAAACCTAGAAAAATAATGACAGAAAAAGACCACATGGCCTATCTAGTCTGTCCTTCCATATCAACAACTACAACAGTCCCCTTTTTTCCTTTAGAGATCCCCTGTGTTTGTTCCATGCTTTTTTGAATTCAGATACTGTCCTCATCTCTACCACCTCCACTGGGAGACAATTCCATGGATCCACCACTCTTTCCGTAAATAAATATTTCCACATATCATTCCTGAATCTATCCCTTTCACCCATATCTCATGTACCCTCATAGCAGAACTTGCTTTCCATCGAAAGAAGCTCTCCCACTGTGCATTTATGCCACGGAGGAATTTAAACGTCTCAATCATATTGTAACCTCGCTGTGTCTGAGTCCACCTCCACCCCTAGATATGATGGTAGTAGTCGTGGCCAAGAAGGGGCGCAAACCCAGACAAAAAGGCACAAAAATAAACTAACCTCGTTCACTGCTCAAAGCAAAATGAAGGAATTAAACTAAAAGGATTTTTAGAACTCAAGTTCCAAGTGGTAAGTATAACAATTTTATTTGTTATTATAGATGGTTAGACTTAATAACAGATTTAATTTACTTTGTATTCAAAATCTTGCTTTTTAGTAGTTATTGTTCATTTTACTATAGAACATTTCACTATTAAATGAAAAAACAAAAATCAAGTGTGAGATTCGTCTATCAAAGGTTAACATTTCTGAACAACATATCAGATAAGTAGTAGTATTTATTTTCTTTGTTTTTTACTAATTTCTATATAACAATTTACTTGTTTGGTTTCTTAAAACCTGAACGTTTGTATAACTTTTATTTCTACAGAAAACTTCACTGCCATCAATTTTAGTTGGGAGACATCTTGCAATTGGTTTGCACTAGGAACGTTTTTGTAATAAAAACTAGCCAATATTGTCGATACGCTTGATCCCGTATCCAGCGTACAGGTTACTTCAATTCCATTGATTTTTACTTTTACCAATGGACTAGATCCCACAGCCTTTTCTCCAAATAGTTTGTCTTCCTGCTCATCTCCCTTACGTTCGGTCATTTGTCTTCTCATGGTAGCCTTCCTTTCAGTTTCTCTTTCTGCAGATTCACCTAAATGACTTCTCCGAAGAGATTCATTATTACCAGTTTGCATATTAGCATTACTGCAACCACTATTTCCACTGTCTGATGGAGCTGTACAAAGGAATTTTTCATTCCTACAATAACGGGCAATATGTCCTGATTCATGACATTTGAAACATATTTTTTGTCCTGTTGATGAACTACTAGAAGCTCCTCTAGCCAGGAATTCACCTCTGTTCTCTCTATAACTGAAAGCACTCCTCACAGATACTGCCACTTCCTCTCAGCCTCCCTCCTTCAGAGAGCTCTCATGGAATTTTCAACCAGTGCCACTTGCTTTACTACCTGGCAATACTTCTCAATAAGTATTGTCCAGTGCCACACAAGATCAGGGCTGTCATTTACTTTGACTGATTTTCATATAGTTCCAACAGCAATTCCACTCTCAAAAACAGTTTTTCATTTATTGGTACCTTTTTACTGGCATAAACAGTACTTCTTTCCAGGCATAGCACAACACACTTCTGCTTTCTGTTACTGTTCAAGCTCTTCCTTCTTTTCCAACTATAACTTTTCTGTTGTCAAGGTTACGATGACTCTTCTGACATCCCCAATTTTAATTCCAGAGCCGCTAACCAATCACAAGCATGCTTTAGGAATATGTAGATTAGGCATTAAAGCATGTTCTAAATTTTGCAAAGAAAAATCAGTTTTCTTTTCAACTGTAATTTCCCATTAAAGTGAATGGGAAGACCTTAATTTGGAAGGTTTACACATTAAAATCTTTCCAAAATAATCCAAAACCTATGATTCCATTCAACTTATCTAACTTAAATATCCTATTATTTCCAATTTTAAATTTATACATTCCTTTAGGCGTTATACATTTTCCTCCATAAAATTACCTAAAACTTTGTCCAATTTACATAACCAGTACATTAATATTCACTCAGGACTCCAAACTATCAAGTATAATTAACAATTCAAACCAGTCACCCACTTTAGCGCAAGCGCCAATTTTAACCCTTGGGTTACCGTTGCCTGAGTTTAAAATCAATGTTGTCCCCAACATTGTCATCCCATATTTTCATTTTTCTCATCCATCCAGTGTTTACTACAGCCAAATTCAATTTGGTCTTCCCTATACTAATTTCATGGGGTTTCCCTACTGAACCTTTACTTAGATTTTCTTCTTAATACAACCTTGTATTACTTATTTATTTTATACCATGTTAACAGTATTTTCAACACCCACATTACAATATAATTAATTCACAAATATAACAGTATTCCCCAGATTCAGAACACGTACAATTCTGATTCACAATCTTACTTATCATCTAACAAGATTGCTTCAAATTTGCCAATCAGAATTGTCCTCTTAGCTCCCTTGGCTACCAAGGTATGAAGGACCTAATTTCAGTATTATATTGTTATCACATTCATTTTCTCTTCTACTATACAAAAGTTAATTCAACTTATAATTTTCTCTTAGAAATGCTTAACACATTCCTTTATTTTCTCTAGTGGACCTAAGTATCACATCCAAATTCTCTTCAGGAACGCTCATGTCTTGTTGCACGGGTGTTACATTATCTAGATTGATATAGGTCCAATACCACTTTTCAGCATTGGATGTTCTTGGATTTTCCTTCACCTCAAACAAATCTGAATCAAGGTTTACAATAGTTTTCTGTGGTTGTATCTTAATACTAGACTCTGAATGTTCAGTTTCTACTAAATATCTCTTAAGCAAGTTCCTATGTACTATTTTAGTACTACCAGCCTCATTTTGAATTTTATAAACATTTTGATTAGTGCCAAATCTTTCAATCACCTCATAAATTTCTTTTTCCCAAAGGTCTTGTATTTTATGCCTCTCCGGAAAATTTTGTATTTGTAGCAACACCTTATCTCCTGGTATCAATTCCACTGTTTGGGCTTTCCGGTCAAAATTGTGCTTGATCTTCCAGAATTTTTTTTTTCCATTCTTCTTTTTTTTTTTTTAATTTGATTTTCAGTGAAATACAATATCACAGAAAGGTAAAGCAAATCAAAGGAAAAAAGAACAAAACGTAATACCACATCATATAACACATTATAACAGATGCAGTCCACATCAAGAGAGATAAACAGAGATAATATTACATACAATAATAAATTACAGAAAACAAGGCCAATCATAAGCCCACATATTAGAAGGATCAATACATACCCAGAAACAAATCCTTACCCTATCCTTACACGATCAACAATAAATTTCTCTAAATGCGAGACATCTACAAAAACAAAAGAATCACCCTCATAATTTACCAAACATTTACAAGGAAATCGAAGAAAAAACGTTGCTCCCAACACTAAAACCCTAGGTTTCAGCTGAAGGAATTGACGTCTACGTAGTTGCGTCTCACGAGAAACATCGGGGAATATATTTATACTTTGCCCACAAAATTTGGCCATCTTAGCTTTAAAGAACGCATGCAAAATGCGCTGCTTACATCTACAGAAGGTAATATGACCATTAATGTGGACCTAGTAGAAATTGTATCTAAAGAGTCTTCAAGAAAAGCAGTCAAGTCAGTCATAGGGGGGATAATCTCATCCATACCTCCCTCTTTGGTGTTGATACGTTTAGTACTAGCTAAAAGGTAATAAGCATGAGAAACAATAACAGGATCTGGAAACTTCAATATTTCCTTGAAATACTTATCAAGGAGAATTCTAGCAGACAACAGCGAAGAGTGGGGGAAGTTTAAGAAACAAAGATTGCATGCTCGGGAGGAATTCTCCAAGGCTTCCAACTTAGAATATAGTATCAGTGAATCTTTAACTGCAGCGGCACTAGCCGCTGAGAGCAAATTTACCTGGGAGTTCAACTTCCCTGCAGCTTTATCACTTAAGGTAACCTTCTCATCGAGCTGCCGAAAAGCAACGGCAGCTTCCTGAGAAAATACACACAAGGCATTTAACATTAAATACATTTTCTTATCAATGGACTGAAGAGCACCCCATATGTCTTTTAAAGTAATCTCATCAGCAGAGGATTTAGAAACAAATTCCAACAAACTGTCAGAGGCAGTAAGTTGTACTGGCAAGGGAACATTAACATTAATTTTAGATATACTTGCTGTTTCTGAAGACTCATCAGGCAAACACTGCATTTGAAGTGACAACGGTAGGGGAGGAGGGGTTCTCCCACCAGAACTCAGGGAGACCCCATCTGGGGAAGACTGCGCAAGAGGGGGAGGGGCAAAGTGCTTGTCAAGAGGACCGGTCGGCTTACCACCACTACCGGCATCTTGACCTTTATTCGCCCCCGTTGCCTTCCGTTTTCCCTTAGCTCAACTACAGGGGAAAGACAATACCCCACAGACGCCGCAGTGGCGCCAAAGGGGCGCTCAAGGGGCCAAACTATCCCCTTAGATCACGCCCCTTCGAGCCCCGCCCCACGGACACACTCCGCGGTCAGGAAAACTAACAAACTAAATAAGAAAAAAGGACCCCGCGGGATAGTAGGGTGTCCCGAGTGCGCCTGCCCAGTCCTTAGAGGCACAGTCCCCTGCACACACCAACGAACCAGCAGCAGCAGTCCCAGAGCAGATCACAAGCTCCAACTCCTTTCAGCGTCTCTCTGCTACTCCGAAGAGCCACTCAGAGGTAGATGGTTTTAAAGGTCCCTGGATCCCGCCGGATAGTAGGGTGCCCCGAGCGCGCCTGCCCGGTCCTTAGAGGCACAGTCCCCTGCACACACCAACGAACCAGCAGCAGCAGTCCCAGAGCAGATCACAAGCTCCAACTCCTTTTAGCGTCTCTCTGCTACTCCGAAGAGCCACTCAGAGGTAGATGGTTTTATAGGTCCCTGGACCCCGCCAGATAGTAGGGTGCCCCGAGCGCGCCTGCCCGGTACTTAGAGGCACAGTCCCCTGCACACACCAACGAACCAGCAGCAGCAGTCCCAGAGCAGATCACAAGCTCCAACTCCTTTCAGCGTCTCTCTGCTACTCCCTCCATCCTTCTTTTTAATGATTACCGCTGGACTGGCCCATGGGCTATAACTTTTGCGAAGGATCCCTTGTTGCACTAGCCCATTGATGTGTTCTTTAAATTCTTCAAATAAATGTGGAGATACCCTACGGTAAGGCTGCTTGATGGGTAGTGTATTTCCCGTTTTTATTTTATGTTCTACTATATTTGTGAACCAAATATCACTATCACTTGTTGAGAAGACGTGTCTATGTTTCCACAATAATTGTCTGCTTGCTGTTCATTCAATGAATTCCAATCAATTTTAAGTTTTGACAAGCACTTTTCCCAATTGCTTTCACTAGTCGATTCTGAATTCTTTAACTGTTTCAGCTCCACAATCTCAGCCGGCTTACATATCTCCGCTATTCTCATCCTAGGAGGTCAGTTTATATCTTGCTCTCCTACGTTGATCACCCGAAGAGGCACTCTCCTTGCTGTTTGCTGCACCAAACCTTTAGCCACCATCAGTTTGTTTCGGATACTTGCAGTCGTAGTAGCTGTTACTACCAATGGGCCATCCCATTTCCTAACACTATTACTTCTCCCTAGGAT
Source organism: Ichthyophis bannanicus (assembly GCA_033557465.1). Taxonomy (NCBI): domain Eukaryota; kingdom Metazoa; phylum Chordata; class Amphibia; order Gymnophiona; family Ichthyophiidae; genus Ichthyophis; species Ichthyophis bannanicus. The sequence continues at coordinate 15,125,570 of CM066036.1, read as the reverse complement.
AAGTTTTTCAGAATATGCGGGTACCAGCTGTCCTACCCTTCCCAAGACTTTGACAAAACCCACATTAGGCTCTATTTGTTTCTTCTGTGTGCATATTTCCATTATTACTCTTAAAATTTTCACTGGTTCAAGAGTGAAACAGGATAAGTCTCGGAATAACCCCTCTAGGTGTGTCAAAACATTCATACCCACTATTCCTTGGGCAGCACTTTCTTCCATTCTTCCTTTTTAAAATTGTCTTGCACCACAAAAATGCATCATTGTGATATTACTTGTCCAAGACACTGCACAATCACATCTATATATCCTAATACTGGTAGCTCTGTCCCATTCACTGCCATCAATTTTAGTTGGGAGGCATCTTGCAATTGGTTTGGACTCGGAAAGCTTTTGTAATAAAAATTAGCCAATATTGTCGATACGCTTGATCCCATATCCAGCGTACAGGTTACTTCAATTCCATTGATTTTTACTTTTACCAATGGACTAGATCCCACAGCCTTTTCTGCAAATAGTTTGTCTTCCTGCTCATCTCCCTTACGTTCAGTCATTTGTCTTCTCATGGTAGCCTTCCTTTCAGTTTCTCTTTCTGCAGCTTCACCTAAATGACTTCTCCGAAGAGATTCATTATTACCAGTTTGCATATTAGCATTACTGCAACCACTATTTCCACTGTCTGATGGAGCTGTACGAAGGAATTTTTCATTCCTACAATAACGGGCAATATGTCCTGATTCATGACATTTGAAACATATTTTTTGTCCTGTTGATGAACTACTAGAAGCTCCTCTAGCCAGGAATTCACCTCTGTTCTCTCTATAACTGATATTTCCATTGCCATTATATTCTCTTCTCACATCCCTATTCCACCTTTCCCGTCTCTGCATTTCCCATTCGTGTTCTTGTCTTTCTGCCCACTGTGTAAATAATCTTGTTAACTGCCAAATCATGGCTGCAGTTGTATCTCCACCTGCTGTTCCATCTCCTGCATCTTCTCTCGGTCTCTGTAGTATTTTCTTAGGTTCTATCATTGTCAGGACTCTCTCCTCTCCGGCCCACCTTATGTCAGCTTGTAACAAATCCACGAATCCCATATTCAGATTATCCTCATGCCTCTTTGTTATTTCTCTCCGGAGTGCAGCATCCCTTAATCCCAAAATGAACTGCTCTTTCAATGTCTCTTCTGGTTTTCCCATTCTTCTTCTATCTCTCTTTAATATAATGTCCATTTTCTGCTGTAATTTATATCCGTACACTCGTATAATCTCCTTGTTTTGCATTGTAGAATTCTTGAATCCTCAATCCCAATGCCACCTTATCTCCATACACTTGGCATAGCATATCAAACATTTCATCCACCGTACATTCTCTCGGCAAGGAATATTTAACTGTGTCCACCGCCAAGCCTTTTAAATGGTCATGAATCACATCCACTTGGTCCTCTGGTGAGATCTTTAGAATTCTCATTCTAATTCTAACTTTCTCAATCCAATCTTCTACATTCAGATCTGACATCTCCTTCTGAAACCCCGAAAATTCTGGGATCATCTTATCTTGCGGGATCACCACTGTATTCGTAATTATCTGATGCCTCATTCCACCATTTCCGGCTTCTGCTTCCATTGTTCAATTACTTCTTCTTTTCACCTCAGGAGATAAGTATGCTTACCAACCAAAATTTTCCCACTCTTTCCCACTAAGAATAAAACTTCAAACACAATATGTACAATCCAATTTTTGTTTTAATTTCACTGCTCCTCAGTGTCTGCTGAAACTTTCAATGTTGATTAATCACTGTATAATAAATGTCTTTAACCAAAAATTCAGTCTTTAATACCTAGTATCAAATTCAACTACTTATTTACCCTGTTTTTAAGCCTGAAACTTGTCAGAAAATCCTGCCGACTATGCCAAAATTTCTGTAACCTCGCTGTGTCTGAGTCCACCTCCACCCCTAGATATGATGGTAGTTGTCGTGGCCAAGAAGTGGTGCAAACCCAGACAACAAGGCACAAAAATAAACTAACCTCGTTCACTGCTCAAAGCAAAATGAAGGAATTAAACTAAAAGGATTTTTAGAACTCAAGTTCCAAGTGGTAAGTATAACAATTTTATTTGTTATTATAGATGGTTAGACTTAATAACAGATTTAATTTACTTTGTATTCAAAATCTTGCTTTTTACTAATATATTGTTCATTTTACTATAGAACATTTCACTATTAAATGCAAAAAACAAAAATCAAATGTGAGATTCGTCTATCAAAGGTTAACATTTCTGAACAACATATCAGATAAGTAGTAGTATTTATTTTCTTTGTTTCTTACTAATTTCTGTATAACAATTTACTTGTTTAGTTTCTTAAAACCTGAACGTTTGTATAACGTTTATCTCTACAGAAAACTTCAGGACAGCATTTCTATCAATTTCTATTCTCAGGTATGTATCAATTGTCCTTTTTCTCACAAAACACAGTCTTTACGAGCACTTAACTCTCCGTAGTTGCAGCAGTTGTTTGGTATCTGTAGCTGTAGAATTTTCTTGTTAAGTTTGATGACTTTGGAATTCCTTTTATGGGAGCTCCTGTTGATGGAAATACCACTGCTGCTCAGCTGACGGTAGTCTTCTCAATCTCCAACCTACTACCTAAGCTTTAAACAAATCAAAAATAGAAAACCCTATCTAGCTTACCAACTAGCGAACAATCACTGTGAAATTATTCAGTATAGATTCCTAACTGTCTAAATAAATCAAAATATAATTAAAGTCCCTAAATAATAAAGCCTAATCTTTACTGTTTTTCCCTAACTACTAACAGAGCTTCATTTATGAATTCACTTTTCCAAGACAATGCCTTCATTCATCTATTTCCTTATATGACTCCAGGCATATTTCTCTTCTGCAATGACATCAGTCACTTACTGTGCAGGTATCCTATCACTTTAGAATTTCAGGCACCACATACTATAAGCTAATTAATAGCAAAGCACTCCTCACAGACACTTCCACTTCCTCTCAGCCTCCCTCCTTCAGAGAGCTCTCATGGAATTTTCAACCAGTGTCACTTGCTTTACTACCTGGCAATACTTCTCAATAAGTATTGTCCAGTGCCACACAAGATCAGGGCTGTCATTTACTTTGCCTGATTTTCATATAGTTCCAACAGCAATTCCACTCTCAAAAACAATTTTTCATCTATTGGTACCTTTTTACTTGCATAAACAGTACATCCTTCTAGGCATAGCACAACACACTTCTGCTTTCTGTTACTGTTCAAGCTCTTCTTTCTTTTCCAACTATAACTTTTCTGTTGTCAAGGTTACGATGACTCTTCTGACATCCCCAATTTTAATTCCAGAGCCGCTAACCAATCACAAGCATGCTTTAGGAATATGTAGATTAGGCATTAAAGCATGTTCTAAATTTTGCAAAGAAAAATTAGTTTTATTTTCAACTGTAATTTCCCATTAAAGTGAATGGAAAGACCTTAATTTGGAAGGTTTACACATTAAAATCTTTCCAAAATAATCCAAAACCTATGATTCCATTCAGCTTATCTAACTTAAATATCCTATTATTTCCAATTTTAAATTTATACATTCCTTTAGGCGTTATACATTTTCTTCCATAAAATTACCTAAAACTTTGTCCAATTTAAATAACCAGTACATTAATTTTCACTCAGGACTCCAAACTATTAAGTATAATTAACAACAATTCAAACCAGTCACCCACTTTAGCGCAAACGCCAATTTTAACCCTTGGGTTACAGTATCACCTCTATTCCGCCTTTCCTCTAAGGTGTACATATTAAGATCCTTATGTCTGTCCTCATATGCTTTATAATGAAGACCACTATCCATTTTAGTAACCACCCTCTGTACTGACTCCATCCTGTTTATATCCTTTTGAAGGTGTTGCTCCAGAATTGCACACAATACTCCAAATGAGGATGCACCAAAGACTTATACAGAGGCATTATCACCTCCTTTTTTCTGCTAGCCATTCCTCTCCCTATGCATCCAAACATCCTTCTAGTATTGCTGATGCCTTTTCAACCTGTTTAGCTACTTTAAGATCATCAGACACAGCCACACCAAGGTCCCACTCTTTAGTGCACAAAAGTACTTCACCCCCTATACTATAGTATATTGCTTCCTTGGATTGCTGCAGCCCAAATGCATGACCTTGCATTTTTTAACATTAAATCCAAATTCTTGATCATTCTTCAAGCTTAGCTATATCACTCCTCATGTTATCGACACCTTCCTGGTTATCTACTCTATTGCAGATTTTGGTATCATCAGCAAAGAGGCAAACTTTACCCGATAGCCCTTCCGCTATATCACTAACAAAGATGATAAAAAGAATCAGACCAAGGACAAAAACCTGGGGCACACCACTGATAACTTCCTTCTCCTCAGAGTGAGATCCATTTACCTGTACCCTTTGTCGCTTCCCACTCAACCAATTTCTAACCCAAGCAGTAACTTTAGGGTCCATCCCTACGGTGCTCAGTTTGTTTATAAGTCACCTGTGAGGAACAGTGTCAAAGGCTTTGCTGAAAACTAAATTCACTATATCTAGAGCTCTCCCTCGGTCAACTCCCTGGTCACCTAGTCAAAGAAATCAATCAGATTTGTCTGACAAGATCTGCCTCTGGTGAATCCATGCTGCCTCGGATCTTGTAATCCGCTGGACTCCAGAAATCTCACTATTTTCTCTTTCAGCAGTGTTTCCAATAATTTACTCACCACCGAAGTTAAACTAACCAGCCTGTTTTTTTCAACCACATCCTTACTTCTGCTTTTGTGTAAGGGACCACATGAGCCTCTCTCCAGTCCTTTAGCACCACTCCTGACTCCAACAAAGCATTGAAAAGGTCAGTCAGTGGAGCTGCTAGAATGTCCCCAAGTTCCCTCAGTATTCTAGGATGTATCCCATCTGATCCCATCGCTTTGTCTGCTTTAATTTTAGCTAGTTTTTCACAAACACAGTCTTCTGAAAAATTCTTCAAGATGCCCCTCACTTCTGTTCCTGTTTGTGGGTGTTTTCTGAGGTCCTGTTCTTGATTCTTCATCTGTGAATACAGAACAGAACATTTTGTTAAGCAATTCCGCTTTATCGTCATCAGCTTCTACATTTTCCTCCCTTTCACCTTTCAGTCTGACAATATCACTTTTGCCCTTCCTCTTCTCACTAACATTTCTGAAAAATGTCTTAACCCCCCTCCCCCCCCCCCCATTTTATTGCATTGGCTATTTCCTCCTTGTTTTGAATCTTTGCTTTTCTGACTACCTTGCTAACTTCTCTAGTTTTTCTATATATAGATGCCTGTCTTCCTCTCTCTGTGATCTCTTGTATTTCGTGAAGGCCTCCCTCTTTTTATTCACCTTTTCAGCTACTTCTTTTGAAAACCATAGCGGTCTCCTTTTCCTTTTACCTTTATTTACCATTTTAACAAAAGGGTTGGTTGCCCTTAAAATATCCCCTTTCAGTTTTGCCCACTGTTTTTCTACATCCCCCAGTTGTACCCATTCCGCTAATGACTCCCTGAGGTATTAGCCCATCTTGGCAAAGTTAGTTTTCCTAAAGTCTAAAACCCTTGCTTTTGAATAGATTCTATCAGCCCTAGTCCTAATACTGTACTTCACCATCTGGTGATCACTGGATGCAAAATGATCTCCCACTATAACATCAAAACCACTTTCATCACTGGTGAGCACCAAGTCCAGTATGGCCCCTTCACGTGTGGGTTCTGTTACCAGTTGCCTGAATAGTTCTCCCTGTAGAGAATCCAGGATCTCCTTACTTCTAAATGCTACTGCAGCTGGAATGTGCCAATCAACATCTGGCATATTGAAATCTCCTATCAGTAGCACTTCCCCATTCCTTGTAATGCTGCGTATGTCTTCAATTAACTCTCCATCCACCTTTTCCTCTTATGAGGGAGGTCTGTATTGTGACGTAGAAGCCCACACAGAGCCTATGCAGATAGATAGGAAGGAGAAATTTACCTTAGAATCTGTTAGGCAGCCAGCATGTGCAGCTTAGGAGAAGCAAAGGAACAGAGGAGCAGAACTACCACACCCAAGCTATGACGTAGCAGAAAGCTTGGGGATTGATTATGATCACCTGTCCAAGAAAACACAGTCAGCTTACAGCGAACAGGGAGATAAAAGCTGGTTGGTAGATCCAGCAAGGAAGAAGGAGGAGGAAGGGAAAGAGAAGCAGAAAGCGAAGGAGAGAGCAGAGGTCAGTAACCAGGGAGGCAGAGGTCACAGAGGGAGAAGCCTGCTGAACAGAAGAAGCACTGGGCGTGTCACTGGAACAGGAAGCAGCACAGGCAAGGCTTCAGAGGAACGTGGCAGGGGAAGTGCTCAGACTGCCGGTAGCTGGAGGTCCTACGAGGAACCTGTTTACAGCCCAGGGAGAGAAGACAGTGCTCCAGAGAGAAGGAGTGCACAACCTGGGGCTAGGAGGCTGCCTAGACTGAGTGAGCAGGAAAGTCCCCAGTCTTCACTGCCAGAGGAAAGACCTCAACAATTATACAGGTAGGAGCCTAGCACTGTGAGAGGGAAAGCTAGAAGCTCCATTCGGAACGGAGGGTCAGAGCAGTGCTCCAGACCAGAAATATCTGCAGGAAGCTATAAAACAATCCCTAACAACTGGAAGGTGGAAAAGGAGAGCTGGAGAGGCAACCCTACCGATACAGGTACTCTTAGACATACTTGCAGAGAACTGTGTCCCTGTACGCTATCTGAACTTTCAGAGAGGGGTTTTCATAAAAACAGCTGTGAAGGTTTTAACCCCAGCACAACGTATGCTGAAGGTGAGGAGATGCAATGGGAAAGTAACCCCAGGGTTCCAGAACAGGCTCCTATGGATTGTACATTATGTCTTCGCTTATGATATTGAGTCTTTGTGCTGAAGCCCTATAAAAAGAGCAAAGAAAAAGAAGATATTTTTCTTTGAGTGAAACTGTTTTGTTTTCCCTATTTTTGGTTATGCACATGATATCCTTGGGGGAAGGGGAATAAAGCCCTTGTTTTGTTTTGCCTTAAACACTCGACTTGAGACTATTTTTGACCACTAGAAGATAGCAAGGCAACTCCAACCTCGAGGCCCTAGGCGAAGGCCTGCAGCCCCGTGACAAATGGCATAGTTTTGAGGATTTTTGGTTTGTGCATCTGGAATACAACTGGAAAACAGAAAAACTGGGTTGCTGAGGAGCCGACTGAATGTCGCTGGGTGGTATCGGCCAGAGGGTTCGAGAACCAGTGGAAAAAACACCTTCTCAAAGCTCGAGCCTACACCTCGCTCAGGTAATAGATATTTGGGCACAGGTGTTGAGGGATTCGGAGGAGAAGGAGTGCTGAGGAAACTCCGAAAAGCTAACCTCTGAAAGAAGTGTGGTGCCGCACTTGGTGTTTTTTTTTTCTGTTTGTCTTACAGAGAAAAACCCGGAGATGGATCCCCACAAAGTCCTTCGCTGAATGGGTTCTCAGTTTGAGAAGCAAAGAGAACTGACACAGCTGACACAAGAACAAGCCATTGCAGCCATGCAGGCCCAGCAGAAGCCCATGATAGATCTAATAGAAGCTTTGCTGGCAAGCCAGAAGGCGGCAGAGAAAAGGCCAAGAGAGCATGCCTGTGTGGTAGGACCACAGAACTGTGGAGTTTTGTCTTTTGGACAATTGACTGTTGAGGACAATATTGACGACTTCATAGAGGCCTTTGAAAGGGTAGCCCTGAATGTGGGATGGCCGCCTGAGCAATGGGCAGTTCGGCTTGCTACCTCCCTAACAGGAGAGGCCTTAGCGGCCTATAAAGCCATGCCCGCTGCTCTGGCGACAGATTATGAGGAGCTTAAAAAGGCCATTCATGATAGATTAGGCTTAACCCCTATGGTATATAGGAGGATTTTGAGAGCCACTAAGCTCCAACCGGGTGAAACACCTAAGGCGTTGTGCCAAAGGGTGCGAAGCTTGGCATGGAAATGGCTCGCTCCTAAGGGAAAGACCCTCAAATCCGTTATTGATGCCATTGTGCTAGAGCAATTTATGGAGGCAGTTCCTGCTGAGATAAGGTCCTTTTTGGCTTTACAAAATTGCCAAACCGTAACAGAAGCAGCCCACCTCATGGAGCGGTTTATGGAGGCTGAGTTGGCCGGTAAACCACAAGGAGGCGCTCGTAGCATGTTTGGCGAGGCAAATTTTGAAAAAGCAATAAAGGAGCCTAGACCCTATGTGAAAGGTATGACCAACTGTTTGCCTAGGAGAGATGTTAAAGAGGCAGAAGTAAAATGTTTTAAATGTGGTAAAATGGGTCACAGGCAGAGGAATTGTGTAATGCAAACAGCACTGATAATTGATGATGACAAATGTATACAAGAAGGTTTCCTTCTGAATGTGGAAGTACTAGGTGTTTTGGCTAGGGCGTTGCTTGACTCGGGTGCTGACCAGAGTATGGTCTCGAAAAAGCTCTGGCAGGCTATACAAGCCCGCAGGGGATCAGCACCGAGCCAACCAGAAGGTAGGACGAAGATTCGATGCGTGCATGGAGCATCCACCTTTTACCCTCTGTATAGAATTTTAGTAAAAGGGTTAGGAACCCAGAGGGAGGTTTTAATGGCCATAATCCCTAAACTGCCTTATGATATTGTGCTAGGGAGGGACTGGCCCCCGTTTTGTAGAGGGATAGAGAAAGGCATACACGTAAAGGGAGGTATGGTCTCCACCTGGTCCCAGGCCCGAACCTCAGAGATACAGGGGAAACCCACAGAGGAGGAATCTGACCCTCTAGATGAGGAAGAGGAACCCACAGAGGAGGAGGGTAGAACTGCAGATGAGGCACTAGGAGAGCTTCCCATGCATGAAGAGTAGATTAACGTCCCTTCTAAAAGCACTAAGAAAAGCAAGACGGTCAAACGCCGGGAAAGGCACCATAGAGCTCAGGTGAGGGCAGGAATGGAAGCCGGGCAAGGATTGCCCTGGGTGCCTGCGGATCTTGTTAAAAAGTTCCCATCCTTCCCTAGGGAGCAACAAGCTGATCCGGCGTTAAAACGAGCCTTCAAATATGCCAAAAGGGATAGGGACATTCTCCACAGATTCCTGATAGAGAAAAAAATATTGTACAGGGAAAGCAATGATCCCCAAACCGGTGCAGTCAGGAAGCAGTTAGTTGTCCCGACTACGTTCAAGGCAATGGTTTTGAGATAAGCTCACGATCACCCGGTGGGTGGTCATAAAGGCATACAGGGGACCTTGGACCAAATTTTAGCCCGTTTTTATTGGCCGGGAGTGTTTAAAGAAACGGCTCATTTCTGTGAGTCTTGTCCCTAATGTTAGCGGGTTACCGCTGCCAAACCTGTGGGGGTGCCTATGATTCCTACCCCCATGATATCAGAACCAATACGCCGTATGGCGATGGATATTGTGGGACCCCTGTTAAAAACGCCTAGGGGATTCCAGTATATTCTGGTGGTGGTAGATCAGGCCAGCAGGTTCCCCTGGGCCATGCCTTTTCGAAACATCTCAACCAGAACCATAGCTTTAGAGCTCATTAAACTATTCTGTGAAGTGGGATTTCCCCAAGAAATGCTTACCGATAGAGGAAGCAATTTCATGTCCAAATATTTAGCCCAAGTGTGGGATGCATTTGGAATTCAGCATTTAAGAACTGCCGCCTATCATCCCCAATCCAATGGGCTTGTAAACCAGACCCTAAAACAAATGCTAAGGCGAGGGCTGGACGGAAAGATGTCAGAGTGGGACATCATGCTCCCCTTTGTCCTGTACGCCTGTCGGGAGCGTACACAGGCCTCGTTAGGAGCTTCCCCCTATGAATTAATATTTGGCCGTGCCCCAAGGGGAGTCCTAGATATTTTGAGGGAACAATGGGTGGAACATGACGTGGAAGAAATGGGGTAACACTTTTTCTTCGTGAGCTGAGGAGTCGCTTGCAGAGGACTTCTCAGGTGTCCGAAGAACACTTGCAAGCTAGTCAGAAGCGCCAAAAGAGATACTATGATCGAGGAAAGAAAACTCGTCAACTGGCCATGGGAGAGAGGGTGGTGGCACTGATAACAGACGCTGGTCCAAAGTTCGAGGCACAGTGGAAGGGTCCATATACAGTAGTGGAACAGAAGGGCCCAGTTTCTTATGCAGTAGAGAATGACAGGGGGCGTCGTCAGGTCTACCATGTCAATGTCCTTAAGCCTTGGCATGAGAGGACAGCGGCAGTGATTACGTGCTGTGTGAACGTAGATCCACCAGCCCGTAATATCTTAAGGGGGGGATATGTGATGTAGAAGCCCACACAGAGCCTATGCAGATAGATAGGAAGGAGAAATTTACCTTAGAATCTGTTAGGCAGCCAGCATGTGCAGCTCAGGAGAAGCAAAGGAACAGAGGAGCAGAACTACCACACCCAAGCTATGATGTAGCAGAAAGCTTGGGGATTGATTATGATCACCTGTCCAAGAAAACACAGTCAGCTTACAGCGAACAGGGAGATAAAAGCTGGTTGGTAGATCCAGCAAGGAAGAAGGAGGAGGAAGGGAAAGAGAAGCAGAAAGAGAAGGAGAGAGCAGAGGTCAGTAACCAGGGAGGCAGAGGTCACAGAGGGAGAAGCCTGCTGAACAGAGGAAGCACTGGGCGTGTCACTGGAACAGGAAGCAGCACAGGCAAGGCTTCAGAGGAACGTGGCAGGGGAAGTGCTCAGACTGCCGGTAGCTGGAGGTCCTACGAGGAACCTGTTTACAGCCCCGGGAGAGAAGACAGTGCTCCAGAGAGAAGGAGTGCACAACCTGGGGCTAGGAGGCTGCCTAGATCGAGTGAGCAGGAAAGTCCCCAGTCCTCACTGCCAGAGGAAAGACCTCAACAATTATACAGGTGGGAGCCTAGCACTGTGAGAGGGAAAGCTAGAAGCTCCATTCGGAATAGAGGGTCAGAGCAGTGCTCCAGACCAGAAATATCTGCAGGAAGCTATAAAACAATCCCTAACAACTGGAAGGTGGAAAAGGAGAGCTGGAGAGGCAACCCTACAGATACAAGTACTCTTAGACATACTTGCACAGAACTGTGTCCCTGTACGCTATCTGAACTTTCAGAGAGCGGTTTTCATAAAAACAGCTGTGAAGGTTTTAACCCCAGCACAACGTATGCTGAAGTTGAGGAGATGCAATGGGAAAGTAACCCCAGGGTTCCAGAACAGGCTCCTATGGATTGTACATTATGTCTTGCGGATGATATTGAGTCTTTGTGCTGAAGCCCTATAAAAAGAGCAAAGAAAAAGAAGATATTTTTCTTTGAGTGAAACTGTTTTGTTTTCCCTGTTTTTGGTTATGCACATGATATCCTTGGGGGAAGGGGAATAAAGCCCTTGTTTTGTTTTGCCTTAAACACTCGACTTGAGACTATTTTTGACCACTAGAAGATAGCAAGGCAACTCCAACCTCGGGGCTCTAGGCGAAGGCCTGCAGCCCCTTGACAGTATATCACGCCAATGTAAATAGATTTCTATTTCCCTCTTTCTAGTTTAACAATAGAAACATAGAAAAATGACGACAGAAAAAGACCATATGGCCTATCTAGTCTGTCCTAATATAAAAGAAGCATAAACAGGTCCACTGGCAGGACACAAACCCACAACCTTCTACTTCTGTATACAACAACTGTACAGGGTACACCACGGTGCTGCTGCTGTACAGCCAGAAGCATTTGCCACTCTACAGCCAGAAGCATTTGGAAACAAAACATCTGCACTAAAATCCCACGCTACCAGAGTATTGCACAAAAAGGTGGGGTTAGGTGGAGCTGGGGAGGAGAGTAGGCAGAAACAGCCATGAGCAGCTAGCGCGGTTGTGATAGTGATGCTGCAGACCATGAAAATGCTGCTAGTGCAAGCTTAATAACATCCGTCTATGACCAGACACTTCTTGTACCCGCCATGCTAGCACGGTCTGAACACTCAGTAGGGATATGATCCCCATATAGGCAATAGCCCAGAGGCATCTCACACAGAGAACAGGCAATACATCCATTGCGAGAATTGTCCTGAGATAAATCAGGCAGTCATCTAGGGACAGTAGCAATTGGGCTCATCATTGTGCAGCAACCATGACAGCAAAACAAATGACCCTGATGGCCACAAACACCCAAACCATCAGCAAAAGACTACCCACTGGGAGAGTGTGTACATATATGCATACTTTGAGGAATCGTGTCTAACTGTGGATTATTTTATTCATTAACACATATATGTTGCCAAATATGCAAATTATTTATCTCTTACAAAATATATTCCGTTGGGACGTCCATCCCTGCTATTCGCTGCCTTGACATCCCCAATGAAAGCCTTCCCATACGAACAAGGAGTTTGTACAAGGAGGCTTAGACGGGGGTGAGAAGGGGCTTCATGGAGGCAGGGTGAGGGCAGGCAGTGTGTGATCCGCGACCATGGATATACAGGGCCGATTCTGAAGTCAGCCCTGTACGTCCAGGGTCAGCAGACTGGACGGGGGACTTATTCCACCTCAGAGGTGGAATAAGTCCCCCTGGATGTCAGGGGATGGCAGGCCTGGGCAGTGCCAAAAAGGTGAGGGGTGCAGAGGATTCCCCGTAGCCCATCCCTGGTCATGGGAGGCCAAATAGGGGGCGGGCTGCGAGGAAAGCAACTTCTGGTCGGCGGTTGGGGATCGTGGCTCCTGAGTGGAGCCGCAGTGCCATGGCAACCGGACACCATTGTACTGCAGCTCCATTCAGGAGCCTGACTGAGTTAGCTGGGCCTGGCTCTGTATGTGCAGGCCAATCAGAATCTGGTCCTGGTTTGCATGTACAGACCGTAGACCTGATTCTGATCCCGCAGGGCATGTCTAGCCCCTGCGTGATCAGAATTGGGTCTGCTCTTGTTCATCCCGATTCTGATCCAGTGCACAGGGGCTGAACGCACACATTAGAATGTGCCTCTACGTGTATACCTGAATGTTCCACCCAGCTCTACCCCTATGCAGGTCTACAGGCTGAGTGCAAACCATCTAGCAATGCACCGAATTTTAAATTGGTTGGTATTTTGTAAGAAGTCATACATTTGCATGTGGCTACATATATGTATTAATGAATAAAATAATCCAGAGATAGACACAATTCCTCAAAGTCCATACCCCTTATAAAATTACCCTCATGAAGGCACATTTTACAAAAGATGTCCATGTGCAATATGGGACGTCAAAGCCAGAACATCTGAATAAAAAACCCCAGAACATCTGAATAAAAATGCAGGCACGTGCAAGTTCAGACTTGATTCCATAAACATGGATGTTCCCAATATGGACATCTATGGAGATGTTAACATAGATGTCCCCAGAATAGCAATTCAGAATGGGGACCTCTACTAGCATAATGGTTAGAATAGTAGGTTAGAAGCAGGGTAGCCAGCATTCAAATCCTAGTGTGGGCCTCTGTATTCTTAAGACTATTTGCTTAACTTTCCATCTTCTCTACACTCTCTGGACATTTTAAGGCCAAAATATGCACTTTCCTGAATCCTATTCATGCCTGGAGCAAGTCTAAATGTGGATGTTCCTGCAGATGTCCCACATGTTTCTGAAATCAAACAGGGACATGTAAGTCCAGTGCATCTCCCCAGACACGCCTTGTATAATGGCTCCGGAGACATCTCCATGATTTGGATATGCACGTCTTCAGATATCCAAATCCCGACTAAGACTTTTAAAATGACTTCCGTTATGTTTAACTCTTCATTTGCTGTCATACATTCAAACTGTCCAATCTTATTTTTTTTTAAGACTTGCATTTCTTTTATTTGTATTTGCAATCTGCATAATGACAGGGAATCGTTTATCTCTGACTGTTGTTATTTAAATATTTCTGGGCTATATCAGTTTTTATCATAACATCTCTACCAGGATATTCAGACTTCTGTATTTTGCTGATATCTATTGAAGATATCTTACTCTTGACTATTGGTTTTCCCCCAGGTTCTAGTTTAAGGGATGTTCTATATGTTTTACAAATATTGGCACCAGAAGCCTATTTCCACCCTGATTGAGGTAGATCCTACCCTTTTGAAATAGGCTTCCCCATTCCAATAATGTTACCCAGTTCCTAAAAAAATGAAATTGTCTCTCCCCCTCATTCGTGCATTGTGATTCTGGAGCTCTGCCTGCTGATGGAATGGGGAACATTTTCTGAGAATCCTACCATGGAGGTCTTAGATGTCAATTTCTACCTAAAAGCCTAGATTTGACTTTCAGAACCTTCCAGCACACATTCTTATGTGGTTGGTAACCATATGTACCAAGACAGCCAGTTCTACATTCCTAACGACTGAATCAATAACAACAAAGGTCATCCTAACCCTTCCTTCCTGGGCAGATGCTCCTGGAGACACATCGACAGTGCAAGAGGATTGCATCTCTCGGAGGGCAGGTCCTGGCTGCAGGATCACTTCCTGCCACGCCAAGATGCTTTTCTTCCAGCTAATCTTTTTTTCCTCCATGGCACCATAGAGGCTACCAGAGTGGAGATGGGACTTCTTTACTACTGTATATCCCTGAAGGTCTCCTCTATCACTCTCTCTCTGCCTCAGCTCCTCCAAGATAATACTCTACTTTCCAGAGATCAGACTCATTCTCTGAGAGCAAGGAGTTCCTTGCACTGAGTACACATATATGACCTTACACCAACAGGAAGATAATCATATATGTGGCACTTGGTACAAAAAGCTTGATATCCCCTATTCACTTCTGGAGTATTCTCTGCATCTTAATATTGCTGAGTTGCTTAGTGATTGAAAGTTGCTAAGGGAGTAAGAATACTTAAACTAATATTGATTCCTTTAAGGGGGGATATTCAGTGCCAGTAGCTAGCTGTTCTCATGCAGCTAGCCATCGCTGTTGAAACTTAAACCCAAATATTCAATGCTGGGGTCATATCCGGACCCTGGCACTGAATGTCCGATTTGCCCGGATCGCCAGGAAGCTAATCAGGCAGTGGTGATATTCAGCCACTGCCCAGTTAGCTTCTATGGTTAAAGTCAGACCAAACTTTTCTGTGCCATACTTTTGCCACTTTGCCGTAACTGGGCAAAATGACTATGAATGTCCTGAATAAGATTTTCGAGTGCAGAGATGTATATCTATACAAAGATTTGACCTTTCCAAGCCATGGTAATTTCAATATTGTCATATGGATGTGAATGTTGGATAGTGAAGAAGAAAGAAAGGTAGGAAGTCGAAACTTTGGAATTATAGTCCAGGTGAAGAATACTATGCATACCATGAACTGCTTGAAGAACAAATCAGTCTGTAACGGTACAGTTCGAACCTAAGCTTTCTTTAGAAGCTCAAATGACAAGACTTTGATTTTCATACTTTGGACACATCATGAGAAGAGAAAGATCATTAGAGAAAGACATCATGCTTGGCAAGATTAAACGTCAGCGCAAATGCAGAAGACCAGCAATGCAATAAATCTGTATAATAACAACAGCTATGGATGTCATTTGATCAACAGTCAACTGACTGAGCACAGAACACCTAATAGTTCTCATGCACAACTTTTACATTGATCAATAAGCAACAGTTCGAATGGAACAAGGAGAAACAGAATGGTTTCAAATCAGCAAAGGTTTATTTATTTATTTATTTCTGTGTTTTTATACCACCTTATCAGAGAATCAAAGCGGTTAACCGAACAGTTTACATGTAACAGAGGTTAACCGAACAGTTTACATGTAACATTAGGTACAATTATAACATTTTTCTTTAACATTGAACTCAAGTTAGATAAGATGAGACATCAACTTAATTAATGAATTATATACAAAAAGTTATTACATCATATGTTTAGGAAAGTAACTATTTACAATAGTGGTGTGGTTTTAAATGGTAGTAACATGGTTTCCAGATTATGTTGGGTCAGTATTACTTTCTACATTGGTGGATCCAAAATACTCAGTGAATAAGAAGCTCTTTAGTTGCTTTCTAAATTTTTGCATGTCATTTATGTTTCGTATTTTTTCTGAGAGTGAGGTCCAGAGTATAGGAGAGTAATACGTGAATGCTCTATTACTTGTATTACAATTTGTTTTCCTATATTCTGTTGATATGGTTATGACAAGACTGTATACTTTCTCCATACCTGTTTAATTTCTATGCAGAACAAATCATCAGAGAAGCAGGACTATATGAAAACAGCCAAGGTGTGAAGATTGGTGGAAGACTCATCAACACCCCTAGCTATGCTGATGATACCACAATTCTGGCTGAAAGTCAAAATAATCTGAAACATTTGCTTCTTAAAATCAAGGAACATAGGGTCCGATATTCAAAGGCCCTTACATGGGTAACTTCCTTAGTTAAAAATACAAACAACCACAAACCGTCTGAGAGGAATAACTATAATCCAGAACCAAAAACCCTACCTCTCAGTAACTCACCTAAATAAAAATCAACTTTCAGTAGATTCTTCAAAATTACAATATGATCAACAATATCATTAGGTTACACCCAGACCTCAGGATTTAGACACCCTCCATCTGGCGAATTACATCACCATAGGGAAATGGTGGACACTTGCATCATAGGTCCTTAACCTTAACACCTTTAAAGTACTACACCAACAAGAGTCTCTTCCACGTAATAAATTACTAAACTTATCCTACTCCCTAACTACACATAAGGATTCACTAAACCATTCACCATTCATTAATCACAACCACATGACGAAATATACAACCATCCATACAACATAAAAACAAACCTCTCAACTATAAAAGTGTCCAGTATTATTTTATATCCACTCCAGAGCAGAAAGTTCAATAAAAGATTTCTAATATCTGTGAAAGCACTAGGCTTTATAATGGAATATCTGATTTCAGTATCCACAAGAACGCTGAAAAAGAAAATCAAGCACAGATTTAGGTTGGTAAACGACAAATCTCAATATGCAGAAAGCAATCAGTTACTTATCTGCTAAGGAGCAAAACGCAAACATCTTTTCAAGGCACTGAGAATACAGCTGACTGTAACAAAAAGAACACTCGCCGCCACTGCACACTGTTTGTTCGACGAAAGCTTCCGTTTCGCCACAAGGCTTCGTCAGGAACCAAAGTTAAACGGAGTTCACCATTAACTAATCTTTCATTTTTAGACACATATAGCGTCTCTGCAAGTTACAGCTCATCGGCGTCTGATGTCAGCGGTCTAAGGGAACACGCGGCAATCAGTCCGCTTATATCTACAAACTCTCAACTTTCAACAACTTTATTAAACATAAAACATAGACTATCACTAACATAAGTGAATATTGCCAAGGGAAGGGTAGACAGGAGCTGCACCAGTCAAAAAAAGGGGAGATTTCACCATTGATCATTTTAAAAGTATCTGCTTCAAAAAAATAAAGCCCACTCGATCTTATCATTTAACCCTTCCGGATCCAATATGTAAGGAATAAATCCACTTCTGTTCTTTCTGAAGTAGCTGAAGTCCCCTATCGCCTCGACGGATGTTAAAAGGCACGACTTCCAAAACGGTACAACGAACATCTTCGAAAGTATGAGAAGCATTAATCCAATGCTGCACCAAAGGGGTCTCTAAATGAGCCTTAGTCAAACAGTATTTATGTTCAGACAGTCTAGTACGTAGAGGGCGAGTCGTTTTCCCCACATAGGTTTTCAAACATGGGCACCACAAAGCATATATAACAAATGAAGTGTTGCAATTGGTGTCTTGACAGAGACGCCGGAACGTCAAGGCAGATGCAAGATGAACCGCTGAGATCATATATTTACAGAAGGAACACCGACCACAACTCCTATGGGAAAATTCTTGTGCTGGAAGAGGAGATCGTGGGACTGCTGAGCAGAGCCGATCTCGCAGATTCTTACCTCGCTGGTAGGCCACTCTAAGTGAACTTCTAGCTAATATAGGATGAGTCAAAATTAATTACCAACGCTTATGCAGAGCTGAAACAATGCAATTTGATAATCCTGAATAAGGAAGAACACAAGTCACTGTAGATGATACTGCTGAGTTAGCACTAGATGATATCATAGAGGCAGCATCAGGGACGGTACCTGATGTGTTCAGACATAAGAGCCACTCTCGATGATTAAATTTGGCTCTTTTATAAGCCTTTTTCAATACTGATGGAGGATAACCTCTCTCCTTAAATTTAGTCAGCATGGAAGCAGCCTGTACCTCAAACTCTTGTTGAGTAGAACAAATGCGACGGCATCGTAATAGTTGAGAATAGGGAAGACTTTCTTTAAGATGAGATGGATGAAAGCTTGCATAATGCAGTAAGGTGTTTCTATCAGTTACTTTGGTATATACAGTAGTAAAGAACTTCTCAGGACCTCTAGTAACCGCAACATCCAAAAAGTGAATGGTATTTCTTTGAATATTAATCTCAAACTGAATGGATGAATTACATTGATTCAAATAGCTGAAAAATTCTTTCAATGCAGCACGTGTGCCACTCCATAATAAAAAGATGTCGTCAATATATCTATACCAACATAAAATAGATGAAGCAAAATTAGAGGGGTAAATCCATTGCTGTTCAAACGCATGCATGTACAGGTTTGCCAGCGAAGGGGCGAACGTAGCACCCATCGCAGTGCCAGAGATTTGAAGAAAATATTCCTGCTTGTATACAAAATAATTCCTCTTCAAAGCTAACTTAGCTAGTTGAGTCAAAAACTCAGTTGGAACACGATGTGGACTCGGACGCGCTTCCCAAACTGATGTTAACACTTGAATAGCTTCATCTTGCGGTATAGAGGTGTACAGGGCCATTACGTCCAGAGACACCAACCAGGTAACTCGATCCATAACTTCAAAATCTTCCAAAATCTGCAAAAAATGCGTTGTATCTCTAAGGTAAGAAGGGATCTTAACCACTTCAGAGCGCAAAAATTTATCTAGATAGATACCAACCCTCTCAAGCAGCGACTCATTGCTCGAGAGGATTGGCCTTCCTGGAGGATTAACCAAACTCTTGTGCACTTTCAGGAGGACATAAAAGGCAGGTATTCTAGGGTATGGAGGATTCAAAAAGTTATATTCTTTCTCAGTAAGAAATCCCAATTGCAAAGCATTAGTTGTTAATAAAGAAACATCTTTCTGTAGCTGCTCTGTAGGATCAGATAACAGACGTTTATAATGATGAGTTTTATTCAATTGTGCAAGCACTTCAGCATCATAAGCACTAGTGTCCATAACAACTACCGCACCGCCTTTGTCGGCAAGTTTTATAGTGATAGAACGCATCTTCGTCAATTCCTGAAGAGCTTTAAATTCAGCATCTGACAGATTTCTAGGAGAATACTTATTTTTATTTTCGATCTTCCGAATATCAGATGCCTAAAAGTATATATAATCGGATCTAACGGGCCAGGGGGAAGCCAATTAGATTTTAAGCTGACTACTGAAGAGTCTATCACCGATACTCGATTAGCAAAAAAAACCTTTAGTTGAAGAGAACGAATTAGTTTTTCCACCGCTACCCGGCTAGAGAAACTATCATAACTGGGACCGGAGACAAATGATAGACCCTTAGCTAGCACTGTCAATTGCACTGATGTCAATGTCACACTGGACAGATTTAACACTGTATCATTTACTGAAAATGAACGGAGTCTTTCTTTCAGCGTGATCGAGTCGACGGCCTGGAAAAATTTCCCGTTTTATTCTGCTGCTTAGTAGAATGTTCTACACGTTTATCTCCAGATTTAGATGCACTGTCAGAAATGCAACCTTCTATACTAGAGTCTGAAGAATAGACAGAGCTACCTTCTCCTTCATTAATATTATGTCTGGTAAAGTCAGAATAGTTCCTTCTCCGTAAGGACCAGTTATAAATAGTACCTTCTTTCATACGTTTTTCATCTCTAAAATTTTTTTTAACTTTTTAGGCTTTCAAATCGGCTCTATAGGTCTCAATTTGTTTGAGGATATCTGCATGCTTTTCAGAAAAATCTTCCAAAGGTTTTAAAGTAGCAAGATCCTCATTAATCTCTTTAATTAATTCCTGGTTTTTAGAGTGTGCTGAATCAACTACCAAAAGCATCAAATCCAATGAGCATTTGTTAAGTATCTGATTCCAGCGAGAAATAAATGCAGCATCTTCCAAAAACATACCAGGTGCTTTCCAGATACGTAACCCTTTAGGAATAACTTCTTTTTGGCAGTATTCCGCCAAAGTTAGACTATGCAGCTCCAATCTAACACTTCTCCTTAGCTTATTCACATATGAATCCCAATCAGGACTCCCTTTATCATCCTCTCCCAATAGGGATGGGAGTTTCAAAATCTCAATCTTTTGTTCAGCACTAAAACTAAAGGAGTCCTTCCAATTAGTTGCCATCACGGTAATACAAGTCAAAAATACAAACAACCACAAACCGTCTGAGAGGAATAACTATAATCCAGAACCAAAAACTCTACCTCTCAGTAACTCACCTAAATAAAAATCAACTTTCAGTAGATTCTTCAAAATTACAATATGATCAACAATATCATTAGGTTACACCCGGACCTCAGGATTTAGACACCCTCCATCTGGCGAATTACATCACCATAGGGAAATGGTGGACACTTGCATCATAGGTCCTTAACCTTAACACCTTTAAAGTACTACACCAACAAGAGTCTCTTCCACGTAATAAATTACTAAACCTATCCTACTCCCTAACTACACATAAGGATTCACTAAATCATTCACCATTCATTAATCACAACCACATGACTAAATATACAACCATCCATACAACATAAAAACAAACCTCTCAACTATAAAAGTGTCCAGTATTATTTTATATCAACTCCAGAGCAGAAAGTTCAATAAAAGATTTCTAATATCTGTGAAAGCACTAGGCTTTATAATGGAATATCTGATTTCAGTATCCACAAGAACGCTGAAAAAGAAAATCAAGCACAGATTTAGGTTGGTAAACGACAAATCTCAATATGCAGAAAGCAATCAGTTACTTATCTGCTAAGGAGCAAAACGCAAACATCTTTTCACGGCACTGAGAATACAGATGACTGTCCCAAAGACCACTCGCCGCCACTGCACACTGTTTGTTCGACGAAAGCTTCCGTTTCGCCACAAGGCTTCGTCAGGAACCAAAGTTAAACGGAGTTCACCATTAACTAATCTTTCATTTTTAGACACATATAGCGTCTCTGCAAGCTACAGCTCATCGGCGTCTGATGTCAGCGGTCTAAGGGAACACGCGGCAATCAGTCCGCTTATATCTACAAACTCTCAACTTTCAACAACTTTATTAAACATAAAACATAGACTATCACTAACATAAGTGAATATTGCCAAGGGAAGGGTAGACAGGAGCTGCACCAGTCAAAAAAAGGGGAGATTTCACCATTGATCATTTTAAAAGTATCTGCTTCAAAAAAATAAAGCCCACTCGATCTTATCATTTAACCCTTCCGGATCCAATGTATGTAAGGAATAAATCCACTTCTGTTCTTTCTGAAGTAGCTGAAGTCCCCTATCGCCTCGACGGATGTTAAAAGGCACGACTTCCAAAACGGTACAACGAACATCTTCGAAAGTTTGAGAAGCATTAATCCAATGCTGCACCAAAGGAGTCTCTAAATGAGCCTTAGTCAAACAGTATTTATGTTCAGACAGTCTAGTACGTAGAGGGCGAGTCGTTTTCCCCACATAGGTTTTCAAACATGGGCACCACAAAGCATATATAACAAATGAAGTGTTGCAATTGGTGTCTTGACAGAGACGCCGGAACGTCAAGGCAGATGCAAGATGAACCGCTGAGATCATATATTTACAGAAGGAACACCGACCACAACTCCTATGGGAAAATTTTTGTGCTGGAAGAGGAGATCGTGGGACTGCTGAGCAGAGCCGATCTCGCAGATTCTTACCTCGCTGGTAGGCCACTCTGAGTGAACTTCCAGCTAATATAGGATGAGTCAAAATTAATTACCAACGCTTATGCAGAGCTGAAACAATGCAATTTGATAATCCTGAATAAGGAAGAACACAAGTCACTGTAGATGATACTGCTGAGTTAGCACTAGATGATATCATAGAGGCAGCGTCAGGGACGGTACCTGATGTGTTCGGACATAAGAGCCACTCTCGATGATTAAATTTGGCTCTTTTATAAGCCTTTTTCAATACTGATGGAGGATAACCTCTCTCCTTAAATTTAGTCAGCATGGAAGCAGCCTGTACCTCAAACTCTTGTTGAGTAGAACAAATGCGACGGCATCGTAATAGTTGAGAATAGGGAAGACTTTCTTTAAGATGAGATGGATGAAAGCTTGCATAATGCAGTAAGGTGTTTCTATCAGTTACTTTGGTATATACAGTAGTAAAGAACTTCTCAGGACCTCTAGTAACCGCAACATCCAAAAAGTGAATGGTATTTCTTTGAATATTAATCTCAAACTGAATGGATGAATTACATTGATTCAAATAGCTGAAAAATTCTTCCAATGCAGCACGTGTGCCACTCCATAATAAAAAGATGTCGTCAATATATCTATACCAACATAAAATAGATGAAGCAAAATTAGAGGGGTAAATCCATTGCTGTTCAAATGCATGCATGTACAGGTTTGCCAGCGAAGGGGCGAACGTAGCACCCATCGCAGTGCCAGAGATTTGAAGAAAATATTCCTGCTTGTATACAAAATAATTCCTCTTCAAAGCTAACTTAGCTAGTTGAGTCAAAAACTCAGTTGGAACACGATGTGGACTCGGACGCGCTTCCCAAACTGATGTTAACACTTGAATAGCTTCATCTTGCGGTATAGAGGTGTACAGGGCCGTTACGTCCAGAGACACCAACCAGGTAACTCGATCCATAACTTCAAAATCTTCCAAAATCTGCAAAAAATGCGTTGTATCTCTAAGGTAAGAAGGGATCACCACTTCAGAGCGCAAAAATTTATCTAGATAGATACCAACCCTCTCAAGCAGCGACTCATTGCTCGAGAGGATTGGCCTTCCTGGAGGATTAACCAAACTCTTGTGCACTTTCGGGAGGACATAAAAGGCAGGTATTCTAGGGTATGGAGGATTCAAAAAGTTATATTCTTTCTCAGTAAGAAATCCCAATTGCAAAGCATTAGTTGTTAATAAAGAAACATCTTTCTGTAGCTGCTCTGTAGGATCAGATAACAGACGTTTATAATGATGAGTTTTATTCAATTGTGCAAGCACTTCAGCATCATAAGCACTAGTGTCCATAACAACTACTGCACCGCCTTTGTCGGCACGTTTTATAGTGATGGAATGCATCTTCGTCAATTCCTGAAGAGCTTTAAATTCAGCGTCTGACAGATTTCTAGGAGAATACTTATTTTTATTTTCAATCTTCCGAATATCAGATAATAGCAAATGCCTAAAAGTATATATAATCGGATCTAACGGGCCAGGGGGAAGCCAATTAGATTTTAAGCTGACTACTGAAGAGTCTATCACCGATACTCGATTAGCAAATAAAACCTTTAGTTGAAGAGAACGAATTAGTTTTTCCACCGCTACCCGGCTAGAGAAACTATCATAACTGGGACCGGAGACAAATGATAGACCCTTAGCTAGCACTGTCAATTGCACTGATGTCAATGTCACACTGGACAGATTTAACACTGTATCATTTACTGAAAATGAACGGAGTCTTTCTTTCAGCGTGATCGAGTCGACGGCCCGGAAAAATTTCCCGTTTTATTCTGCTGCTTAGTAGAATGTTCTACACGTTTATCTCCAGATTTAGATGCACTGTCAGAAATGCCACCTTCTATACTAGAGTCTGAAGAATAGACAGAGCTACCTTCTCCTTCATTAATATTACGTCTGGTAAAGTCAGAATAGTTCCTTCTCCGTAAGGACCAGTTATAAATAGTACCTTCTTTCATACGTTTTTCATCTCTAAAATTTTTTTTAACTTTTTGGGCTTTCAAATCGGCTCTATAGGTCTCAATTTGTTTGAGGATATCTGCATGCTTTTCAGAAAAATCTTCCAAAGGTTTTAAAGTAGCAAGATCCTCATTAATCTCTTTAATTAATTCCTGGTTTTTAGAGTGTGCTGAATCAACTACCAAAAGCATCAAATCCAATGAGCATTTGTTAAGTATCTGATTCCAGCGAGAAATAAATGCAGCATCTTCCAAAAACATACCAGGTGCTTTCCAGATACGTAACCCTTTAGGAATAACTTCTTTTCGGCAGTATTCCGCCAAAGTTAGACTATGCAGCTCCAATCTAACACTTCTCCTTAGCTTATTCACATATGAATCCCAATCAGGACTCCCTTTATCATCCTCTCCCAATAGGGATGGGAGTTTCAAAATCTCAATCTTTTGTTCAGCACTAAAACTAAAGGAGTTACTGAGAGGTAGGGTTTTTGGTTCTGGATTATAACTTCCTTAGTTAACCATGTAAGGGCCTTATCCAGGATATTGAAAGAGCACCTACACGGGTAGTGCCCTTTGAATATCCTGGCTAAGTCCCTAGCATCCAGATGCTATCTGCATAGTATCAGGGCGTGTTAGAGACTTTTGGGGTGGAGTGGGGGCGGAGGAAGGGGCTAGACAGGTAGTCTAGCTTTAATATGCAGAGGCTATGTGGGTAGCAACGAAAATTGCTGCTACCTGTATAGACCTTTCCTCCGCCCCCACTCCGCCCCAAAACGAAAAACGCTTGAACCGCTGCCCAGTTAGCTACCTGTGCGTGGAGATAGGCATGGCCAAAGCTGGCCTATCTTTCCTGATGGGAGCTAATGAGGCAGTGATTCAATATCGCCGTTGCCTGGTTAGCTTCCATGCCATGCAGCACTGTGCGGCAGACCCAGATATTCCATGCCAGTAGCCGGATATGGCCCCAGCATTGACTATCTAGGGTTCAGTTCAGTGGCAATGGTTATGCGCTGTAGAAACACATAACTGTCACTGCTGAATATCAGGTCCATCATCCAAAGGAGAGATCATTAGAGAAAGACTTCATGCTTGGCAAGGTTGAAGGTCAACCAAAAGAGGAAGTCCAACAATGATATGGATCAATACAATAACAGCAGCTATAGATGCCACTCTGTGAAGACTGAACACATTTTAAGACAACTATCCAAAGGTTTGCCATGAGTTGACACCGACATTTAACAACAACAATAACATCCACAGGATTGTCATGAGTTGACATCGACCTGACAGCACTTAAAACAACTAGTAAGATAGCAGAAAAGCTGTCCTAACTTTATCCAGCTAGTTATGTGAATAGTGGACTGAATATCGCCGCTATCTGGATAACTGTGCCGAACTGAACTATGGACCTGAATTTGAGCTGGGCGGTGCTATGCGCTGCATCAGCGCATAGCCCGCCTAACTCTCACCTAACCTAGATTTTCCATGCCAAGGTCATTTGCGGCCCCGGTATTGAGAATCAGGGTGTCGCTGCACAGACAGGAAGCCACAGGAACTACCCGTATAGCACCGATTCTCAATGCTACATGGTTAGCCCCAGTGCCTTAAAGGTAGGTAAGGTTTTCCCACGCCTACCTTTAAGTCACAGAGCGCTAACCGTATAGCATCAAAAATCAGTGCTACACAAGTAGCACCATGGCCCACCTCTGATCTACCCCAGAATGCCCCCAACACGCCCCGATGCTTTGCAGAAAGCATCTGGGCACGTTAGGGACATATCCGGGATTTTCGAAGGGCATTACCCATGTACGTGCCCTTCAAAAATCCCAGATAAGGCCTTTACATGGGCAGTTACCTGTGTAAAGGCCTTAGAAAATCGGGCCCTATAAATATATTCAGTGCCACAGCAGTACTGAATATGCATATTTTATTTATGCAATGTGGCTAACATTTTTTTTTAAAACACCGATCATGGTGTTTAAATATTGACCTGAAAATGTTTAGTGGAAATCTGCAGGCTTGAAAGGCAAGGGCTTTAATTAATGAAGAAAATGAATCATGCTTCTTTTCTCAACCAGAAAGGGAACAAGAAGCATTTCCTGGCTAGCTGGTAAGAGGGTTTCATTCAAGTCAGATGAGCAATATTGATTTCCTAAACTAACATTTAGCTGTTACATTGCTCTTTCTTACACACACAGACAGTGCTTGCACAGCACATGCTGAATTTTAGTGAATGTGTTTATGGCCCTTCAATGGACTCACAACAAGTTACATGATGCATCAGAATTTAAAAGACGACACTTTAACAGAAATTGATGGAGAATATGGACACTTCAGCACACAAAGGGTATGTGTACTCTAGTTGTAAGAATTCCTAATCCTACTGAAATAATGTCCTTAAAGAGGCTCAGGCAGGAATCTTTTGGGTTTTGTAAAAGATTTAAACACAGTGGGCCTGATTTTGAATCAGGCAAGCTATGTGTCGCGGCTGTGCATAGCCTGCCCGCTGATCCCCTTAACCCGGATTTTCACTTCCGCTCCAGTGGAAGTGAAAATCCGGGTTAGCCTGGATGCCCCAGCAGCCACAGAGGCTACACTGGTAGCAGTGATTTTCATTGCTACCTACATATCCTCTGTGCCTTAAAGATAGGTGAGGAAAAACCTTGCCTATTTTTAAGGCACAGAGGGTTTTGCGGGTACCATTGAAAATTGCTGCTACCCATGAAGCCCTTTCCTCTGCCCCTGCTCCACCCCAGAAAGCCCTTAACATGCCTTGATGCTATGCGGATAGTTACCAATGTAAAAGCCTTTGAAAATCAGCCCAGTATTTTTATAACAAGAGGATATTTTCTCTAGAAACATGGATCCTGATTTAGTAACATTTTGGCCATAACTGTAGAAATGAAGAAAAGCCTTAGTAAATAAGGCTGACAACGAGAAAAGCATTTTAGTTCTTCAGGTCCAATGTCTTTTATAGTCTATGTAAAGCCACATACACCCTTGTCTTGTATATAAACAACAGGAACGTTCTTCTGATATCTTATCATTATATATATATATATTGCATCCATATAGTCTAAGATCTAGGGATGTGCACAGAAATATGGTTTGGTTTGCTTTGTTATGTTGTCTCATTTGGCCTTTTTCTGCCATTCCATGTGTTTCATTCTCCAAGTTAGTGTAAGTCCTCCTAAGGCGGGACCTTCCCCGCCAAATAAATGGAGTCATGATAAGGTGGTTCCAACGCTGGTCAGACCCTATCTAGATGGAATACTTGGGAATGTAAACATATTATTTGTTTTAAAAAAATCGATGGCCAATAGAGAGAATTACATTTGCTAAGAAGAATGAATGTTAATCTTCTCTCAGGTTGTTTCCTTCATAACATTAAGGGGGTCTTTAGCTGGCAATATGTATTCTGACAGCGCGTATGCTGGGACACAGATTGCCAACTAGCATGAGGCTATAACTGTGCAACTCATATTAAGGTTATGAGTAGGCGAGTTAGGGGTGGTGATAGGGTGTGGTGAGCGCAGAGCAGATAGTGCTAGGTTCACACTGTGGAATAATTGCATTAGTATGGGTTTACCTCATGCCACCTCAATAGATGGAGTTCAGTGCACCCATGCTAATGTGACCCACATTAGGGAAAGGTGCTCCATGTTAACTGCCAGGGAAATGCTTTCAATGCACCCAACAGTTAACGCAATGGTGTTGCACCTAACGTACCATAGCTTTTGCGCATTTGGCGCAATAAGTGCACTACCCTAATGCCGTTTAGTAAAAAACACCCTAGATGGTAAAATTCTTATTTTAAAGTGTTATTAGGCAATACAATGACTATTTTTTCTTTACAGCAAAGAAAGCATAAAATCTTTGGAAAACAATTTTCTTTTTGTCTTATTATAGATCTCAACTGAAAACATTTTATATTATATCAGATAAGGATCCATATAGTGTTATACGTTTCAGTACGTTGCTCTGTTACTTAAATATTCTGTTAGAAGTATTAATAAATTGGGGGCACAATCAGCAAGGGTTTAGCCAGTTAGCAGGGCCTGATAACAGGTTAGACTACATCAATCCCGATATTCAGTGGCCCTAATCAGATAGCGCCACTGAATATCCCACAGACCACAGAAAAAACTCCTGGTTAGAGCTGAGGTAGTGGCGAGCAGAGCAGGTGGCAGTCCTGGTAGCTATCCACTTAATGGTGATATTTAGCCGCTAACCAGATTGCTAAACTGCAAAACGTTTGGACAGGTCAATATCCATCCTAATTATATCCAGTTTGTGCTATCTGGTCAGTGGCTGAATATTGCCAATAACTGGATAGCCAGCTCTCTGTCCGGTGAAACTGGATATTCAGCACTGGACATTTGATAAATTCCAGCCCTGAATATCTGGTTTAAATTAAAGTGGCAGTGGCCAGGCTCTTTAAAAGCACGGACTGTTGCCGCTGAATATCGGCCCCTTTCTTTCTCCCTTTTCCTCTATACAAACATATAACATACCCTGTGTGGGTATGTTATATGTATCTGCTCTTTGGGTGTTTAGCATCTAAACCACTTTATCACATCCAAACCCCAAACTACCCAAAACGTCTTCAGAAACAGCATCCTTGTTCTTTAGAAATGCTTGTTTACTTTGGGACTACTGTTCCACTGGCCGGGATGGGTTGATGCGCTGCTGTGCACTTATCTTATGTCATAGGGTTTAATTTTAGCACTTCCTGGTTTGTGCAATTGGCCTCAATTTTCAGTCTTTCAATGTCCTCTAGCTCTTAGAGTTCTCCAGCCTCTACCTGACTCTAAAACTCAGTAACGGAAAATCCTAACTCTGTCCTACTTATTTTTATCCTTTATTTTATTCCTAAATTACTTTTAAACCTTTGCAGGTCTGTTAGTGTCCCTACAGTGTTCCTGTCTTTGTAAAACAAACTATAATTGTTTACCCTGACTAATGGAAACTGCCACCTATCAGGTAGTTTACTCCCACACACTCACTTCTTACTCAAAAGTCTTTCTTTCCTAAAAGTTCCTTTTTTAAGTTTCCAGGGTAGTGTGTCCTTAGCAGCCAGTGCTTGAGCAATAATGTGATAGCTCAGTTGTGGCCTGGGTTTAGCTAACCTGCCTCTCAGAGTTTTATAGGTAGAGCCAAAACTCAACACGAATCATAAAGTAGATAGCTTCTGCTGGGCTGCTCAAAGCTAACTGCTGCTCTCAGATTCAGCAGTTTACAGCTTCTTCTATCAATTATACCAATCAGTCAGCACTTGCATCCAAATACCAACTGTATGTTGTGGGCCACTCAGAATAATTGCTACTGACACATTCATTCTTTTAAACCCATGAAATAACTTTCCTGCCTTTTTTCCTCAGAATTCCAAACCCAGGCACTCAGCACACAGGAAATGCCTAGTCTCTTTGGCAGCTTTAGTGATGTGCCGCTACTAACAGCTTTGTTGCTAGGGTAATAGCATCAGCTTTGGAGCACTACCACGGTGTTGCTATGGCATTGCCACGGACCCACCAATGGGACATCATTTTCTGGCTTCTTGTAGCCATCTATAAGTTTTGTACATCTGTCTGTTGGTAGTTCTTCCACTCTTCAACTGTGATTTGTTCCAACTCACGAATGTTTCCAAGATTCCTTTTACCAATGGCATATTTCAGCTCTTTCCAAAGGTTTTTGATTGGACTGAGATCAGGACTCATTGCTGGGTCACTTTGAAAGAGTCCATTTTTTTCCTTTTTAGCTATTCTTTTATACTTTTTGATGTATGTGATGTATTGTCCTGCTGGAAGACCCAAGACCTTCGACCCAAACCCAGCTTTCTAAAACTAAGAAGCACATTTTGCTCCAAAATACCTTGGTAGTCCTCTAACTTCATGATTCCTTTAATACATTCCAGCCTCCAGTTCCTGAGGCAGAAAAACAGCCCCACAACATTATGAAACCTCCAACATATTTAACTGTAGGAAGGGTGTTTCTTTTCCTTATAAGCTTCATTTCTTTTCCTATAAATGTATCATTGGTCTGCACTGCCAAAGAGCTCAGGTTTGCTTTAATCTGTCCACAGAACATTTTCCCAGAATGATTGTTTTTCTCAAGGTGGGTTTGTGCAAACATCAGGCGTGCCTTTTGGTGTCTGTCTTTGAGCAGTGGGGTCCTCCTTGGCCTTCGCCCAAAACGTCCTTTTTTGTTTAGTGTGTGACATATGATGTGAGTTGAAACCACCACTCTAGATTGCTTCAGGTCAGCATAAACTCTTTGGATGTTGTACGTGGTATTTTTGCAACAGTTTGCACTATCCTTCGAAGACTTCTTGGATTAATTTCCTCTTTCCACAATGTCCTGGGAGGTTATTGATAGCCAGGGGCAGCCCAAGGGGGGTGCGGGGCCATTTGCGGAGAATTCATTTGCATAAGAGTCCTCATTTGCATAAATAATTGCATAATGTTACCATACACTAACTTTTAGAAAACATGCCTCTTAATGAGTGTATGGATAAAGAAAGACTAAAATATTTCTACATTACTATAATCCAGTGCCAACCGCCAGGCACATTAGGAACTACTACAAACATTGCCCATTTAGAACCCATAGTAAACCCGCCGTATCGTAACAGCACTACCAGGACTCACAAAGCACCATACTCTACCTATCAAAAGGCAACACTGCAAATATTAAACCAATACATTTCAGAGAATAACAATACATGACCTACTGGGGAAAGAGAACAAGTGGCAATGTCAAATAGGAATTACATAAACAGAATACCTCAGCTCAGTTACACTTGCAGAACATAAACCATCACCAAACAAGGAATCACAACTTAGAAACAGGAAGACAATAATTAAACTGGGAACCCCAAAAGCCAAACTTGGAATGTGCAACAAACTGTAGAAATAAAACTATAAATTAATTTCCTCTTGTACTAAACAAAGCGCAGACGTTAATGATGCACATTTCCCAGAGCTGACATATTCCAGTTAATAAATTCAAAATAAAGAGATATTTTTCTACCTTTTGTGCATTTTTTTTCAGTTGCAATAGCTCCAGCCACTTTCTTCTGGTTTCTCTGTGTCTTCTGCCAACTCTCCATCATCTGCTGTCCATTTGTCCTTTCTTCTCTCTTTTAGTTTTTTTCCATTCTCTCTCTACATCTGCTTTAACATACTAATCTTTCTCCTTTTGCTCTTTCCTCATTCCTTTTTCATCCACTCAAATTTTACCCCTCCATCCTCAATCCCCACTTACTTTCCCAATACCCGGCCAATTGTAGATTTTTCTTCCCTCCCACACAAAATATTTTTCCCCTCTCTATTTCACTGTTTCCCATCAGTGCTGGTGGGCTTAACAGAGCCGCGAGAAAGGGAAACTCTCCTTTCGCGGCTCTGAAAAGCCCGCGCTGAGGGAGCTGATTCAGGGAGGGCTCTGCCGGGCAGGAAGGGGGGCCGCAGCTGCGGGACACTTGATTCTGCCGCTGCCTTGGCGGTGGTCTTTTAATGCAGAATGTTGTTTGCGCGGGGCCCCCTGAACATGGTGCCCTGTGCAAACAACATTCTTACTCAAAGGACGGGCCAGCCCTGTTGACAGTTTCATGAGCAGAAGACTTCCCAATAACATTCTGAACTGTAGACACAGAAATCCCAAGGTCTTTGGAGATGGCCTTGTTCCCCTTTGAAGTTTGATGTTTGGTGATAATGGCATTTCTGATGGTCTCTGGCAGCTCTCTTGTCTTCACCTTTGTGAAAATGGAACAGGGAGTGAATATGACTATTTTAAACATTAGAAACATCATTCAAAACCGGTCTGTAATATCTTTAAAAAATTTGGAGTACAATATCACCTCTATGCAGATGATATTATGATGTACATCCCATTTACGATCCCTAACCTACCGTTACAACTCCTCTCAGACTGTTATAATGAAATTACAATTTGGCTAAATCTCAAAACCTCCACATAAATCATGCCAAAACTGAAGTCATAATCGTAACAAAAAATCAATCATTCATCCCCCCAACCCACATAACACTACAAGACCAAGAAATTAAAATAAAAAACGAAATAAGATATCTAGGTGTTATCTTAGATACACACCTTACAATGGAAACACACATTAGAAACACTATAAAGAAAATTTATTTCAAACTTAAAATCGTCAAACAATTACGCCCGCTAGTATTTGTTCAAGATTTTATCAATATAATACAGGCTACCATAACCCCGCACTTCGATTTTGCCAACCTAATACTAATGGGTGTTTCAAAACAGAACATTAAAAGAATGCAACTAGCCCAAAATGCAACAGCTAGAATCATTTTAAAAATAAACTCTCTACAGCACATAACACCTATACTAGCATCCCTTCACTGGTTACCAATACAAAGCAGGATAATATACAAAACAATAATAACCTCATTCAAGGCATTAAATGACATGGCTCCGACTACACTATGTAACCTAATATGCAAAGAACCAACTAAGCCTACTCACAGAAAAGGACAATTAAATAAACTAAAGATTCCGAAAGACTTCAAAAAAGCACATAAATTAACCAACAATAGAGCCTTTTCCCACATAGCTCCAACTATCTGGAATTCCCTACCAGAGGATCTACGATCGCTAACAGAGATCATGGAATTCCGAAAAAAATTAAAAACGTATCTATTCACAAAACACTATAATTCCATGGAAAACCTTGCAGTCAACTTAGACAAAGGCTAAACAGGTATATGATTTTAAAGTACAAACCTCTCACACTTAAATTGACAACACACATAGCTTAAACGAACTGACGACCCAATCTCTTATGCCCTAAACTTCCACATGTATATAGTTGTATCTGTTGTGTACTGTCTTACTTTATAGACACTACATTGTTAGTTAATTGTTTTTCACACTGTTCCAGTTTAATTATACTGTTTAGATGACTAGACTTAGCCTTGTTTAATTTAAGATGTTCTATGTAAAATTTAAGATGTTTAAGATGTTCTATGTAAAACAAACCTCGCTTTGTTAACCTATTGTTAATTGTACACCGCATCTGATCTCTGGTATATAAATGAGTGTTAAATAAATTAAATAAATAAATTGATTGATTCAAGTCATGTGAGCACTGACAGTTGATCACAGGTTCATCTAATTTTACTGCAATGGGAATGTGATTCTTCTGTTCAAACTAATTAGAATTGTTTATAAGGGTGCCAATAATCTTGTCCTGACCATGTTGCAGGTTTTTTTTTACTATTTCCTTTTTTAATTGGTGTTGTTTTATTTGAGTCTTATATGTATGCATATAAGGGGTCATTCCAAACGATGAATCGTGGAGATGTACATCCGATTTGGACATACATCCCCACTATTTCACCCAAGCCCCTATTCTCTGGCCAAAGCTCCAAGCATGTTCATAGGAGATCTGTGGGGAGCTCTGGATGGGGGCAGGCAGGGGCAGCAACAGGAAGGAGAGTGGGCAGGCCAGGGGTAGGATGAACAACCCGGACATACAGGGCCGATTTTGTTCACGACCCTGTACATCCGGGTTCACCAGGATACACAGGGAACTTATTCCACCTCAGAGGTGGAATACGTCCCCCTTACATTGGAGGCTGGCACCGTTGGGCCCCCACAACCAGGTAGGTGGCTGCAGGGGGTTCCCTACTAGCCTTGAAAGGTCCGATCAGGGGTTAGGTGCAGAGAAACAGAATATTTTAGGTGGTGTGGGAGATTGTGGTTCCTGCATGGAGCCGTGGTGCCATGGCAATGGGATACCATGGCACCACGGCTCCATGCAGAAGCCAGGCTGAGTTAGCTGGGCAGGACTCTGGACATCCAAGGTGCCGGAATTGGGGCACGGCCTGGACATCCAGGCCCTATGCTGTGATTCTGCTCCCGTGGGGATGTCTAGCCCCTGTGAGAGCAGAATCAGCTGCATCTCCAGGCCATCCGGATTTCTGGACATCTGGATGGCCCGATCGTGCACCTACAGAACTGTCCTCATGAATAGTGGGGATATACATCCGATATGGACGTACATCCATGCTATTCCCCTGGGCCCCTATTCCCTGCCGAAAGCTCCCTGCACATGCATAGGAGACGTGCGGGGAGCTTTGGATGAGGGTGTACAGGGGCAGCGATGGGGAGGAGAGTGGGTGGGCCAGGGGCGGAGCACACAACCCAGACATTCAGGGCTGATTCTGATCACGGTCCTGTACGTCTGGGTTCACCAGGATAGACGGGGGACTTAAACCACCTCAAAGGTGGAATACGTTCCCCCGGAATTGGAGGATGGCACCGTTGGGCCCCCACAATCAGTTAGGTGGCTACAGGGGGTTCCCTGCTGCTCGATCTTGGCCTCAAAAGGCTCAATCGGGGACCGGGCAGCGGGGAACAGAACATTTTGTACAGTGTGGGTAATCGGAGCTCCAGCATAGAGCCATTGTGCCATGGCAATGGGATGCCACGCACCGTGGCTCCATACAGGAGCCCAGCTGAGTTAGCCAGGCAGGGCTCTGGATA
Source organism: Ichthyophis bannanicus (assembly GCA_033557465.1). Classification (NCBI taxonomy): domain Eukaryota; kingdom Metazoa; phylum Chordata; class Amphibia; order Gymnophiona; family Ichthyophiidae; genus Ichthyophis; species Ichthyophis bannanicus. The sequence continues at coordinate 15,091,102 of CM066036.1, read as the reverse complement.
TATGGGGTGCAGGATTCGGATCATGGCCTGGACATCCAGGACATTTGCCGCAATTCTGCTCCTACAGGAACATCTATACCCTGTGGGATCAGGATCATGTGCATCTCCGGGCCATTCGTATTTCTGGACATCCGAATAGCCTGGACCGGCACCTAAAGAATTGGTCTCATATAGTCCAAATCCATTTCAGTGGCCACTTTTTTTTAGGAGGAGGGGGAAGAGTGGTCTAGTGGCTGGGACAAGTTACCCCAGGTCAGAGGTCCAGGGGTTTAATTCCCACTCAGGTACAGCAATCTCATTTTGAGCTTTTTGGAGACAAGGGAATATATCCAGCACCTGTTTGTAGTATTTGTAAACCTCTATAATGCCTTTCAGCCTGGCAATGTAGCAAAAAACTACATAAAAATATTGGACATTAAGCAATTGAACTGCAAGGATGACAGTAAGTTGACCAAAATTGTAAGTGTTTTTGAATATCTACTATCTTATTTCTAGAAAAATGTTCTTTATATTATCAAAGTAAATTTACATTGAAAATAAAACAATGTACAGTCTTTCAAGAACAGAAAGAAAGAAATGTATATTCAAACATCCAAACATTAGTCTACTATTCCAGGGGAAAAAAAATTGAATCAAGAATAAAAGGATGACAAATAATCAAGCACTCTATTTAAACATAAACCCTACAGCTTAATGATTCTGGCGAGGGGCAAAGCAGCACCTACAGTGGCATGAACATCCCAAGACATTGAGAGTGTGGCCAAGTGTTTCCCAACCTTTTAGACAAGAGGTTCATAAGGGGGCATCTGGTTAAAGTGCATTTTAATGCATCAATGATGTCTTTTTTGTAAAAACAAGGAGCCTACTTCTCTTTATAAAATACTAAGATAAACATTGAAGGCACAGGCATCCCTAGAGCTGATATACTGTAAATGTCCATGACTATAATTTTCAAATATGCACCCATATGGCTTTGTAGGGGTAGAGATCTCTGCTGCCAGCTGCTGAAGCCATCAGCTTGTGGTGACCATGGAATGGGTAAACGTAGATCGATTGTTTACGCCATCAAAATATAGAAAGACTAGGGGACATGCAATGAAGCTATAGGGTAACCTATTTAAGACTAATAAGAGAAAATATTTTTTCACTCAATGTGTAATCAAACTCTGGAATTTGTTACCAGAGGATATAGTAAAAGCTGTTAGTGTAGCTGGGTTTATAAAAGGTTTGGACAAGTTCCTGGAGGAAAGGTCCATAAACCATTATTAAAAGGGAACCAGTTCCTGATCCACAATAGTATACTGCCTCCTATCCCATGACTCCTTAGTTTTGCCAAAAGTTTCTGATGAGGGACCTTGTCAAAGGCTTTCTGAAAGTCCAAATACACTATATCAACTGACTCACCTTTGTCTACCTGTTTATTCACGCCTTCAAAAAAACATAACAGATTAGTAAGACAAGATCTTCCTTGTCTAAAGCCATGTTGGCTGACTCCCATTAAGCTATGACTATCTACATGTTCGGCAATTTTGTTCTTTACGATAGTTTCTACCATTTTTCCCGGTACTGAAGTCAGGCTCACCGGTCTGTAGCTTCCCGGATCACCCCTGGAACCCTTTTTAAAAATTGGCGTTAAGTTTGCCATCCTCCATTCTTCAGGTAATACAGATGATTTTAATGACAGTTCACAGATTACTAATAGCAGGTCTGCAATCTCATATTTCAGTTCTTTCAACTCTCTTGGATGTATATCATCCGGCCCAGGTGATTTGCTACTCTTCAGTTTATCTAATAGTTGTAATACATCTTACCAATGTATCGATATTTCCTTCAATTATTCCGCACCTTTAAATACCACTTCAGTCATGGGTAACATCCCTACATCTTCCTCAGTAAAGACCAAAGCAAAGAATTCATTCAGTCTCTCCGCTATCACCTTGTCGCCTCTTAGTGCCCCTTTAACCCCTCTGTCATCTAATGGACCAACTGACTCTCTCACAGCTTTTTTGCTACGAATGTACTTGAAAAAGTCTTTATTTCGCATTTTTGCTTCCGCAACAAGCTTCTTCTCAAATTCTCCCTTTGCCTGCCTTATCAATGCCTTGCATTTAACTTGCCAGTGCTTGTGCTGTTTCTATTTTTCGTCGTTTGGCTCTTTTTTCCATTTCCTGAAAGATGCTTTTTTGGCAATAACAGCCTCTCTGACCTCACCTTTAAACCATGCTGGTAGTTTTTTGGACTTCTTTCCACTTTTCTTAAAGCGTGGAATACAGCTGGTGCACCTCTCTATCAGATCCCAGACAACACAACTGGTAACCTCCCTGAATTTCAGGAGTCAGAGCAGAATTGTGATGCACACATTCAGCTATAAAGTAGCTTTTACATACATGGAGGATAATTCTGTCAGTCACAGCTAGATTTCCACATTTAAATTCTGGTATTCTAGTAGTTTACATGTGCAAATGACCACTTGCACATGCGGTCTAGTCAGTTGATATTATGAAAGCATGTGCCCTGGACTGATGTTGCATACTTTCACTGTGGGTATGCACAGGGGCGGAGCGTGGGTAGAGTGGAAATGTACTTGCATATTTTATAGAATATGACTCAACATGTGTAAGATGTGTGCTGTCATTTACACCTGGCCTAGAGCTGGTGTAAATGACTGTCTTAATTAATGCATGTTCTTGACTACTTACACTAGTATTCTATAAAGTCAATCTGCGTGGACTTGGTTTTATAGAATAGGTGCCATTAACACACATAAATGTGAAATACGACTTCCATGAAGATTAGATGTAAATAGTTTCCCAAGTTCTCCAAGTTTTCGTACCTGTTCATTGTAAACACAGTTCCGTAAGGCAATGTGTATGTTTTATGTTCCATGTAAACCGCACTGATGTTGAATAGCACGGTATAAAAGAAATGCAAATAAATAAAATAAATAATCTAGCCACTACTTACAGAATTATCCTCATAGAAGGTAATTTTAAAATGTTTTTTGAGCATTAAGATGCAGAAAAGGCTCATATGATATTAGTGCATGCTGGGCAAGCCAGTGCATACTTGTATAATCAGCATGCTCAGGAATAATGTTTGGGCAGTGTTGGGATCTTTATTCATATTTAATAAAAAAATGTGCATCTATGTGTAAAGTATGTGCTAACATTACCCCTCTTCAAGAGTAGGCATAATGTCGGGGACTGGATTCTAGGCATCATTTATGGTGTTTATTTATTTATCACATTATACTTTTATGCCGCCCATCCAAGATGCTCAAAGTGGTTTAGATTCAACATTAAAATTACAAAAACCCATGGAACTTAAAACACTCTCCTTATCCCAGGAATTCACAAGTTCCCTCCAAAAGCCAGGTGGAAAAAGTACAGACCTGATATTCAAAGGCATTTACATGTTTACTGATCTGTAAACTGTGAAAATGCCGCTGAATGGGATAGCACGGTTAGTGACGCTGAATATCCCCTACTAATGCCACTACATGCCCCGATGCTAACCAGGATGTGTCATGGGTGGTGATAGTCACTAACCAGCTAGCGGCAATATTGCACTGCTACACGGGTAGTGACACACGGGTAAAGCTAGACACAGAAAAACTGGCCTAGCTTTACCTGTAGAAGCTAACTGGGCAGCAGCTCAATATCGCTGCTACCTAGTTAGCTTCAGAGGCTGTGGAGATTGTGCGGCGACCCTGGATATTCAGTGCTGGGTTTCATATGACCCCAGCATTGAATGCCCGGGGTTAAAGTTTGACGGCAATGGCTATGCATCATAGCAGCGCATAACTGTCCAAGAAGAATATCGGGCCCTTCATTTTTAACTACATTTTAAATATTCTAAAATCAGACTCCAACCTCAAAGCCCGAGGAAGTGAGCTCCAAAAAACTGGAGCCTGCACCTGGAATACCCAATTGCGATAACTAAGCTTTTGGACCTCACATAGCCCGGAACCACTAACAAGCCCATATCTCCTGACCGTTAAACCCAGGCAAGAACATACAGTTTAGTAGGACTCTCAATTTAAACAGGAACCATATCATGCAAAGCTTTAAAAATTAAGGTCACACCTTTGTAACAGATCCTCATATTGAACTGGTAACCAATGAAATTCCACCAAAATAGGGGTCGCACGATCAAACTTGCCTAGCCCCTTAACAATTTTGGCCACCGTATTCTGAACTAGCTGCAGTTTAGCCATTTTCTTTACAGGAAGGCCCAGCAGCAAAAAATACCAAGAACTGAGCCTTGGCAATATCAATGCTCTAGTAACTAACAATAATCATCCCTCAGAGAGAAAAGGACACAATGAACAAAGCATCCTCAGAATCCCAAACAAAGTCCTAACGATTAAGGAAATACAGTCATGAAAAGTCAGAGCGCAGTCTAGCAGAACCCTTAAGCTACAACAAGATGCCAAAAGACCCCCCAAATCTCCCAACCCCTCAGAGATCACAGGTTCAACCTTCCTATATGGCGAAAGCCATAAACACTGTGGGCCTGATATTCAGCGGCAGCAGCTAGCACTTGTAAAGCGCATTGAATATCTGTGTCGCTGCAAAGTCCGGACGTTAAGCGGCAGTGGCAATATTGAACCGCTGCCTGGTTAGCTCCCACGGGTAAACTTAGACCAGCCTTTGCTGTGCCTAACTTTATCTGTGGGTCACTAACTGGGCAATGGCTCAATATAGTCACTGCTCAGTTAGCAATGGGTGCCCCTCTGCTCAGCCCCAGGATTCCCATGACACGCCCCAATGTTAACCGCATAGATTTAGGGTGTGCAGTGGTAGCACCCGCGAATATCCAGCGGCACTAACTGTGTTACTGCCACTGAATATCGCGCAAAGCAGCATTTACATGGCTTGCAGATCTAAAACCGTGTAAATGTCTTTGAATACCCCCCCCCCACTAGTATCTTCTGCATATTTAACTGCCAAAACCTTCACACAAACCCTTTCTGCAAAGTGCTTACACAACCTTTAATTTTGCCAATAACATCCTGCTCCTTAGGAGCTAACTGGAGCAATATTGAACAAAGAGGTAACATATAGATATTAAACAGAGTGGGAGATAAAACTGAGCATTGCGGCACCCCACATTCTAATTCCCGTCCTCTAGACAGCTACTGCCCATACTTAACCCTCTGCATCCTATCTTTCAAAAAAGAGGGATATCATCTGTAAACAGGACAAAGAGGCACTTAAGGGGATAATTTAAAAGCCTTATTCTTAATTTCCGCATGTAAAATCAAGCATTTACACATGGAAATGGCGTCCAGATGGAAATGTGATTTTAGAAATAGTTGAATTTACACATGGACGTCTTCATTACACAGAAAATACAAGGCACATGTCCAGGGTGTGGTTAGCAAGTAGCCTGGGTAAGTCAAAAATATACATGTCTAATCCTCATTTCATGTGGAGCCCGAATGCCTAAGGGGCACGTCCAGGCCACCTGGGCACCCCTGGCAGGATGGTCCTGTTAGGATCCGATTCTATACCATGGGAGCAGGACAGCCCTGCTGGTGCAGAACTGGGCTCTGGGATGGCCCGGTGTGCCCCTGCATCACCATGGGGATGTCCTCCCTGCAGCACTACATGCCCACTACCCTCCGAGACCTCGATTCTCTGCCTCCCGACACTGATGGGGGATGCTGGGGCCCAGATCGGGCAGCAGGGACTCACCGTCAGTGACCTTTTATTCCAGTGAGGGGCATTTGGGCTCTGGAGGGATGCTGCCGGCCAGGTTCGGAGGGGCACCCAGCTCCTATTCCACCTTGGAGATGGAATAAGCAGGGTGTTCCCTAGGCAATCCCCAGATGTACAGGGCCATCACTGGAACTGGAACTGTATATCCGGAAGTCGGTCCTTCCCATGGTCCACTCTCAATTTTCCCCCATGTCACTCCCATCGCCCTCGGCACAGTGGCTCTGTGCATGCAGGGGGGACGGAAGGCAGCATACTGCAAAGGTGGATAGCAGGGCTGCCTGTCCCAGCAGGACATGCAGCCCCACTAGCTGCCTTATAGAATCAGGGCCATAGGGAATACATGTGCATCACTACAATTATTCATGTCGGGATTTACAGCTGTTCCCTGGTACCTATAGGTTTTTAAAAAGTGTTTGTTTCAGTCAGCCCTTTACAGGAGGCATTAAATACCTGCTGCATCTGAATGTAACTCATCTTGAACTACTACTGAAAAGGTGTGAGCTAAACAAAAATCCTAAATAATCTTTCATTGTTTATTTCCCCCTCCAGAATGCAAATAGATAAAGAAAGCATCATATATAGTTAACTGGTGGCTTTCATGTCTGTAGATTTACAACGGGCATTTACACAGAAGATGATATGTTTGAACATCTTGTGAAACTGAAAGTGGGCAAAGCCATGGGACCGGATGGAATACATCCCAGGATACTGAAAGAGCTCAGATGTTCTTGCAGGGCTGTTAAAGGATGTTTTTAATAGTAACATAGTAAATGATGACAGATAAAGACCAGTATGGTCCATCTAGTCTGCCCAGCAAGGCAGCAAGAGTAGGTGCACTTGCCGCTCTGTGCAGGTCACCTTTCCCCATGCCTTTGTTTAGGGGTGTACCCACTGCTCCGTGTTGTTCAGATATAAGAGATAGTTATACTTATTTTGATTTTATCCTGTTGCTATAAAGGGATCCATTGTGTCTGTCCCATGCCATTTTGAATTCTGTCACTGTGTTTGCCCCCACCACTTCCATCGAGAGCGCATTCCAAGCAACCACCACCCTTTCAGTGAAAAAATATTTCTTGACATTGCCTTTTAGTTTATCCCTTTGCAGCTTCATGTTATGCCCTCAGGTTTTACAGCTTCCCCATCTTTGGAAAAAGTTTGTTTGTCCATTAATACTCTTTAAATATTTAACACTAAAAGCCCCAAAGTGCGTCAATTGACGCAAATGCATCTTTGAAGGTTTATGCCAGCGCCACTACATGTCAGTTATGTAATGATGTCACATACTGCACATAGTAAACAAATAAGTAACTTCAAATTAATTCACATCTGCATTTCATGCTCAACGCAGTTGTCATGATAATGCGTCAATTGACACACTTTGGGATTTCTAGGTAAAATGCCTTTTTGGGGCTTCTAATGTTAAAGGTCTGAATTATATCTCCCCTGTCCCTTCTCTCCTCCAGAGTGTATATATTTTGGTCTTCAAGTCCTTGGAGACAGGATAAGTTCCACACAACTGGAGAAGGGTGAATGTGGTACCTCTTCACAAAAGTGGTAATAGGTAAGAAGTGACAAACTACAGGACAGTAAGCCTTACCTCAGTGGCGGGAAAAATAATGGAGGTGCTCATGAAAGAGAGAATATTTGACTTTCTCAAAACAAATAGGTTGCATGATCCGAGACAAAATGGTTTTACCAAAGGACGATCATGCCAAACATATATGATTGAGTTCTTTGACTGGGTGATCAGAGATCTAGATCAAGGTCATGTGATGGATGTAATCTACCTAGATTTCAGCAAAGCCTTTGATGCTGTTCCTCATAAGAGGCTTCTCAATAAACTGATCAGCCTAGGGATAGGTCCCAAGATGGTGAACTGGATCAGAAAATGGTTGACTGACAGATGTTAGAAGGTGATGGTAAATGAAACTCACTCAGATGAAAGGAAGGTGATTAGAGGTGTGCCTCAGGGATCAGTCCTGGGGCTGATACTGTTCAATGTATTTGTGAGTAATATTGCTGAAGAACTGAATGGAAAAGTCTGTCTTTTGCAGATGACACGAAAATCTGCAAGAGAGTGTACTCCCCTGAAGGAGTGGATAACATGAGGAACGATCTACAAAAGCTGGAAGAATGGTCTAATGCTTGGCAGGTAAGACTTAATGTGAAGGAGTGCAGTGTCATGCACTTGGGAAGCAGAAACCCAAGGGAATTGTATGAGATAGGGGGCAATAGGTTGCTGTGCACAGACCAGGAGAAGGACCTCGGTTGCAGAGAGGAATTACCAGCCAAAAGGAGGAGGTACTAATATCACTGTACAAGTCGCTGGTGAGGCCTCACTTGGAATATTGTGTTCAGTTTTGGAGACCATATCTCACAAAGGATATAAAAAGACTGGAAATGGTTCAGAGGAAGGTGACCAAAATGATTTGGAGCCTGTGCCAGAACACATTTGAAAAGAGACTCCAAGACCTAAATATGTATACTCTAGAGGAGAGGAGGGACAGGGGAGATATGATTCAGACCTTTAAATACTTAAGGAGTATTAATGAACAAACAAACCTTTTCCAAAGATGGGGAAACTGTAATTCTAGAGGGCATAATATGAAGCTGCAAAGTGGTAAACTGAAAGGCAACGTCAGGAAATATTTTTTCACTGAAAGGGTGGTGGATGCTTAGAATGCCCTCCCAATGGAAGTTGTGGGGGAAATACAATGACAGAATTTAAAATGACATGGGACAGATGCAATGGATCCCTTTATCGAAAAAGGATAAAATCAAAATAAATTTAACTGTCTCTGATATCTCAACAAATAGAGGTGACCTGCATGGAGCGGTGGGTACACCCCTAAACAAAGGCATGGAAAGGGGTGACCTGCACGTAGCGATGGGCGCACCTACTCTTGCCACCTTGCTGGGCAGACTAGATGGATCATGCTGGTCTTTATCTGCCGTCATATGCTATGTTATTATGTTACATGTGGAAGTTGTGAAATACCAATCCCTTCATGTAAGTGATGGCACCTGCACATGGATATTGCTGAGTGTCTCCTGTGGAATTTTTTTCCACATATAAATTTGCAAAATGGGTCCTCCAGCTCCACATATTGACAAATACATGTGCACTCCTGTACTATTTTAGAAAAGGTTCCATGTGTAACACTCAGAGCCTTTTCTAAAATACTGTTGAAACTGTGTATGTTGTGACCCCGATGTTTCAGTTTCGATCTCCACATACCTTCACATCTCTTTATAAAACAGGTAAGAAATATGTGGATTCCTCCACAATTAATATTCACAGTTACTCGTCACAGTCTACATGTACATTTTTGCACCTGCCTCAGAGCTAAGACCTATTTTGAAAAAAAATGGACTCACATTAATAATTTAAAAACATGTTAGCTAGTTGAATAGTACTACAAACTATTTTTTTCTCTGACGAATATGGTACCAAACCTTTTTTTCAGTAACCAAATAGCAGTTTACTGCTTCTAAAGAAACAATTTTAGAAAACGTTATCATGCAGGATTGAACTGCATAGGGCACAAGTATTTACAAGGAAGTCACCCTACAGTGACAAAAAGGAGAGAAATTATGCTGGTATACAATTTTTTTAAGTAAGATCATCTGGTGAAGTATTTCTTTGTTCACCCGCTTTACAGTGACTTTCTGAAAACTGCAAATTATATGTTCTTTTATTTTTTTCTAATGAAGCACACTGCTTTTACATGTTTTGCTAATTGCATTGGGTGTTCTTATTTTATTTCTTGAATTATTTAGGTTTAATTCATCATGACTTTCTGTTTTGGCCCACACTTACAAATGCTGCTATTCACTGGCACAAAGTGTTCACCTACAGATGGTCATCAACTGATTATATCAAGGAAATTGTGCACCGTGTATATCTCTCTAAGGGTCATGCAGCATGTCCTTGAGATTACATCCATCATTTCAACAAAGAGAAAAGGGGTTTAAAAAAACCCTGAAATTATAGTTTCAGTTTGCAATATGCAGGACCAGCTGAGGCATTTGAAATATTTTATTGCTGATAGTGAATCTGGCGTGGAAACTAGACTTTTCGACCTAGATGTTGACTTAGTTCAGCTGAAAGATTGAAGCATATACTTTGGGTTCTAAATTATTGGAGTGTGTTTTTAACCTTAGCATTCATATTTCTTTAATTAAATTAAATGTTAAACTCTTTTGCAACCCCTTTGTAAAAATTAAATGTGAGGGTCGATATCACCATTGCCCAATCACATATAAACCAACCAACCAGTGGAGCAGAGCCCTACATGTTGCTTTTCATATTCCTGGCACCCTGTCTCATTGGCTACAATACTTTCACACTTTCCACAGAAGAGAACAAAATCATGCAAATAATCTTTACATGCTGGTGGCAGGATTCTGCCCTCCTTTGCCCTTTGATGAGATGATTTTTATTTTAATAACCAAGAAGATGCCTTAGATTCAAAGGGAAGTTGTAAATTTAAACCAGCCTTTCTCAATAATGAATTGTCAGTTAGTTATTGATTTATTCCGGTGCACATTCTGTAAACATTTCAGACAAAGTGCATCTTATTGTCATGTCGTCCCTCTGGGAACCAGTGAAAATACTATTGCAAAGATGTGCATGTAGGAGAGAGCAGCTTAGCTGTAGTAAGACCACCCATTTAAAGCGTTACTGTTAATCCTGGGTGGTATACTATATCCTTAATATTACATTATGGTTTGTCTTGCTATCGGTTCAGTATTCTTATTCATCCTTTACTCTTTTTATTTTTTTGCAAGATGGTTTTTCTTAGGTCCCTTTAGACTGGATTTGATACACAGAAAACAGTGGTAGATTTTAAAATGACAGTTGATTTTTTTTCTGTTTTAGATAATAACATTTAATTTGACATACTTTACAAAAAATGATCAAAGAAGGAGCTGAATGCATACTCTTGGACTTTCAGGAACATCATTCTCCATCAAATGCATCTTGTTTTGTTTTATAATTTGATGTATTTTAAGAGTGGCTTTATGTATCCTGCTCTAAGTATTTTCCTAAGGGCAGATGAAATATTGAATTAAATGAAAAAATCTATCTAGGGCGGAACCAGAAGCTGTAATCTGCACGTTCCCCTCCCTCCCCCCCTCCCCACACACCACACACACATGTAAACAGAAGTAAGAAGGGAGATCCTGGTTTGTTTCAATGCTGGAGACAGGCACCAGCCTGTCATTACTGTCATCTCTCTCTTCCCTGTACCCAAAAGGTCAGGATGTAGAAAGTACTATGTAGTGTGAACATTATTGTGAAATAGTTAATTTGCCACAGCAGTAGGGGTTCTCACTGCTTTCCCCCTGCCCCTTTATTTTTTTTCTCTCCTACATTTGACAGCATTTTGTCCCCTTGCCACCCTCCTGGTCTAAATCAAGAACAATCCATGTAATCATTTGTTCATCAATTATGTACTATCTGCATGGCACTTAGGCCTTTTTGTTTGTTTGTTTTTAATTTACAAAACATAAAAAATTAAAGCGAGACTCCTTTTGGAGAGGAGCTAGGCATTTAAGAGGGCGAGAAATGGAAAATAGACATGCAGAGAACTAAACAAACATATCGCTTAAGAGTGCTGGAGACTAACACTAAGAAGGGAAAGGCAGGGGGCTCTGTTTTCAAAAAGCTGTCGTCCGTTATCTGTATATGACTGCGAAAGAGAATAAGAGAGAATGTAGATAGTGAACGAAGAGCATAACCTGGGTGTTGAGAAGCCCAAACTGAGGATGATTGCAAAGAATTCTAAAGGAAGTATAGAGAAAGACAAAGAATGTGATCAGCCAGAAAGAATGAGTGAGCTTACAATAATACGTGCAGGGACATGAAGTGGCATTTTAGAAGAGACGTCTAGTAAGAAATACGGGACATCCAAATATCAAGGGGAGTGGCAGCAGTGAAGAGAGGCATGTATAAATGCCTTCTGAAATCACTCTATATCTCCATCCCGAATAATGAACGTCACTGTAACCGGTTATGGAGGCAGGCCTCGTGCAGGTTGCAAGGCTGGAAACATACACAGGTGTAGGCCATTTCACAAAGATGGACATCCCTGAATTGCATGGCCTCAGAAACAGACACTTTGTCCTGCTGGCCAGGATATATCAGAAGAGTGTGTGTGGGGGGTGATTATGTTATAAGACTACGCAGTTGTGCGGCAGAGGGCCAGTAATATGTTTGGAGTACACATTTATGCACAGGTTTTTCCAGGCAGGAAATAATAGCTGTGGCAATGAAAGCTCATGTTGCTCTTCCCTCTGGAAATGAAATGAGCACTTGTTTATACCTTATTCATGGTCAAGGGCAGGTATAGGCATAGACACCTCACCAACAAGGGTTAGACATCTTTGTGCTGTTCTGAAATCATACTGCGACGTGCATCTCCCTTGCTCTGCCCAGGCCCTCATGCTATATGGATGTTCTCACACTGGGATGTCTACATAACTGGCTTCTAAAATGGCCCCGGGAGGACTGCATGCTTTGCATCTCTAAGCGCATGTTTTCATATATCCAGCACATGAATAGGGCTTCTAAAATACCCCCAAAATGATTTAAATCCTTGTTATTTTTCATTTTGTAGTTTGCTTTTTTATTTAACTTTCATATTGAAATACATCATCAAAAGCTGTGTTCAAAATATCAAAAATAATGTTTTTTTAACTCCTTTGCCATTTTATTTGATGGTTATTATCCTTTGCTTTATAACATAAGGCAGTTATTTTTTGGGGGGTTGGATTTTGTGGCTATGTTCAGGCCGCAATCCAAGTGAATGGTGACACTGAGAAGCATGAAGTGCTGTAAAAAAAATGCTCGGTAGCCCCCCCTGTGCAAGTAGAGCCAATGTCGAAAGGACTGTGCATCGGAGCAATTGGAAGCAAGTTAGGCGGGGAAGCTGAGTAAGTACAACCAAAGACTTTTTATTTATTTATCCCAAATAGAAAACTATAGTGCCATGTTAGTCCACTTGGATATTGGAAATAAAGGTCAATAAGCAAGGTGTAGGTGATACCTTTTTATTGGACTGACATATTTTTGACACGCTTTCAAGAGTTGTACTTTCTTCATCAGATCCATCATATATATATCTGGAGATGTAATTCACCTTGAGCTTAGATTTGGAAAAGCAAATGATTAAAGGGTCTTTTACTAGAAAGCGCTAGCTGTCATCGTATGTTCAGCATGTGCAGAAGGCATGCTAGGACACACGTTGACAGCTAGTGCATGGCAATGATTCTTATCCCGAGCTGATTTTTGTGCTGTGAATCATGTGTTGGGTTTTTAAGGGTGCGGAATAGGGGTGGAGAGTGGACGTGGTGAACACTGTGAGCATTGAACAGTTAGCACAGGGTAAAAACCGCACACTAACTGCGACCCTTGCAATTAGCGTAGGTTCACCTAATGCCAACTCAATAGGTGGAGTTAAGGACACCCACACTATGGCCCCTACTACTACTACTGCTACTATTCAGCACTTCTAAAGCGCCATGCATGCAGCACTGCACAGCTAACCTACAAGAGGTAGCCAACATACAAGAGACAGTCTCTGGCCGTCAGAGTCATGCTCATCGGAGCTTACAATCTAGTTAGAACAGTGCATAAGTTAAAATAGTACAGAGTATTAGTCATTTCTATGCAAGGTACGGTGTGGTACAGTTTGGTCTGTAGTTTGGTCATAAATGTTGACAGGGGTTAGAGTGAGATGAAGAAGGAGTCAGGACCTGAATGCAACGGTGAAGAGGTGGGTCTTCTACCTGGATTTGAAGAGGGCCAGGGAGGATGCCTGGTGCACAGGCACAGGTAGGCTGTTCCAGGTGTAAGGTGCAGCAAGGTGAAAGGAGCGCAGTCGGGAGTTTGCGGTGCGGGTGAAAAGCATTGATAGACATAATTTGTTAGCGGAGCACAAATTTTGAGAGGGGACGTAGGGAGAGATAAGAGATAAGAGGTATTGAGGAGCCATAGAGTGAATGCATTTATAGGTCAGCAGGAGAAGCTTCAATTGGATGCGGAACTGGACAGGGAGCCAGTGAAGCGACTTGAGAAGAGGAGTAATATGGGCATGGCGAGGCTGGCAGAAGATTAGTCGAGCAGCGTGATTTTGTATAGATTGAAGGGGAAGGAGGTGGCTCACGGGAAGACCAGCAAAGAGTAGGTTGCAGTAATTGAGGCGAGAGGAAATTAAGGAGTGGATAAGCGTTTTGGTAGAGTGTTCAGAGAGGAAGAGGCGGATTTTGCTGATGTTGTAGAGAAAGAAGCGGCAGGTCTTAGCTACAAGCTGGATATGAGTGGAGAAGGAGAGAGAATTGTTAAAGATAACCCCTAGATTGCGGGCCGAGGGAACAGGAAGGATAGTAGACCCATCCACATGGATTGAGAGAGGGGGAAGTGGGGTGGAAGAGTTAGGTGGAAAGACAAGGAGTTCAGTCTTGGCCATGTTCAGTTTCAATTGTCGATGAGACATCCAGGCAGCGATGTCCGAAAGACAGGCAGAGATCTTGGACTGGGTTGCCAGAGAAATATTAGGTGTAGAGAGGTAGATTTGTGAGTCATCGGCATAGAGATGGTACTGAAAGCCATGGGAGGAGATAAGCACACCAAGGCCTTGGGTATAGAGAGAGAAGAGGAGGGGGCCCAAGACAGATCCCTGGGGTACACCTACATGGAGCGGGGTAGGGGAGGAGGAGGAGCCACCAGAGCATACGCTGAATGAGCGATGGGAGAGGTAGGAGGAGAACTAGGATAGTACGGAGTCCTTGAAGCCAAGCGAGGAGAGGGTGATGAGGAGAAGGTCGTGGTCAACGGTGTCAAAGGTAGCAGAAAGGTCAAGAAGGATGACGATAGAATAGAGGCCCTTGGATTTAGCCAGGAACAGGTTGTTTGTGATTTTTGTGAGTGCCGTTTCAGTGGATTGTAGGGGACGGAAGCCGGATTGAAGTGGGTTGAGGAGGGCCTGGAAGGTGAAGATGTCGAGGCAGTGATGGTGGACTGCTCATTCTAGTAGTTTGGATATGAAGGGAAGGAGGGAGATGGGTCAATAGTTAGAAGGGCATGTGGGATCAAGTGAGGGTTTCTTGAGGAGGGATGTGACAACAGCATGTTTGAAGTCAATGGGGATAGTTGCAGTGGCGAGTGAGAGGTTGAGGATATGAGTGATGGAGGGGGCAATGGTGAGGGGGATGGAACATAGGAGATGGGTGGGGTTTTTTTTTTATGACTGAACATGCGTTCCATAGGGCACATGAAAATGGGAGAGCAGAGGGGGGAGGAGAGGGATATGGATAAGGTTGGATAAGTTACGTGTAGATTTCTTATCAGAGTAGCGTGGGGGTCTATTTCTAGGGTAATGCCGAGATTTCGAGGGAGCAGGGTGTGGGTAGGCATGTCTGGGTGAGTGTACTCTTGAAGAGGGACATGAGGGAGGGAAAATGAAGGATAAATTGATAGTATCGGGCAGGTTATGTGAGGGATTATTTTTGGGGGTAGGGTTGGCGTTGATATTTATGGATAAGTGATTGTGGGATGAATGGGGGAGGGCGGAAGGAGGGAGGAGCGGGATGTGGATGAGATTAGATGGGGTAAGTGAGGAACTTTTTAGTGTGAGAAAGAAATCGGGGGAGGAGGGGGCAGGGTTGGGATTGATGTTACCAGATGAGAGAAGGAGAAGGAGTATTAGAGAGCGAGGTATAGTGAAGATAGTACGGCGGAAGTGAGGGTGGGGTTGCCTTAAAGAGAGGGAGGCTGATTGAATGCGGGGGATGGTGTGAAGAAGCTCAAGAGCCGGTGCAAGGCTAGGGGACAGGATGGAGGGAGAAGTGAAGAAGGTAGAGAGGGGGGCTGGTTGAATGCGGGGGACGGTGTGAGGAAGCTCAAGGGCAGGTGCTAGGCTAGGGGTCAGAGTGGAGGGGGAAGTGAGGAAGGTAGGGTAAGGGTAGGGGGAAGAGGAGGGAGGGTGTTGGTAGGAGGGTAGGCAGTTGAGGAGGATAATGAAGAGGAGGACAATGAGATGTGGGGCCATGGTATTGGGAAGCAAGGTCTGAGCAAGCAATGGATAGCAAGTTCTAGGCAGACAACGGATAGCAATTGATAGGCAAACAAGCAGGCAGTGGGTAGCAGTTCAATGCAAGCAATGGGTAGCAGGCAGTGGATAAGCAGTGGATAACAATTCTAAGCAACAATGGGTGACGGTACTATGCAACAATGGGTGGCAACAGTATGCAATCAATGGGTAGCAGTACTATGCAACAATGGATAAGCAATGGATAACAGTTCAATGCAACAGTGGGTAGCAATACTATGCAAACAATGGGTGGCAACAGTATGCAAAACAGTGGGTGACTACAGTATGCAAAACAATGGGTGGCAGCAGTATGCAAAACAATGGGTGGCAACAGTATGCAAAACAGTGGGTGACGACAGTATGCAAAACAATGGGTGGCAGCAGTATGCAAAACAATGGGTGGCAACAGAATGCAAAACAGTGTATGACAACAGTATGCAAAACAATGGGTAGCAGTACTATGCAAGCAATGAATAAGCAATGGATAACGGTTCTATGCAGCGATAGGTAGCAGTTCTATGCCTAACAGTGGGTAGCAGTATGATGTAGGCAATGGAGCAATGCTAAGCAAGAAGAGGGTAGTGGTGCTATGCAGGCAGTGGGTAGTAGTTCAATGCCAACAATGCTAACAATGGGTAGCAGTATAGTGTAGTCAGTGGGTAGCAAGTTCTAGGCGGGTAGTGGAAGGAAGAACAATGCCAGCAGTGGGAAGTAAGACAGAAGAGAGTTACTTGAAGGTACCACGGTGGAGCTTGTGAGATGGTTTGGTCTGGAGGCGATGTATGGAGGAGCGATGAAGCCTGCTCAACCCCAGCAGCTACGGAGCACCGGATCTCGCACCCCAGGTCCGCACCTAAGGGCCATGCCAAAGGGCCCTCTGGTGAGGCCCTCAGGCACGGGCCCACCAGACGCGGGCGCACCTAGAGGCGCTGAAGAATTTTTAAAGCTGGTCTCTTCGGCCTGATAGGCCTCGCGGTGGGGAGCAGGGAGGAGCTCACCTGCCTGCTCCCTTCCCTGATGCCGATTGGATTGCTGCCTCGATTCCATAAGGCAGATAGTGGGGCATGATGGGGCGGAGACTGGGCGGAGCATGGGCAGGCTGACCCTTGGACATACAGGGCCAATTCCAGGGTGACCTTGTACATTTGGGGATCACCGGGGGGTGCCCTGCTTATTCCATCTCTGAGGTGGCTGGCAGCACCCCCCCCCTCCAGATCACAGGAGCACTGGGACATGGAGGGTGAGTCCCCGCCACCCAATCTGGGCCCCAGCAGCCCCTTTAGGGTCAGGCAGCAGAGACTTGGGGGTCTGAGGCTGCAGGCAGATGGAGCCAATGGGAGGACATCCCTACAGCTATGGGAGAGGCATGCCGGGCCATCCTTGGGCCTGAATCTGACAGCCACTGGAACATTTTGCCCCTGCATTTCAGAATCAGGTCCAAATGGGCCTGCCCTGCATGGGGCCATCTGGACAGATCAGACGTGACCCTTCCAGAATCGGGCTCTTTTTGTATACTGGGTTAGGGCACAGGGCTGCATGTTAATTGCCAGGAACATGCTTTCCATGCCCCAACAATTAATGTGGTAGTGTTACACGTAACGCACCATGTTTTTGATGCTATTAGCATATTAGGTGCAACGTCATAGTGTTGTTTAGTAAAAGGGCTCCTAAAGCTAAAATCCATACTAAATGTAATGGAGTGAACATTATTCCCTGTAGAAAGGCTTAAAAGTATGTGCATATTTCACTACACACATACTATTGTCCACCTAAAGAGAGAAGCATTTCCTGGATTGGATTTAGGTCAGGGGAAAATCTGCACTCGTACACTAAATTTTTAAATTTACACTTGTATATTTTTTAAAAATGTTACCACATCAGCAGTTATCAAGTTTTCCTTTTGAAATCTGCAACAAAAAACATATGTGAGTACAAAAGTATGTGTGTATCTTGTCACTAGAAGACATAATGAAAATTGTTCCAGTTTTGGATTATTTTGGCAACATATATACAAACTGTCATGCCAATAAATTCTTCGGAATCTGAATGTGTATGTGTGTGTATTGGGGGGGCGGGGTGTGAGAGAGAATGAAAGAGACACTGGTCTGCATGTTACAAATCATTATGAATGTTTTTCTTCCCCCCTGTGCAGTCAGGACCATGTCAGCCTAAAGTCCTCCTGCCCATTCACGGCTGTCTTTAGCATGAGTTTTGTCACAGCCACAATTTCTTCAAAGCTTTTATATTACCCCCCAGCTCATAATATTCCACACGCTGAGTGTCAGTTGTGTCCAAACAAAGAGACCCTTCTACTCTGACATGAATTCGTTAAAAAGTCTCCAGCATAAGAATTTACAGCAGTTGTCTTTTGAAATGCTTGACATTTCCTCCCAACTCCTTCGATGTACTTGGTGGGTACAGTGCGTCATCTTTGTTTGAATTTATCACACATAATAAGCCATTTTCTCTTAGTTTAATGTCATCCCCTCGGTAACCGGCAGGTCGGAGGCAACAATGCAAAAAACAGCAAATTTGTCAAAGGAATGTGGAAAGCTCAGTATAAATTTATCTTGTCCTAATCCCCTGGCCCCTTTTAATACCATGATTTTTCATATGCATATGAGAATGTTCAAAGTATGGGGTTCTCACACATTTCAATGCCCTTGTAAAGTACTGAAATGCAAGAGAGCTTGCCTGTCAGCTCCCATCAAGGGTAATTAAAAAAAAGAGAGCATAAACTTTACATTGTGCACTTCTTACAAGAAACCTAACAGTGTTTATTACTGTATGATTCTTCCTCTTTATGTGACAATCAACCACACAAACAAACCAGATCGTCTACTAAAACTACAAAGCCAAACAAAAATAATGGGAAGATTAAACAGCACATTGCCGTTGGCTTCTCGAAACTGTCCCAAGGTTTTAGCAAAACAGAAACACCAAAAATTATGATGCCCGCTAAGATAAGAATGATTCTAAAGGGCAGGAGTGCAGAAAACCTTGATTTTTTTTTTCAGGATGGAGGGTGGAGGGGAGCAAGAGTTGCTTTTTTGGTTTACTCATTGGTGTTTCTTAAGTTATAGCTCTGACTAGATGTTTACTTATTGGTGGTTTTAAGTTACAAGTCTGACTCGATTTGTTTGTGCACCTACTGTTCAGAATCACATTTTTTGGGAAAAAAATATATTTTATGCCATTTCATTGTTCTGTTCACAAAGACAGAATAGCCATTTAGCTGGAGAATATATGGGGATGATAACTCTGCAGGAAATGGAAGGCAATAATTCAAAAGAGGGTTCTGGAGATGACAGAAGATCTTGCAGTTTATGATCTGCGAGAGAGCACCCAGTGTGAACTCAGCCATGAATTCATAAACTCTGGATCATAAATTGTTTTTGTCAATGCATACTAAAACTTTTTTTTGCCAGTTTTTAAAGTTTATTAACTTTAAGTAAAAAATAAATAGACGTTTAAAAGTTTGTAACATAATATCTGAGAATGGTAGTGAAAATATTGTTATTATTATCATCATAAAGGAATCGACGGAAAATGAACACGGTTCCTTAGTCTGTTTCAAAATCGATATTATGACTTTTAAACATAAAGCTCACAAGTAGTTTGGGAGTCCAGTCAATACGGCTCCAAAAACTCCAGTAACAATTAGTATTACCATTGCTGTTGGTCTCCAGTTTTTCTTCTTCTGTTCGTAAGTCATGATATGTTGTTGTTTTATTTCCAGCAGTTTTTCTGTCATTTCTATTACCATCACCTGCTTTTACCATGCCTATACACTTTTAATTTTTCTTTTCACTTACCATGATGCCAGGAGTGTTTTGTTCCAAATGCTTGTCGGTTTATATCTTAAAGTCCCACAAGATCTTGGACAGCTCATGTTCTACATCTTTTTAATAGTATGCTGCCAATTGCGGTTTGCTACAGTAAAACCATAGGGCCCAATATTGAAAAAGGAGTAACAAGGTTTGCAGACCTGCAAACCATGTTACTCCATTTATCTGAGATAAGCAGTGGCACTAACATGGTTAATATCCACATCAGGGCATTCCAGGGATGGCAACACCTGGCTATTATCGGGCAGCGGGGATACTGAGTCGCTGCTCAGTTATGGCTAAGTGGCAAAAGTAAGGTGCAGCAAATGATGGCCTTACGTTCACCGTGGAAGTTAACTGGGCAGCGGCTGAATATCGCCGCTGCCCAGTTAGCTTTTTGCTAATTCAGGTAACCCGTGTATTCAATATGGGGTTGGATATGACCCTGGCATCGAAAATCTGGTTTTAAATCATCCACCATCTCTCAGCAGATGCATTCCAAGATATCATAACAAGGGATATCAGCAAGAGACCAAGAAGGACCAATAATGACAATATGATCGGCATACCTGCAGGTTACCACAAGACTAAACAAAATACTTCAAGAAGAGCTCCATCACTACTGGCATCCACACTATGGAACTCCCTCCCAACAAGTCAGAGGGCATTAAAAGACATCACAGACTTCCGCAAGGCCCTTAAAACCCTGCTCTTTACAGAAACCTATGAGCAGACAGACAACAGTCCCCACCCGAACGGTATTGCAACTACCCCCGTCAACTCCCAATCATCCCAACTAGACTTACGATTTCATTGTATAATGTTGTTACGTACCCTCATGCTAAATGTAACCCTCCAATTGTGATGTAACCATTTTGATTGTAGGATAAGGTGGTATACAAATCTGTCTAAATAGATAAAATAAATAAATAAATAAATAAATAAAGTTCAGCGAGTGGGGCTAGCCACATTAGACTGGCAAGTTGCCATTGCTGAATATTGGACCCATACTTTTGCAAAGATTCCAATGGATTAATTTAGCCACTCATTCATGATACTATAACTTGACATGGTGGAGAGCTAGATTGAATATGAAAGTTATGTCGCCATGTGTGGGACATCACAGTCAATGCTGACTGGTTTTAAAGTAATTTCTTGGCCGCAGCTGCACATTGGGCAGAGGGTTTCAACGTATTATCCACAATGATGCCTAAATGCTTTTTCTGGGTGGTGGTTCCTAATGTGGAACCGTGCATTGTGGAACTGTAGTCTGAGTTGTTCTTGCCTAACCTTGCATAACCTTGCACTTGTCCACATTAAATTTCATCTGCCATTTGGACATCCAGTATTCCAGTTTTTCAAGGTGCTATTGCAATTTTTTACAATCCTCTTGTGCTTTAATAACTTTGAATAAGTTTGTGTCATTTGCAAATTTGATAACCTCACTCGTTATTCCCATTTCCAGGTCATTTATAAATATTTTAAAAAGCAGTGGGCCCAACACAGATCCCTAGGGTACTCCACTATTTACATTTCTCCATTAAGAAAATTAGTCATTTAACCCTACTCTCTGCTTTCTATATTTTAACCACTTCCTGATCCACAGTAGTATACTGCCTCCTATGCCATGACTTTTTAATTTTGGCAAGAGTCTTTCATGGGGGACCTTGTCAAAAGCTTTCTGAAAATCCAGATATACTATATTGATTGGCTCACATTTATCTCCAACCTTCCTTTCCTGTCTAAGGTCTTGGAAAAACTGGTGTTCTGTCAACTTTCCTCACACCTCTCTCCTCACCCTCTTTCCACATCAAGCTGACTTTCGTTCTGGTCACAGTACCAAAACTGTTCTCGTGTCCTTTCTTAATGAGGTGCACACCACCCATGACTCTGCTGATATTTCCCTAGCCATCTTACTTTCAAGTCTCTTCATGGCATATCTGTGACTTCCCACACAGCACTCATATAACACACCCCTGAAAACAGAATCAGGAGATCAGGCATGGTGAACTCACTTGTCACCCCTTCAGCAATAAGAACATGCATCCAGGCCACGAAGAATCGTGCCTTTTCCCTATATGCACCAACCATTTGGAATGCCCTACCTCCAGCAATCCGAGCCATCTCAGACCAGTCATCCTTTAGGAAGGCCTTAAAGACATACCTCTTTCAACTAGCTTACAATCATCCACCCTAAACAAGGCCTGGTACTACGTCTCCACTGTCCAGCTTGCCAACACTTCCACTCCTTACACATTCCAAGTTCATTTCCCCGTTTAACATTTAATTTTTGAGCCGTCTGTTCTTAATACCTATATTATACCTGTTCCATGGTTCTCAGTTCTATGTAACTTCCTGTTCTATGTAAATTGTTTGTTTATTGTTTCATGTTATATGTAAACTGTGCTGATTTTACAGAGTGCAGTATATAAAAGCAAATAAATAAAATGAATACATAAATAAATCTTCCTGACCCTCTCTTCTGTCTTTAACCTGGTTAACCATTTCACTCTCCTCTCTTGACTACATGATTCTGGTGTTCAAGGGACTGCCTTGAACTGGTTCCATTCTTTTCTCTTCTCTAGGTCCTTTTCTGTTCTATGTGGTTCCACCTGCTCTATCCCCATCCCCCTTCCCTGTGGTATCCCCCAGGGATCTGTCTTAGCCCTCCTTCTCTTCAATGTTTTTTTGTCCCTCTGCTGCTCCTCATCCAAAAGCATGGAATCTCAGCTTATTCATATGCTGATGATATCATACTTCTGCATCATTAATTCTTGTCTTGTGGCTGTCTGCTCTTGGTTATATTCTAACTTTCTGTACCTTAATCCATCAAAGTCTGCAGTCATCTGGTTCACATCTGGTGGTCCCTGTCCATCCCTGTTCCCCACGATCCCTGGTGCCCCCATTCTCTTGGTCTCCACTCTTTGTTACCTTGGTGTTATCCTAGATTCCTCCATGTCCTTCCAGGATCATATTTCCTCACTCATCTGTCGTTCCTTCTTTGCTCTTTATCAAATCCGAGCCATTCAACCATTCTTGCCCACCTCCTCTCTTACCATTATTGTTCTCTCTCTCGTCACATCCCGACTCAATTACGGTAATGTTGCCTTAGCTGGCTTTCCCCAGTATCAAATCCACAATCTTCAGCTCATCCAGAATACGGCTGCCCGCATAGTTACTCAGACTTCCCGTATAGATCACATCATGCCCACACTCATTCACCTCTACTGGCTCCCCATTTGGATCCGTATTCAGTACAAGATTCTCACTTTGGCCCACAAGGTCATCCACACCAGCTCTTCTCAGTACCTTTCTGACCTTATCTGTCTTCATTGCTCCCACAGTGCCCTCTGGTCCTTCCATGTCAATAGGTTATACCTCCCCTCTACCTCACAAGCATGCTTACAATCCATTCATTCCTCTGCCTTCTTTTTCCTGGGTTTTGCCCTTTGGCATGTTCTCCCCCAGACCTCTGCCTTGAGCTATCTTTCCATAGATTTAAAGCCATGTTCAAGAACTATGTGTTCTCCCTTGTCTTTGACCTCCCTCTACCCACCACATAATCCTCCCCTCCTCTCCCGAACTTCCATTATTCTCTCTCGCAGTGTGCTTGATACTTTCCTGTCCTGTATTGCATTTGACATTCCTTTCCTTCTTTGCTCCTAGCAGCAACTTTTTTTATTGTAAATCACCCTATTGCTTGCATAAAGGGTGGTATATCAAATACAAAAATAAAGATAAAGATACCTGTTTATTCACACCTTCAAAAAATGTAACAGATTAGTAAGACAAAACTTTCCTTGGCTAAATCCATGTTGGCTTTCTCCCATTAAACCATGACTATCTTCATGTTGAGTAATTTTTTTTCTTTATAATGGTTTCTACCATTTTGCCCAGTACTGATCTTAAGCGCACTAGTCTGTAGTTTCCTGGATTTCTCCTGGAACCCTTTTTAAAATTGGCGTTTCATTGGCTATTCTCCAATCTTGTGGCACTACAGATGATTTTAATGATAGTTTACAGTTTACTAATAGTAGGTCTGCAATCTTATATTTCAGTTCTTTCAACACTTTTGGATGTACACCATCCAGTCCAGGTGATTTACTACTCTTCAGTTTATCAAATAGTTGTAATACATCTTTCCTGTTTATAGATATTTCTTTCAATTCTTCTAATGCATCACCTTTAAATACCATTTCAGGTATGGATAACATCCCTAAATCTTCTTCAGTAAAAACGGAAGCAAAGAAATTGTTCAGGCTCTCCATTATGGCCTTTTTCTCCCTTAATGCCCCTTTTACCTCTCTATCATCTAATGGTCCAATTGACTCACAGGTTTTTTTTGCTACAAATATGCTTGAAAATGTTTTATTATGTATATTTGCTTCCACATCAAGCATTTTTTCAATTTCTCTCTTTGCCTGCCTTATCAATGGCTTGAATCTAACTTGCCAGTACTTATGTTGTTTCCCATTTTCATCATTTGACTCATTTTTTTATTTCCTAAATGATGCTTTTTTGGCTACAAGAGCCTCTCTGACCTCGCCTTTAAACCATGCTGGCTGTTTTTTGACCTTCCTTCCACTTTTTTAAAAAAAGCATGGAATAACTCTGCTCTGCATTTCCAAGATAGTATTTTTAAACAATGCCTATGCTTAATGCAAATCTTTAACTTTGGCAGCTGCTCCTTTTAGTTTTTTCTTAACCATTTTCCTCCTTTTATAGTAGTCTGCAATTTGAAAGCTATAATGTAGTACTGTGGATTTCCTTGCTGTCCTTCCTCCATTAATTAAATCAAACATGATCATGCTATGATCACTATTACCAAGTGGCTCCAACACCCTTATCTCTTGTACCAGATCTTGTACAAGGACTAGGTCCAAAATATCTTCTCCTCTTGTCAGTTCATGAACCAGCTGCTCCAAGAAGCTGTCATTTATTCCATCTAGAAACTTTATCTCCCTAGCATGTCTACTATGACATTGACCCAGTCAATATCGGGGTAATTGAAATCACCCATTATTACTGTGTTGTAACTTTTGTTTCCTTCCCTTATTTCTTTTAGTATTTCATTATCCATCTGTTCATTCTGGCCAGGTGGATGGTAGTACATTCCCACTGCCATGGCCTTCCCCTTTTTCATGGAATTTCTATCCATAGAGATTCTACAGTGTATTTTGTTTCTTGCAAAACTTTAATCCTATATAACTCAATGCCATAACAGAGCGCAACCCCTCCACCAATTTGATCTACCCTATCATTACAACATAGTGTGTACCCAGGTATCACAGTGTCTCATTGGTTGTCCTCCTTCCACAAGGTTTCTGAGATGCCAATTATATCTAACATTTCATTTACTGCTAGATATTCTAACTCTCCCATTTTATTTTTTAGGTTTCTAACATTTGAATAAAGCCATTTTAGAGGTTGTATTTTATTCTTATTCATCTGGTTATCAGTTGATAGGGGTAATTTGGAATCTTTCAGCTCTGTCTACTCTGTACTTAAGGCAGTCCATCACTCTAAGCTTTAAGAAGCATTCTGAAGACTCGCAAAACAAACAGCAGACATGAAGGAGTGAGACTCATAAAAACATTCAGATCTTTATTATGGGATAAAGAAAAGCCACACCCAACACAGGCCGTGTTTCGGCACTCACCGTCCTCAGGGGTGTAATGGCATTAAAAACAAATAAAACATATAAATACATAAAACCATAAATGAAAAAGGAATACTTAAAAAATGTAATAGAAATACAAAAAAGAATAAATAACACAGGTACACTACCAAAAAAATGCCTCCAGTTTTGCAACTGATTCCTATAGATTTTGGGGTGCTGAATCCAGGAAAAATAGCCAAAATGTTCCATCACGTCACGTTTTCTTGCAAAATTAGATTTCTTACCCATATAAGGAATGTTCACATAATTTCTTTTTAGCCGACTGCAGTTTATTTTCTTGGCCCAAAATAGAGGTTGTAATGGTTAACTAACTAGAAACACTCCCTCATGATATTTTAGAGTGTTTTGTATTCATTTTATACATTAACAGGACAATTGGGAGGCGGGGGGCTAAATCCAGTACTCGCGCTGGCGCATGTTCTTTCCTGTTCGCCTCGCCTCGTTCGCTCGCTCAAACACGGTGGTTGCGACATGAACGTTCCTGTCAAATTTCAGTTTCTTGCAAGTTCATTATTACCTTTTGTTTGCTCAGTCGTAATCCAGCTTTATTCTGAAGTGGTTCACTACAGTTGTAGTTTGCAGTGCTGTGTATTTGTGATGGCTCACAGAGCCAGAGGTTGCGTCAACTCTCCGGACAGTTTTTGTTTTATTTGTGGGGAATATACCGTGAAAAAGCGGCAGAGGAACATTTCTGCATTTATTAAAAAAGTATATTTCGCCTATTTCGGTTTGAAGTTAGGCGATCAAGACAAACCGTGGGCTCCTCACAAAGTGTGCAAGACATGTGAGGAAGATCTACGCTTATGGATGAAAGGTAAAAAACAAGCATTTCGTTTCGGAATACCTATGATGTGGCGTGAACAAAGAGACCACAGCAGTGACTGCTATTTTTTCTCTTGCATTGTGAAGGGATACAACTTAAAAAATAAGAACGTAATAAGTTACCCCAACCTTCCCTCAGCAATTAGGCCTATGCCTCATAGCAACGAAGTACCTGTGCCTGAACCACCAAAATCTTTGGATCATATTTGTGTGGACGGTTCTGATCATAATGAGACTCATCAGATGGCTTTTCCCGATGAGTCCAGTACTTCCGAGTTTGAAACTGAACCAGATCCGAAACCTGAACTTTTCTCTCAAGCTGAATTGAATGATTTAGTCCGGGATTTAGGACTCCCAAAAGATGCTGCCCAACTGCTAGGTTCTCGGCTTAAACAGAAAAATCTATTGTCACCAGGAACAACTTTTTATTGGTACCGCAACCGCGAGACACAATTTTTGAAGTATTTCAGCAAAGAGGAAGATTTGGTATTTTGCAACGATATATACGGAGTGATGGAAAAGTTTAAACTCAAGTATGATCCTGCTGAATGGTGGCTGTTCATTGATTCGTCAAAAGACAGCATAAAAGGTGTTCTTCTTCATAATGGCAACACTTTCGCTTCAGTTCCTATTGCTCACTCTGTTATTCTCCAAGAAAAATACGAGAATTTGGCCCTGATTCTTCAGAAGATTCGTTATGATGAGCATAAGTGGATGATTTGTGGAGACTTTAAAATTCTATCCATGCTATTAGGGCAGCAATCCGTTTTCACCAAATATCCCTGCTTCCTTTGCTTGTGGGATAGCCAGGCCCGCGACCTACACTGGGGGAAAAAAGACTGGCCAATTCGGGAGTATTTGAGACCCGGTGAGAAAAATGTTCTTCATGAGAGCTTGGTACCTCGTGATAAAATTCTATTACCACCTCTCCACATTAAGTTGGGTCTCATTAAGCAATTCTTCAAGTTCCTTCCAAAAGATGGTGAGTGCTTTCGGTACCTTTGCTCAAAGTTCCCCCGACTTTCTGAAGCAAAGCTAAAGGAAGGAGTGTTTGTTGGCCCTGATATAAGGAAACTCATTTCAGATGGAGCATTCGCTGAAACGATGTCTGAGAAGGAAAAAGAAGCCTGGGATTCCTTCAAGGATGTTGTTCTCAAATTCTTGGGGAACAGGCGGGATGAGAACTATAAGGATATTGTTGCCAGGATGCTCAATGCCTTCAAAGAACAAGGCTGTAACATGAGCCTGAAAGTCCATTTCTTGCACTCCCATGTGAACTACTTTCCCGAAAACATGGGGGCGTACAGTGAAGAACAAGGTGAAAGGTTTCACCAGGACATCAAGGACGCAGAGAGAAGGTACCAAGGAAGATGGAACACCACTATGATGGCTGATTTCTGCTGGTTGCTGCTGCGGGAAACCCCAGATGAAAAATACGCCAAGCAGCGCACCAAGAGAAGCATTCGGGGGAAGAAGAAACGGGCCCACCAGGAGATTGATTGACCCAAGAATGACTTTAAAATCTAAACTGTGTTGACAAATATCGTGTTTTTACTAAACTTTGAAATAAAAATTTGCTAGTTATTACCACAGTGTCGGATCTCATTTATTAGAATGTTATTTTCACACCATCGGGTGTTTGTCTTCATGTATTGCAATGGTGCGGTTTGCGTTTTCTATTCTTACATACATACCTGTACAACATTTTTTGCACATTTCTTTGCTTTGCTTTGTGTCTAACCTCGCTCTTATATGCTCAATGTTTGTGCACATGTATGTGGCTGTTTTAAGTGCAGACAATTTTGCTACCATCACAGTGTGTTTTGTTGACATTACTCTATTCTTATGTGCTGCCTTGTTACAATTTTCTTTATTCTTATTTGAATAACTACTAAACAATTAGTATAAAGAATTCATCCAAGAAACTTTTATCTCGATTGCACTCATTCTGAAATGTTCACCTCAAACTGCTAACCCAATGTAGCAAAAGATCTGTACGTGATGGAGCAAATTGGTTACCAGATTTGGATTCAGTGCACCAAAAAACGTAAAAATCAATCGAAACATTAGAGGCAGTTTAAAAAGAATATTTTTTAGTGTACCTGTGTAATTAATCAAAATATGTCAAAACTGAATAAAAGCCATTCTGAATCAAATAATATAAATTATGTACATAAAACTACATTGTGCGCTATTTACATAATAGGTAGTAACCAATAAAAATAGAAACATACAAATATCAGAACATAAGAAAAAATCAGAAACTTCACTACGGGGGTAAAGAATATGGAAGTAGCAAATTGCAGTGATACTACCAAATGGAAAAGGAGTTCATGTACTTCCTATGAATTCATTTGGTTGTTTTCTAATTCCCCCATAGATTCTTGTTGTCGGTTGGCTAGTTTACAACTTGTAATGTAAATAGAATGCTTAGTGCTAAACTGAGAGCAGTTTTATTTATAATATTTGAGGATTTAGCCTGTGCTATTCTATTAATCCTTAGAAAATATGATACATCACAATTGAAAACTGTGGCTCATACAATATATTTTTTTATTTTACAGAAAGTACATAGAAGGTCTTTAGTTCGCTTCAGATATTTGAGTGCTACAGTATTGGGTAGTGTTCTGTCCCCTCCCTTTGCTCGCATGATCCCCTTTTACATTTGATAGTATCACTACAATTTGCTACTTTTTTACTGTTTCTATTACATTTTTTAAGTATTCCTATTTCATTTATGGTTTTATGTATTTATATATTTTATTTGTTTTTAATGCCATTACACCCCTGAGGAAGGCGAGTGCTGAAACACAGCCTGTGTTGGGTTGTAGCTTTTCTGTAACCCCTAATAAAGATCTGAATGTTTTTGTGAGTCTCGCTCCTTGGTGTCTACTGTGTACTTAAGGACATCTGGGTTACTTTTATCTTTATTGGAACCTCTTTATTGGGATGCCCTAACTTCCCTCTTTTGTCAGCATCCTTCAAGGATGCATCCTTCCGAACCATGAATCTAGTTTAAAAGCTGTTCTATCTCCTTTCTAAAGGTTAATGCCAGTAGCCTGGTTAAGGTGGAGCTCATCCTTTCAGAAAAGCCCCTCCCTTCCCCAGAATGTTTATTTATTTATTTTCCGCTCACTAATGTGGTGGATTACAAGCAGTACATACAAAATCATATGAAGTAAAAACAATATTAAAATCTAAATTACAAAGTAGTAAAAAACAAAAACTCAAATTCATATAAAGACATAATAATTAACATAACATAAAACCAAACAAACACAAAGGCTACAATTAGAGCAGTTCTAATTTACAATTCTTAACATAATTTAGCAAATGTTTGCCTAAAAATAGTAAGCTTTTAACTGTCTTCTAAATGATGACAAATCAGAAACCTTACGTAAACCTTTTTAACATCTTTGTTAGTGATATAGTGGAAGGGCTGTGGGGTAAGGTTTGCCTCTTTGCAGATGATACCAAAATCTGCAATAGAGTAGACACCTAGGAAGGTGTAGATAACATGAGGAGGGATCTAGCTAAGCTTGAAGAATGGTCTAGA
Source organism: Ichthyophis bannanicus (assembly GCA_033557465.1). Taxonomy (NCBI): domain Eukaryota; kingdom Metazoa; phylum Chordata; class Amphibia; order Gymnophiona; family Ichthyophiidae; genus Ichthyophis; species Ichthyophis bannanicus. The sequence continues at coordinate 15,061,397 of CM066036.1, read as the reverse complement.
ATTTGGCAGCTGGGATTTAATGTTAAAAATTGTAAGGTCATGCATTTGGGCTGCAGCAATCCAAGGGAGCAATACAGTATAGGAGGTGAAGTACTTTTGTCCACTAAAGAAGAGCGGGACCTAGGTGTGGTTGTGTCTGATGATCTTAAAGTAGCTAAACAGGTAGAAAAAGCGACGGCAAAAGCTAGAAGGATGCTTGGGTGCATACGGAGAGGAATGGCTAGCAGAAAAAAGGAGGTGATAATGCCTCTGTATAAGTCTTTGGTGCGACCTCATTTGGAGTATAGTGTGCAGTTCTGGAGACCGCACCTTCAAAAGGATGTGAACAGGATGGAGCCGGTGCAGAGGGTGGCTATTAAAATGATTAGTGGGCTTCATTATAAAGCATATGAGGACAGACTTAAGGATCTTAATATGTACACCTTAGAGGAAAGGCGGGATAGAGGTGATATGATTGAGATGTTTAAATACCTCCGTGGCATAAATGTTCAGGGAGAGAGCCTCTTTCAATTGAAAGCAAGTTCTGCTACAAGGGGACATGGGATGAGGGTGAAGGGAAATAGATTCAGGAGTGATATGCGGAAATATTTCTTTACGGAAAGTGTAGTGGATCCATGGAATAGTCTCCCAGTGGAGGTGGTAGAGATGAGGACAGTAACTGAATTCAAAAAATCATGGGACCAACACAGAGGATCTCTAAAGGCAAAAAGAGGACTGTTGTAGTTGTTGATATGGAAGGACAGACTACATAGGCCATGTGGTCTTTTTCTGTCATCATGTTTCTATGTTTCTATGTTTCTATATCTGGTAATATATTTCACAAAGGTAGAACTGACAGAGAAAAAATTCTATTCCATAATGCCTGATAGTGTATTTCCTTAAAATTTGGAACCACCAATAAAGTAGCATCTTGGGAATGTAAAGACCTTCGTGGACAGTAGAAGCTCAATAAGGAAGACAAGTTGAAAGAACCAATCTGAATAATGCATTTAAATGCAATCATCAGAACTTTAAACTGTGTCCGGTATTTTATTTGAAACCATTGTAAAGCGTATGACTTAAGCTGAATATCAATAGAGCAGCCATTGCCAGTAATAATACATGCAGTGAAATTCTGCACAGACTGTAAAGATTGAAGAGTGCCTACTAGTAAATCTAGAAAAAGACTATTACAATAATCAAAGGCAGAGAACACCAACGTTTGGATAAACAAGTCATAGACTACTTCTTAGATTTTTTCGCCTGTCTCTTGAACAGCTGTTCAGGAGCTTCTCTGGGGAGTGTCCAGCAGTAGTCATCCAGCATTGTAGTGGACCATTTTCCCTGGTATCCTTGCTCCGTCGTTGCGATATCCTGGTGAAAACATTCACTAACCATACCACAGTTGTCAGGGAAGAAATTGAGATGGGAATCAAGGAAATGGATCTTTAGAGACATATTGCAGCCAGGTTTCTGATACTGCATCAGCATGTCTTCAACTAGTTTCTTGTAGTTTTCTGCCCTAACATTCCCGAGAAAGTTTGACACTAGGCAAAAAGCATTCCATGCTTGTTTCGCATCACCCTGCAGCAAGTCGTTGAACCGGTCATGTTTGAAGAGCTCTCGAATCTGAGGACCCACAAAAACTCCCTCTTTAATCTTTGCTTCGCTGAGTCGAGGGAATTTTTCTTGCAGGTATCGGAAAGCTGGCGAAGTGCAGTCTATGGCTTTCACAAAGTTTTTCATCAAACTTAGTTTGATGTGAAGGGGCGTGTAGCAGGATTTTGTGAGCCTCAGCCAGAGCTGGGTGCTGGATATTCTTCTCTCCAACTGTTACATTTTGTCTGCTATTCCATTCTTTCTGCAAGTAGTGCCAATGCCTTGCTCGGCTATCCCACTCACATAAGAAACACATGTATTTTATATATCCCTGCTGCAGTCCCATTAAAAGGGCAACTACCTTCAAGTCACCACAGAGGTGCCAGCTGTACTTGTTATAGTTAATGGAAGTCAGTAGATGCTTTAAGTTATCGTATGTCTCTTTCATGTGGACGGCATGCGCTACTGGAATAGATGGAAGATGGTTTCCATTGTTCAAAAGCACAGCCTTCAGACTCAGTTTTGAAGAGTCTATAAATAGTCTCCAGTCTTGTAGGTCATGAGTGATTTTTTTTTTTTTAATTTTTATTGTCATTTTCAGTCAATATACATAACCAAAATACAGTGAAAGGTCAATCCAAAAATGCAATATGCATAACAAAAGAAACATAAATAGAGGAAATATATCTAGGATAAAGTCCACATTATGGTATCAGTGATGTCTATACTAATTACAGAATACAAACATAGGAAATCTAGAGATAATATAATCCCAACATTTGGAGGCAACAATTAATTAAACATCAATCCTGTCTACCACCTGCCGTCCTTCCAAAACGTTTTCAAGATGAGACACCTCCGTAAAGGTATACATCGCATCCTCCAGACCAACAACACATTTGCAGGGGAAGCGAAGAAAAAAAAAAAGCACCCACTGCCAAAAGAATTGAGCGTGCTGTTGTTCTTTCATGTGGACGGTATGCGCTACTGGAATAGATGGAAGATGGTTTCCATTGTTCAAAAGCACAGCCTTCAGACTCAGTTTCGAAGAGTCTATAAATAGTCTCCAGTCTTGTGGGTCATGAGTGATTTTTAAGGCATTCATGAGGCTTTCAATATCGGAACAGAATACCAGATTACTTTCCTTTCTGAAGACAGGCTCCAACTGCTGGTGGCGCTTTCGATATAAAGTAATGTTGACATCTTCTTCTAGAAGATTCCATTGTTGGAGTCGTGATCCTAGCAATTCTGCCTTGTTCTTGGATAAGTCCAAATCATGAACCAGGTCATTTAGTTCTTCCTGTGTTATTCTGTGTGGAGTTGATATGCATCCCAGTGAAAATCTGGGTCACTGCATGCTGACGGACCAGGAAAAGAACAGGTCGGCTCACCCTTGTCCTCATCAGATGAATCAAGAGAATATTCTGATGGAGGTTCTGGAATAGGAAGTCCCTCACCATGTGGAACTGGTCTCAATGCAGACGGAATGTTTGGGTAGACTATGCTTGACTTCTTTGCTTCGTTATTCCGCTGGAAAGAGGAGGAACCAAGCAGAAGTAATAGTCATTTATGTGTTTGCTTGGCTCTCTCCACACCATGGGGACTACAAACGGCATTGATGGTCTTTTGCAATTCAACCACTGTGAAAGCTGTGTTGTACATGTAGCGCAGCATATAAGTGGGGCCCAAGGCTTGTCTTGGTCACCAATCTTGCATTAGAAGTAAAGATGATATGCCTTCTTCAGTTGAGAAGTGATACTTTTCTTCTGGTTGGCAAATGTCACTTCCCCACAAATGTAGCAGAAATTGTCAATGGTATTAACGCACTTTCGCAGCATTACTGTTCTGTATTGTACCTAAATGGCTAAAATTATATGATTAATAAAAGTTACATGTAGCTTAAACTGTCTCATACACAGTCTGAAATATTCTAAATGCTCAACCTTTCCGACGCATATAGTACACTGCTGACATCAGATGGCTTCAGCAGCCGTCTGGCAGTAGTATTGCATTGCATCAGAAAATGATGCAATCAATTCTGGATGATGTGTGCATGCTGGTATTATGCAATGTGATGCAATATTACATCATTCAAGCCTTATTTGGGATGTTGTTGCTGTCCTACTGGATAAATTTACACGGTGAAACGTCAAAAATGAACTACATGCAATATCTTCAAAACCAGAGCCAATATTTTTTTTAATGTTATATTTGTGTTCAGCTCACCAAGATACTACAGATTAGGGCCTTTTAAAGTCAGTAATGATTTCAATGTTGACCAGTGTTACCAGAAATAGAAAGCATATCCAGAGGAGTTCTTGACAGAGTTAATATTTCAGTTTTTTGATAAATTAAGAGCCAATTTATTATGAAACATCCAACCACAAATGATATCAATATAATGGGTAACTTGTAGAACAGTCATCAATAGAATCAATAGGAACTAAAAAGTAAACATCATCCGCATATATCCAAAAGTCTAAACCTAAGGTACCAAAAACATCACATAGAAGAGCAATGAAGATGTTGAATAACATGGCAGAAAGTGCAGACCCTTGTGGCACCTCTGCATTCATAGTACTCCAAGAGGAAATGCTGTAGGAAGATTTCACTTGCACAGACCTATCTTTCAGAAAACATCTGAATGAGGATAATACCAATCCCTGGATCCCCAAAGATTCCAAACACTGAATCAGTAATTTATGGTTTAAAGTATCAAAGGCAGAGGAAATATCTAAAGTAACAAGCAGATATGCCCTTCGTTTATCAAAGCCCGTAAGAATCTTTTCCATCAATGTTAAAATCAATGACTCCACCCCATAATCTATTTATTTATTTATTTATTTAACAAATTTTGATATAGCGCTTTTCTACAAGTCAAAGTGGTTTGCAAACAACTGAGTTTTTACAATGAACAAGTTATGAACAGAATTAGAACTTTTACAATGAATATAGAGAGAGTTCAGTGAACTCATGACAATGAATACTTTTAAAGCTGAGAACAAGCAAAACTATATATAATGAGATGAGGGGTTGGCGATTGTGGGGTCATGTGGGTTTAAAGAGGGTGTGGGGAGTGGGGTCATAGGGGTTTCATAAAGGTGGAGGGAATGGGGTTATAGGAGTTTCATGAGGGTGGGATGGGGGGACATGCTTCTGGGCATGAGTTTCTGCTTCTTTGACATTATCGGTTGCTTATTGTCAAAATGCTTTTGGAAAATTTGAGTCTTAAGTTGTTTACAAGTCAGTGGAAGACCTGATGGTTCAAATTGCTAGGGGTAATGCATTCCAGAGGGTGGGGACGTATAGTGAGAATGTTCTTGCTCTTGTAGCCTGCTTTCAATTGTGAGTCCATGGTGGGATACTGAGGAGGTTCTGGGTACTTTTTTCTCCTTAGTCTATTAGAGTTCAAGGTATGAATTAAGGTGTGTAGTTGCTCTGCTGATTTCCTATTAAGAGTTTTGTGGATGAGGGTTAGAACCTTGTATTGTGTTCTTGAGATGATGGGGAGTCAATGGTGGTGTTTGAGGATGGGAGTGATGTGGGTGTGCCGTGAGGCTTTGAAGATGGTTCTAGCAACGGTGTTTTGGGCGAGTTGCAATGGAAGGATTGCATACTTAAGTAGTCCTTGATAAATGGAATTATAGAGGAGTGATGGTGGCATGACAGGTTGTACGAAATATATCAGTGGATAGGAGAGAGCGTAGGTTTCGTATGTTTTTTATTGCTTTGGTGATGCTGTGAATTTGTTCCTTGAAAATTAGTTGTTTATCAAGTATAATTCCAAGGTAATTTATTTGGGTGCTGACTCGAATCTCAGTATTGCCAAGATTGATGGAAGCAGGGGGGGGGGGGGTGAAGTTGGGGTTCTTTGTTATGGGGAAGAGCTCTGTTTTACTGAGATTGATGGATAGATTATGATGGTGGAGTCAGTTGATGGTTTCAGTGAGGCAACTTGAGAGTAATCTAGAGTGGAGGTGGAGAACAGTGTGAAAATCATTATGGCATCAGCGTATATCAGAAACTGGACTGGGAACTGTTGGAGGATGTCACATAGAGGTTGAATGTATATATTAAACAGTAGAGAGGAGAGAGATGATCCCTGCAGTACACACAGGTTAAGGGTAAAAGAAGATGAGGTGTGTGTTTGAATCCTTATATGCTGATTATGGTTGATGAAAACATGAATGGAACCATTTGAGGGGGATGCTGTGGATTTCAATATGGTGGAGCTTCTTAAGGAGAAGCTGGTGCAATTTGGTGTCAAAGGTAGCAGAGATGCCCAGAAAGAGCAGAAGGAAGCCTTGGGTGAGTGATTTGATGCCTATAATACGTGAGTTTAAGAGGGAGGTCAAAAGGGTTTCCTTACTGTGATTCGGTCTGAATCCATACTGCTGTTTGTTTAACAGAGCATTAAGGTCTATGTGATCTTGGAGTTATGTTTGTACAGCTTTTTCAGTGATTTTGGAGATAAAGGGTATACTGGTTATGGGTCTGCAGGAAGATAGAGAGTATGGACCCAGTTTTGGTTTCTTCAAGAGCAGTCTTATTGATGATTGCTTGAGGTGGCGGGGGGGGGGGGGAGGAAGGAATCCTTGGGTGAGAGAGGAGTGGACAATGTCAGATATTAATGGTAGGAATTGGTCCTTTGTGACTTTCAGACAGAAGACTGAACAAGGATCGAGAGAAGAGGTTGTGGTATTGAGGTTGCTGAGGATTTTGCTGAGCTCCATATGTGATAGAGAATTGAAGGTGATTCAGTGGTAGTCTTGATAAGTTTCCTCATTTGAGGATGGGACATAGAGGCTGGTGGATGGTGTAGGTTTGCTCTTGGCTGGTAGGTATGAAGCCTTGTCTTGTGGATTAAGAGATGGATCCCGATTTGATTGAGATGGATCTTTGATGAGTGATTTGACCGTTTTAAAGAATTCTCTAGGTTTGTTGATGGCGTGTATGAGGAGGTTGTTGTAGTATTCTTATTTGGCCCGGATGGTGGATTAATGATATAGCTTGAGTTCCTGTAGATATTTAGATTTGATTTCTGAGCTTTGAGTCTTTCGCCAAAGATGTTCAAGATGATTCAAGCTGCATGTCCATGTTTTTAAAACTGAGGAGTACCAGGGAGCATGTGTTTGTTTGGTTCTAGTACAGACTTTTGGTGGGGCTATAGTGGCAGCTGAGATGGTTGAGTTCCATGAGCACACTTTGGTTTCAAGGTCTTTCTGTACTGGTAAGGAGATTAAAGATGGGATTTTTTTTTGGATAAAGGCTTGTTTGTTGAATGAGAGAAATTTCCGAGTTGTTGGAGGGGAGCTCTGAGGTGCAGTTTGTGTGCATGAGTTGGGTATAATAAGAGATTAGGGGGTATGTTTACTAAAACCCCGGTAAAGTGCGGGCCCCGGTAGTGTGCAGGTGCCATATAAGGTGTGGGCGTTCCGTCCTGAAAAAGAAAAGCCGGAATTTACATATGCGCTAAGGTGCGCGGCGCCCATGTGCGCCCCGCACCTTAGCGCATGAGATAGCTGCGCGGGAGGCATAAGCGGCGTGCTGAAATATAAGGCAAAGAGTAGAGCCACAGCACAATGGTTAAGACACTGACCAATGGTGCAAGAATCAGGGGTTCAATCCCCCACAGTGCCCAATGAAGATAGCTGGCTGAGGTGTTAATTTATGAGGCACAGAAATACTGGGCGGCATAAGGCGGTGCGCTGATGTTTATGGAGGCATTATAATACTGGGAGGTATAAGTGGCGCGCTGATGTTCAAGAAGAAAAGCAGAGCCACTGAACAATGGTTAAGACACTTACCAATGGTGCAGAGATCAAGGGTTCAATCCCCCACAGTGCCCAATGGAGACAGCTGCCTTAGGCATTATTTTAGGAGGCATTGAAATGATGGGCGGCATAAGGCAGCGCGCTAATGTTTTAGGAGGCTTTTTAATATTGGCCGGCATAAGGCGGCGCGCTGATGTGCAACCACAGGAACAGAACCACAGCACAATGGTTAAAATACTGACCAACAGTGCAGGGGTCAGGGGTTCAATCCCCAAAGTGCCCAATGAACAAGGCTGGCTGAGGCATAACATATTATGGGGAAGATTGCTTTAGGAGGCATTTTATTCATATTTTAATTATCACTACTAGCAAACGCACTCTCAAAGCGTGTTAACATAAGGCACCCTATAAGGCACATTTTAAAGTGCACTGTCAGCCAAGGCACCCGAGAATGTTGCTTATAGGGCGCTTTAGAGGGTGCCGTATGAGGTACCGCAAGGTCAGTGTACTGTTTTTTATGGCAGCACTGTGCAGTTTAAGGAATGAAAAGCATAAGTAGGTGCGCTGACAGGCAAGGAGGAGCAGCAGTGGAGCACAATGGTTAAGGCACTGACTGCTGATACAGGGGTCATGAGTTTGCTCCCCAGTGTGCCTAATATGTAAAGCTGGCTGTGGCATCAGCTTTGCATTGTACATATTTTGTCCTGCAGCACTTTATTTTTATGTTATTAATTGCTGCCAGCAAACACGCCCTCACGTGCCGTAATTGAAGGTGCCGTATAAGGCACCCTATAAGGCACTCCATAGGGCACATTATAAATTGCACTGTCTGCCACAGCACCCTAAAATGTCCCCTATAGGGCACCCTATAGGTTGCGTCACAGGATAATGTATAGTGCACCTTATATGGACGGGAACCATAAGGTGCCCTATAGGGCGCCCTATAAAGCACCCTCAGAGGCACCTTATGGGTACAGTACGCTGAGGGTGTTTTTGCTGGCATCAAAATATGTACATTAAAAAAAGATAATGTGTTGGACAACCCTATCAAATAACCCCACTGTGGGTTTGAACCCATGACCGCTGGCTTCAGAGACAGTGAAGTAACCATTGGGCAACAGCTCAATAGCTGCTAGCAACCCCCTGGCTGGCTGCAGAGAGCATGCACGTCACCACACAGACAGTCTGCTGTGGTCACCAGGATAGGGTTAGCCCACCCATACCCATGATGCACTGCACATGCAAATCAGCTGTCCACAGATTAACACAAGATGGGCAATGCACCCCCACAGCACCTCGGCCTGGTAGAGGGAAGTGACCATGTGCACCCACACACCACCTCGGCCTGGTAGGGGTACTGACCCTGTGTTTTACTGGCACAGAGTAGCTACACACCGTCACATTGTGCGGGTACTGTGCTCACCCTGAGGGTGCGGTGAGGCGCCCAGGACCAGGTCCACAACACCTTCCATGGCTGAAAGAGGCCATGTCAGTGGTCCAAAGCAGTGTTAATGTGTGAGATAGGTAGTTTCTGCACAAACACCTTGGATATCTCTGTCTGTTTCAGTCAGGCATGGACCCCCAGGTGGGCGATGCACCACCACCACCAACCCCCCCCCCCTCAGGGCAGCAAACAGGGTCTCCTATCAATAGATCCACATTCTATCTCCCTGCAAAGGTGGCAGTAGAGAGGACCATCAACCCCAATCCTGCTGAGGGACAGGTACCCCACAGGGCAGTCAATGCCGCTCTATACACATCCATAACACAATAGCAGACAGAAGGCCTGGATATGGTAAGCTGCACCCCACCACTATCTGATATTCTCCTGCAGCATCAGCCACTGCACCCTGCAAGCTGCTCCATCAAGACACATACCAGCTGCAAACAGTGTGCTAGTTAGTCCACAGTGCATGTTCCCAGTGGAGATACATGCACCCAGAACTGGGATGTCAGCATACACAGCAAGCAGATAAATCAATGACTGGGCCCCAAAAGGAAACCCATATTTATCACATGAGAGAAATACTATATAGCACGATGGGGGTGCCTAGCCATGATGTGGTCACTGCACAGTCAGGGTGAGAGTGATCTCTCAGCAGGACATACTGAGGTCACCCTGTCTGTGTAGGTGGTGGCCGGGCACTAAAATGTCCCAGTCAGTGCCCTATGCCCTGTGCAGATGCACCCTGGCCAGGCCACCCTGTCCAGCCTATACCCATGGTACCTTGCTCCTCATTATGCACATTGGCAGCCCAATACTGGCAACATTGCTGGCAGTGTGGGCTGTGGAAGGTGTTTGCAGCCACCACACACTGGATAGACAGACAGCCACCCCCACACCTATGCCAGCATTGTGCTACTATAGAGGAGTCCAGCAGCCATACCCACCACACCAGTCCTGGGCACAGTACAGGCATGGATACGGTACGCAATACTGTTGGGGGTCACTCCCCAGGGTGGTAAACACTGTCAGACATCACAATGATTGTTATGGTGGAGATCAATGAGCAAAATGTGCTTAACGTAGGAATTGATATCTGCCAGTTATCATGGGCAGCGTTTGATAGCTGTGTACCATATACCCAGGTGTAGGGTGGCATTGCTAAGGTATGCAACTGCTAGTATTGGGAGATACAGACAGGGCCCAATGTCCTGCCTCTCCAGGAGGCATTGGCCAATGGGGCCTGTGGGTGTGTCTGGCCCTGTTGGCTGCTGCTTTACGGCAGAGTGTCCCAACTCCAGTCCTGGTGTTCCAACCACTGTTCAGGTTTTCATGCTGTCCCTCATAAATATGCATGAGCTACATCAGCATACCATGGGGGTGGTGCATAGATATGCAGCACAGGCATCTTTATTAGAGGCAGCATGGATCCTGAATGGTGTGGGGCCCTCCAGGACTGCATTTGGGAGACTCTGCTCTAGGTCATGCGGCTGTTTATGGTGTCTGTGTTTGGTGTGGTAAAATATAGGCGTATGAACCATGCGTATGTTCTCAGCAATAAAGGTTTGTCCTTACTATCACGGTTTAGTTGTAGGAAAAATATGTGGACTGGATTGGCAGTAGCCCCAGCTGGGCTTTGAACCTGTGACCTTCTGTTCCTGCACACACTGTCTGTGTGCACTGCACCACCGTGTTGCCACAGATATGCTGTGTTCCCTGGGGAGTCCATGACTGTACATCTGACAGAGCCTGTCTGTTGCGGTGGATGGTGCCAGCCTGCACAGGCCTAGGCCACTGTCTGCTGTGGTTTGCGGCCCCTGCCCCCTCCACCACCTGTACCCTTCCGCCAACATGCAGACATGTCCCTATCTGGGAAAAAGCATATGACCTGATTGAGTTGTGGCACTCCAGGACTGAATTTGGGGGACTCGGCTGTAGGTAATGCCCATTGTTATGGTTTGTGTGCGGTGTAGGGTAAAATATAGCTGTTGGAACCATGCTTATGTTCTCTGCAATAAAGGAGTGTCTGTACTATCACTGTTTAGTGGTGGGTAAAACTATGGGGACTGGGTTGGCCGGAGCCCCAGATGGGATTTGAACCTGTGACCCTCTGGTTCTACAGGCACTGGTTGTGTCTGCTGCACCACACTGTGGCCACAGTGACAGTGCAGTCTCTGGAGATAGGAAACCTGGCCGCACGAGTCAGACACCCTGCTCTGCACAATTTTACTGTGGGCTCATTTACCTTGTATGGGTACAAAGGTGCAAATAAACCTCAAAAATGACCTCCAGAAAAGGGGAAAAAAACCAAAACCAAGCTGGGCAACAGTGATATCAATGGGCAACATAAAAAACACTCCCAGGAAAGCTCCAATAAAATGCAGTGATTTTTGAGAGTCTACGGAGCGTAGACCCTTCCAAAAATCATTTCTTTTTTTTGGAGCATTCCTGGGAGTGTTTTTTATGGTTACCCATTAATATCACTGTTGCCCAGCTGGATTATAATTTATTTGGAATTTGTTGTGGTCATTTTCAATTTATATTTGCTATTTTGTTCTGTGCACATGTATCACACTGCTCACGTTTTGCAGGTTTCCCCGGTTTTGCTGTACATTGCTGACGTAAATGGTTTCTCTTCCCTTTAAATCGGCTCTAACGCGAGGGTTTTACTCGCGGTATATTTTTTGCCGAAATTCAGCCCCGCTCCTGTGCGGGGAGCCTCTCCCCTCCCACTCTCCACCCATTGACCCCGTCCCCCCGCCCCTCGGGAGCCTTCCTCCGCCCTTGAAATGCCTTTCCATGCCTCTATCGCGCATCAGTGCGCCCCGCTCTTGTGCGGGCGGCGTGCACGCATGCGGGGCACCAAAAATGCACTATTAGCGTGCGCTAAGGTACCTTAGCGCACGCTCAAGTGCGCCCCGCACATTTGCGCGGTTTAGTAAACATACCCCTAGGTTGTGATCAGAAAAGGGGACAGGTAACATTGATGGTGGGATATATCTGTGGGCATTTAGGAGTCAATTTGAGAATAAAATCATATCCAGGATGCCACTCTTAGCATGGGTAGGGATGGATCTGATCTGTGTGAATTGTAGATCTGTCATGGCTTTAAAGAAGGCTGATGATTGGGTGGATGATGCAGATGGGAGGTTTAGATCTCTGGGTAGGAAGAAGTCTTTGTGGATGGACGAATGGAATCAGATTTCTTTCAGTAAAATGGTGCGCTCTTCAGCGCTGGTGTGAGGGGGTCTGTAGGAAAGACAAATGGAGAGGTAGCAGTTGGAGATTGTGATGATGTCGAGGTTAGGGGTGGAGGCATGATTTATGCTGCTGAATTCAAGTCTCTTCCTTGGGAGTATACAGACTCTGCCTCCTCTACTTGATGTCCGAGGACAGTTATGGATTTTGTGGGTGGATGTGTTAAGCTGGTTGATCAGGACGTTGTCATTCTCAGTGAACCAGGTTTTGGTGATGCATAGTATGTCAATCTTGTTGTCAGTTACGTAGTTTGGATTTTGTTGCAGGCAGATCGTGAGTTAATGCGGGCACATCTTATGGGATTGAGTTGCTGTATGGCTTTCTTGTGCTTGGCAGTAGGCTCGCTTGAGACAGCTGTGTAAATTTTGATGAGACATCCATATTTTATGTCATGATGAGTGCTGGATGGGTGCCATATGTTTGTGGTTTGTTTGTAGGAATGGGTAATAGGCGAATGGGAGATTGAGTGAACATGAGCGCATGGAAGTGAAAAGGGGAGAGGAAGATGATGCTCAGGATAATCAGACAGTAAAGGGAAAGTATCATTTTGCTGTGTGATAGGATTAGTAAGGGTTAATACCTTGATTCTCATAGATGATTGAGGGCATTGAAATCCTTGGAGCGGAGCCTGGGAGTGGCAGTATTTTCAAGAGCTGGAGTGATGCTGCAAATTTGTTGTATTGGCGTTATATTACCTTCTTTATTCCTCACCTAAGGGCCTCGCCAATGGGCCCTCTGTCGAGACCGTCAGGCATGGGCCCACCAGAATTGAGAGTTGGATATGATTTTATATTTTTCTAAAAATCCCTGGAGTTGTAACAATACACCTTTCTCTAAACTTTTGCCAGACATGGCAGAGTTGAGATAGGATGATAATACATGGGATCAGTCTTACTTCCAGAAGGATTTTTTAATAAAGGAAAGACAGAAGCCTTTTTTAGTGCTATAGGCACAATCCCCTGGGCAAAAGAAACATTAATAATTGTTATAATTGGCTCTTTTAAGATGTCTCTTAAGTCCTTAAAAGTTTTCAAAGAACATAATTCCAGATGGCTAGAAGATGCCTTCAAGGAGGATAAAATCTCCGCGACCTGAGTTTCAGAGATTTCATCAAAAACAGACCAAGAAAAAGAACAATCAAACAATGAAGATAAAACATCTTAATGTAGCTAAATTTGAAGACTTAAAAGTATTGCAGATATGTTCTATCTTGGTACCTTGATAATACATAAAAATTTGAGGGTCAACTTCTACCTTTACGTTCTGATCTGCTACCAGGGTTACAAGGCTTTTAACTACAGAAAAAAAGAGTGTGGCGAAAACCCAATTTAGCCTCAACCTGAAAATTATAGTATTTTTTTACTTTCATCCATCAAAACCTGATATCATGCCAAAAGTGTTACAAACTCCTGTTTCAGGTTAGGGCACAGTGAAGATCTCCAGCAATGCTCTATCCTACTAAGATTTCTACGAAGGTCTATAAGCTCTGTCATGAACCAAGGTTGACTACGATAAGTATTCTGTTAGGCTTCCTATTTTTCAAAGGTGCCACACTACTTAAAGAATTCTGAAGGGATTCAGTCCAAAAATTAACAGTAGACTCAATCCAGTCCTCTGAGACCCCTAGTCCAATCAGGTTTTCAGAGTATCTACAATGAATATGCATGAGATAGATCTGCATACAATGGAAGCAGTGCATGCAGAGCTATCTCATGCATATTCATTGTGGATATCCTGAAAACCTTTCTGGCCTGGGGGTCCCAGAGAACTGGATTGAGAGCCACTGTCTTAAATACTGGTTCAGGGACTCCTCCTCAAGTTTATCGTCCACACCTGTTTGACAACCAGCTACAGTGCCAGCTCTTTTTACCTCCTCTGTTTATGAATAGCAGAGGTTCAGAATGCATTGACTGAGAACAATATTGTCTCTGTTTTGTCCTAAGGGGCAACATTGCTGCTCCATTGCATCTCCCCTTGTCCCCCTACATCTTGATGGCATAACCAACAGATCTATGATTATGTCTTCCACTTCATTCAGGACATCATGGACCTCTATCATGCCTCCACTCAGCTGTCCCATTTCATGGTTCAGAATCCCTAACCACTGAAGACATTCCTATCTGCTGTGACATGGCATGTGCAGCACAGCCACCCATGGGTGGTATAGGTGGCAAGACTGACCATACTGATGATGATAACCAATGGTGTTGCAGAGGAGTTTGTGAACTGGAATCGGTACCAGTGATCTGGGGGCATTGCGGTACTTAAGGAGACTCTGAATTTTATTCTTGGGACTGATGTACAAGCGGGGCACTGTGCAAGATGGATGGAAAGATTTTGGAGGAACTTGGGATAGGTGACGTCCTCCAGGGGGAGGGAGCAAAGGAAACAATGGTGATGCTTCCAACAGGTTGCCTGGAGAATTGAAGTGGTGGTCAGATCTCCCTATGGAGCTCTGGGTGGCCGCCTCTTCACCTTCACTGCCTGATGTCTGAGGTCCTGGCCAAGAAGCATGTGGGTCTTTGGATCGACGGTGTCTGTGAGTGTTGCAGCGTTGTCACGATGACAACAGGCTGCATCCCCTGGGTTTTTTGGGTCAGATACTGTGCCAGGAAATGGGTCAGGAGGTCTAGTATGGCTGTGGGCACAGGCATGGTTAGTAAAGCCAGATATGGAGTGAGCACTGTGGTGCAAGCAGGTGTTTGTGTCCGGTTTGGGTTGCATCATGCAGCGCTGCAATGCTGACTGCATGGTGAGTGCTTTCAGGATTGGCTGCCAGATGTACCTGGGCTGCTGGATCTGAAGGGACTTCTGTCCCTGTGTCTGCCTCCGTAACTGGGGATCAAGGAGCTGCTACTACTGCTGTAGCTGACGGATTTATGTCAGCTGTGTCTGTTAACTGATCTCTGCCTGTGTCTTCCCCTGTCTCTCTTCTTCCATGGCACCAAGCTGGCTGGGGGGGGGGGGGTGAGTGAAGATCATTGGTACTGTGGGGGTAGAGCCTGTGCCATGTCGGATCCCCCCCTTTGGCATGGCGATGATCTCTACTGCTGAGCTGCCATCCGATCGCATTAAGGGTGGCAGAAATTGTGCTTTGTGTGAGGTCTGCCGGTCTGGGGAGTGAATGGCGATGGAGATAACCGCATTGGCTGGTGGCAGATTTTGATTCCCCCACTGTTCGTTCCTCACAGGACCTGGATAATGCCATGTAACTGGCTTACATGCTGCCACAGTATACCCCTGACTCTGCTCTTTCAACCTCCTGTGTCTGTTGAAACCTTGGCCTTGTTAGCTGAGGCCTTGACCTCGACTGTTGACTCCTCTTCGCTGGTCTATCCCAGAGTCATCTCTCTCCTCTTCAACCTATTAAAAACTCTGCTGCATGGCTTATTTTCTGCCAGCCTCGATACTGATATAACCCCTCTTCTTAAATCACTTCACTGGCTCCCCTTTCTTTTCCGTATCCATTTCAAACTTCTCCTTCTAACCTTTAAATGCATTCACTCTAATGCCACTCACTACCTTTCCTTTTTCCTTTTTCCTTTTTCCTCTTTCCTCTCTCCCTACACCCCCTCCTCATGAACTCCATTCTTCCGCTGGCTTCCTTCTCTCTATGCCCTTTTCTTCCACTGCCAACTCCAGACTTTTGATCTTTTCACCTTGCTGCTCCTTATACCTGAAACAAACTTCCTCTATTTCTACTCCAGGTCTCATCTCTTCCCCTTTTCAAATCCATGCTAAACGCTCCCCTCTTTGAGGCTGCCTTTAGATCCTAATCCCCTATTCTACTTACCTCGCTCTCCCTTGAACAAAGCGACAAAGCGATGGGACCAGATGGGATACACCTGAGAATACTGAGGGAACTTGGGGACGTTCTAGCAGCTCCACTGACTGACCTTTTCAATGCTTCATTGGAGTCAGGAGTGGTGCCAAAGGACTGGAGAGAGGCTCATGTGGTGCCTTTACACAAAAATGGAAATAAGGATGTGGTTGAAAACTACAGGCCGGTTAGTTTAATTTCGGTGGTGAGTAAATTATTGGAAACGCTGCTGAAAGAGAAAATAGTGAGGTTTCTGGATTCCAGCGGATTACAGGATCCAGGGCAGCATGGATTCACCAGAGGCAGGTCTTGTCAGACAAATCTGATTGATTTCTTTGACTGGGTGACCATGGAGTTGGACCGAGGAAGAGCCCTAGATGTGGTGTATTTAGATTTCAGTAAAGCCTTTGACACTGTTCCTCACAGGCGACTTATAAACAAACTGAGCACCCTAGGGATGGACCCTAAAGTTACGGCTTGGGTTAGAAATTGGTTGGGTGGGAGGCGACAAAGAGTACAAGTAAATGGAGCTCACTCTGAGGAGAAGGATGTTATCAGTGGTGTGCCCCAGGGATCTGTCCTTGGTCCGATTTTTTTTTTTTATAACTTTATTTATCAGTTCATAATACATGCCAAGAACAACCAACAACAAGCCTTCGTCCAGGTGAGCTCTGATCCTTGTCGAGAGGCTAATGATCTATACAAACATGGCAAACTGAGAAGATGGAATCATTCAAACTGGATTCATTTTTATATTGTCTAACCTTTACCCCCTCCTCCTCCCCTCCCTCCCAGGATATCGATGCTTGACCTAGTACAAGCATTATGTTTATGTTTATTTACTTGATTAACCGCCCTTCTAAATTAATCAGAGCGGTGTACAATATACAAATTAACAGAGTGAGGCACTAGGCCAGAAAATTGAAAGGAAGTTACAATATTTCAAAGGACAGAAGAGAGAGATTGGGAAAGAGAAAAGGTATAGACCAGGAGAAGGAGTTCACACAAAGAGGGTGGGAAGGTTGAAGGCAAGGGAGAAGAGATGAGTCTTTAAGTCACGTTTTAAAGAAGGATGATGGGGTTGCATTGCAAAACCTGTGTCTTTTGGGGAAACTGCTAGGTACGTATGACCTAGATTGGCCACTGTTGGAAACAGGATACTGGGCTTGATGGACCTTGGTCTGACCCATTATGGCATATCTTATGTTCTTATGTTCTCCCTCCCAATCGCAAACCTAAAGTTCTACCCCCTCACTCACCTTATACCCATTTAAACTCTCCCCCCTCCCCCTCCACTCTATGTATCGCTATTACCACTACACTTCCCTAACAACCCACATTCAAGATTTCATTACGGCATAACGGGCCCAGGTTTTGGATGTATGGTTGGTCCGATTCTTTTTAACATCTTTGTTAGTGATATAGCGGAAGGGCTTTCAGGTAAGGTTTGCCTCTTTGCGGATGATACCAAAATCTACAATAGAGTAGACACCTAGGAAGGGGTAGATAACATGAGGAGGGATCTAGCTAAGCTTGAAGAATGGTCTAGAATTTGGCAGCTGGGATTTAATGTTAAAAAAATGTAAGGTCATGCATTTGGGCTGCAGAAATCCAAGGGAGCAATATAGTATAAGGGGTGAAGTACTTTTGTCCACTAAAGAAGAGCGGGACCTAGGCGTGGTTGTGTCTGATGATCTTAAAGTAGCTAAACAGGTAGAAAAGGCGACGGCAAAAGCTAGAAGGATACTTGGGTGCATACGGAGAGGAATGGCTAGCAGAAAAAAGGAGGTGATAATGCCTCTGTATGTCTTTGGTGCGACCTCATTTGGAGTATAGTGTGCAATTCTGGAGACCGCACCTTCAAAAGGATGTGAACAGGATGGAGTCGGTGCAGAGGGTGGCAACTAAAATGATTAGTGGGCTTCATTATAAAGCATATGAGGACAGACTGAAGAATCTTAATATGTACAACTTAGAGGAAAGACGGGATAGAGGTGATATGATTGAGATGTTTAAATACCTCCGTGGCATAAATGTTCAGGGAGAGAGCCTCTTTCAATTGAAAGCAAGTTCTGCTACGAGGGAACATGGGATGAGGGTAAAAGGAGATAGATTCAGGAGTGATATGCGGAAATATTTCTTTACGGAAAGAGTAGTGGATCCGTGGAATAGTCTCCCAGTGGAGGTGGTAGAGATGAGGACAGTAACTGAATTCAAAAAAGCATGGGACAAACACAGAGGATCTCTAAAGGTAAAAAGGGGACTGTTTTAGTTGTTATGGAAGGACAGACTAGATAGGCCATGTGGTCTTTTTCTGTTGTCATATTTCTATGTTTCTATGAACCCTTTATGTCTCATGTTTGTCTGTCTGTCATGATTAGTTTGTGAGCTCTATTGAGCAGGGGCCATCATTTATATGTGTTTGACAGCGCTGCATACACCATGAGGAACTATATAAATGATTAATAGTACTAGTAATAGTAGACTGTTAAGCATTTTATTGACTCCTTATTACTGCTGTTAACTCTTGATTTGTTATGAATCCTAGATTACCGGATGTGTTCTACATCGTGTTTGCTGCTTGCTATACTGGTTGTTCATTGATTGTTGATTGCTGCTTGTAAAGATCACCTCACGTTCATGGTTAATAAAGTGCATATTGTCTAACCTTTCTCTGTCCACTAGCTTTATCCTACCACAGCACATGTAGGCCAAAAGCCACGGCTATGGAGTCACCAGGTGTGGCTGACTCATCCTGCTTGTCTGTGGAAAGTGAGGCTACTTACCTGTAACAAAGGTTCTCCGTGGACAGCAGGATAAGTCAGTCACACATTCCTACTCACCCACCCTACAGACAAAGAGGACACCTGCCCCTGAGGGGCAAAGTACCTGCCGTCCTACCTAGGAGGTCTCTTCTTGGGACAAACTGAGCCATGTAGAGGCAGGCCAGCGGGTAAGGGCACCTTGGCAAATGCTCAGAGCTCTAGGAGAGCATTTCCGTCCATACGGCGCCATCGGTTGACATCACCAGGTGATGCTGTCCATAGAGAACCCCCATTACACGTAAGTAATCTCTCTTTTTAGTTCTATTGTTTAGTTCAATCAAAGAGAGAATTCCACACAAACCTGATAAATTCTTCCATCAACAAACCCAGAGAACTTTTCGAAATAGTAAAGACCCTGACAAAAGAGCAAGCAGCAGAAAGAGAAGTACAAGTTGACCCACAGAAATTCGCCGACCACATCAAAGACAAATTTCACTCCACAGAGCGCACAACACCCAGTGGAACCACCAGAACGAACGTACACCCCAAAACCTGGGGCACATTCTACTCACCCTCAAAAGAACAGATATCCCACATCATCTCCACAATCAACACAAGCACTGCTCCTACAGACCCTTGCCCAGTGTCATGGGTCAAAGCCACCAAATCAAGCCTCATCCCAACCATTCATAAAATGGTTCACAACTCACTCACTCAAGGACTCATGCCACAGCAACTAAAGCTTGCCTCAGTAAGACCAATCACAAAGAAAACTACTCTCGACAAAAAGTACCCAGCAGCATACCGACCAATCTCCAGCATACCCTTCCTCGCAAAAATAATCGAAAAGACGGTTCAACTACAACTTCAGGAACACATTGACGAACACGGAACACTCGACGACAACCAACACGGATTTCGTCCCAACCATGGAGTCGAAACTCTACTGATCTACCTCTTCGACAGCATCATAAGAATAATTGACAACACCAGGAATGGAATTATAATGATCTTCATCGACATCTCCTCAGCTTTCGACACAGTTGACCACAATACGCTCCTGGAGAGACTAAAGAACACTGGTATACACGGTACCACATTGAAATGGTTCCACTCGTACCTAACCGAAAGACAGCTACAGGTCAAGGTGGGACATGACACCTCCCGACCCATAAATGTCCAACAAGGAGTACCGCAAGGATCCGCACTCTCAGCACTCCTTTTTAACATCTACATCCAACCAATATGCAACATTATGAAAGAGAACAACATCCAATACACAATATACGCAGACGACATCATGGTATACTCCCCGATATCAATCGACAACCCGGACTTCTCTAAGATAACAGACTGCCTTACCCAAATGACGAGGTGGTGCCAAAACAACAACCTCGCAATAAACTACAACAAGACCGAAGCTTTAATCATCACTCGGAACCAAAGCTTCATACACCCACCAAACATAAAGATACAAAGCACCACGATACCGATAAGATCAGAGGTGAGATACCTTGGGGTTACTCTGGACAGTAAACTCAACCTCAAACCACACATAGACAAAACAATCCAAAAAGCCTACTACAAGATGCGAATCATCAGGAGACTGAAACCACTCCTCGCCCCAGAACACTTCCGTACCGTCTGTCAAGCACTGATAACCCCAATACTGGACTTCTGCAATCCGATATACCTTGGACTACCGAAACAAGCCCTCAAACCACTCCAACTGGCACAAAACACTGCAGCTCGAATCATATCCGGAGCCGCATGGCAGGAGCACATCACACCTACATTAAAGGACTTACACTGGCTCCCAATCAGTGCTCGCATCAGATACAAGACTATCATAAACCTATTTAAGATAAAACAGCACACATCAGCCAACAGCCTCCACACGCTCATACAACCAGAAACCAGCGCACGTCCTAGAAGAAGTCAAACACGCAACCGAGTCAGTACCCCAAATGAATACAAGCACACACGCAAGGACACAACAGACAGAGCTCTCTCCATGGCTGCTTCAACAATATGGAACAATCTACCGGACGATCTAAGGGCAACTCCAGACCTCAAAGACTTCAGAAAACAGCTGAAAACCATGCTGTTCATAGAGCACTATGGACACATCACATAACCTAAGAGAATGTATAACAGCACACCAAACCTCCTAACACTGTATGTATATAAAATGTGTTTTTAGCACCACTGTAAATAGCCCACCTTGTACATAGCTCAAACAAATCAAGCACCCAACACAGCCCTCACACAACTAAGTTTCACCCTCACTGCATGTATAACACACCCACTTTACCTGATTGCTTGCTGTGATACCACCTTGATTATTAAGATAAGGCGGTTTAGATACTGTTAAATAAATAAATAAATAAATTGTTGATGAGGAAGTTTATTTATTTATTTTTATTTAAATCGCTTATATACCGCGCTCTTCAACATCAGTGCGGTTTACATAGAACATGAGGTATTTTACGGTGGGGGTTAACACCGTGTTACATATAACAGGTAGCTCAACTTGGATAACAGTATTAACTAAGTTGAATAGTAACAACTTGTCGACCCTGCAGGCCATCTAATGAAGGACATAGGAAAAATGTGCTCTTCTTTGGAACTCGTGAGATAGTAGCTTCTTAGCCCTGAGTGTAGGATAAAGAAAAGAGAGGCAGCATATTGGAAGGATGAAGTGGCATCTACTAGTAGATGACATCTATGGAAAAGACCATATTGGCTATTCAGTCCTTATGGCTCTGAGAAGTATTACACTTGAAAGAAGAGATGTAAAAAATGAATAATACAAGAGAGGGAGGATATTTAGGTTACAGATCAGGTACATAAATGTGACTAACATCTCAGGTTTTCAGGCATCTCTCTAGCCACATGTTGATAACCCTTTGTTGGGTGAGTGTAAGTAATCTTCTGCTATTGATTTTCCAAAATAACACCATTTTGAAGAATGCTACAAATCAATGCATGTAAATCATGTACATACATTTTATGCAAATGCATTCACATGGTATTCCACTCCACGCCCCCAAACCTCACCACACCGCCATCAATTCCATCTTGCTACTTTTAAATGCAAGTGCTCAGCCATGGGCAAAGGGACCATTCTAGCCAGGTACCTACTTATATGCTGATTAAATCCCTTTCTAAATTGTCCTTCTGATGTTGGGTTTATCATCATTTCATGTGCATTACACCATCTTATGTTGCTCATGATAACAGTATCAAGTATGTTAGGGCAATGATTCTCAAACCTGTTTGGGGGACCCCAAGCCATCTGGGTTGTCAGGATATCTACAACAAATATTCATGAGAGATAATTTGCATGCAATGATATATTATATGCAAATCAATCTCATGCATATTCATTGTGGATATCCTGAAAACTTGACTGGCTGGGGGTTTCCCAGCACAGGTTGGGAAGCAGTGTTTCAAAGGATTTGCAGATTATGAGTAACCTTGCAGGACATGCAATACATACGCCTCTCCTGTGGAGCCCAATTTACAAGGAGAGTGCCATACAGTGCTAATCATACACAGTATCAGAACCCGTCTTATGATGAGAGCACACACCCAGTGAAGTTAGTGAAGAGACATTGCAACTTTGCAAATGTGATACATCACAGAGAAGCCATTTGGTAATTACATTATATTGCAGATGATTTTCAGCACGTGAAGTTCAGAGATTTATTTGCTTCATATTGGTATTTTTATCCTGGACTTTATGCTCAGAAAGAATGTTGTTGTTGTTAAGTGCCGTCGAGTCGGTGTCGATTCATGGCGACCCTCTGAATAGTTTTTCCTAAACGTGTTTGGTCTTCAGTCCAGTGACTCATTGTTGACAGACTGGTATTCATAGCTGCTGTTATTGTATCGATCCATCTCATTGCTGGTCTGGTCAGAAACAATATCCTTTCTATAAATGCAGGACTCATCTGAGAGTTGTGTAAGTCTACCAGAAATGCCATCACAAGAGCTCACCTGGAATTTGGAAACATTAATTCAGTAAAAGTGCTTCATAAAGACAAACAATTTGAATAATGTGGTAAGGAAAATCAGCAGGAAACTGTAATGTTTATAAAGTTTTGAAAGAAACCTTGATTGATCATTAGGGCACATTATTTTTCTTCATTTAGATGGTATTAATAAGTTTCACATAATTTTGATGACACTCTGTAAAGTAAAATGGAAATGTTTTTTCCTTGTCAAAATAAATATGGTGTTACAGTAATAAGTTAAATAAGGGTTTCTTCTAATTCCTCCAACAGAGTTTAAAGCCAAACCAGGAATCTGCATGGAAAATAATTTTGCTACATTTTGGGTTATTTTGAGACATTTCTCCTGATGGTTAGGCATTTTTCTTTTCATTTCTTTCCATTTTTTTAAATTAATTACAATTTTTAATACATGCTAGAACTTTTTAATACACAGAAGTCAACTTTCCATATGTTAACTCAGAAGTCAATGTGGGTAAAGTTGATTTTATCCACACCAATTGTTTGTAAGATGCATTAATGAACCAAATATATGCTAATGAATGCATATCGCTAAGCCAGACCAATGTCAGTAGGCAATAGAGATGGGCATAGCAGTTCTTAATCTGCAAATTTAAATATTTGGCCAATTCACTGAACCATCTCGGCACTCACACTAGTATTTATGCCCAGGTAGAACTCTGCACTATTTATTAAGGGGGTAATTTTAGAAGCTCTATTCATGCTTCAGACGTCTGAAAATGGGTACCAAGATGTCTCCAGAGTCATTTTAGAAGCTTGATTTGGGGGCATTCCAAGCATGACGACGTCCAAGTATGAACAGAGGCGTGGTGGGGATGTTTTCAGGAACCTGGACGTCCCCATCTCATCTCAGAAACATCATGGATGTCTACCTTGCATCTAAGTTTATACCTGCTCCAGGCATGTATAAGCCTTTGGAAGTGTTTGTTTTAGCTCAAAAACATCTAGAAGGTGTAGCCAAGATATCATTCCATCAGCCCAGTACACAATGACAGCAGCAGTGGGATTTGAATCCTGACTTCCCTAGTCTTAGCCCACTACTCCAATCATTAGGCAATTGCTAGACATCCTAGTTCTGCAATGCCCTTCTGGGGACATCTACATAGTCGCCCCCGCAGGTGTACACAAATTGGGCAAATCCACATTTGCGAAATCGTGTCTGCATCTGGATGTGCCTGCGTTTTGTTCAGATGTTCTGGCTTAGACGTCCCAGATTGCACTTGGATATCCTTTCTAAAATTCCACTTCATGGCTATTTTGTGGCACTTTGGACATATAAACAAGAATCTGATGTTCCTATTTTAAAATACTATTCTAGCATGTATGTCGATAAGAAATTAATTATTCAGATGAACAATTCTGAATACTACCCACAGGGCCAGTGTAAGGATATAAGGAGTTCTAGGCAAACCCTTATTCTTGATGTTCCCCCAAGCCCTCACCCTACCCTCGTCCTTAGTATCACTGCTGCCACAACTGCTACATCTCTCTGGTCCTCAAGCGGTGTCAATGACAAAAAGAAAGGAAAGAAGTGTGGCACGAACACTCAGAACCTCTGTATGCTGTTTTCTGACAGTCTAGTTAGTCCCAGACTTCCTTTGTTCATGAGGTGGGACTTGCAGGACTTCCAGAGAAGAGCATGCTGGGGTTCAGAGGCTCCAAAGCACACTTATTTCCGTTTTTTTCATTATTGCTACTGCCTCTGGTCCTGGGAAAATATGGCAGTGGTACCGTGGCAGTAATGGCAGGAATGGGAGAACAGAGGCCTTTTGAGGGCACTTTTTGTCAGCCTCCAAAGTTTAGCGCTCTAGGTAGCTGCCTAGTTTGTCTAATAGTGCTGCCAGCCCTGGCTGTGCACTGTAGCGTGCAATTTACAAAACTCTGCAAATCCACACCACCATTTCCAGGAGAGATTCTTCTTTAAGAACTTTACACCATCATGGGACCTCTCATTAGAGGATGAAGATCACTTTCTCCTGCTCGACTATCTATAGGAAGAATTGATTGACACTGTTAAAGATCATTAGTAGTAGTAGTAGGAAAGAAGGCTAAGCTCACCTGATTTTCTACAGTAGAGAAGATCATGCTGACAGATCATGCTGACAGTTTCATTGATTATTTTTTTCCACCAGTTCTCTGAGATGCCTGTTATGGGGCAATTTTCAAACTTTTGTTTTGGAACAAAGTCTATGAATACTTTTTAAACTACTGCCATTGTATGCAAATCAATTTCATACATATTCATTAAGGATATTCTGAAAACCTGGCTTGTTTCCGGCCCTCAAGGACTGAACTTGTGCCGTATGCTAAAAACAGAAGGGTCAATATTTGAATTGCAGAAATCAGTGTCTTTTTCATACATCAGCTATCACATAGTAAAAATGCAATGTGTGCCTTTGAGTCAGTCCTGACCCTGAAGCTCCTGGGTTTTCTTTGCAGTGTCATCAGAAGTAGATTGCCAGGCCTTTTCTTCTGAAGCAATGGAGGGTTAAGTGACTTGCCCAAGGCCACAAGGAGTGCTAGTGGGAATTGAACCCTGGTTACTTGGTTACTAAGCCAGTATTCTAACCACTAGGCTACTCCTCCACTCCAGTGATATAGTAAATGACAGCAAATAAAGACCAGCATGGTCCATCTAGTCTGTCCATTAAGTTGCAGAGTTGTACTGGTCACTCTGTGTAGGATATCCCTGCTATTTTTGAAGTTATTTAAGTTTACTTTGATAACATCCTTTTGCCCTATAAGGATTCTCTGTGTGTCCCATGCCTTTTTTGAATTCTGTCAATCTTTTGCTCCCACCACCTCCTTCAGGCATTCCAGGCATCCACCACCCACTACCCTTTCCATGAAAAAGTATAAGAACATAAGAACATAAGATATGCCATACTGGATCAGACCAAGGTCCATCAAGCCCAGTATCCTGTTTCCAACAGTGGCCAATCTAGGTCATACATACCTAGCAGTTTCCCCAAAAGACACAGGTTACACAATGCTTGCACTGGGTCAAGCATTAATATCCTGGGTCCCTTCTTAATAATGGTTTATGGACCTTTCCTCCAGGAACTTGTATTTCCTGATGTTGCTATTAAGTTTATCCCATTGCAGTTTCATTTGATGTCCCCTATTTCTTCAGCTTCTCCATCTCTGAAAATGGCTTTGTTTTTTCATTAGTACTCTTTAAGGCCCTGATTTTGCAAGGCGGATAGCGGTGCTGCACGACCTGCTGGGATTTGTAGCCTTGCTATTTGCCTTCTCTGTATTCCGCCTCCCATTCCCTCTGCATGCTGCAGGAGGTGGGAGCGACATGGGGGCAGAGAGTGGGAGGAGTGTGGGTGGGACTGGCAACCTGACGTACAGGGCTGATTCTGGTCACTGCCCTGTATATCCTGGGGGCACCATGGGGATGGCCAGATTATTCTACCTCAGAGGTGGAATAAGCTCTGGTCACCCACCTAGATCAGCCAGCCAGCCCCCCGGCAGCATCAGTGGCAAGGCATGGCGAGTCCCAACCGCCTGATCCGGGCTCTGGCTGGCCCTGTCGGGGGTCAGACTGCAGGGTAAAGGGGGACAACAATACAGTGGGTTGGCTGGGAGGCAGTAAGGACATTCTCTGACCGACTGCAGGGGCATGCCGGGCCATCTGTGTGCCCAATCCTGCACCCATGAAAGCATCTTGCTCACACGGTGCAGAATCGGGTCCTAACAGGCCGTCCTGCTAGGGGTCATCTAGATGGCCCAGACATGCCCTTTGCTGAATTGAGCTCCACGTGTTTAACATCTGTCTCATATTCCCTCTGTTCCTTCTCTCTTCTAGGGTATACATACTGTATTTAGATCTTCAAGTCTATTATTTAAATCTTCTGGCGTAGGCCCCATATTATTTTGCTCAAATTTCTCTGAACCATTTCAAATCTTCTTATATCCTTTGCAAGGTACCATCTCCAAAACTGAACACAATACTCCAAGAGAGACCTCACCAGTGGCTTCTACAGGGGCATTAATACCTCCTCTTTACCAGTTATTCCTCTCTATATACAGCCTAAAATCCAGAAAAATGGCTTTCATTATCTAGCCCAGACGTGGAGAGAGTTGAAGGATTGATAGTGTGAATTTTTCTAAACATGTTGGTGGAGATCAGGCAAGACCAAGATGGAGGGTGGTTAGGATGAAGTTTAGCAGGTCAGATAAGGTGGAGAAGTTGGAGGGTGAGCAGTTGGAGGAGAAGACAAGTTCAAGGCAGTGGCTCTGCTTGTCAGTAGGAGTGGCAGAGCACCCCTGGAGGTTGAATGTGGAGGTTAGGGAAAGGAGCTTTAAGTCATAAACTAATCCATTTGGAGAAAATTGCCCTTAAAGGCTTCCTAGGGCATCTAGAACCTTCCCAGCAGCAATAGCTGCAGCTGAGAAAGGTAAAGTGCTGAACTGTAGAAATGGAGATCATACCGTACCATACTCATGGAATAGAATTCCAGAAATGCACATGCATATAATATATGACTGCAGATCCTCCAGGTGTCAATACCATTGTGTGCAAAATATGGATTCTACTGTCAAAACACTCCCATGTGCATGTTCCACAGCAATAAGCATGCTCTCCTGTTAGTACACATTTTGTGCACAGAAGTTATTTGCATCATTCTCCCACTGCCACAGTGAATAAAACAATTCAAGAATAAGTGGGTTACAATGGGTTCAGATACATTTTGACCTGTGACACAAAGGCAACCATTCTTGAAGTTATTGCCCCTACAAATTCCTTTGCCTTCCTGGAACATTATGAGGCTCATGAAATCAAATTTGAGGTAGAACTAGAGGTGACCAGAGTTACTCAGTGCAAAACACCCCCCCAGGCACTGATAAAATATCTCAAAGCAGAAAGTTGATATTGCCAGGGGACTCCATTATCAGAGGCATTAACTTGGGAACACAGTTCAAAGATTCCAACAAGATGAAATGCTTTCCAGGATACTCAAATAGCAGGAATATAAACCAATTACTTTTGCCCAGTATTTATGGAAGAAAATCCTGGAGAAGGGTCACAGTTAGATGACAAAAGGTACACATGTGAATGAAATAGATACCACACCTGGCAACTTGAAAAAATGATACATTCCAGGATTCTGAGGGAGCTCGGTGAGATTTTGGTGAATCCTCTTAATAGATCCTTAGATAAAATAGATGTTCTACAGGATTGGAGAAGAACTGATGTGGTCACTTTTTCCAAACAGTGGTAAAAGAAAAGAGGTTGAAAACTGCAGGATAAGGAGACTTACCTCATTGGCCAGAAAGGTAATGGAGACTCTCTTGAAGGAAAGAATAGTGAAAGTTCTACAATCCAATGGATTACAAGACCTGAGGCTATATAGTTTGCCACAGCCATATTGTTCCAGACAAATGTGATTTCTTTGACCGGAGAATTAAATTGAGGGCATGTGCTGGATGTGGTCTACTTGGATTCCAGCAAAGCCTTTAAGACTGTTCCTCATAGGAGGCTCATAAATAAACTGAGCAGCCTGAAGTTAGGATCCAAGGTGGTGAAATAGATTAGAAACTGGTTGACTAACAGATGACAGAGCATGATGGGAAACAGAATTTACTTGGAAGAAAGAAAAGTGAGCAATGGAGTGCCTCAAAGGGTCGGTCCTGCGGGTGATTCTGTTCAATTTCTATGGAAGCAATATTGTTAAAGGGTTAAAAGGAAAATTTTGATTTTTTTTGTGGATGACATGAAAATACACAAAAGGGTGGTCACCCTAGAGGGAGCTGACAACATGAAAAAGTATCTACAAAAATGAGAAGCATGGTCTAATGTTTGGCAGTTATGACTGGATTTTTCACCCAAAGTAATGCATTTGCAGTACAGAATCCAAAGGAGCAGTATATGATAAAGGGTGAAAGGGTGATATTTAAGGACCTGAAGAGAAACCTTGGGGTGATAGTGTCTGAGGATCTTAAGATGGTGAAAAAATGTTGCAAGGAAGTAGCCAAAGTTAAAAATGCTAGGCTGCATAGAGGGGGGGATAGCCTGCTGAACCGAGGAGGTAATAATGCTCTTGTATAGATCTTTGTTGAAGGCTCACTTAGAGTACTGTGTTTAGTACTGTGTTTAGTATCTTGCTAAGGATATGAAAAGACTGAAGCAGTTCAGAGGAATGAGAACAAAATGATATGGGGTTTGTTCTAAAATCCATATGACCTGAATATGCATACCCTAGAGGAAAGGGAGATACAGTACAGATGTTTAAATACTTGTAAGGTGTTAACAAACAAACCTTTTCCAAAGACTCCTACAGGAAGTTGTAGAGGCACAAATAGTGACCAAATTTAAAAAGACATGGAATAAACACAGGATATATATAGCAAGAGGAACATTCCTACTGAAAGAAAAACTTAAATGACTTTTACACTTCAAAAAAGGCATACATGAGTAACTGCACAGAGGGGAAGTTACAACCCAAAGTAAATACACAGAGTAATGGCAACCTATATAGAGTGGCAATTACAACCCAAAGAAATAGCATAGAGAACCTGCATGGAGTGGTGGTTAGAACCCTGAAAAACCTTACTGGGCAAACATCAAGGACTATGCAGGTCTTTATCTGCTGTCAGTTGCTATGTACTATGGTTTGTGATCCCCTAGCCTGGGCCCAAGAGCTTACAGGCGTAGGGTCGCTTTTGTATGTCCTTAAATGAAGCTTTACTATTTGTTCCCAGCAAAGAACTCTGGGACTTGTAGTTTGGCTACTTGCATTCAAAGACAAAGGGGTATGTTTACTAAACTGCGTTAGTGCAAATCGCGTTAGGAGCCGCGTTAGTGAAAGGAAAGCCAAAAAAGGACATGGGCGGGACATCGTAACGACTAACGCGCGTTCCAAAAACTAATGAGCGTTACAGGGCGCCGTGGCACATTAAGCATATGAAGGCGTACAGACACAAATCATTGAAACAGAGCTGTAGCACAATGGTTAGTATACTCACCGCTGTTACAGGCAGCATGGGTTCAAGTCCCCAGTGTGCCTAACGCAGAATGCTGTCCCAGGCAGCACCATGTACATTACATAGGGAATGAGGAGGCATGTTTTTCTGTAGTTGTTAGTGAAACACACTCTCGCAGTGCGCATAGCCATGTACGTTGGTACGTGCGTGGCTGCATGCGTTGTTACGGGCGTAGCCCTGTGCGTGGGTACGTGTGTTTTTACCAGCGTGGGCACCTTATAGTACAGACACTTTAGGGTGTCTTGCACTTATGCACTATGCTAACAGATGTACGTGTGATGGCCTATGGTTTATCAGAGCCTGAGAGCAGGCGCTGGATCTTCCCAGGGTTGGATCATGCCAGTCACACCCATGATGCACTGCACATGCAAATCAGCTGTCCACAGATACACACCATGGGGAATGCACCCCCACAGGTAGGGGGAAGTGACCATGTGCACCCCCACAGCACCTCGGCCTGGTAGGGGGTACTGACCGTGTGTTGTACTGGCACAGAGTAGCTACACACCGTCACATTGTGCTGGTACTGTGCTCACCCTGAGAGTGCAGTGAGGCACCCAGCACCAGGTCCACAGCACCATACATGACTGAAAGAGGCCATGGCGCAGGTCCAAGGCAGTGTTAATGTGCAAGATAGGTAGTTTCTGCACAAACACCTTGCAGTCAGGTGTAGCCCCCAGGTGGCCCATGTACCCCCCAAGCGCCAAGGGTGGCAAACAGGGTCTCCTAACAATAGATCCACCTTCTCCCTCCCTGCAAAGGTGACAGTAGAGAGGAACTTCAACCCAGTTCTGGTGGGGAACAGACACCCCACATGGCAGGCACCGCA